>CM048753.1:8806869-9414369 GCA_026315105.1 Locusta migratoria
GAGCGGCGTGGTCTGCGCGTGCAGGTGGAGGGAGAAGTTCCCCCACCTAGCTGCTTCATGCGCTTGCTGCTTGAGCCGCTAACGATATCACGCAGACCAAAAGAAACAGTCTGTGGACACTTCCTGGCAGGTTAAAATTGTGTGCTGGAACCGGGACTCGAACCTAGGAGCTTTGCCTTTCGCGGGCAAGTGCACTACCGACTGTGCTATCCCTACACTGCTCACGATGCCGCCTCACAACTTTACTTCCGCCAGTACCTCACCTCCTCCTTTCCAAACTTCACAGAAGCTCTCCTGCGAACCAGGTTCGAGTCCCGGTTCCGGCACACAATTTTAATCTGCCAGGAAGTGTCATATCAGCGCACACTCAGCTGCAGAGTGGAAGTTTCATTCTGGAAACATCCCTTAGGCGGTGGCTAAGTCATGTCTCCACCATATCCTTTCTTCCAGGAGTGCTAGTCTTGCATGGTTTGCAGGAGAGCTTCTGTGAAGTTTGAAAGGTAGGAGGCGAGGTACTGGCGGAAGTAAAGTTGTGAGGCGGCATCGTGAGTCGTGTCGGGATAGCACAGTCGGTAGTGCGCTTGCCCGCGAAAGGCAAAGGTCCCAGGTTCGAGTCCCAGTTCCGGTACACAATTTAATCTGCCAGGAAGTTTCACTTTGTGGATAATTTCTCTCGTTTAAGTTTAGAGTTACGTCTATATCAGGGTAATATGGAATTTATTAGTCAGATATTGCAGCGTGCAGAATACTACAAAACAGAGGTATTGCAGCTCTGAACTATGTAATCTAGCAGACAGACGCTCACCTCGAAATGGCTCTCATCAGCAGAAGGCAAACACGTGATTTTTAATTCTGCTGCGCGCCCTCTCGCTTTTGCCCGTCGGTCTTCGGAAAAGAATCCAACGAACTAAGAAGCGAGATACGTTTGGCATAGTAGTTAGCGACCGGTAACACATGTTTTAGTTTTCGACCGATTGCACATATCTTAGTTCGCGACTGATCGCTGATATCTTAGTTCGCGACCGGTAGCTCTCCTTTTAGTACGCAGCTCGGCCGCGAAGTAGGTCGCTCTTTTTAGTTCGTCCGCTCTTTTTGGCTTTTGCTACAACTACTAAAAGGGCTCTTTCTTTTGTTATGACAGCTTTTTTATATAATTATCAGTGTTGCTGAAGCGTGTGCTATTACCCGTATTTTTGGGGTATTAGACATCAAATATTCAAGCAAACAAACCAGTTATTTACACGAATGACTGATACAATGATATTCAACTACTGTGCATGCAGAGTAGTATTTTATTTTTAAAATGGATTTATTTATTTATTTAATAGGTCATTGGACGAACATTACCTACAAATCACGCGATTCTACGCGGTCTCGCGACCTCTCGCTGTTCCCCGTCACTCTTAGGAAAAGGGGCGGACGAACTAAGAGGCGAGGGATATTCGAAGTAGTTCGCCTGTGGAAGTGCTCTTTCGAACTACTTCGTTCGCGAACTACAAAAGACTAAAACGTATTCCTCTCTGACAGCGCTTCGAGGTGAGCGTCTGCCTGCTAGATTACATAGTTCAGTGCTACAAAATTTCTGGTTTGTTGTGTTCTGAAATATCTGACTAATACATTCCATAATGCCAAGATATAGAGATAACTCTCAACTTAAACGCGAGAAATTATCCACAAACTGTTTCTTTTGGTTTGTGTGATATCGTTATCGGCTCAAGCAGCAAGCGCATGAAGCAGCTAGGTGGGGAACTTCTCCCACGCCGCTCAGCTGTCACTGGGAGCGGACGAACTAAAAGAGCGAACTAGTTCACGGCAGAGCCTGGAAGTAAAGTGAGCCCTCGCGATCGCCAACTGTTATGCGCAAGTCTACTGGACTCGGAACAACACGAGCTAGAAAAATGTAAGGTGATGCGCATGAGTAGGAAGAACAATCACATAATGTTCGAATACAGCATTAGTAGTGAGCTTCTTGATGCTGTCGCGTCGTTCAAATATCTAGGCGTAACATTGCAGAGCGATATGAAATGGAACGAACAGGTAAGGAGAGTTGTGAGTAAGGCGGACAGCCGACTTCGGTTTATTGGGAGAATTTTGGGAAGATGTACTTCACCTGTAAAGGAGACCGCGTATAAAACGCTTGTACGACCACGTCTTGAGTGTTGCTCAAGTGTTTGGTACCCGCAGCAGATCAGTTTGAAGGAAGACATAGAGGCAGTTGAGAGGCGAACAGCTAGATTTGTTACCGGTAGGTTCGACCAATGCGCGAGTGTCACGGAAATGCTCCGGCAACTCAATTGGGGATCGCTGGAGGAAAGACGACGTTCTTTTCGTGAATTTATGTTGAGTAAATTCAGAGGGCCGGAATTTGAAGCTGAGTGTAGTACGATCTTGCTGCCGCCTACTTACATTTCGCGTAAAGATCACAAAGACAAAATAAGAGAAATTAGGGCTCGTACGGAGGCATGTAGGCATTCTTTTCTTCCTCGTTCAATTTGGGAGTGGAATAGGAAAGGAAATGCCTAGTAGTGGTACAGTGTACCCTCCGCCACGCACCTTACGGTGAATTGCGGAGTATGTACTAACATTTAGATGTAGAACTGAATCGCGAGAAATTATCCACAAACTGTTTCTTTTGGTCTGCGTGATATCGTTAGCGGCTCAAGCAGCAAGCGCATGAAGCAGCTAGGTGGGGGAACTTCTCCCTCCACCTGCATGCGCAGACCACGCCGCTCAGCCGTCACTGGGAGCGGACGAAGTAAAAGAGCGAACTAGTTCCCGGCCCTCCCGATCGCGAACTATTATGCCCAAGTGTACTGGACACGGAACAACAGGAGCGGGTCTGTGTAGCTGCCGGCAGTGGTCTTTCGCCAGCCTTGGCCGCCCGCAGAAATGACACGTCGCAGCAGATAAGCCCTGCCTGCCGGCCGGCTATGTAAATGAGAACGCGCTGATAGCCGCAGTGCTGTACTGCTGTAGCGCCCAGAGGCTAGCAGGCTAGCAGACGGGCACCGGCAGCGGGCGAGCCAACACTGCACCCAGTCCACTCAGCGAGGCGTCGGCTACCACTGACCGCTGCCCAGGCGCAACAGGTGAGTCAGCTCTGGGGCACAGAATAGGAAGCATACAGAAGGGAATGCTGGGGGAGGCGCCTTTGATCTGTCTGTTACCAAGCGTTGCGCTCGACGCCATATTGAAAAGCAGTAAACGCCGAACTATAGCCAATTTAGTACTTTGGCTGGAAATGGACTTTTTACGAACTGCAGCTAATCTCACCGATTTTTACGAAAGGAAACGGCTTTTCATTATGCTCTCATCTGTTTTGCGCCATCTTCTTGCACCTCATTGTAATCCGACGAAAAACAAATAGGCCTGAATTTTAATACAACTACGAAAATGTACGGTGGAATAGATGATCGTTTTAGTTGGTGGATATCTCTAGAAAAATTCCAAATAACGCGGAGTTATGTTTTGGAAATTAGTTATAAACAAGAAAGTGACTTTACAACTGCCAGGTTTTATTTGACACGAATAAATTCGCACAAAATATTGAGTCAGACTTAGCAGTGCAACGTGATTACACAGAACTAATGACGTCTGGGCATATAAAAAAGTTTTATTTGCTTTAGGAGTATCATCGGAGAAGGGCATATAGAGGAATCAGTCAACCACACAGCAGAAACAGCACAAAATAATTATTCCCCTTTATTTGTTTGAGTATCCGAAGAGCATTCGTTGCCAACAGTAGCATACTACGCATTCAATGCCGTAAGTAAAATTTTACCTGCCTACTTACGCACTATTTTTTGTCATTCATTTTATATTATTCCCTGCAACGTTAAACTTATAAAATATAAATGTACTTCAACATTTCGATGCTGTTGTACTGCTACAGCAACAGCGAGAGTTATCGACAAGAGAAGAAGCAAGGCTACTTTTAATAATAACGCACACATTGCTCTCATTCAAAACTGATAACATTTAACTTTCCCTACACATACTGCTCAGCATCTTCTGGGAAGGTGAAAAAGCTCTTATCCTTACTTCTATTCGAATTATTGCGGCAATTAGGTGCTGAACACCATCGGCCGGCTTTTCTTTTATTGCTGCTCGTAATAAAAACGGAACAGCTCCATCTACTGACACACAGTTCTTTCTTTTCACTGCACTGCACTGTACCAAATACTTGTTTACTTTTATGCGATTCAGGCAGTTAAAATACACGATTAACAAACAAAGACGGCGCATTACCACGCCACAGAGTAGGGTGTGATCACACGTTTACTGCTTTTCAAGATGGTCGATTCCGCGCATGCGCACTGAATTTCGGACGACAGATTGCAGCGGGAGTTTCTTTTCTGTATACTGTTTATTCTGTGTCTGGGGGAAGCACTCCCTGGGAGGGACTTGCAGTATTCACGTCTTCAAGAAGTAACTGAGTCTACAGAACTAAAAAACACATTGTTACGTAAAATAGAATACCTCCCTCTAATAAGGATGTATCCATCAAATCAGTAAGTTTCCGGGAGAAGGGAAAATTATTTGCGGGGTCTATTTCGAGATATACACTATTTTTAGGGTTACCATATGTTCATCACCAAAAAAATCGCACCTACGTATATTACGGCCCACTTTGAGATTTGTAGTTTTATACGTTTTTTCAAACATTTTGGACCAAAATAATAGTGTAAACAATAAAAAATTAATTAATAATAGTGTCTGAAACCCTTTTAGGGAAAAAATTTTTTAGTGAATGACGGGTTTTGAACCACTGACCTGCAGCGTCACAATCCAACGCATTGCCCACTACGCTGTTGCGTTCTTTAACCTCATGTTATTCATCGCCGTTGTTAACTGATGCTAATATGGCGTTTGTAGACACTAGATTATCATTTATCGTACGAAGAACGACGTGTTTTTGTTAATTCTTCAGTGCGCCATTGCTTTGAAATGACAGCGTGTAAGTTACAATAAGAAAATCATCAAATACGCAACGCAAGATGGCGTATGCCAGAGAGAGTTCTGGGCGAGGAATGTCACGTGACATCTGCGAACGACTGGTTTTCGTTAATTCAGTGGAGGGTGTGAAAACTCCGTTATTTTTGCAAATATCTCTCAAACGATACGAGATATGAAGAAAAGGAAAAAAAAAAGAAAAAAAACATATGGGAACAAAGTTGTAGAGAATTTTGTCCTCTACAAATTCTTTTATTCAATTTTCGCGTCAGATGAACCGTTTATTTGCAATTAAAATTACATTCCAAACGGCTTTTTTGGTATTACTAACGTATTTCTTGTCTGAAATATTTCAAAAAGCGAGGTTCTGGTCTCTGCTAGCCATCAATTATATCTGTAAGATTTGGTGCCGATCGGTTGAACGGTTCGACCTAAACAGTGGGAATACATTACAGCCAGACAGACATCGTCAAATCGCCGTTATTTTTGCAAATATCTCTGCAACGATGAAGAAATGAAAAGAACATAAGAGAGCGAAGTTGTAGAGAATTTTCCCCTCTACCAATTAGGTTATTCAATTTTCGTGTCAGATGAACAGTTCTTTCGCAATTACAATTATATTACAAACGGCTTTTTTTGCGTTACTACCGTATTTTTTGCCGAGAAATTTGAAAAACGGATTTTCTGGTCTCTATCGGTCTACAATTATGTCTATAAAATTTGGTGTTGATCGGTTGAACGGTTCGCCTTAAAAACGGGGAACACGTTACGGACAGACAGACAGACATAAATCCAAAAATCGCCGTTATTTTTGCAAATATCTTTGAAACGCTACGAGATATGAAAAAAACATAGCAGAGCAAAGTTGTAAAGAATTTTCTCCTCTACAAATTCGGTTATTCAGTTTTCCTGTCAGGTGAATGGTTAAGCCGTTATTTTTATTTAAATTTCGAGCTGTCAAAAAAAAAAAAAAAAAAAAAAAAAAAAAAAAAAAAAAAAAAAGAGAGATCGCAAAGGCCCACTGACTAGCACAGATGTAATTTACTGTAAACATGAAGCATCAACAGAGTAAACAGTGTCTATATCTGTCAAATAAAAATTAATGAGATAAAACGTGACTATACCATCCTGTCACAAAAAGACACTAACTCTAATATGTTGTATGGACGTCAGTGCAACTTAGACGTAAGTGAATTTGTAATGAAATATTTTTTTAAAAAAATTTATGCAAAATTGTATATTGTAAACGTAGGTAATTATTTTATTATACATCACCAGGTCCACTTGAAAATGGCATAAGCCGAAACAAGCTTGTAGTGGAATAAATTTGCAGAAGCGGAATAAATATTGTTAGCAGCAAAATTGGATTTCTATATTACGATAATGAATAAATATCGTTAGAGGCCATCGATGTATCTAAAAAAATCGTAATGACGTGTTTTACGGCCCACTTCAGATGTGTAGTTGTATAATTTTTTGCAAACATTTCGGACAAAAATAATAATAAAAATTATAATGTCATATTTTGACCTCGTATATACTGCTGGCACAGTAGAGAAGAAACTAGAAGCTATTTATTGAATCCCAGGTATGTGGGATCTCCAATACGCACGGCGGTAATCTGGAGCAGTGAGCAGTGTGTAACTCTAACTTCGCGACCTCAGAGCAGACGGGCCCTGGCTGCTATCTGGGCTGTGGCGGCCTCGCCGGCTGGCTCTTGTTCGGTCGCTATCGCCGCGGAGGCCACAGCAAGTCAAGACCGCCCCATGACGTAACCGGACCACCAGTGTTTACACTACTGCCGTAAAAAACAAGAACAAGTAGTTTCCTCTAACGCTGTTCTTGACCGATCTGCTTCAGATTACCACACCATCTCCCCGTGAACCATCCGATGGACACAGAATATATATTTTCGATTTATCTTTTTATTTAGCACTTTCCGCAGGGCAGAGGAGCAACTCTCCATGGTAATAGAGGGTTGGAGCTTAAATAGTGGCAACACTGTTGCGGAGACAGTATGCAATGGAGTGACAACTAGCTGTTTACTTACACGAAGTGATGACTGCTATCGACAAGGGTTCTGAAATCGATTTCATATTTCTTGATTTCCAGAATGCTTTTGATACCGTACCTCACAAACAGCTATTAATCAAACTGCGTGGTTATGGTATATCGCCCCTAATTTGCGATTGGATAGGGGATGTCCTGTCAGAGAGGACACAAATTGTAGTAATCAGAGGTGATATCGGGCGTTCCACAGGGTAGTGTTATCGGTCCTCTGCTGTTCCTTATTTACATAAACGATTTAGGGGAAATCAAAGTAGCTCTCTTAGGTTGTTTGCAGATGACGCCGTCATTTACCGTCTAGTAAAATCATCTAAAGTCCAAAACCAACTGCAGAACGATCTGAATAAGATATCAGTATGGTGTAAAAATTGGCAGTTGACTCTAAATAATGAGAAGTGTGAAGTCGTCCACATGAGTACGAAAAGAAATCCGTTAAACTTTGTTTACAACATAAATCAATCAAAAGTGAAGGCCGTAAACTCCACAAAATACCTAGGAATTACTATTACTTCAGACTTAAACTTGAAAGAATACGTAAATTATGTCGTGGAAAAGGCGAACCACAGACTGCGTTTTTTGGCAGAACCCTTAAAAGATGCAACAGAACTACTACACTACGCTTGTCCGTCCTTTTTTGGAGTATTGCTGCCCAGTGTGGGATCCTTATCAGGTGGGTTTTCACGGAGGACATAAAAAGAGTCCAAAGAAGGGCAGCTCGTTTCGTATTGTCACGATACAGGGCAGACAGCGTCACGGAAATGATACAGGATCCTGGATGGGAATTATTACAACAATGGCGCTTATCGCTGTGGCGTGGGCTACTTAAGAAACTCCAATCACCAACATTAACAAAAAAAAAAAAAAAAATTCAAATGTTTGTAGAGTCTATGGGACTTAACTACGGAGTCATCAGTCCCTAAGCTTACAAACTACTTATGAACTACTTACAACTAAGGACGGCACAAATATCCATGCCCGAGGGGGGATTCGAACCCCCGACCGTGGCCGTGCGGACCGTGACTGGAGCGCCTCAATCCCCTCGGCCACCGCGGCCGGCGACCAACATTAACAGTGCTACCTTCAGTGTTATGTGGAGTGATCCAGTGAAGTGTATGTTTCTTTTTAATTTTATCTTTTTTTTTTTTTTTTTTTTTATATATATATATATATATAAAACTGCGTTCACAGCAATCAGACAAGCGTCGCACAGTGTGTTTTAATTAATGTCTCGGTGTACTCGCCGTCCTGTGTTGTTGTTTTTTTTAGGTCACCGTGGCTCATTTTTAACTGACTAAATGTGGTTTTAATCATCTGTCTTTTGTAATGTTCTCCAAACGGTCGCCTTGTCTATGTTATTGTATCTGCGTTGTTTTATCTCCTCTTTTTTTATTATTGAGATTGTCCTCATTACAGAGGTTTACCTCCAACATAGTAATACGCCCAGAAATGAATACATCTAGTACATAAGGTTTTACACTAATTATTCAGTATATTTCTGTAGGTGTCTCTGTCTTCTGTGTCCTCTTTTTCTGCACATTTTGGATCCAGGTGGTCACAAGTCCTCCTCTTCTTCTTCTTCCCCCCTCAGGTTGCCACTCCAGTACTATTTTCGGTACTCTGGTGTCCTGCATTCTTCGTACATGCCCGTAGCACCGTAATTTCTTTCTATCCATCACCTCATCTATTCTTTCTATTATTTCTATCCTCTTTATTACTTCGGTGTTTCTTCTTTCCTGGAAATTCTGGCCGATCTTCTCCAGATATCCATCTCTAAAGCTTGTAGTTTCTTAGTGTGCTTCAGCTTAATGGTCCAGCTTTCCGCTCTGTACAGTACTGTACTCTTAAATATAGATTTATATATGCTTTTTTTTGTTCTGTTCATTACGTTTCTGCTCCATAGGACTGAGTTGAGCATTCCAATGACCTTTCTTCCACTGCTAATTCTTTTATTAATCTCTGAGTCGGAATTTCCCTCAGTTTCTAAAATGGCCCCCAAATAACAGAAAGTGTTAACTTTTTTAATTTTCTTTCCCTCCATGCGTAGTTCATGTGGATCATTAGTCAAGTATTCTGTTTTTTGATAATTAATCTTATATATCTTGATTACACATGTAGTTTGCATCTTCTCCGTCTTGTGCTATGACAACTTGATCGTCAGCAAATAACAGATGATGTAGATAAACTCCATCTCTAATTTCTAACCCCATACTATTACATTTCTGTCACCACGTTCTAAGACAAATATCTATATAGATTTTGATTAATGTTGGTGACATGGAACAGCCTTGCAATAGACCTTTGCTTGTTCTAAATTTCTGTGAAAGTGTATTACCAATTTTCACTTGGCAAATATTATCTTTATACATCTGTTCTATTATTTTAATTAAAGAAGTATTTATGTTTGCCATATGTAGCGCTCTCCGGAGTAGTTTCCTTGGAACAGTATCATACGCTTCTTCCAGATCTATAAAAATAAGTCCATCATTTTTCGATTTTTCTCTGTTTCTCCAAAATCTGTCGTAATGTGAAAATATGGTCTACGCATGATCTACCAGCTGTGAAACCGCATTGTTCTTGTTGGGTTCTAAATTTTTTTTCCAGTTTATTTTTAATTATTTTCCCAAAAATCAAATCAAATGTTTGATGTTTGTATAGTCTATGGGACTTAACTACGGGGTCATCAGTCCCTAAACTTACAAACTACTTATGAAGTACTTACGAACTAGGACGGCACAAATATGCATGTCCGAGGAGGGATTCGAACCCCCGACCTTAGTGGCCGTGCAGACCGTGACTGGAGCGCCTCAGTCTCCTCGGCCTCCCAAAAATCCTCATCAGTGTGTTTGTAACGCAAATTTCTCGATAGTTGGAGCAAATTTTGCTATACCCTTTCTCCTCTTCTACTCTTCTGTATTTTAATTCTCACCTCATCTATGTATTTTAATTTCTCTCGGCTTCAGCCAGCCTACGAGTGCCGCTCTGGTGTGAAATACAATAAAGGGAAGGAAAAAAAAAGAAAAATAAAAAAAGCGGAAAGGCGCTGAAGCGGGACATCGCACGCGAGGATGCTTGGAGCGCGGGGGGGGGGGGAGGGAGAGGTGTGAAGGAGGAGGAATGGATTGAGGGAGGAGGGGGGGGATGCGCCCTGTCGACATGACATGTTTACGGCGACGCACCGAGGCGGAGCCACGGCTGCGTGTCACGCTGGCGCTGCCTTCACGCACTGTGCGTCTGCGTGCCGCTACGGCCCTGGCACCGATCCCACGACCCTCTGGGGGCGGGCCACTGCCCAAATCCCGAGCCAAACAGAACGGCGGGAGGGGCGCTGGTCGTGGAGGTGGGGCAGCTTAGGCGCCGCGGTGAACGTGTGGGCAGGGAAGGGTGCTGGCGAAACACAGCCCGCAGTAGTGGCCGAGGACAGCGAAAGTAATGTACGGCGTTCTGCAGGGACGCGATACTGCGCCTTATCTCGATAAACGACTCACGGCCGCTTTGTCAGTGTCTCGTTAAGTGAAGTTTGTGCCACTGAATAATAGATGCGCCACAGTGAAGCAAGTCCAGACAGCAGTGCCTCAGGGCTCAGTCCTAGGACCCTTTATATCATTGCAGTCAATAATGTGCCTCACAATATAGGAGAAAATTCAGTGCTGTGGCCGGCCGCGGTGGCCGAGGGGACTGAGGCGCGTCAGTCACGACCACTACGGTCGGGGGTTCGAATCCCCCCTCGGGTATGGATATTTGTGCCGTCCTTAATGTTAGCTAGTTCATAAGTAGTTCGTACGTTTAGGGACTGATCACCCTGTAGTGAGATATAAGATGAGTAAAGAGTACAAGAGTAAAACGAAGGTAATGGAATGCAATGTCAGAAAATCAGGCGATGCTGAAGGAATTAGATTAGGCAATGAGCCAATAAATGTAGTAGATCAGTTTTGTTATTTGGGTAGCAAGATAACTTCTGATGGCCGAAGTAAAGAAGATATAAAATGCAGAATGGCTATGGGTAGAAATGCGTTTCTAAAGAAGCGAAGCTTGTTAACATCCAATATTAATTTAAATGGTAGGAAGTCCTTTTTGAAAGCATTTGTCTGGAGTGTAGCATTGTATGGGAGTGAAACGTGGACGATAAGGAGTTCAGATAAAAAGATGGTAGAAGCTTTTGAAATGTGGTGCTACAGACGAATGATGAAAATTAGATGGGTAGATCACGTAACTAATGACGAGGTGCTTAACCGAATCGAGGACAAAAGGAGTTTCTGGCATATCCTCACTAAGAGAAGGGATAGATTGGTGGGTCACATTCTGAGACATCAAGGACTTGTCGACTCAGCATTAAAAGGAAGCGTGTGGGGTAAAAATCGTAGCAGGAGACGGAGGGACGAATACAGTAAGCAGATTCAAAAGGATGTAGGTTGCGGAACGTATTCTCAGATGAAGAGACTTGCACAGGACAGGGTAGCATGGAGAGCTGCATCAGACCAGTCTGTGGACTGAAGACCACAACAACGACCCCTTAGTTAAGTCCCTTAAGCTATACAAACATTTGAACATTTCAATAGTGTGTTATTCAGATGACACGACCTTGCTCAGTACACACCCTGACAAGTTAGAACTCCAACAGGCAAGTCAGGAAAAACTGAAACTAGCAATGAACTGGTTTTCTTTCAATGAACTGATAAAATACAGGAACTGATATTTGCTTTAGCTACAAATGTGGAAAGAAAATCAGTAAACCTGCAAGGCTAAACTAAACTGGGCGATACACATTAGCCGTGTCTGCAAGAAAATAGCAAGAGCATGCTATCGCATGTGGAAACTGACTGGTGCAGTCACCAGTGAGTATCTGAAGGTGGCGTATTTTGAGCTTTCCAGTCCCACATCCTGCTATGGGGACATTACTGCCATGTACACGAAATCCTCATAATTCAGAAAAACGTAATCAGAATTATGTGCAATGCCAAACACAATGAAAAGTGCCGCTCCTCTTCATCAAGCTTCAAATATTATAAGTCGTTAATTTACATATACATACTAGCTGAAAATCCGGCGTTGCCCGGGTATTTATTTATTTATTCCTGAAGTAATAAATTAAACTTGGTGCGTGAAGGGGCGGTTTTCCATGAACGTTGCTGTTTATGTGCTCATATCTCGTGAACTACGTGTCGGAATGTGATACAATTTAGAAGCTACATTCAACTATATATGTGTATACTGTCTGTAAAATTTCCTATCGCTACAAATTATAAATTGTAACGTCATACCGAGAGCCGTAGTTTTACACCATAAACAGCGGAAAAGTAGTAAGCGAGAAACTTTTTTTCATTTCATCATTTTACTATGGTTGCCAGCGAAAAAAAGTTTAATAAAGGTTTGAAATTATGTTTAAAGTTTGTTGCAAGTCGATAAGTACTGTGATTCTCATGCAGTGTATTTCTCCGCATTATATGGCATTTTTTCCGATTTCTATTGGTTATGACGTAATATCTTTTGAACCATGTGCCGTATGTGATTCTTAACCAATTGTCACATCACGGTTAGGAATGTGTGTACCAAATTTGGTTCAAATCGGTTCAATGGTTTAGGAGAAAATGAACAGCATTGTCGCTTATGGCAGCAGGTTTTCGCGCATCTCATTGTTTATGACGTCATATCTCGTATATCTCATTTGGTATATGATTCTAACACTTACAGCGACCGTCCTGATGGATTGAATCTTACGTGCACAAACTTTCATAAATATTGGAACAAAACTGTAAATTTGTATGCAACACGTACAAACATACGGACACTCTGCTTTATATATTAGACTAGCTGAAAACCCGGCGTTGCCCGGGTATTTATTTATTTATTCCTGCCATTTTTCAGGTATGTATTAATTTCTATCAGTGCTGTATGTCGGTAAAATATCGTGGGAATACAATTAGTAGTAAAGAAGTAATAGGTTAAAACTTCGTTCATGATGGGGCGGTTTTCCATGAACGTTACTGTTTGTTTGCTCATATCTCACGAACTATGTGTTGTACTGAGATACAATTTAGAAGGTACACTCAACTATATGCATGTATACTGTTTCTAAAATTTCCCGCGACGACAATTTGTAGTGTAGAAATTACAAATTCTAACGTCATACCGAATGTCGCAGTTTTAGTCCATAAACAGCGGAATTTTACTGTTTATGTGCCCAAATCTCATGAACTGCGGGTCACAATGTGATACAATTTAGAAGCTACATTCAACTATATACGTGTATACTGTCTGTAAAATTTCTCCGAAAACGGAGAATGTTGTCCGTCAGTGAGAAACTTCTCTAGTTTTGTTCATACGAACTCGGAGAATGTTCTCTGTTGTGAGCAACTTCCCCCACCCTTTTACTCGGGCTGACAACGTACTCGGTTGAAGTGTATTTTCTCACCCGCTTTATTCACGCGAACCTGAGTATGTTTTCTGGAATCCAGAGTTTGAACTAGATACTTCGTTTTATTCATACGGCTCATGGTTACAAAATTTTAACACTAATTATTTACAGAAGAAGTCTGGTAGAAGCTGACCTCCGAGAATATCAGTTTGGATTTAAGAGAAATGTAGGAACACTAGAGGCAATATTCACCTTACGACTTTTCTCAGAAGGTAGATTAAGGAAAGGCAAACCTACATTTGTAGCTCCTATAGATTTCGAGAAAAAATTTTACAATGGCGACTCTAAAGTCTGCAGGGGTAAAATACAAAAAACGGAATGTTTATGCAACTTGTACATAAATCAGATAGCAGTTATTGGAGTCGAATGGCATGAAACGGACTCAATGGTTGGGAAGGGAATAATACGGGGTTGTAGTCTTTGTCCAATATTATTCAATTTGTACATTTACATAGCTGTGAAGTAAAGCAAAGAGAAATTAGGAATTAGTGTTCACTGTGAAGAAATAAAAACTTTGTAGTTTGCCAATGACGTGGTAATTCTGTCAGAGACCTGTAGGAGCAATTCAACGGAATGGACAGTGTCTTGAGAGAAACGTATAAGATGATCATCACCAAGAGCAAAACAAGTGTAATGGAATGAAGTCTAAGAAAATAGGGAGATGCTGAAGGAATTAGATTTGGTAACGAAATAGTAAAGCAGGTAGATGAGTTTTGTTACTTGGGCAGTAAAATAACAAACGATGGTAGCAGTACAGAGGATATAAAATGCAGAATGGCAATGGGAAGAAAAAAAAATTCTTAACACACCGTAGCGATAAGCACCATTGTTGTAACGATTCCCATCCCAGATCCTGTATCATTTCCGTAACGTTCTTTGCCCTGTATCGTGACAATACGAAACGAGCTGCCCTTCTCTGGACTCTTTCGATGTCCTCCGTCAAACCCACCTGATAAGGATCCCACACTGGGCAGCATTACTCCAAAAAGGACGGACAAGCGCAGTGTATGCAGTTTCTTTAGTAGTTCTGTTGCATCTTTTAAGGGTTCTGCCAATAATACGCTGTCTCTGGTTCGCCTTTCCCACGACATTATCTACGTGTTCTTTCCAATTTAAGTCAGAAGTAATAGTAATTCCAAGGTATTTAGTGAAGTTTACGGCCTTCACTTTTGATTGATTTATCTTGTAAACAAAGTTTAACGGTTTTTTCGTACTCATGTGGACGACTTCACACTTCTCATTATTTAGAGTCAATTCTCAATTTTTACACCATAGTGATATCTTATTGAGATCGTTCTGCAGTTGGTTTTCATGTTCAGATGATTTTACTAGACGGTAAATGACGGCGTCATCTGCAAACAGCCTAAGAGATTCCTTGTCGATAGAACTCATCACTTCGTGTCAGTAAAGAGGTAGTTGTATTTCACATGAACGATATTTTCTAAATCCGAGTTGACCTTGGGTCAACAGATTATTCTGTTCGAGATAATTCATAAAATTTGAATACAAATTGACGTCAATGATATAGGACGCTAGTTTAGTGGGTTACTCCTTCTGCCCTCCTTGAAACTAGGTGTGACCTGTGCGACTTTCCAATTTCTTGGTGCAGATCCTTGAGAGAAGCAGTTGTAAGGAGATATCGCTTCAGCATAATCAGATAGAAATCTAATGGGTATATAGTCCGGACCAGAAGACTTGTTCTTGGTAAGTGATTTTAAGGTTACGTTACGTATCTGCAATATATCAGACTCATATAATCGCTACTGACATGCATGGAGCGATTAATATGACGATAAAATTATCCAATAAAGCTGCTTTGCACACTAATTTTTCATACATGAAGTGCTTCTGTTCGATAAATCGGTCTTTATCACGTTAATATATTGCGATATTTTAGCTCTTTGGAATCCTGCCATTTTCATACAGTGGTTAGCCGTGTAACGAGCTCAATTCTACTCGTTAACTTAACGGCCAGATTGAGGTATTTTAACGTCAGGTTAACTCGTAACGAAATATTGACAAACGCAATTTTCAGGTAACGACAAGGTAAAATCCTAACATATTCATATTCAGTTTATTAACCGTTGACCACTTACAGCGGAATAGGTTTCAACATTAAGTATACAGTTAATAATAGTTTTACACATATGTCTGAATGATAATTGTGCAGAGATTAATAATTTTACAGATGTTTTCACAATTTCATTCTGTATCATTTAGAAATACCTTATATATTGATGTCAGTTGTGGTCTTTTTTTTAAGTTATTCAGTCTTATAGAATGGGTGCATGAGTAGCCAATCATTTATCTTTACTTTGAATAAGTTGTGGGGCAGTGTTGGAGTGGATAGAAGAAGTTTGTTGGACATTTTTAAGTATGCGATTTTGTGAGAGTTTGCAGTCTCTGTGAGTCTGTGTCTTCGCATGTCAACATTTAGTTTGCCTCTGGTATTGTGAGAATGTATCGTCTTCCTTGTGAACTCACTGGCATGGCTTGTAACATAAAGCACAGTTATCTAATATATAAAGCAGAGTGTCCGTATGTTTGTACGTGTTGCATACAAATTTACAGTTTTGTTCCAATCTCTATGAAATTTTGTACACGTAAGCTTCAATCCATGAGGGCGGTCGCCGTAAGTGTAAGAATCACGTACGATACATAGTGCACGAGATATGACGTCATAAACAATGAGAAGCGCGAAAAACTGCTGCATTTTGCGACAATGCTGCTCATTTTCTCCTAAACCATTGGACCGATTTCAACCAAATTTGCTGCCTGGTTAAGAATCACATACGGCACATGGTTCAATAGATATTACGTCATAACCAATAGAAATCGCAAAAACTGCCGTATAATGCGGCGAGACTTTCGAAATACATTATATGAGAATGACAGTACTTAGCGACTTGCAACAAACTTTAAACATAATATCAAACCTTTATTAAACTTTTCTCGCTGGCAACCATAGTAAAATGATGAAAGGAAAAAAGTTGAGTAACTGGTATTAAATTTGCTTTTTACTGCAGTTTATAAGAAAAATGGTAAAATTTATGTTGCTTAGAAGGCAAAAAAGTCCTTTATAAGTAGTGTGAAGAAATACGAGAGTAAGTTAAAAGTTTATGCAAATAACAACATTTTCATATTCACTGACTGTTCCGTCGGTTCTTGACAGAATATTTGATACATTATAAATGAAACACACAAGACAACTGCTATTAATTCTGCAAATTTATTGGTTTACGAACCTGTTTTCGGCTGTTATGCCAGCAAATGTTCAAATGTTTGTAGAGCTTATGGGACTTAACTACTGGGTCATCAGTCCCTAAACTTACAAACTACTTATGAACTAGCTAACACCAAGGACGGCACAAATATCCATGCCCGAGGGGGGATTCGAACCCCCGACCGTAGTGGCCGTGCAGACCGTGACTGGAGCGCCTCAATCCCCTAGGCCACCGCGGCCGGCTGTTATGCCATCATCAGGTAAACATTACAGTTGCAATGTTTACCTTACTGTTGTCATAACAACCGTAAACCGATAAATTTGCAGAATATGTTGTGTGTTTCATTTTCTTGACGAGATGTTTCCTTCACAAAAATCATAAGTGTGACACTTCAGGCATTTTATACAGTCCCGAGAGTGATGGCAGAGGAGTTTTTTCACTACAGACACAGAAATCAAACAAGAGTGGATTCAGCGGCGTGTTTTACCCGTTTGTTTGGAGTGTATATTTACAGTTGTAAACAGCTACATAACAAAATACTATTGTATGTTTTAAACAGGGTCTATTAATAACGCCTTATGACGTTAATTACAAATAAAGTGCAATGGAGAACTTCAAAGTCTGTATCGCAAAAAAAAAAAAAAAAAAAAAAAAAAAATATTTCTGCAATACCGGGTACCGTAGTGAACTATTTTTTGACTGCTCGTGTTCATTCTACCGAACCGGTTAACCTATTTAAGATGCGTTTTCTGCCTTCGTAATCGTAACTTCTGTTATGTTAGAAGTAAGTAGACATGACAGTAAAATTAATAACTGATTAAATACATACCTAGCAGTGCGTTTCTTGTAACAAAATCGCATGGACTATCGCTTATGAGCAGACCATTCGGTGTCATATTTAACAAAAAGTATCTCGTGTTAGAAAGCTTTGACAGCATTCCACATTGAGACAGACGAAAATGTGATGCATTCTTAAAAGCTGGTTCGCAAATTGTGCAAACTCAACATCAATAACAAATGTTTCTCGTATGACGAAAATTTTGTAACATCGCCAGAAGAATACTTTTTCGTAAAACGTCCATATCTTATTTATTAAAAGAATCTACCAAAAATAAAGATCAAGACCAAACTATCCGGCCGATATCCTTCATATTTGCTTTAAACGAAAGGTATTCTTTCACATATTTGTTATCAAGTATCAGAATTACGTGTCTCCATTCTTTATTTTTAATCAGAAGCGACATCCTGCTGTCCATGCAATGAATATTTTTACGATATCTTCAGTTATAATTAAGGCACGGATTTATTTATTTATTTATTTTTGACGTAAAAATACTCACCGGATCAAGGTCTTTCATTTGCTCTTTTAAACCATTGCATTGACTGATTCTGAAGAAAGCTATGCGTGAACATTCAACTTTACTTCAATTTTTTGTCATTCCACTAACGGTGCGAAGTATTCAAACGGGTCATCTAATATGTAAACATAGTACAGTTCTTCCTGAACACGTAGATACCTACTCCATAAATGTACATTGAATATCGTAATATAGAAATCCAAGTTTGCTGCTAACAATATGTATTCAGTTTTTGCAAATTGATTCCACTACAAGCTTGTTACGGCTTATGGCATTTTCAAGTGGACCTGGTGATGTATAATAAAATAATTACTTACATTTACAATATACAATTTTGTATAAAAAATTTAAAAAAAAATATTTCATTACAAATTCACTTACGTCTAAGTTGGCCTGACGCCCATGAGGCATATTAGAGTTAGTGTCTTTTTGTGACAAGATGGTATAGTCATGTGTTATCTCGTTAACTTTTTTATTTGACAGATATAGACCCTGTTTACTCTGTTGATGCTTTATGTTGACAGTAAATTATATCTGTGCCAGTCAGAGGCTGTACTCGTCTGTCATGGATAATATAATAGCAGAGAAAAACATCGTTTCTTTTTCTTGTGTGAAATTTTTATCCGTTTTCCTTTTCCAAAATTTCGATAAAGTTCTCTAAATAATTTTTATCTTTTAAATCTGTTTGTTCATTGAGAATATCAAATTGTTAGCAGCAAACTTGAATTTAGATATTACGATAATGTAATCTTTTGACCTTGTACATGCTGTGGGCCCAGTAGAGAAGAAATTATTGATCTTTCACATTGAATAATTTGCGTGATTGGGTTAGTTTAAAGATATATATAATTGAACAGCTGTTCTGTGGCGGAGAACTTACTGAAGACGGAAGGGTGCTGGTGAGAATGAACTTCCTGTTCAGAGGATATGCTTCGAAGTTTTTATTCATACGAAATTGAGAACTTACTCAGAGAACGTTCTTTTAGTCTGAGACTCTTCTCTGGAGCTCGTGGTCTTCGTGACTCATACGGCCCCATGAGTTGTTAAGCTGCTGGTCCTTTAATTTTCATACCTTTCTTTGGAATGGGGATTATTACATTTTTGTTGAATTGCAGCAACTATCGGGGTATCTCTTTAATTAGCGTTGTAGGCAAAATATTCTCAGGCATTGTTGAAAGGAGAGTGCGAGTATTAATTGAGGACAAGTTAGTTGAAAATCAGTGTGGGTTTAGGCCTCTTAGAGGCTGTCAGGACCAGATCTCTAGCCTACGGCAGGTAATGGAAAAGTGCTATGAGTGGAACAGGGAATTGTATCTATGTTTCATAGATCTAGAAAAGGCTTATGACCGTGTCCCTAGGAGGAAGCTACTGGCAGTTCTACAAGATTATGGTATAGGAGGCAAACTTCTGCAGGCAATTAAAGGGCTTTACGTAGACTGTCAGGCAGCAGTTAAGAGTAGATGGCAAATTAACCACATGGTTCAGGGTAGTTTCAGGGGTAAGACAAGGCTGTAACCTGTCACCATTGTTGTTCATACTATTCATGGATCATATGTTGAAAACAGTAGACTGGCAGGGCGGGTTTAAAATAGGTCAAAACAAAATGAGCAGTCTCGCATATGCGGATGACTTAGTTGTAATGGCCGATTAGATTGAAAGGTTGCATACTAATATTTCAGAGCTCGATCAGAGGTGGAAGGAGTATGATATGAAGGTCAGCATCTCCAAAACGAAAGTAATGTCTGTGGGAAAGAGATTCATACAGAGTGCCAAATAGGAGGAACAAAGAACAGGTAGACAGTTTGAAGTACCAGGGATGTATTTTCTCACAGGATGGCAACATAACGAAAGAACTGGAATCGAGGTGCAGCAAAGCTAATGCAGTGAGTGCTCATCTAAGATCTACTCTCTTCCGCAAGAAGGAAGTCAGTACCGAGACTAAGTTAGCAGTGCACCGCTCTTTCGACCAACTTTGTTGTATGGGAGTGAAAGTTGGGTGGATACAGGTTAACTTATTCATAAGGTAGAGGTTACAGATATGAAAGTAGCAAGAATGATTGCAGGTACGAATAGATGGGAACAATGGCAAGAGGGTGTCCATAATGAGGAAATCAAAGAAAAGCTGGGAATGAACACCATAGATGAAGCAGTTAGAGCGAACAGACTGAGATGGTGGGGTCATGTTACACGCATGGGAGAAGCAAGGTTACCTTAGAGACTCATGAGCTCGGCAGCGGAGGGTAAGAGGAGTCGAGGTAGACCAAGAAGAAAGTACTTAGATTCGGTGCAGAATGATTGTGAAGTAAAAGGCATAACATCAGACGAGGCATCACTGTTAGCATTGAATAGGGGATCATGGAGGAATTTTATTAGACGTACTATGCTCCAGACTGGACGCTGAAAGGCATAATCAGTGTCTAATGATGATGATGATGATGTTGAATTGTGAGGGTATTCCGCCTGTCTCCTTTATCTAGAAGAGTGGGCCCTCTTGGGGGTTCCCTGGGGTTGAGTATCAGCTGTAACTGTAGAGTATCAGCAGTAAGTGGAAGCGCCGCTGACATTTGGTGGCTCGCAGACGGCCGCGGGTTTCCCCTTACGCGTCGCCACTGCCGCTGGACACGACGAATCCAGGCCAGTGGGTCGAGCCACGAGCCACGCACCGAGCCCGCACTCAGACGCATCGGCTTTCTGATGACGACAACCGGCAGGCGTTGGAAACGCGCAAAAACGCACCAGTCCTCTCTCTCTCTCTCTCTCTCTCTCTCTCTCTCTCTCTCTCTCTCTCTCTCTCTCTCGTTCTCTCTCTCTCTCGCTGTACGCTGAGCGAATAGCGGCAGCTGGGGATGGGGGGGGGGGGGGGGAGGCAAACTATTCCAACAGGACTTCTCAAACTTTCCGACTCACGGAGCATTTTTGAAAATGCAAGCCTCGAGCTTCAGCACCAATTATTATACCTGCAGCAGCAGCGCGCTGCAGATTTGCTACCACTGTGTAATCCGTGTTACAAACCTAGACTATAGCTACCAAATGATTGTAACGACAAAACTAGGTCAATGTACACGTAGAAATATCACATTTGTTAATATCTGAATTAGTATACCAGTTCCCTTTGGTGTATAAATATAACAAACTAGCTGAAAACCCGGCGTTGCCCGGGTATTTATTTATTTATTCCTGCCATTTTTCAAGTATATATTCATTTGTATAAGTGCTGTATGTCTGTAAAATACAAGTAGTCGTGAAGAAGTAATAGAATACAACTTGGTGCCTGATGGGGCGGTTTTCCATGACCTTTACTGTTTATGTGCTCATATCTCATCAACTGCTTGTCATACTGTTATACAATTTATAAGGTACACTCAACTATGTGTGTGTATACTGTCTGTAAAATTTTCTGTGGCTACAATTTATAGTGTAGAAATTATAAATTCTAACGTCATACCGATTGCCATAGTTTTACTCCGTGAACAGCGGAACGTTTCTGTTTACGTGCTCATATCTCATGAACTATGTGTCGGAATGTGATACAATTCAGAAGCTACATTCAAATATATATATATGTGTATACTGCCTGTAAAATATCCTGTCGCTACAATTTCTGGTGTTCAAATTATAAATTGTAACGTCATACCATGAGTCGTAGTTTTACTCCATAAACAGCGGAAAAGTAGTAAGCGAGAAACTTCTTTTCCTTTCATCATTTTACTATGGTTTCCAGAGAGAAAAAGTTTAAGAAATGTTTGAAATTATGTGTAAAGTTTGTTGCAAGTCGCCAAGTACTGTCATTCTCATACAGTGTATTTCGAAAGTCTCGCCGCATTATATGGCATTTTTTGCGATTTCTATTGGTTATGAGGTAATATCTTTTGAACCGTGTGCCGCATGTCATTCTTAACCATGCAGCAATTGTTACCTCACGGTTAGGAATGTGTGTAGCAAATTTGGTTGAAAGCGGTCCAATGGTTTAGGAGAAAATGAGCAGCATTGTCGCAAAATGCAGCAGTTTTTCGCGCATCTCATAGTTTATGACATCATATGTCGGGAACTATATATCGTATGTGATTCTTACACTTACGGCGACCGTCCTCGTGGACTGAAGCTTACGTGTGCAGAATTTGATAAACATTGCATCAAAACCGTAGATTTGTATGCAACACGTATAAACATACGGACACTCTGCTTTATATATTAGAAGGTAGAAGAAGACAAAGGTTGAACAGGATAGTTTCTTACTACTAGATCAGTGTTAGGAAAGCACAACCTACAGCGAGTATTGAGCGGTGTGCGTCATTGCTACGGTAGGAAGACTGGAACGTGCGATGCAGAAGTCACGTGTCGGCCCGGTAGCTGTGCGGGGGCACGTGCGGAGATCCCGGGTGGAGGCGTCTGGTGGGGAAACTCGGCAGGAAGCAGGAAGCAGGCAGCAGGAGGCAGGATACCGCAGGCGGAAGGCGAGGACGGCCAGTCTATGACGTCCCAGACCGCTCGTGTTTCGATACGACGAGTACAGGGCGCAGATAACTGACACTGCTCAAAACAACCAGGCGATCAGGTGGTGCATAGCGCACAATCTATATCTGTAAATGTGAATGTCTGTTTGGTGTACGTTTATCACGTCTGAAGCATAAGACATAAAGAGCTACAAATTTGTACAGATACTAATGTCTACCCGGGGAAGGCTTTAGGCACGGTTTTATGGCGATCGAATAGCTATTTACTAATTTAAAGAATGGAACGCGAAATGCGAAACAATAATGATTCTTTGAAAATTATATTTACTCTTTGAAAATGGTTTTATTGGTTGCATTGTTGCTTGAGGGTTGATAATAATAAAAGGATGGAGTATATTGGAATGGAAAGTTATCGGTGTTTATAAAATTCTACGTGTGTGTGTGTTAATATTTCGCTCTGCAGCAAAGGAATTGTCCGTGTGTAATTGTTGTCCGACATCTCCCGTGGTACACCATAGAAGTTCAATGCCGACAGCTATATGGGGATGGAAGCTATGGTGGTTCAAAGTCGTCTAATTATAAAAAAAATTCGGACTGAAGACCAGCAATGACGTTTGCGACTCTATAGCAAGGAGGTTACATACAGCGAAACGTGATGTCACAGACCATATCTTTGGTCTAAGCGTGCTACATTGTCTTCAGCCTTTTCTCTGTAAGGATAAGCATACGAATAAGGAAATATAAGAATAAATAAATAAAGCAGTAAAAAAGAATTTTTTTAAATTCATTTCTTTAAAAAAAATCGATTTTACGTTTCGGGCATTACATCAAGTGATCCATCTGTGATATTATTACAATCATTATTGTAAAAAGATATAAAATAGCCAAGATGGCTTATCATCAGTTTTTATTAATGGCGACCGGTTTCACTAAACTATGTCAGCATCATCAGGTCAAATAAAATATTTTACTAGGCCGTAATCTGTTAAAAAGGAAAAACGGAAATTTAAAACATGCATGTCATTATAATAAAACGAGAAGATACGTCAATTAAATCCATAAGAGCAAGATCGGGCATATTTAGACATGAGACATACCTTGTAATGTCAAATAGTTGTTATATAAAACGACTTACAGTGCATAGATGCACTATGTCATTATAATAAAATGTAATTAACACAGTGAGTGACGAAAGCAAACTGATGATAAGCGATCTTGGCTATTTTATATCTTTTTACAATATTATAAGTGGATCGCCTCCTATAACGTAAACCAACACAATCATTATTGTTGAATTTCGTTATTGGATTCTTCGAAACGAGTGCATTTCTATCTGTGATTTCATATATATTCTCTGATAAATGTAACATGTTTTTAGAAAAAAAGGAGATGAACAGACAGAGTGGATAGGAAAAGTACTAGCCAAGGCTCGAATAAATAAATAAATAACCGGGCAACGCCAGGTTTTCAGCTAGTATAAATACACGAACGTTTTTTATTAAACACATTCGTTACAATCGTAATTTTGCTGCCTTAACTCTGTATTTATGTGCCGTTTACTCAGAGGGAGGGACCACGGAGCTACTGTAATAGTGAAAAGTCACAGTCGTTGCCCTCTGATCTCACAGGTGTGGCACCTCTGACGTGAATGGGTGACCCCAGCAGTGATTCCTGCTGGGTGGCTCAGAACCCGCACTTTGAAAGCGTGTCCAGCGCCGCACACAACGTCCCGTCTGGTCCTGGGCCCCACGGTTTACGCACGCCACTGCCAAGGCATTCCTGCCCTCTCTGTGGGACGCCCACCTGCATTGGCAGCCATTGTTTGGCAGTTTACTTGGTGCAGTGCTCGTTCACGGATTCCTTAAGTTTAGTTCACTTCTCTTGCTTCTTATCCTTTAACCTTTTTCCTTTTGGCCCACTTTAGGTTACGGTAGTAACACTAAAAGTGGGCCTTTCGAATCGTCTTTTGACAGCTCGAAATTTAAATGAAAATAACGGCTTAACTATTCATCTGACACGAAAATGGAATAACCGAATTTGTAGAGGAGAAAATTCTCTACAACTTTGCTCTCTTATGTTTTTTTCGTATCTTGTATCGTTTGAGATATATTTGCAAAAATAACGGCGATTTTTGGATGTCTGTCTGTCTGTCTGTCCGTCCGTCTGTCTGTCCGTAACGTGTTCCCTGTTTTTAAGACGAACCGTTCAACCGATCAGCACCAAATTTTGCCCACATAATTGTAGACCACCAGAGACCGGAACCTCCCTTTTTCAAATTTCTCGGACAAAAAATACGGTAGTAATAGCAAAAAAGCCGTTTGTAATATAATTGTAATTGCAAACGAACCGTTCATCTGACACGAAAATTGAATAACCTAATTGGTAGAGGAGAAAATTCTCTAGAACGTTGCTCTACTATGTTTTTTTATATCTTGTATCGTTGCAGAGATATTTGCAAAAATAACGGCGATTTGACGATGTCTGTCTGGCTGTAACGTGTTCCCACTTTTTAGGTCGAACCGTTCAACCGATCGGCACAAAATTTTACAGACATAATTGTTGGCTACCAGAGACCAGAACCTCGATTTTTGGAATATTTCAGACAAGAAATACATTAGTAATACAAAAAAAGCCATTTGTAATGTAATTTTAATTGAAAATAAACGGTTCATCTGACGCGAAAATTGCATAAACGAATTTGTAGACGAGAAAATTCTCTACAACTTTGTTCCCATATCTTTCTTTTTTCATATCTCGTATCGTTTGACAGATATTTACAAAAATAACGGAGTTTTGACACCTTTTATTGAATTAACGAAAACCGGCCGTTCGAAAATGTCACGTGACATTCCTCGCCCAGAACTCTCTGTGGCATACGCCATCTTGCGTTGCGTATTTGATGATTTTCCTATTGTAACTTACACGCTGTCATTTCAAAGCAATGGCGCACTGAAGAATTAACAAAAACACGTCGTTCTTCGTACGATAATCTAGTATCTACAAATACCATATTAGCATCAGTTAACAACGGCCATCAATAGTATGAGATTAGAGAACACAACTTGTAACTGTGATCTGTAGCGTAGCAGGCAATGCGTTGGACTTTGACGCTAGTGGTCAGTGGCTCGAAACCCGCTGCTCACTATTTTTTCCCCTAAAAGGGTTTCAGATACTCTTATAATTAATTTTTTATTGTTTACATTATTATTTTGGTCCAAAATGTTTGCAGAAACTTATAAAACTGCAAATCTAAACTGGGCCGTGAAACACGCCAGTGAGAACTGTTTTTTTTTCTGTTCCGCTTTCCGCTGTGATTTCGTGGACTCGCATGCCCCCTCTCTTGCCCCCTCGTGGCGAACCGCAGTTTTCACCCTAGAATGGTATTTTATGTTTTTCCCTTCGATGATTCCCGTCGCCATTGCAGGTTTGGAGATTATCTGGGTAGGCTTGGAGGGTTTGCCTTCACTCGGTCCCCTTTGCAGCGTTGCTTTTCTCTTCATTGTCCCCTTGCGGTGGTTTGTTTCGTTTCGTTTGGTGACATGTCACAAATTTCGACTTTCACCACCCCCTCACGCAGCGGGCACCTGACTGTGGTCGTCTTACTTTCTTACCATTTATTATTTTCTCTTTTTACATTTACCATGTTTGATCCACTTAGGGAACACGATGTGCTCTCTGTGTCTGTAAGACTGTGTTTCTCCTTTGAAATGTGTTTGTCGCTGAATGGACACTGGTTGTGGCGCAATTTTGCTTCCTGGCCGTGGAATGTGCCACTGTTATTGTTCCTTTACTGAAAAATGTAGGTAAAAGTATATATAGTGAGGACAGTTTACAACTCACCGCAAAGACGTGGCGACGAGCTGCGGCAGGCACATACAGAAGACACACACATACAACACTTTCAGCTATCGGCCATGGCCTTCTTCAGAAAACAGAGCACTCACGCAATCACACAGGCACACAACACAGTCATACAACCATCACCTCCGGCTGCCACACTGCCACACAGTCGGAGGTGATGGTTGTATGACTGTGTTGTGTGCCTGTGTGATTGCGTGAGTGCTCTATTTTCTGAAGAAGGCCATGGCCGATAGCTAAAAGTGTTGTATGCGTGTGTCTTTTGTATGTGCCTGTCGCAGCTCGTCGCCACGTCTTTGCGGTGAGTTGTAAACTGTCCTCACTATATTATTTATTCCAACCTGGACTTTCCATTATTATATATATATATATATATATATATATATATATATATATATATATATATATATATATAGTAAGTCCCATAAGCTCGAGAAACATTTGATCTTCTTCCAGTCGATTAAATTTTGCGTATGTAGCACAACATTTCGTGATGTAGGAATTTTAATCTCCAGGAGAGTATTTTATTTCGCGCTGTCGACGACAGAACTTGAGAACGTAGACGTCTCAGCTGGTCCCCCAGCTGTTTCGACCAGCAGCAGAACTGCAGCACGCCAGCTGCAGAGTGGTACCAGTGAGAAGCAGGAGCCAGCTGTTACCGCGCGCAGGTTCCTCGGCGGCCCTGAACCGTGAACTTGCAGACAGCCATGAGGCACATGGCGGCGCTCCGGGACCATGTGCGGTGCCCAGAGCGAGTGGCGCACGCCATGTGCGGCCTGCGGTCGCCGGCATGTGCCGGCACATGCGGGCACTGGCCGCAGCACACCGAGTCCGGGGTCGTCCACAGGCGTGTGCAGCATCTCTCTCTCACACACTCGTTGGCCTCGTCTTTTTCTACATCTACCGTTTACTAAAGCAAGCTCAGGACAAGCAGATTTCTCTGGGTATCGTAAACGATAAAACCTATCATGCGTCTGCTCGCGTCGTTCCACAGTTGCTACTGTTTGTCCGATATACGACTCGCCAAATTCGCAAGCTTTCTTGTAGACCCCAGGTGCTTTACATCTACAGCTACATAGATACTCTGCAAATCAAATTTAAGTGCCTGGCAGATGGTGCATTAACCACTTTCATAACTTTTCTCTACCGTTCCATTCTGTAATAGCGCGCGGGAAGAAAGAACACCTAAATCGTTCCGTTCTCGATCTGATTTCTCTTATTTTATTGGGATGGTCATGTCTCCCTAAGTAGGTGGGTGCTAGCAAAATATTTTCACATCCAGAAGTAAAAGAGTCGGTAATTGAAATTTCGCAAATAGATCTCGCCGCAACGAATAACGTCGTTATTTTAAGTGATTTCCACCTCACGTCGTGCAACATTTCCGTGACGCTTTCCCCCCCGTAACGTGATAAAACAAAACGAGCTGCCCTTCTCTGAACCTTCTCAATGTCTTCCGTCAGTCCCACCTGGTGAGGGTCCCACACTGGGCAACAGTACTCCAGGAGAGGACGCACAAGTGCGATGTAGGCAGTCTCTTTGGTTTAGCTGGTGCATCTTCAAAGCGTTCTGCCAGTGAAACGTAACCTTTGATTCGCCTTCCCCACAATATTTTCTATGTCTTCTCTTCAGTAAAAGTTGTTCGTAATTGTAACTCCTAGGTATTTGGTAGAATCCACGACCTTAAGGTTTGACTGATTTCTCGCCTAATTGAAGTTCAGCGGATTTCTTTTAGTGGTCATGTGTATTACTTCACACTTTTCTTTATTTAGTGTCAATTGCCAATTTTCGCACCAAGTAGAAATTTTGTCTAAATCGCTTTGCAGTTGCTTTTGATCCTCTGTTGACTTCACTAACCGATAAACGACGGCATCATCCGCCAACAATCTAAGGGAGCTATTCAGATTGTCTCCTAAATCGTTCATAAACACGAGGAAGAGTAGGGGACCTATAACGCTTCCCTGTGGAATGCCGGATATCACTTCTGTTTTACTCCATCACTTATCGTCACTTACTCCGAAGTGTGTCCTTTCTGATAGGAAATTATGAATTCAACCGCACAATTGGGGAGATATTCCATAAGCACGCAATTTCATTAGAAGCCGCTTGTGAGGTACAGTATCAAAAGTATTCCGGAAATCCCTTGTCGATGGCACTTAACACTTCATGTGGATAAAGGGCAAGCTGTGTTTCGCAAGAGCGATACTTTCTGAATCCGTGCTGTCTATTGGTTAATAGGTCGTTCTCTTTGAGGTAGTTCATAATATTTGAACAAAGTATATGTTTCAAAATCCTACTGCAAATTGACGTCAATGAGATTGGCCCGTAATTTTGGCAATTACTCCTATTTCCTTTCTTGAATATTGCAGAGACTTGGGCAACTTCCTAGTCTTTGGGTACGGATCTCTCGCTGAGCGATCGGTTGTATATGATGGCTAAGTATGGACTATTGCATCAGCATTCTCTGAGAGTAATCTGTTTGATATACAATCTAGCCTTGAAGATTTGTTTTCTGATTTTGTGATACGATTCCTTCCTACATCTACGTAGTGCAATCTGGGTCTTACCCTGCCTTTTTTTCCTTCTACTATTCCTTCGATAACTTTGTCTATAAACTAATTGTGCCTGTATAAATGATCTATTAACTTTTCTCTTCATTATCGTTTTGAAAAGTGCTCTCTTTTCACCGATTGTTCTAAGAAGTTATTCGTTTGCCGTCCAAGAGATTTTCTGCTACCTCTTCCAACAGCACAATTCAAATGCTTCTCGCCTTCTCTAGCTGCAAATGCCGAGTCTCCATGTTTTGGAGCTATACAGTGGCATACTCCATACATAGCATCTGGTAAATGCTTCTTTCGTCTCTTCTTTTATATTTCTTGGTGCAAGGAGCATCCGTTTATTGTTGAAGGCTATTTTAAGTTTCGCAGTTCTGCTTTTTTATGTCTGCTGAACTTCTGTCATCTGGTCTGATTTTACTTCCTAAATAGATGAACTTATTAACCTGATTTTACTTCCTAAGTAGGTGAACTTATTAACCTGATTTTACTTCCTAAGTAGGTGAACTTATTAACCTGGTACATCATTAATCTTAACGTCAGTTATAATTTTCTCTTGGCTGCATGATCTCTGTCTTTTTTGTGTTGATTTTCATGTTATATTTATGTGGCAGGATCTCATTCATTCTTGATAGTGCCTTCTACAGATTTCCTTCGCTCTCTTCAATACTGCTATGTCATCACCAAACCTTAGCATTTTAATTTCTATTCTATTGATGTTAATTCCTTCCACACACTCTTTGCGTTCCTATATTTCCTCCTCAATGTACAAGAACTCTGGTGATAAACTGCAGTCTTGTTGTACTCCTTCCTGTATGTAAGCCTCTTGTAGTCTTGTATTTCACTACGTGTTTCAATGCTGATCTTGAAATATGTGATGCGTACTACAGAAACTTACTTAGGGTGTTCAAATGAAAAGGCAGGAAACGTCTTAACAATCCAACTGGTTGACATTTGAGTGGCCGCTTTGGGATACCGAGGTGCTACATTTGTGGACGCAAAGCATGCGTCGTCACAATGTGACCCTGTCACAGCGTAACAAAATACTAAGAGAGATGAGAGTAACTGGGGAGGGTGTCAGAATCAGTTATCTAGATCTTGAAGTATTGTCATCGCCAGAATAACCTAAAATTGTTCTACGACCTTCTGTCGGTTCTACAGAGTGCAGACAACATTACCACAACCACGATAGAGGTAATTTCTACATCTACATGGAGGTCGAGATGTTTTAAGTATTTCGATTGTTTTAAGCACTGATAATGACCACACAATGGTCGAAATGTAGATCTGCAAATAAATATTTTTACGACTGATTGCTGAAAAATTTCCACAAATTTATGTGGTGGTCGACTCATACACATTTAGTTTCTCTCTGTTTTGTAACAGTCAGGTGTATGGTTAAGTGTTACATCCCAGGCAGACCTTCTGATTGGCAGCAATCGGAGACTGGGTGCCTTACTGAACTGCCGTAGGGAAGCAAGGCAAAGTCATTATGGCATAGTGCTGTGGTTGTGTGTAGTGATTAAGGGTCATAGTTGCGTTTATTATACACCATTAAAATTCCTACACAAAGAATAAATACAGATGATAAACGGGCATTCACTGGAGAACTATATTATACTAGAACTGACATGTGATTACATTTTCACGCAATTTGGGTGCATAGATCCTGAGAAATCAGTACCCAGAACAACCTCTGGCCGTAATAACGGGCATTTACTCAAACAGAGCTTGGATGGCGTGTACAGGTACAGATGCCGATGCACCTTCAACACGATACCACAGTTCATCAAGAGTAGTGACTGGCGTATTGTGACGAGCCAGTTGCTCGGCCACCATTGACCAGACGTTTTCAGTTGGTGAGAGATCTGGAGAATGTGCTGACCAGGGCAGCAGTCGAACATTTTCCGTATCCAGAAAGGCCCGTACAGGACCTGCAACATGCGGTCGTGCATTATCCTGCTGAAATGTAGGGTTTCGCAGGGATCGAATGAAGGGTAGCGTCACGGGTCGTAACACATATGAAATGTAACGGCCACTGTTCAAAATGCCGTCGATGCGAACAAGAAGTGACCTAGATGTGTAACAAACGGCACCCCATACCATCACGACGGGTGATACGCCAGTATGGCGATGACGAATACACGCTTCCAATGTGCCTTCGCCAAACACGGATGCGATCATCATGATGCTGTAAACAGAACCTGGATTCATCCGAAAATATGACGTTTTGCCATTCGAGCACCCAGGTTCGTCGTTGCGTACTCTATCGCAGGCGTTCCTGTCTGTGATGCAGCGTCAAGAGTAACCGCAGCCACGGTCTCCGAGCTGATAGTCCATGCTGCTGCAAACGTCGTCGAACAGTTTGTGCAGATGGTTGTTGTCTTGCAAACGTCCCCATCTGTTGACTCAGGGATCGAGACGTGGCTGCTCGATCCGTTACAGCCGTGCGGATAAGATGCCTGTCATCTCGACTGCTAGTGATACGAGGCCGTTGGGATCCAGCACGGTGTTCCGTATTGCCCTCCTGAACCCACCGATTCCATATTCTGCTAACAGTCATTGGATTGCGTCCAACGCGATCAGCAATGTCGCGTTTCGATAAACCGCAATCGCGATAGGCTACAATTCGACCTTTATCAAAGTTGGAAACGTCATGGTACGCATTTCTCCTCCTTACACGAGGCATCACAACAACGATTGACCAAGCAACGCCGGTCAAATGCTGTTTGTGTATGAGAAATCGGTTGGAAACTTTCCTCATGTCAGCACGTTGTAGGTGTCGCCACCGGCGCCAGCCTTGTGTGAATGCTCTGAAAAGCTAATCATTTGCATATCACAGCATCTTCTTCCTGTCGGATAAATTCCGCGTCTTTAATGGCCAGTAGTGTAAAATTTCATCTGGACAACTGTTGATTTTTTTTTAATTCTAAAAGAAAGGAAGGAAGAAATAATACCTCTCATATGACAATTACGTCATCGGAAATGAAAGAATAATTGAGGAGCAACTTTTCAAAAGGCATTATGTCCACTGGTGGACAAAATTGAGTTTGATGTGGAATCCGGAATTTTATTACCCGCTCCACACACTCCTGCGATCAGATTGTGTCAAAACGCATTTTAACACCTTCAAAAAGAGCGTTGAAAATAGCATTTCGTCCTCTAGTATGATTGAATCAAACTGCATTAAGTGCAACATTTGCCTTTATTTTGTTTTATTAAGCTATGTTGGCTGCAATTTAAGACTCGTGGACTAAAGCGAAACCATTTAACTGACCAACAATGATCAGTTAATATTCGTTTTCAGTATTACGCCATTGTTGTGTATAAACGTTTATCAATCTGTCTGTTAGGAAGTCAGGCGTAAAATCGTTGTTGTGCTAAGATGGAGAGTATTATGGCGAGTGAACGTGTGACTGTTGGAGAGGAAATGAATCGTGGAACGAGAAAACGAATGAAGAGAAAATCAAAAAGGGCAGATTGTGCAACAGAACCCAAGAAAACGCACTTTTGTCCATCACTAAAGTGTTCATAGCTTGAAAGCATAAAAAGCAATTTCCTTCTATTAAACACAATTGGATCAAAAGCCCTACCTGAGTATGTGGTGCAAAATTCGGAAAAATTAATCGAATAGTTTTTGCAGTACACGTTTATCGCTTCTACTGAAATATTTACTTTTTGGTACATAATGCGTTGTGAAAAGCAGCTCCTCAGTTTGTTTCCAGCTCTGACGTTCAATTGCATACCTGTGATGCTCTTGATAGGCCTCTCCCCCTACTGCAGTCATTATTTACAGATATCTGCACCTAAAAATCCGCCTAACGCTTATTTCCACTTAAAGCGCCCCCTCAAACCCCCCCCCCCCCCCGCAAAAAAAAAAAAAAAAAAAAAAAAAAACTAGGTGTCAAACCGGCAGGTTGTGATCCCCGGCTACCAGAGTCAGATTGTGGTTGGGACACACCTGCTAGACGTCACGCTCGTCAGACACGCTTGCCGTCCTCCGGACACTCGTCCGCTAACTGGACACTCACGCCCACCGCCGCGAGGCGTGCAGTGGATGGCATGAGGCAGACAGACAGCCGACAGCGCCTAGGGTTACCGCAAACACGACGCAAAAAGCGACAGCGGCCGCTCCCGCGTGGGACTGCCATCTGTACAGTCGCCACCAGCTGACCAGCTGTACAGTCGACACCATCTGCACTGGTACAGCCACGCCAGAGGACAACTGGAGCGCTCCGTGTTCTACATCTGCATGGGATACTCTGCACATCACATTTAAGTGCCTGGCAGAGGGTTCATCGAACCACCTTTATACTATTTTACTCCCATTCCATTCTCGAATAGCGCGCGGTAAAAGAAAGAACACCTGAATCTCTCCGTTCGAGCTCTGATTTCCCGTATTTTATTCTCACGATCATTTCTATCTATGTAAGTGGGAGTCAACAATATATTTTCGCATTCGGAAGTGAATGTTGGCGATGGTAGTTTCGTAAGTAGCCCACGCCGCAGCGATAAGCGCCGTTGTTGTAATGATTCCCATCCAAGATCCTGTATCATTTCCGTGACGCTGTCTCTCCTGTATCGTGACAATACGAAACGAGTTGCCCTTCTTTGGACTCTTTCGATGTCCTCTGTCAAACCCACCTGATAAGGATCCTACACTGGGCTGCAATACTCCAAAAATGGACGGACAAGCATAGTGTATGCAGTTTCTTTAGTAGTTCTGTTGCATCTTTTAAGGGTTCTGGCAATAAAACGCAGTCTCTGGTTCGCCTTTCCCACGACGTTATCTACCTGTTCTTTCCAGTTAAAGTCTGAAGTAACAGTAATTACTAGGTATTCAGTGGAGTTTACGTCCTTCACTTTTGATAAATTCATCTTGTAAACAAAGTTTAACGGATTTCTTATCGTACTCATATGGAGGACTTCACACTTATCATTATTTAGAGTCAATTGTCAATTTCTACACCTTACTGATATCTTACTCAGATTGTTCTGCAGTTGATTTTGATCTTCAGATGATTTTACTAGACGGTAAATGACGGCGTCATCTGCAAACAACCTAAGAGATCTACTTGATTTTCTCCTAAATCGTTTATGTAAATAACGAACAACAGAGGACCAAAAACACTACCCTGTGGAACGCCCGTTATCACCTCGGTTTTAGTCGATGCCTTATCATTGATTACTACGAACAGTGTCCTCTCTGAGAGGAAATCCCCTATCCAGTCGCAAATTTGGGGCGATATACCATAACCACGTAATTTGATTAAAAGCCGTTTGTGAGGTACGGTGTCAAAAACCTTCTGGAAATCAAGAAATACGGAATCGATTTGAGAACCCTTGCGATAGCACCCATCACTTCGTTTCAATAAACAGCTCGTTGTGTTTCGCATGAACGATATTTTCCAGATCCGTGTTGACCTTGGGTCAATAGATCGAGATAATCCTATATACATATTATAAATGCGAAAGTATGTATGTTTGTTAACGCATCACGCTAAAACTACAGCACTGATTTAGATGAAATTTCATATAGAGATTTCTTATGTCTTGGATTAGGACATAGGCTACTTTTCAAAATGTTTATTACAAGTTATTTATTTAAAATATATACATAGAAATACGTAACGGTTGTAAGAATCTGCTAATACAACAGCAGAGGTGCTATGTAGTGTATGTCGTGTTTAGCCGCGAGGGTTAACGCGTCATGACATAAGCGTCCATATTTTGGGCAATGGTTAGAGTCCTCCTATAGTGAAATTTTTTTTCTTTGTTATTGTTATCTTTTTTACTTTCGAATATACAAAACAATTCTTGGATACTGCCAAAACGGCTTAACTGATATATAATTACATGCATGCGTTTATGCCGCATTCATTTTCATTTGTTGTAACAAATGAAGGAAGTATGTATATAAATTGAAGACTTTAAATAAAATATGCTCTAAGTATTGGTTGCATTGTTGGTTGAGGGTTGATAATGATAAAAGGGTGGAGTATATTGGAATGGAATGTTATCGGTGTATATAAAATTCTACGTGTGTGTGTGTGTTAACATTTCGCTCTGCAGCAAAAACTACATAACGCAAACGAATGGTCTGCGTCCGAAGTCTCCCGTTGTGCACCATAGCAGTTCCATGCCGATAGCTATAAGGGGTGGAAGATATGGTGGTTGAAAGTCGTCAAAATATTTTAAAAAATCGGACTGAAGGCCAGCGATGACGTTTGTGACTCTATAGCAAGGAGGTTACATACAGCGAAACGTGATGCCACAGACCATATATTTGGTCTATGTGTGCTACAATTTCTTCAGTTCTTTCTCTGTAAGGATAAGCGTACGAATAAGGAAATATAAGAATAAATATATAAAGCAGTAAAAAATAAATTTCTTTTAATACATCTCTTTAAAAAAATCGATTTAACTTTTCGCGTATTACATCAATTGATCGATCTGTGATATTACAATCATTATTGAATTTCGTTATCGGATTTTTCGAAACGAGTGCATTTTCACCTGTGATTGGCTCTACATTACTTACGTTCCTGATAAATAGATAATCAACCAACACGGGAGCGGAGCCGCGGGTTTAAGCTAGTACACTATAAGATTTACGACTGTGAAACTGCAGTATAAAGTTACACCTGCAATTTCAAATTTTATACTGTAGTTTTACACTGGTAAATCTTATATGTGCTGTATTTCACAAGTGTGCCGGGTGCTGTTTTTATTCTTCAGCTTATCTAAATTTTAAATAACAAAACTTTTTCTTGGTTATAGGTAAATTAAAATTTTATGTAACAGATGTACATTGACGAAACGTCAGTAGATATACCTGCAATTTTAAATTTTATTATCGACAATTAATAACAGTTGTAAGGATTTCACATACTATAGTGCACTCTAGCGGCATGTTAAGGTAACTTCATAGTAATCACAGCGCCGCCTGTTAGTAGCTTGTTGTCACTAAAAATCGTACAATATGCTGGTTCTCTATTCATATATGATTAGAGGAGTTCTATATCTGACAAGCAAACGTCATATTTTAATGTGTGACCACCCACCAGTACTATCCAACTGGCTACAATGTGCATTTCTGTAATAATGTTATAATTTAGAGCAGACATGTGAAAAAATAAATAGCTATTGACATATGCATACAGTTATCTGGCATGTTCCTTTCTTGATTTTTTTAACGATACATTTCATGTTCGCCCTTAGAGAGCAGAAGATGATGTCTCTGTACATCGAAACTGGTCGTCTCTCATAAATAAAAACGAAATACCGCGATCCTGGCACTTCATTATTCACAATATAGAATTACCTTCTACTGATATAAATGATGTTATGTTTCTACGAGGGCTCTGTCTTCTTCGTAAGCCGAAATAACAGCCTTAATGCTTTCTATCGTCCACTCCATTTATACAAAAAATTAAAAGTAATCCACAATCGACATGCTTTGTATTATTTCGATGGAAAACGTGAAATAAAAATGCCAGTGATGGCTGGCTAGATTTTTATTCCGTGCTATACTACTTACCACGTGCCTCAGTTATATAAATCGCAGACATTTCGTAACACTTCACACTTTGGCACACATATAACACTGTACACAGACATTTGGGGTACACATTTCCTCCCAGGGGGCAGGGGGTGGCGGCAGGAAGGACATCCGGCCACCGCGTCAATACTAACATGCCAAATCTGCAGTAACAGAGCCGACCAGGCATGTGCGGGAAAAAGGGATAAACAGAAAGAAAGAAACACTAACTTCCAATCCTCGTGTAACTTAATGTCCTTTCTTACCCAATGCTCCCTACGAAGACAATAATCACAGAGACTATGAAAAAATGGGTAATCTTTGTAACAGTTAACAGACAAAGAATTCGATATAGGTACCACTAATCAGAAATTGACGTTTTGACGCTTTTACAACAGAAGAATCACGAATGGAAGTGTCACAGCTCGCAGTATTAATTAAATTCCACCTTGTCTTTCCAGCACACCTAATTATACCTGTCGCGTTCCAGGAGCCAGGGCCTGCTGCCAGCTTAATTTTCACTGCGATCGCCGGCCGTTTTTCCCCGCCGTGTCCTTTCTGGGTGGATCGCATCTCGCGGCTCTCCCGCTGTGCAGGAAAGCCAATCGTCGGTCGACAGGCAGCAGCTTGTCATTCTGGCGTAAACAGCAAACAGACGGTAAACAGGCGCGCCTGTTTACTCTGCGACTTCCGAGCCGCCGCCGCGTACACTGTTTGTTTGCTCGCCGTCCCGTCCCCACCCCAAAAATAAAATGAAATGAAATAAATCACCTTCACATACAGTATAACGGCTACACAGGCTGCTGCCAGCCAGGTCGTCCGCGTTCTACTGTATGCTGTAACGCGATCTCCTTTGATGATGCCGTCATAATGTTGCCCTTGCTTCGAAAAATGTTCAAATGTTTGTATAGTCTATGGGACTTAACTACGGGATCATCAGTCCCTACACTTACAAACTACTTATGAACTACTTACGAACTAGGACAGTACAAATATCCATGCCCGAGGGGGGATTCGAACCTCCGACCGCAGTGGCCGTGCAGACCGTGACTGGAGCGTCTCAGTCCCCTCGGCCACCGCGGCCGGCTATCAGCAATCTATCTTCCCTTATATACCTTTTTTTTTAATTTTTAATTGTATTTATTTATTTTTAAGTAAAGCAATCAACAATCCGAAGATTGGTTTGAACACCACAGTGCTTTACTAGGCACGGTCCTGTTTGGAGGTGGTATGCCGTTGCCTTCCTCCGACCTTCGAACTGACTTACCCAGCCAGTTATAGGGGGACCTACAGTTTAACGTGGGTTCCGAACCACGGTGCTACTCGGTATTTTTCACATGAGCAATACTGCGAGAGGGGAAGCAAATGAAAAGCGACAGATAAAAGTCCTAGAACCTGGCGGGGATCGAACCCGCGACTTTTGGAGGTGTAGTCTGGCTCTCTACCACTGTGCAGCCGAAGAGCACTTTTTTATGCTTCATATCGTGAATTGTCACAGATTATGACAGCCATTGCGGCTCCTCGAAAAACCGTAAGAGCTGAGCAACTTTCAGATTTACCATAATTAATATTTTTATATGTGGATTAGAATACATGGATCACATTATGAGGTCCAAGATATGTGGTAATAGCCGTCATATATCGGGTGATCAAAAAGTCAGTATAAATTTGAAAACTTAATAAATCACGGAATAATGTAGATAGAGAGGTAAAAATTGACACACATGCTCAGGGGTGCCCTTACCAAACAAAATTATGCATTGAGAAGTAGCAAGAAATTTCATTTATAGTAAAGTTGTGAATTAAATGAATGTTATATATCATATGTATTTAGGTTACTACCTTTCATTGTTTGGATACTGTAATTAAAATTTTGTATATTGTATAAGACAGCCTTATGTCCTACACAGGGTGTTACAAAAAGGTACGGCTAAATTTTCAGGAAACATTCCTTACACATAAAGAAAGAAAATATGTTATGTGGACATGTGTTCGAAAACGCTTAATTTCCATGTTAGAGCTCATTTTAGTATTTCTCTTTAAATGTAAATGTAAATAATTCGTGCAGGCAATTGTCAAAGTACCCATTTGTTTCGTTAGTATGTACTGTACTTCCTCGATTCTCGTCATCAACACGGATTTTCTGTGAACGTTTGGGCAGGAATTGTTGATGATGTCTTGATTGGGCCTCATGTTCTTCCACCTACGCTCACGTTATCACGATTTCATACGGGATGTTCTACCTGTGCTGCTAGAACATGTGCCTTTACAAGTACGACAACATGTGGTTCATGCACGATGGAGCTTATGACATGACAGTGCCCCCAGGCTGATGCCGCGCACTTCTATTTTATAGAGCCACACACATCGGCATATTTAAATCGCGCGCGCGAACGCGCACGGGAAATACGAGCTTCGGGAAGTTTGTGACGTAGGGGTTTTTCCGCGGGGCTGGAAAACGGAAGCCGAGTCGCGCGGAGGAAGGAGAGTCGCGTGGACTGCCGAGGACGGCGGAGCGTGGTTGCTCGTCGCGGCATTTTTCTGTGAAAACGTGGGATAGCTTTTCGCGGCTGAAGTACCGTTTTTTCATATGCCTTTTGAGTTAAATGATTCCGGTGTGTGGGCTAAAGTGCGAAGTTGCGTGGGGGCTCGAGTCACAAAAACATTTTTATAACTTTAAACACGTGCAGTGTCATAGAAAAATTAAACTTATTTAAAACAACATCTGTGTGGTGAACATTATTTTTTCGCAACTCGCCCTGTACGCCCATAAATGTGTATAATTGGTATGTACTTTTGTTTATTAATTGAAAAATGTATTAAGGCGCACGTGGACGGAACAGCACCAAAGCGGGAATCATTGTCATCCCCTAAACGACCACATAACGTTTTTTCCACTAGAAAGAGGGAAAAGCCTGTTCCGCCCCGTCGCATATGGGGGCTCGTCCATTTCGCGAAACAGTGTGTAGTGTGTACTGAGACACGTTCCGACTCGTCCATTTCGTGAAATAGTGTGTTCCGGTTTCGCCCATTTGAAGCGAGAAGTACGTCGCGGCTCGTTCATTTCGAGTGCGAAGTACATTCCGACTCGCGTGTTGAAGAAAATTTTAGCTTCCCACGGCAGCGAGTGTGCGGCAGGCAGCAACAGCGTAACCGGGAGACGCGGCGGCAACAGCCGGTATATTCCAGACCATCACCGTGCGGCGGCAGGACGCGGCAGATACGGCGCACAACAGCGGCGATTTCGGCATCAGCAGCTCAGCACGGAAACACGACGCAGTTACGCAGTGGAGTTGCAGCACAGACAAAGAGATAAGTGTCGCAGCAGGCTTTTATTTTGTTGATTTCAGTTCTCTTGTCCCCAGCCATGAGTACCGAAACTGATAGGGTTTTAAGTGATAGTGAATCCTTAGAGAGTGGTAGTGGGTCTGAGGCCCCAACACAATCTAAGGCAGATGAAATGAAAGCAATGATGGGTTGGATGATAACTGAATTTAAAGGTACTGTAGGGGGCCTGGAAACAAAAATGGGGAATTCAATTGCTGAAATGGGAAACTCAATAAAAAATTCAATGGGTGTTTTAAAAAATGAAATAATCTCGGACTTTGACAAAAGATTAGAAGATTTGACCTTAAAATTTGAAGTTAGAGAAAAGGATCTGAATGCCAGAATTGGTGCTGTTGAGACTAAGTTGAATGACAGGATAGAATCAGGAAAACAGATTTGTGAAATCAGGAATGAGGACACTAGGCAGGCTTTAATTGAAATAAACAAAAGGATTGTGGCTTGTGTTGATGAAACAAGTTTGGAAAATACAAAAAGTGTTTTAAGAAAGGAAATAGAACAGGTAGTAGCTGTAAATAAATGTAGTATAGAAAAGGTGAATAGTAGGATGGCTGACTTAGAATTGTGCTCTGCATCTGCAAATACTGGTTGGTTTGGGATGCAGATACCAAGTTGTAAAACTTTTTCAGGGGAAAGTAGCTACCATGTAGTAGATTTTATTGCAGCATGCAAAGATCAATTCCTGCCTGGAATGACTGATAATTGCAAAATAAAATACATCAAAAGAATGTTAGAAGGTCCTGCACAGACGTGGGCTAACCAATGTGCTGAGAAATTCGTTTCCTTTGAAGTTTTCGAAAAGCTAATTTTAGATAAGTACTGGAGCCAGGCTAAACAAGTCAGGTTACAAAATGAATTCTTAAATGGAGTTGCTTACAAGGGGGATAAACAGACTATGAAAGAATTCTGTCAGGAAGAGTTAAGGAAATTGGTGCACTTAGATAGACCATTAGGAGCTCTTACTGAAATATACACTCTTTGCCGGAGGTTGCCACAGAATTTAAATTTGCAACTTATACACTGCCCTACTGACTCTACTGAAAAATTTCTAGATTTTATAGAAAAACTAGATCATGCAATGGCATATGAACCTAGACATGGGGAGCCTCAACATATAGCTAACCAAAGGGAACATAATAGGAATACCAGAAATTGGGGAAATAAGCAGCATGACCACCACCAAGAAAGGAACATGAATGAAAATTGGAGAAATAATGGGGGTAGATGGAATGGTGATGATAGGAATCTGAGAGATTCATGGGGAAGAACTAACAGGGATGATCGAAGGTTAACACAGGAAAATGGAGAAAGAAGAAGGGAACAAAATAGAAACGAACAACACAGACAACATTCGGAAAACTAGAATTTGTTCCAAATGGGGTCCGATTTGGGACGGGATACAAGGTACGAAATAGGACCGAGAGAAGGATAAATAATTACAAGCCAGATAGCAGGGGATCAGATAGGAATAACTATGACCAGAATAGAGAGAAAAGGGAAGAAAGAATATGTAATATGGATGCAATATTGGGTAATGAAGAAATGGTTGGGAGATGGTTTACACAGCATGATAAAAGAAATGCAAATAAGAGAAGAAATCATAAAAATCCAAGTGAAGATTGTAATGTGGGAGATTTGTTTAGTGAAAGAGTAAGTAGTGGGAGAGATGCTGAAGAAAACAGCATTGGTTTGGCTTCTGTATTAGGTGAATCAGGTTTGCTAGCGGAGCATAAGTGTGTGATTGAATGTAAGAGTATGCCAAGGGGATGTGTGAATGGTAGCAAAAGTGTCATTGAACTAGATGAGACAAAATCAAATATTAATATGTGTGAAAAAAAAATGTGGGTATTCCAAAGTTTAAAGCAATCACTAATGACAGTGTAATAAGAGCTGTATCTGGTTTGGTGCAACTTGATGATGTGTGGTTTGATGATGTAAATGTAAATAAGAATGTACAAGCACCTATAATTAATGAAGACTGGGAACAGGGTGAGAAGAGTAAATTTAAAGGCTGGGTGAAGAAGGTCAATTGGATTAGGAAATGGGCACCAGATGATTGGGCAATTCATAAATATGACTATATAAAAAGATTAGGAGAGCAATGTGGGAAAAATGAGACATATTACAATGTTCTTAAAGAAATATTTGGAGGGGATCCAGAATTTGATGAATTGAGGGGACAAAGCATATTCTCATTGGAAACAAATAAAATGAATGATGAACATGACTCTGTAAATGATGGATCTAGTGATGAACAAGAAATAGGGGATGATATACAAACTTTTGTCATATATAATAGTAAACTGTATGACGGTATGAAAGAGGTGTTTGAAAAAGTATTTGCAGGTGATGATAACATAGAACCATATAGCCCTAGTAGTGAGAGTCAGGTATGCAACATGGTAAAGTACTGCATACATGAGATAGAAGACGACCTGTTAGCAGAGACTGAATTAGAGAAAAATGTGATTGAATATGTGCAGCCAATCATAAATGTCACTGTTGGAGGGGTATGTGAAAATGCACTGATTGATACTGGGAGCTCTATTAGTGGCATTGCAGAAGACTTTTACAATCAGATTAGGACCACAGGAACAGTTGAATTCCCAGTCACAGGGGTGAGAATAAAAAATGCAACTGGAACTTACAGCAAGCCAGTGAGTAAGGAGGTTGTATTAGATGTAAATATAGAAGGGAAAACGTTTAGTCATGTTTTTCTGGTAATAAGGAATCTCTGTCTAAATCTTGTGTTAGGCAATGATTTCCTGTGTAAAAATGGGGCTTGCATTGATTGTAAGGATCAGGTGCTGGAACTCCATTCTGGAGGATGCATGAAAATGGTTAAATTTATAAGTGCAATGAGTGATAAAGGTTTAGTGGCACGTCTGCACATAGCCAAATGTGCTATGGCTGAGGCGGAGGTCGAGGAAGAGATACGAAGGAAGGTAAACAATACTAAGGGAATTTATGATCATGCAAAGGGGGAGCCGTATTATTTACTGACAGACAATAAGTATGTATTTTCCGAAAAGCCAGGTAAAGTACCAAAATTTAAATATTCAGTAAGGGTAAAACCACATGAGCCTAGTATTGTAAGCAAAGGTATTGGGTAAGGCAGTTTCAAGTATGATCAGTGTATATAGTAGGGTAAGGATTTGTGTAAATTTATTTTTGTAACTTTATTATATATCTGTGATTAATTTATGTGAAGCAGTAAGGACAGGGTTTAAAATTCAGATGTGGTGAAAATATGTACATAAAGGAGTAGATTATGTTATAAAGTACACATGTGAACTGAAGATTTTGAGTTTTACATGTTGACACTAGACCTGTGGATGTCGTTTTTCTAATTAGTCCCAGATTAGGATTAGGCAGTGCAATTAGTTTTAAATATGGTGGGTTGGAATAGGTGATAATAATGTGGAAATGCACAAAGTTAAAAATATATATACATATATTTTTTTGGTGCATTGGGGGTAGAGAAATGTTTATATAGGGATATTGTGTATCCAAAGGATCATGTTATGTGTAAGTAGGAAATTCTGTGTGTATCATGTCAGAGTCTCGAAATTTGCAGAAGGGATGTAAGATTATAAAAACAAAATAAAATCTATATTTTCTGATATGAAAGATAATTAAATGAATTGAATAGTTTGTCAGAAGTACAAAAAATTTTCTTAAGAGTTCATTTTGTGAGATGGGAATTTGGCTACAGTATTAGATTACAATCTCTAAATCCACATACAAATGACAATAACCATGCCACATCTTGAGTTTATTTTCATTGGAGCGGCCTGAGGGATATAAAATAAAAGAACAATGACTTCGACTTTTCTGTGTAACTATATGAAGTTCTGTTTTGATTGTGCTAAATCTGGATAGCAGAGAGGTGGGGTGTGAATCTGATGGATCCCTGGTATAATATATATATTTGCCAAAAGAAAAATCATTTGTATTCCTTTTTGTTTTCTCTCTCTCTCCCTTTCATTGCTTTCATGCCAGCTGAGAGGACAAGAGAGCTAAAATCATTGCCAGTAGCCTGAGCTGCACCAGCTTACAAACTGAAAAAGACAGAAGTGTAAGGACCAGTGCCCATATACTGAAGTGCAACACAAGGGATGTTGGAAGTGAAACTTAACAGTGCAACGGGAAGTTTATATTAAAAACGATGGTATTCATTCCATAATGAGACAGACATGGGGCATATCCATGAATATTAGTGATATTTTTATTGTATGTTCTTGTTGATATGTGTCACATATACAAACTTTAAATATGTACAATTTCACAAAATTTAATTTTTGTCTCTAGTTATAAGATTTTTTTTGTATTGTATTTTCTTATTTTTGTTTGAGGGGTATATTTGTGTTATGTTTTGGTGCTACTTGCGACATCCTACACTGTGTTTGGAAGTCGCAAGTGGGGGTATTATGACATGACAGTGCCCCCAGGCTGATGCCGCGCACTTCTATTTTATAGAGCCACACACATCGGCATATTTAAATCGCGCGCGCGAACGCGCACGGGAAATACGAGCTTCGGGAAGTTTGTGACGTAGGGGTTTTTCCGCGGGGCTGGAAAACGGAAGCCGAGTCGCGCGGAGGAAGGAGAGTCGCGTGGACTGCCGAGGACGGCGGAGCGTGGTTGCTCGTCGCGGCATTTTTCTGTGAAAACGTGGGATAGCTTTTCGCGGCTGAAGTACCGTTTTTTCATATGCCTTTTGAGTTAAATGATTCCGGTGTGTGGGCTAAAGTGCGAAGTTGCGTGGGGGCTCGAGTCACAAAAACATTTTTATAACTTTAAACACGTGCAGTGTCATAGAAAAATTAAACTTATTTAAAACAACATCTGTGTGGTGAACATTATTTTTTCGCAACTCGCCCTGTACGCCCATAAATGTGTATAATTGGTATGTACTTTTGTTTATTAATTGAAAAATGTATTAAGGCGCACGTGGACGGAACAGCACCAAAGCGGGAATCATTTATTGTCATCCCCTAAACGACCACATAACGTTTTTTCCACTAGAAAGAGGGAAAAGCCTGTTCCGCCCCGTCGCAAGCTCCTGCACATTTCAGTCGACGTGTTCGTACGCTTCTCAACAACAGATTCGGTGACCGACGGATTGGTAGAGGCGGACCAATTCCATGGCCTCCACGCTCTCCTGACCTCAACCCTCTTGACTTTCATTTATGGGGGCATTTGGAAGCTCTTGTCTACGCAACCCCGGTACCAAATGTAGAGACTCTTCGTGCTCGTATTGTTGACGGCTGTGATACAATACGCCATTCTCCAGGACTGCATCAGCGCATCAGGGATTCCATGCGACTGAGGGTGGATGCATGTATCCTCGCTAACGGAGGACATTTTGAACATTTCCTGTAACAAAGTGTTTGAAGTCACGCTGGTACGTTCTGTTGCTGTGTGTTTCCATTCCATGATTAATGTGATTTGAGGAGAAGTAATAAAATGAGCTCTAACATGGAAATTAAGCGTTTCCGGACACATGTCCACATAACATATTTTCTCTCTTTGTGTGTGAGGAATGTTTCCTGAAAGTTTGGCCGTACCTTTTTGTAACACCCTGCATATTCTCTGATAAATATGTCATTAGAAAAAAAAAAAAAAAAAGACAGCGAGAGGGAACGGATAGGAGAGGCACTAACTCAAGGCCTCAATGAATAAATAAATAAAAAAATACACGCGAATGGCAGATTTTCAGCTAGCATTGAATATTTATGAATTAAATTAATATGGTTTATTATTAAGAGGAAAGTGATACGAAGTTCACCGGGTCATGTAGTACTGAATATTTATGAATTTGTTTTCCACTGCAAACAGCTTTGTTACTCAGTCTTCACCTTGAACAATTACCAAAGTTTCCATCGTGTTTCTTTGAGTAAACACACATTTCGAGATTTGTGGTATTCTTTTGCAAGCACCCTGTATTCCTGTGTCCTGTACCGGATGCCATGCACCACTGCCCTGAAGCTCCTGTTTCCTCCTGTTCCAGGTACGCCTCATGGCCGGAGCATCTCGACATGGCGCTGACGGGCGGTTTGCACTCTCAGCGCGCATCGCCAGGGCTTTCTGTAAGGGGAGGACGCGGAGAACGCTACTCCACTGGTGGCGAACTTCCTCATTAAGCCTCTGACAATAGAGTGCGCTGAATGAAGACGGAACGGTCGATCGGGCAACAACAAAAAATTTAATATTATTTTAATTTTATGGCATACTAGATGACCCGGTGAACTTCGTATCACTTACCTCTTAATAGGAACCATATTAATTTAAATCATATGTATTTTAGACCCAGTATCTTCATAAAGGCATCATCAGATAGTCTAAGTATCAGTGAACATCAAATGTGCAAACTTTTATCACAATCGTACGAATGATATTGATATCCCAAAGAAAAATGCTCTTTCAGTTTTCCACAAATTTTCCTATTTTCTGGCCAACTATTTTAAACTTTTACTTCACTCAGACCTTCCTCTCGCTTTGAAAGTCGAATGTGCAATATTATATCGCAATCAGATGAGTGGTATTTTCATAGGAGATCTCTTTCTATTTTTTCTGAATTTTCCAATTTTCCGGGAAACTTTTCCAAATTTTTTTTTCATGTGAACGTTACTCTTGCTTCGAACGTCAAATATGCAAAATTTTATCGCAATCAAATGCATTACATGGATTTCACATTTAAAAAAGCTCTTTTAGGTTTCTCGCTAATTTTCAAATTTTCCGGGTAACTTTCCCAAATTTTTAGTTCATAAGAACATTCTTCTTTCGGTGAAAGTAAAATTATGGAAATTTTATCGCAATCGGATGAACGGCCCTCAACTTATAGTGTTGAGTACATTTAGAAACACGCTGAAAAAGGAACTTGGTTCCAATTACACGACTTTCCTTTTTAACTGTCCCTAATCTTTTTTTTTCCCCTAAACCTTTTCCGAGATCATAATGAACAAAACAAAAAAAGACTACCCCTCTCCGTCGCGCTGAATTCAATGAAAAACACATTGAAAAACGCACTTTCGGTTTTTCTCAAATTTTCCAATTTTCCAGTAGATTTTCCAAAAAATTTATTTCATACAAACCTTGTCCTGTCAAGCCTTATTCAAGTGATGCATTTACAACCATGTAGCAATTGATTTTTATTTATAGAAAAAAAATCGCTTTCGGTTTTTCCTAATTTTACTACTTTCCGGATGACTTTTCCAAATATTTGTTTGCTGCGAACATTCCTCTTGCTTTCAACATGAAATGTACAACATTTTATAGCAATTGGACGAATGGTGTTGATAGCTGACTGGAAAAAGCTGTTTCAGTTTTTCCCGATTTTCCTCTTTTCCGGACAACTTTTCTATATTTTATCGCCGTTTAAACCTTCCCTGAACTTGCACGAATATTTCAAGACTAAAATTAGCCAAATCGGTTCAACCGTTCTCGAGTTTTAGCGAGACTAACGAACAGCAATTCATTGATATATACTTGAATAATTGATTAAATAATATATTTATTCACAGGGCTTTTTTAAATATATCTATCCCAGATGCCGGGGGGAGGGGTGTAAAATGTATTACTGCCTTGGCCACGTCACTTAACTGACGATCAGAAGCAGGCATGTTTGGAGGCTTCACAGGATTATGTCGAAACGGCGGCGAATCTCTTGCACCGTATGGCCACTGTCGATGAAAGCTCACATCTACGTTACGAGCCTGAAACGAAACGGCAAAGCGTGGACTGGCGTTCTTCGACATCACGTCATCAGAGAAAGGTCAGAGTAAAAAAAAGTCACGAACCAGAATGATGCTCGTCAACTTGTTCGATGGGCAAGGCATTATGCACGAGGAGTTTCTACTTGAGGGAACGACGTTGAACGCTGCAAAGTGCGTTGAGATTTTGACCCGTTTTATGCAACGTCTACAGATTTTATTTATTTACTAGCTAAAAACCCAGCGTTGACCGGGTATTTATTCCTGCCTTGAGTTAGTACTTCTCCCGTCCTATCTCCTTTTTTCTATAAACATATTGCGACCTTGCTATCGGTTCTCACCAATAAGACTTGGGCAATACATAACTCAGGGTAGTAAAAGTTTATGGCTCGTTGTCTCTGTTGTTTTTTCTCTTTTTGCAAGTTCCCTACAATATTTTCTATGTGCTGTTTACAGTTAAGTTAATCGCAATTGTCCTTCCTAAGTATTTAGTTGAATTTGATTGATTAACCGTATAAGCTAAATTTAACGGATTTATTTTATTGGTCTTATGAACGACTTCACACTACTCAGTATTAGGGGTCGATAGCTAATTTTTGCAGACTGCAGATGTGTTATCTAAATCATTTAGTAGTTGTATCTGATCTTCTAGTGACTTTACTACTAAGACAGCATCATTTGGGAACAGTCTAAGAAAGCTACTAAGAATGTCTCCTAAATTGTTTATAAAAATAAGGAACAGTAGGGGCCCTAAACACTTCCCTGGGGAACGCCAGATGTCACTTCTGTCCTACTCGACGACTTTCCGTCAATTACAACGTTGTGTGTGGTTTCTGACAGGAAATGACGTATACAGTCTTACAACTATGGCGATATTGCATAAGTACGCAATTTGATTACAACATGCTTGCGAGATACAGTGTCAAAAGCCTTCCGGAAATCTAGCAATACGTTATCTGACATCCTTTGTCGATAGCACTCATCACATCATGCAAGCGAAGAGCTAGCTGTGTGTATCAGAAGATCGATTCTTTCTAAATCCGTGTTGACTAGAGGTCAATTGACCGTTTTCTTCTAGGTAGCTCATAATGTTTCAGTAAAGTATACCTACTAAAATTCTGATGCACTCCGACGTCAATGATATAGGTTTGTAATTTTGCGGATCGCTCCTATTGCCTTTCTTGAATACTGGCGAAACCTGTGTAACTTTCCAGTATTTGGGTACGGAACTTTCGCTGAGCGACGTGTTTTATATGATCGTAAGTGGTATACAATAGGGACCGGAAGACTTACTTTAGTCAAGTGATTTAATTTGCATTAATAGTGGCAGAGTGCCAGACTACAAATCCAAAGGTCGCGGGTTCGATCCCCGCCAGGTCCTAGGACTTTTATATGTCACTTTCCACTTCTTTCACCTCTGGCAGTATTGCTGATGTGAAAAATACCGAGTAGCACCGTGGTTCGGAACGCACGTTAAACTGTAGGTCCCCCTATAACTGGCTGGGTAAGTCAGTCCGAAGGTCGGAGGAAGGCAACGGCATACCACCTCCAAACAGGCCCATGCCTAGTAGAGCACTGTGGTGTTCAAACCAATCTTCTGATTGTTGACTGCCTTACCTTTTACTCCAGGGGTATGCAGTTCTTAATTATGCATTGTGGCAGCTGTTCGTGACACGAATTCAGGAGTATCAGCTTCATCTTTCGGGAAACTGTGTTAACCAAATCTGCTTTAGCATAGGCATTTCTGTCGCGTAGTGAAGGTATTGATTGCTTTTTGCCGCTAGTGTACTATACGTACGACCCGAACTACGTACGTATCTTTACCAAATCAATCGCTTTTGTTCTTTTCTACATCTACATGGGATACTCTGCAAATCTCATTTAAGTGCCTGGCAGAGGGTTCATCGACCACCTTTATACTATTTATCTCCCATTCCATTTTCGAATAGCGCGCGGGAAGAAAGAACACCTGAATCTCTCCGTTCGAGCTCTGATTTCTCGTATTTTATTCTGATGATCACTTCTACCTATGTACGTGAGAGTCAACAATATATTTTCGCATTCGGAGGAGAATGTTGGCGATTGTAGTTTCGTAAGTAGCTCACGCCGCAGCGATAAGCGCCGTTGTTGTAGAGATTCCCATCCCAGATCCTGTCATTTCCGTAACGCTGTCTCCCCTGTATCGTGACAATACGAAACGAGCTGCCCTTCTCTGGACTCTTTCGGGTGTCCTCCGTCAAACCCACCTGATAAGGATCCCACACTGGGCAACAATACTCCAAAAAGGACGGGCAAGCGTAGTGTATGCAGTTTCTTTAGTAGTTCTGTTGCATCTTTTAAGGGTTCTGTCAATAAAACGCAGTCTCTGGTTCGCCTTTCCCACGACATTATCTACGTGTTCTTTCCAATTTAAGTCTGAAGTCAAAGTAATTCCTAGGTATTTTGTGGAGTTTACGGCCTTCACTTTTGATTGATTTATCTTGTAAACAAGGTTTAACGGATTTCTTTTCGTACTCATGTGGACGACTTCACACTTCTCATTATTTAGAGTCAATTGTCAATTTTACACCATATTGATACCTTATTCAGATTGTTCTGCAGTTGAGTTTTGATCTTCAGATGATTTTACTAGACGGTAAATGACGGCGTCATCTGCAAACAACCTAAGAGAGCTACTTAGATTTTACCCTAAATCGTTTATGTAAATAAGGAACAGCAGAGGACCAATAACAATACCATGTGGAACGCCCGATATCACCTCTGTTTTAGTCGATTCCTTACCGTCGATTACTACGTACTGTGTCCTCTCTGACAGGAAATCCCCTATCCAGTCGCAAATTTGGGAGCGATATACCATAACCACTCAGTTTGATTAATAGCCGTTTATGAGGTGCGGTGTCAAAAGCCTTCTGGAAATCAAGAAATAAAGAATTGATTTGCGAACCCTTGTCGATAGCACCCATCACTTCGTGTGAGTAAAAGAGCTAATTGTGTTTCGCATGAACGATATTTTCTAAATCCGTGTTGACCTTGAATCAATAGATCATTCTGTTCGAGATCATTCATAATATTTGAATACAGGATATGTTCTAAAACAATGCTGCTAATTGATGTCAATAAAATAGGCCTGTAGTTTAGTGGGTTACTCCTACTGCCTTTCTTGAATATATGATTAACTGGCTGAGAATCCCATTTTTCAGGTATATATTCATGTGTATAAGGGCTGTATGTCTATAATATCCCTTGGTAATACAATTAGTTGTAAAGAAGATATAGATTAAAACTTCCTGCATGACGGGGCGGTATTCCATGAACGTTACCGTTTATGCCCTTATATCTCATGGACTACGTGTCGGAATGTGATACAATTTAGACGATACAGTCAACGACATGCGTGTGTATTGTCTTTAAAATTTCCTGCGGCTACAATTAGTAGTGTAGAAATTATAAATTGTAACGTCATACCGAAAGTCCATGAACAGCGGAACATTACTGTTTACGTGCTCATATCTCATGAACTACGTGTCGGAATGTGATACAATATAGAAGCTACATTCAACTATATACGTGTATACTCTCTGTAAAAGTTCCTGTGGCTACAATTTGTAGTGTTTAAATTGTAAACTGTAACGTCATACCGAGAGCCTTAGTTTTACTCCATAAACAGCGGAAAAGTAGTAAGCGAGAAACTTTTATCCTTTCATCATTTTAGTATGGTTGACAGGGAGATAAAGCTTAATACAACTTTGAAATTATGTTTAAAGTTTCTTGCAAGTTGCTAAGTACTGTCATTCTCATACAGTGTATTTCGAAAGTGTCACCGCATTATATGGCATTTTTTGCGATTACTATTGGTTATGACGTAATATCTTTTAAACTATGTGCCGTATCTGATTCTTAACCGTGCATCAATTGTTACCTCATGGTAAGGAATGTGTATACCGAATTTGGTTGAAATCGGTCCAATGGTTTAGGAGAAAATAAGCAGCATTGTCCCAAAATGCAGCAGTTTTTCGCGCATGTCATAGTTTATGACGTCATATCTCGTGAACTATATATCGTACGTGATTGTTACACTTACGGCGACTGCCCGCATGTATTGAAGCTTACGTGTACAAAATTTCATAAAGATTGGAACAAAACTGTAGATTTGTTTGCAACACGTACAAACAAACAGACACACTGCTTTATATATTAGATTATTGATTGATTGGTGTTTTTTTTAAAACCACCCTAGTGAAACAGTGTAATCGAATCCGACCCGACCGCAGTATATGTATGAAAAGACTGCATGGCGGTAAAGGTGGGTTACGTTGCCACGAGAACGGCAGTTCTGTAGTGGGGGATGTTTGAGGCTCGTGCAAGGGCCCGGTGGTTCGTGGAAGTACCGCGATCGTCAGCTGTCGGCCGATGCGTGCATCACCAGGCAACGCCCTGTGTGTGTGTGTGTGTGTGTGTGTGTGTGGCGACTTCCAATTTCCTGTCAGTGCTCCTCGCCCACCCAACCACCTGTTCCACTTCCTCCCTCCTTCCGTTCGCTCTCTGCCAGTCGTTCGTCCGCAGCGCGACTCAATACTCCCAAGTTTCCGGGAACTGCTGCACTTCGCTTTGGTGACAGCTCCTGACTCGACCGATCGTCCGTCCGAAGTTCCCAGAAAGGACCGACAGAACGAGCACCAAACTGCGTGCTTGTGGAATATCGCCTCAGTTGTGGGGGCTGGATTCGTGATTTCCTGTCGGAAAGGACACAGTTCGTTGTAAATCGCCTGTCAGCATTCAAACAGCGAATTCAGGCCACGTTCGGAACAAAAATTCGAACATCAAAATATTAGCCACGAACTTACAGAGTATTAGAAACAAAGTTCCCGAATTTGCCGCACTGCATGGAAGTTATTGCGCTCAGATAGTTTTAGGCGCCGAAAGCTGGCTAAATCATGATGTGGCAAGTTCAGAAATATTTATCGAAGCGTGGAATGTATATCGGAAAGATAGATCGGATACAACTGGAGGAGGAGTGTTTATCGCTGTGGACAAAGTTATTGTTTCTACTGAGATCGAGGTTGAAAGTAACTGTGAAGTTACCTGGGCACGTATAACAGGTCTAAAAGAAGTTAATAGTTGGGTGTTTTTACCGGCCCCCCAGTGCTGCTGTAGCAGTTTTAGAATCATTCAAGGAAAGTCTACACCGGGTAGTGCATAGGTATCCGGGCCATGCAATATTAGTCGGAGGTGACTTCAACCTTAAGAGTATAGATTGGGACCTCGCTAGTTACATTTCAGGCGGTACAGACAAGCAGTCTTGCGAGCTACTTTTGGACACATTCTCCGAAAACTGTCTTGAGCAGTTAAACCGGCAACCCACGCGCAATGGAAATATTCTAGACCTTATAGCCACAAACAGGCCTGACCTAATTAACGATGTCTGTGTAGAGACAGGAATTAGTGATCATGATATCGTCATAGCGTCGATGGTGACCAAAGTTCATAAACCAGTCAAGAAGGCTAGGAGCGTGTTTTTGTTGGGAAAAGCCGAAAAGCAAGGATCGCAGGATCGCACTTAGAAAACGAATGGGCATCGTTTAATTCCTAGACTATGGATGTAGAGGAATTGTGGACTAAATTTAAGTGCATTGTAAATAATAGGTTAGAGAAATATGTGCCAGTAAAGACGATTAAGGATGGAAAAGATCCACCGTGGTATAATAATAATGTTAGAAAGCTGCTGAGAAAGCAAAGGCTGTTGCACTCTATTCAAAAAAGAACACGCAAGTGATGATAGGCAAAAGTTAGTAGAGATTCGTGCGTCTATAAAAAGATCGATGCGCGAAGCATACAATAATTATCACAGCCATACCTTAGCAAAAGATCTTTCCGAGAACCCGAAAAAATTCTGGTCCTATGTAAAATCGATAAGCGGATCAAAGCCCACTATCCAGTCACTAGTTGATCATCCCGGGGCAGTAATAGAAGAAAGCAAACGGAAAGCTGAAGTTCTAAATTTAACCTTTAACAAATCTTTCACGCAGGAGGACCGCACAAATATACCATTATTTGAGCAACGTACTAATTCCGAAATGGGGGACATAGCAATAGGTATTTCCGGTGTAGAGAAGCAGCTGAGAGAGCTAAATACGAAAAAGTCTGCTGGTCCGGATGGAATACCAGTTCGGTTTTACAAAGACTATTCTGCGGCATTGGCCCCCTACTTATCTTGCATTTATCGCGAATCTTTAATTCAGCGCAAAGTTCCTAGTGATTGGAAAAAAGCGCAGGTGACTCCCGTGTATAAGAAAGGAAAGAGAACTGACCCATACAATTACAGGCCAATATCGTTGACATCAGTTTCCTGTAGAATTTTAGAGCATATTCTCGGTTCGAATATAGTAAATTTCCTTGAAACGGAAAAGCTTCTTTCTATGAATCAGCACGGGTTTAGGAAACATCGTTAATGTGAAACTCGGCTTGCCCTTTTCTCACATGACATCTTGCGAGCCACGGATGAAGCGCAACAGGCGGATTGTGTTTTTCTCGACTTCAAAAAGGCGTTCGACGCGGTGCCACACTGCAGACTGCTAACAAAGATACGAGCTTATCGAATAGGTTCACAGATTTGTGACTGGCTGGAAGACTTCCTCAGTAATAGAACGCAGTACGTTGTTCTCGACGTCGAGTGTTCATCAGAGACGAGTGTATCGTCAGGCGTGCCCCAGGGGAGTGTGATAGGACCGCTATTATTTTCTATCTATATAAATGATCTGATGGACAGAGTAAGTTGTAATTTGCGGCTGTTTGCTGATGATGCTGTGGTGTATGGGAGGGTGTCGTCTGTAACTGACTGTAATAGCATACAGGTTGACTTAGACAAAGTTTCTAGTTGGTGCGAAGAATAGTAGCTAGCTCTTAATGTAGAAAAATGTAAGGTGTTGCGCATGAGTAGGAAGAATAATGTTCGAATACAGCATTAGTCGTGAGCTTCTTGATGCTGTCGCGTCGTTCAAATATCTAGGCGTAACATTGCAGAGCGATATGAAATGGAACGAGCATGTAAGGTCAGTTGTGAGTAAGGCGGACAGCCGACTTCGGTTTATTGGGAGAATTTTGGGAAGATGTACTTCACCTGTAAAGGAGACCGCGTATAAAACGCTTGTACGACCACGACTTGAGTATTGCTCAAGTGTTTGGGACCCGCAGCAGATCAGTTTAAAGGAAGACATGGAAGCAGTTCAGAGGCGAGCAGCTAGATTTGTTACTGGTAGGTTCGACCAATGCGCGAGTGTCACGGAAATGCTCCGGCAACTCAATTGGTGATCGCTGCAGGAAAGACGACGTTCTTTTCGTGAATTTCTGTTAAGTAAATTTAGAGGGCCGGAATTTGAAGCTGAGTGTAGTACGATCTTGCTGCCGCCTACTTACATTTCGCGTAGTGATCACAAAGACAAAATAAGAGAAATTATGGCTCGTACGGAGGTATAGAGTCATTATTTTTTTCCTCGTGCTATTTGGGAGTGGATTAGGAAAGGAAATGCCTAGTAGTGGTACAGTGTACCCTCCGCCACGCACCTTACGGTGGATTGCGGAGTATGTATGTAGATGTAGAAATTTGTAATACTGACATACTAGGGATAAATTTCAGATAGATTATAGTATGCACTGAAGAAAACAAATCTTAAAATAGGCTTCTACACAAACAACACTTTAGGAACCAGTATCGTACATAAAATAGAAAAAAATTGATCGCTTTAGTCAATCTCGAGTTTACAAAATCGAATGCAGTAAATGTGACAAGGCCGACACTGGACAGACAGACAGACCTTTCAAAATTAGATTTAGATAACACATAAGTACAAGCGAAAATATAAGTAACACATTATTGGGGCGATCTAGAATAGTTTAATGAGAGTTTTTCAGCCAAGATCGCTTTCTTCTTTTAATTACATGACCGGTTTCTGCGTGCTAGACGCCATCTTCAGACCTGTCGTAATTTTTTACATCACTGTTATTGAAACAATTTCTAATATTGCACAGTGGTATACATCCACATTGATGTGTCATGCAAATAAAATTTACATGTCAATAATAAAACGACTGAATCCATCTTTCACAAGATCTAAGTCAGAGGCACTTCAGAATCAAGTTCAGTCATTTTATTATTGACGTGTAAATTTTATTTGCATGACACATCAATGTTAATGTATAGCGCTGTGCTATGTTAGAAATTACTGCAATAGCAGCGGAAGTAAACACTCGACTGCAAGTATAGAAGAAAATCTCAAAATTTTTATATTGTATGCAAAGGACAACTAATGGACGTTTTAGAAGAATTACAAATCTACACTCACATGACTAAATACCCAGAACAAATGTTAAATGAACAAACGGAAATGCACAATAAAAAAATTCATCGAAAATTTCCATAACACCTTGACCAGCATATAATGTACAATCCATCCTACCGTAACATACTTCCAAATATGCAACAAGACGCGATAAATTGTAGTAGCACAGCAATATTGTCCCTATATTACAATATAATACACAAAATGAATTTATAACACTTAAAATAGTTCGGAATGATGTATACAAGCCGGCCGCGGTGGCCGAAGGGACTGAGGCGCTCCAGTCACGGTCTGCACGGCCACTACGGTCGGGGCTCGAATCCCCCTCGAGCATGGATGTTTGTGCCGTCCTTAGTGTTAGATAGTTCCTAAGTAGTTTGTATGTTTAGGGACTGATAACCCCGTATTAAAGTCCCATAGACTTTACAAACATTTTAACATTGAAAGTGCACTCATATTTATAATGCAATTCTGAGGGGATATAGGTACGAAGTAGTAACTCTAATTTTTTTTATTTAGCCTAGTGAGATTGGGGTCTTGAGGTCCTCTTTTATATTGGGCCAGGTTTTTATACATACAGCATTTCTTTACATCTGAGTCACCTATGAGATAAAGTTGATTTCTTCTATGGCAGCAAGTCGTCGGCTACCTGCTAGCAGTGTTGCCAACTCGTAAATGCGGAAACATCGTACTACAACCTCAGAATTATCGTACATCAAATAAAAAATGTTTAAGAAGCAAATTAATTAATTAATAGAAAAAATAATGATAATTTCCAAGTAACTGTGTACATCAATGTAGCGGCATCAGTGCCAACGACATATATATATCACACCTTCACTAATGTGTCTTTACGTTTTACAATAAAAACTGAACCATTTACATTGACGCATCCATTTCTCATCCATGAGATTTTTCTCTAACAAACAAAAACAGAAAGCATTACAGTATACTGTTGCTGCTTCTTGGATGTACATCGCTCTTTGTAAATTACGAAAATGATATTAGGAAAACTGACACTTAAGGTTATTAAATAACGCGCCACAGACATATGTGAAGTAGCCTAGTAGTAACAAGTATTAGTCATTATTATAGTAAGTCTTATGATGAGTAATGTAATTTCACTTACCTTAGTTGCATCGACAATTCGTATTGCCTTAAGTGTACTTGATATGAACGGGTTTAAATGATATCTCCAGCCGAAAACAAATTGTCGTATATTTGGCCAGTACCGTACAAGGCACTATCATACGTAGTACGAGCACTGAAATTATCGTACGTCCCCATAGTTATCGTACGAGTTGGCAACACCGCCTGCCTGCTAGTAAAATAATCAAATACACTCCACAGCCACGGAGTTCAACAACCTAATGAAAACGGATAAATTACTTTTTCTCTTTTTACTTCATGTCCACGTGCTTTACGCACAGCAGCACAATAGCCCGTGTAGTCTGTTCCTCGCGCAAGTGTGACTCATGTCAGAATGACGTTTACCGCAGCATCGACGTCTCAGCACGTCAATTAAGTCAAGTATCTGCGTCATTGACCACGCCACGGAACTGAGGTGACTTTTGCGTACTTACAGTTGCCAGGAAACCCGCCACGACCTCTCGGGACCTTCCTGTTCACAGAAGCAGCACTCACGCCTGCCCTGTGAACTGAACGTTCGCGCGCGCCAGACTTTCCTCAGTTTTTGTGAGTAGCGGCTCCATTCACGGGCTGCCTCTGCTTCCGCGGATCACTCCGTGAGTCACACTCAGCGCTGTTTACTGTCGTCCACCACGTGGTCTCATGTGTCATGTTGTTGTTATGCTCTTCAGTCCGGAGACTGGTTTGATGCTATCCTGAGCAAGACTCTTCATCTCATATTAAGAACGACAACCCACATCTGTCTGAATCTGCTTACCATACGCGTCTCTTGGTCTCCCTCTGCGATTTTTACCCCACACACTTCCCTCCAATGCTAAATTTACGACTCATCGATGCCTAAGAATGTATCCTATCCCAAGCGATACCTTCTTTTAGTCAGGGTATGCCAAAAATTCTTTTTCTCGCCAATTCTGTTAAGTACCTCTTCATTAGTTATGCGATCTACCCACCTAATCTTCAGCATTCTTCTGTAGCACCACATTTCAAAAGCCTCTATTCTCTTCCTGTCTGCACTGCTTATCGTCCATGTTTCACTCCCGTTCAAGGCAACACTCCACACAAATGCCTTCAGAAAAGACTTCCTTACACAAATTAATATTCGATGTTAGCAAATTTCTCTTTTTTCAAAAATGCTTTTCTTCCTATTGCCATTCTGCATTTTATATCCTCTGTACTGCGACCATCACATGTTATTTTACTGCCCAAGTAACAAAACTCATCTACCACCTTCATTGTTTCGTTATCTAATCTAATTCCTTCAGCATCGCCTGATTTTCTAAGACCGCATTCCATTATTTTTGTTTTGCTCTTGTTAATGTTCATTTTATACGCTCTCTTCAACACACTGTCCATTCCATTTAACTACTCTTCCAGGTCCTTTGCTGTCTCTGATAGAATTACAATGTCATCAGCAAAACGCAATATTTTTATTTCTTCCCCCTGAACTTTAATCCCTATTCCAAATTTTTCTTTGCTTTCCTTCACCGCCTGCTCTATATACAAATTGAATAACATCCGAGAAAGGCTACAACCCTGTCTTACCACGCGATTAGTCTTGTGTAGTCCGCGAACGAACTAGTTCGGAAGAGCGCTCCCACAAGCGAACGACGCGAACTAGTTCGCAGATCCCTCGCCTCTTAGTTCGTCCGCTCCTTTTCCGAAGACTGACGGGTAACAGCGAGAGGACGCGAGAGCGCGCAGAATCGCGTGATTACCTTCTGCCAGTTGCCGCCATTTCGAGCTGAGATGCAGCTCAGCTGTAGTTTTAGTAGCGGTAGCAAAAGCCAAAACGAGCGGACGAACTAAAAAGAGCGACCTACTTCGCGGCCGAGCTGCGAACTAAAAGCAGAGCTACTAAACGAACTACAATATGCGTGGTAGGTCGCGAACTAAAATATGCCCGATAGGTCGCGAACTAAAATATGCACGATAGGTCGCTAACTGAAATATGAGCGATAGGTCGCGAACTAAAATATGTGTGATAGGTCGCGAACTAAAATATGTGTGATAGGTCGCGAACTAAAATATGCGTGATAGGTCACGAACTAAAATATGCCCGATAGGTCGCGAACTAAAATATGTGTGATAGGTCGCGAACTAAAATATGTGTGGTAGGTCGAGAACTAAAATATGCGCAATAGGTCACGAACTAAAATATGCGCGCTAGGTCGCGAACAGAATTAAAAATCACGTGTTTGCCTTCTGTTGATGAGAGCCATTTGGAGGTTTGCGTCTGCCTGCTAGATTACATAGTTCAGTGCTACAAAATGTCTGCTTTGAAGTATTCTGCACTCTGCAATATCTGAGTAATAAATTCCATAATGCCAAGATAGAGAGATACCTCTAAACTTAAACGCGAGAAATTATCACAAACTGTTTCTTTTGGTTTGCGTGATATCGTTAGCGGCTCAAGCAGCAAGCGCACGAAGCAGCTAGGTGGGGGAACTTCTCCCTCCACCTGCACGCGCAGACCACTCCGCTCAGCCGTCACTGGGAGCGGACGAACTAAGAGAACGAACTAAAGTGAGCGCTCCCGACCGCGAACTATTATGCGCGAGTCTACACGCGATTACTGACTGCGGAGAGGCTTGAAAAAACTCCTCGCCATTTCGCGTCGCTTTAGACTTTAGAGTCGAGCATCATTTTTCATTCCCTGTGGCACTTCAACCCAGTGAAATATCTGTCGTTGTCATCGTTCCAAGGACCGGTACGCCACGATTATACTTGCACGCAAAAGGAAAAAAGAAATACGCTTAGATATTTCGAAGTACAATGGCATAAAGAGCAAGGAGGAGAAGACTGCAGTGCCGCAGTTGACAGACTGCTTTCCGCTAGCTCACTGAGTATTGTTAAGTTTCAAAAATATGTTTATTATCGGTTTGCCTTTTCTTAATCTTCTAGGTTAAGGAAAGGCAAACCTACATATCGAGCTTTTGTAAATTTGAGGAAGGCTTTTGACAATGTTGATTTGTTATGAACTCTTTTAAGTTTTGAAGCAAGCAGGAGTAAAATACAGGGAGCGTAATGTTATTTACATCTTGTCCAAAAACCAGACAGCGGTTGTCAGAGTTGAAGGGCATGAAAGGGATCCAGTGGTTGGAAGTGCACGGGAAAAAGAAACACGTACATCTTTCGATCTGATTTCTCTTATTTTATTATGATCATCACGTCTTCCCATGTCGGTGGGTGCTAATAAAATCGCATTCGGAAGAAGCGGATGGTGAGAGAAATTTCGCAAATAAATCTCGTCGCAACTTTCTTTTAATGATTTTCGCTCTAGCGTGCATTTTTTTTTCTATCACATTCTCTCGTCTACATTGCGATAATACGAAACGAGATACCCCTCCTTGAACTTTCTCTAAACATCTGTCATTCCCACTTTGGAAAAGGGGGAGAGGGGGAAATCCCACAATCCGCAACAATATTCCAAATTACAAGCTACAAGTGTAGTGCAGGCAGTTTATTTAGAAGAACTGTTGCATCTTCTTAGTGTTGTGCCAATGAAATATAGCGTTTCTGTGTCCTCTGTGTGTTCTTATGAATTTACGTTGTTCTGAATTCTTATTCCTGTGCATTTAGTTCAATTTAAGGCGTGTATGTTTGACTGATTTATCGTGTAAGTGCAGTTTAACGGATTTATTTTAGTGTTCATAAGGACGAGTTCACATTTACCATTATTTACAGAAAAGTGCAAATTTTGCACCATGCAGATATCTAAATCCCTCTGCAGTTGCTTTTGATCTTCTGGTGACTTTACTAACCGGTAAATGACAGCTGCATCCACAAACAGTCTAACAGATTTGTTCACATTGTCTCCTAAATCCTTTATAAAGGAACAGTAGGAGCTTTGTAACATTTCCCTGGGGAACATCAGATACCACTTCCGTTTTACTCGATGGCTTTCCGTCTGTTACAATGTACTACCGATTCTGACAGGCAGTTGCAGATCCAATTGAACCAATGTGATGATATTCTATAAGCACACGCTTTGAGTAGAAGCCGCTTGTGAGCTGCAATGTCAAAGTCTAGAAGTATTCGACTGAAGATTCCTTGACGATACCACTCATCACTTCACGTGAGTAAAGTGCTAACTATGATTCACAAGAGCGAAACTTTCTAATTCCATGTTAACTCTGGGTCAATAAGTCGTTGTCTTGGAGATAGTTCACAATGTTTCAGAAAAGTATATGTTCTAAAATGCTGCTACAAACAAACATCTGTGATGTAGCCCTTCAGTATTTTAGATCACTCTTATTGCCTTTCTTCAATACTGCAGTAATCTGTGTTAAGTTTCCAGTCTTTGGGTATGGAATGTTCACTGAGCAAGTGGTCCTGTGTAGGGGATCAGCACTCTGTGGAAGGAACCAGATTGGTATACATCAGGACTAGGAGATATGTCTTTCTTAAGTGAATTAAGTTCCTTCAGTATTCCAGCGATATCTACTTCTAAGACACACATGTTGGCAGCTGTTCTGGAGTATTAGCTTCGCCTCCATTGGTGAAGGAATTTCGGAAAGCTGTGTCTAGCAACTCTGCTACATCTATAAATGAGAATGTCTGTTCGGTGTATGTTTATCACGTCTGAAACACAAGACATAAACAGCTAAAAATTTGTGCAGTTACTCATGTCTACCAGCGGAAGACTTTAGGCACGGTTTTATGGCGATCGGATAGCTATTTATCTGTCTCTATTAATGTGAATGTCTGTTCGGTGTACGCCTATCATGTCGGAACGACAAGACGCAGAGACTTAAATATTTGTACAGTTACTAATTTATACCTGAGGAAGGTTTTAGGCACGGTTTTATAGCGATCTGATAGATATTTAGTAATTTGAAGAATATAACGCGAAATGCGGAACAATAATTACTCTTTGAAAATGGTTTTATTGGTTGCATTGTTGCCTGAGGGTTGATAATGATAAAAGGGTGGAGTATACTACGATGCAAAGTTGTCGGTGTATATAAAATTCTACGTATGTGTGTGTTACTATCTCGCTCTGCAGCGAAAACTACAGAACGCAAACGAGTGGTCTGTGTGTTTAATTGTTGTCCGAAGTCTCCCGTTGTACACCATAGCAGTTCCATGCCGATAGCTATAAGGGGGTGGAAGCTATGGTGGTCGAAAGTCGTCAGATTATAAAAAAATTGCGACTGAAGGCGAGCGATGACGTTTGTGACTCTATAGCAAGGAGGTTACGTACAGCGAAACGTGATGCCACAGACCATATCTTTGGTCTATGCGTGCTACAATGTCTTCAGCTCTTTCTCTGTAAGGGTAAACAAACGAATAAGGAAATATAAGAATAAACAAATAAAGGAGTAAAAAAGAAATTTGATCTACACTACTTACTTTGGTGATAGACTTCTGCAATCTGATAGCACACCTGTCACCGGGAGCATCATCTTTTCTGTTGTGTATTGAAGGTATTGATTGTGTTTTGCCAGTTGTACACTTTACATACAGTCGCGATTTCTTTGGAATATTTCTACATCTACATACATACTCCGCAATTCACCGTAAGGTGCGTGGCCGAGGGTACACTGTACCACTACTAGGCATTTCCTTTCCTATTCCACTCCCAAATTGAACGAGGAAAAAAAGAATGACTATATGCCTCCGTACGAGCCCTAATTTCTCTTATCTTGTCTTTGTGATCTTTACGCGAAATGTAAGCAGGCGGCAGCAAGATCGTACTACACTCAGCTTCAAATTCCGGCCCTTTAAATTTACTCAACAGAAATTCACGAAAAGAACGTCGTCTTCCCTCCAGCGATCCCCAATTGAGTTGCCGGAGCATTTCCGTGACACTCGCGCATTGGTCGAACCTACCGGTAACAAATCTAGCTGCTCGCCTCTGAACTGCTTCCATGTCTTCCTTTAAATTGATCTGCTGCGGGTCTCAAGCACTTGATCAATATTCAAGACGTGGTCGTACAAGCGTTTTATACGCGGTCTTGTTTACAGATGGAGTACATCTTCCCAAAATTCTCCCAATAAACAGAAGTCGGCTGTCCGCCTTACTCACAACTGTCCTTACATGTTCGTTCCATTTCATATCGCTCTGCAATGTTACGCCTAGATATTTGAACGACGCGACAGCATCAAGAAGCTCACTACTGATGCTGTATTCGAACATTATAGGATTGTTTTTTCTACTCATGCGCATCACCTTACATTTTTCTACATTGAGAGCTAGCTGCCATTCTTCGCACCAACTAGAAATTTTGTCTAAGTCAACCTGTATGCTATTACAGTCAGTTACAGACGACACCCTCCCATATACCACAGCATCGTCAGCAAACAGCCGCAAATTACAACTTACTCTGTCCATCAGATCATTTATATAGATAGAAAATAATAGCGGTCCTATCACACTCCCCTGGGGCACGCCTGACGATACACTCGTCTCTGATTTACCACGTTCCATGACATGGTATCATTGTGTAGACTGTTATGAGCCTCTCGCATTGAGGTACGTGCTGTGTTTCCAGGTTCTGTAAAACAACATCAGAGTAGGGGCTTTAGTGTGGGGTTGGGATGGCCGTTTTGTCGGCAGTGCCCCGCTGTGCCCCTGCCTACCACTCTGCCATCTGGGCACAGGCGGTGCTAATCAGAGCGGTCCGCGCAGACTGGGAGTTGGCAGTGGCCGCCTTTCTGCTACGCTCGCTGATGACTAATCAGGCATCAGGCTAATGACTGATCAGGCGCCAGGCGCCAGGCGCCAGCAGCGGTCCCACTCCGCAGACCAAGTTCTGCCCGCTGCCGCATTGTGCCGATAATTAGGGCCGAGGGGGCAGGGGGAGCGAAGAGCACTGCCACACAGTGTCTGTCTGTCTGGCGGCAAAGTACAAGGGGCGGAACTGGGGCAACGCAAAGTTTAAAACTAACCAACTGTGTCGTCTGTTCTGTGTCTGAAAAAAAAAACACAACACACATATTGTGGGGGGAAACGATGGGATGCTGAAGATTAGGTGGGTGGATCGCGTAACTAATGAGGAGGTACTGAACAGAATTCGGGAGACAAGGAATTTATGGCATACCTTGACTAAAAGAAGGGATCGATACATTCTTAGATATTAAGGAGTTGTGAATTTAGCGTTGGAGGGAAGTGTGTGGGGTAAAAACCGCAGAGGAAGACCAAGAGATGGATACAGTAAGCAGATTCAGACAGATGTAGGTTGCCGTTCTTATGTGGAGATGAAGAGGCTTGCTGAGGATAGGGTATTGTGGAGAGCTGCATCAAACCAGTCTCCGGACTGAAGATCACAACAACAACAACAACAATGGTAGATTGAAGGCTTTCACTACCGATTGACATTGTATGTAGTATATCTTCTGAATTGTGAGGCCTTCTCCTTGGAGTCTTGCTGCTTCCTAACGTTTCGTCCTATGCTTCGTCGGACTTCTTCGGAGGTTGTCCGTGTGTTGAGTCTTCAGGCGTGGCTAAGATCCACGTGATAAGCAGAGATGATTCTTGTCAAAGATAAAGCTATACTATCGAACCACGTCAGAGATAAAAACAATAGGAAATTGACAATATACTGACAGATATCTGCACAAAAATTCCAATGTTCATCCACAACAAAAGAGAAGTCTGGTTAAAATTCTCGTAGACAGAGCCAAAAGAATTTGCACACCAAAACATCTGGACGATGAACTATAACATCTGAAGCAGCCCTTTAAGAAGAATGGATATTCACAGAAAGAAAGAAATGGAACTTAACGACCAAATAATAGCAGGCCGAAGGACAAGGAAACAACACAGCGATGGAGCAATACGGTTTCTCTCCCCTTTGTTAATCAGATTGGGAAGATTCTAGGAAAACGTAATATCAGACCGGTTTTGAAACCGACAAAGAAGATATCCCAAGCTATCAGGTCTGTAAATATAAACGGCCTCCTTTATCAGCAAGTCGGGTTAATCAAATCCATGTTCCTGAGAAGTGTAAACATACGTGTAAAGGAGCACAAAAGTCTATGGCGACTTGGAAAAACTGAAAAATCGGCTGTGGAGGAACACTGCTTACAATCGGGAAATCATATAGTAAAATTCTCTGAGACGGAAATTTTATCTTCCATGACGAATTACTATCCAAGGTTGTATAGAGGAGCGATTGAAATACGAGGCGCGTCCAGAAAGTAAGTTCCGTTTGGTAATAAAATGAAATTGTACACAGATACAGAAGAAACTTTTATTGCACAAAATTCTACAGCTCTTAAACTACTTTTCCACATAACTGCCGAATTTTGCAGTCATTTGTCATATCGTGGTACCAGGTTTTGTATACCTTCTTCATAGAGGTCAACCAGTTGGAAACAGTTTCTTTCAGCTCGTCGTCATTGAAGTGGTGACCGACAAGGAAAGACTTGAGATGTAAGAACAGATGAAAGTCGCTAGGAGCGAGGTCAGGGCTGTACGGAGGATGGTCAAACACGTCCCAGCCAAATCCCTGTAGGAGGTTTTCCGTCACATTTGCAGTGTGTGGTCGTGCGTTGTCGTGAAGCAAAACGACACCTTTTGACAGCAGTCCCCGGCGCTTATTCTGAATTGCACGGCGCAATATCCGAAGTGTCTCACAATAAGCAACTACTTTGATTGTTTGACCACGCGGTAAGAAGTCAATAAGTAGGATACCTTTCCAGTCCCAGAACACTGTGCACATCGTTTTCCGAGGTGTCATGATTTACTTCGGCTTTACCTTTGGTGGGGATGAAGTGTGCCTCCATTCCATTGATTGCCGCTTACTCTCAGGGGTGTCGTAAGAAACCCACGTTTCATCTTCTGTGACCATCCGTCTCAGAAATTCTTCGCCGCTTTCAGCATAGCGGGTCAAAAACTCAAGTGCACTACCCATCCGTTGTGTTTTGTGTTGCTCAGTGAGAATCTTTGGTACCCAACATGAGCGAAGTTTACGGAATTTCAGTTGTTTGGTAATAATTTTCATGCATCAGTGATCGTGAAATTTGGGGGGAAGTCCATAGCGAGAGCACTAATTGTAAACCTACGGTTTTGTCATCAATCGCGTGAACCAGTTCTTCTGTAACCAAAGGTGGACGCCCACTTCGTTCTTCATCGTGCACATCACTACGCCCGCCATTAAACTGTCGGACCCATCTTCTCACCATCGAATCACTCATCGCATTTGGTCAGTAAACATCGCAAATTTGCCGATAAATTTCACACGGTTTCACTTTCCTCGCATTCAGAAACCGAATCACCGACATGATTTCGCAGGCGGCGGGATTTTCAATCAACGCCGACATTTCAAACGAGCACAACAAAGCGTACGTAACTGACAGCGATCTCCAAATGGCGCACGTTCTTCTCCTTGATACACGTCGTCTACAGCGCATGTGCGGAACTGCAATCGCAGCGCTGCAGCGGAGATAAACTGAAACGGACCTTACTTTCTGGACGCGCCTCGTATTAAATTAATTACAGTTGTTGGTGGTTGACAATTATTCTTGAACATGTCAGACATCATCACCTGACATACAAAATAAAATATCAAAATTCTTCAAAGCTCAGAAACTCTGATAGCAGAAATGAGATTCTCGTGCGAGATGGAGTGCTATTCCAATCAAGCACCAAAAAAACACTTCCCAACTGTAATCCGGGATATTTTACAAATATTCTGAATAAACGCCAAACAAATATTCTAATGGCTTTTGTTATTTATACCAGAGATAAAAAATATTCAAATGTTTGTAAATCTATTGCACCAAACTGCGTGGTCATCAGTCCGTAGCTTACAAACTACTTAAACTAAGGTAAACTAACCTAAGGACAACACACACACACCCATGCCCCAGGGAGGACTCGAACATCCGACAGCGAGCAACCGCGCGCTCCACAGCGAGGCGCCTTAGACCGCTCGGCTACTCCACCGCGGCATACCAGAGATATTAAGTCACCTCCTTCTACCCCATTCAGCCCTGGTGTTCTACATAAAGCACGTCGCTTATGCACATCCTTATTTGTTCACGAAACAGTGTGAAACACTTGAGCTCTAGTGTTTTAAATATAACCTCATTTCCACTTGACATTCTGAGAACAACAGCTGCTGCCGTTTAGTGCGTCGTAGCTACACACTACTCAGGTAAACGTTAAGATGGTGCTCAGACATATAGCTGCCACTGGTAAACATATTGTTGCTATATTATACAGAGGTACCTATATGTACTTTTCATTGGCAATATTTTAGGTCATAAATACAAATTAAAAAGTGATATAAAACTATGATGCTACAGAAAAAGTGCTTATCTGTAACGGTTTGTTCCATTTAACACCTGGTTTGCTATTTATAACACGCACCATAATTTCTAACTAAATGTGAAAAAAATTGTACATAAATTCATTATAATGAAGAATACTAGGGTTCAAATTTTTTGTATGAAAAACAAAAAATCAGGGCTGAAAGTGTTACAATCGATTTATATAAAATAATGTATCGACTTTTTTTCACAAGTTGACAGTTTTCATATAAACTGTAAGTTTCTGTTCTTCATGAAAGAAAATCTTCTCAAAATTAATGAAACAATTCAATTATGTGTCTTGAATTATGATTCTTCATAAAATATTAATAACTCAACCCATTAAGTGTTGAAATCACTTTTCCGCGTGCAGTGACCGAGAGCATTGAGGTGCTGTGCTCCAATGTGCGAGACTGTTCACCATTGGTGGTTCGAATCCTCCCTCGGGTAATTGAGGCAACATGGAAGTGTATCACTTCCTTCCTGTTGCCTTTATTAAAGCAAACGGTATTTAGTCTGTATGGAAAAAAAGCACGCAATTTGCTTGTACAATACCATCCTAGACCATGACGATATTTTATCGAGTATTATTACAGTTCTGCGTAGTTAACCAAGTATTTTCCAATGTAATGACTAGCTGCTTTTTCCACGACTGTAATCAGAGCTGAGTGTGACGTAATTGAGGCAACATCAAAGTGTATCACTTCCCTCCGGTTACTATTATTACAGTAAACGGTAGCTAGTGTATATGATGTAAAAAATAAATTACAGAAAAACACGCACTTATCTTGTAAAATACCATCCTAGACCATGATGTCATGTCCACAGCATTAGTTTATCTTCTGTACATTCATGCAGATAAAAATACACGGAGTCGCTTTCTGATTGAGAACGGGCACCAGACGGCCAAGTACAGACCTGGAAAAGAAAAGTGGCACACGCCGGTCTGTTTCCGTAGCGGTTACCGGCCTAAAAATATGACCGAGCGCTTGCGTTTTATCCAGCGCTGTACCTCAGGCGGGGAAACAAACCACACGGAGGAAATGGAAGCGACCTCTGTTTACCCAGACGGCTTCCTGCGCTCCAACTTCGTTTCCACGTAATCGTTTTCTCCCAAAACGTCTAGACCTACTTTCGCCATCTGCTACACCAGTGCCTCCAGGAAATTGTTGCCATTAGCCTCTCACTACGAGGGAATCCACCCACTACGTATTCCTACAGTTCCTTTCCGTTTTTACGTGTTTCGACTTTTCGCCCCCTGAAGTTCCCCCCACTTTATTTAAGCTCAAAATGCAAAAAGTGTCACCATTAAAACGAGCGCACAGTACATAATGCACCAGACACACACCCAGCGGTCCTCGTTTGTTTACTTGCAACCATGAAGACTGTGATCTACTATTTCATACCACCGTATGGAAGTGGTCTACTGTTTAATACCACCGTATGAAACTGATATACGTTATTTAAAAATACAAAGCATGCAATATTTTTAATTTTTCAATACTCAATGCAACATTATTTAATAACAGAACATTTACATCGTCACTATTTTTATTTTAAATATAAATTTAGAAACCCTAAGACGGTTTCTCGTCTCGAACATGTCCAACACATTTGTTCAAAATATAAAAATTTATTTCGTGATATTTTACAAATATTACCTTACACTGAATGTGGAGTAGATGTTTTTTACCAATTTCCTTGATATCTGGATTATGACTTGTTACAGTTAGTCGAATACGGTAGTCCACGTGTTTCTTAGTCAACTTTGTCCAGTATTTATTTTTAATAAAATTCATATTTGGAAACAATGATTTGCAAAAGTGCGTAGATGGAAACAAAGCCTTTATTCTAAGTACAACATTAACTAATACAGCGTATTTCTCTTGAGGAATTGTAGACCAGCAGTTTTTGGATTCTGCATCACTTCTCAGATACCAACCATTTTGTAAATATTATTCCAAGAGCCGCCCTGTCTAATTAAGTTTCAATAAAAGAAGATATATTCCATAGTTCAAGTTTAGTCCAATAGAAAGATAAAAAACTGTGTTAAAACAGAATTATGTTGCAAATGTGAAAACCGGAGTTTGAAACAATCCCTCAAAGTAGAGATCACGTTTGCATAACATTCACTAGTACTTCAATTATTTTAAATTTCTTGATTTTTTTCAGTTCACTTTATAAAGGAAACTCTTCATTGACGCATAGAGTGCACAATTTTTAATCTCTCTCGATGTTTTTCACAAATGCAACTGTAGCTTCACAAATAAACAAATGCATTGTCATTTCTTTGGTGTTTACACTAGGAATGAAAACGATACAATCTGCGATTATTCGATTCGCTACTCTTTATGCGTGAAGTCGTTAGTCTACGTAAGGTATTATTTTCTTGGCGCAAGGTCACGACTGAATATCTGTCACAAATTATCCCGTCCACACGCAACATCAACCCAGTATTTCGTAGTTTATCGCGAATGTTGGTAAATAAAACAAACTAGTTTGGAAAGAACGCGCTTTTCCGCTGCTACGAAAAGATTTTGTTTAACAATTTTTGTTGTGCACTCTCGGTACTCACGCGATCCACCAAGTAAGCACTGGCGATCTAGCGGTAGATCGCAATCTAGGAGTTGCCGATCCCTGCTCTAACGACATGAATTTTTGACCCCGTATCTAATACATAAAAATTAATTTGTGTTTGTTTGTCTTTTCGTTCGCAATTTTTGCAAGGCCATACCGTACACCCCATAGCGATTTCGGGTTTCATTGGGGTCCTTTGACATGAGTTACTGCATTATTAGCGTGCAGTACACATCTCATTCTTCGTCTCTTCCTGTTAACCAAGGAGGCATCCAACGTCTATTTCCTCTTCGGTGTTGTGTTCTAATAAACACCGCAACAGCTCCCGGAACCGCCGACATTCATCATTTGAATAATTAATCAACCACGACATACACACCAAACAATTCGCGTCCAGAAACAGTAGTGCGGCCGTATTTTCACAGAGGCGCTGCCGTCAGTGGTAATCCCGCGTGTAGTCCGAAGTTTATCGTGTAAACCGATGCGCTTAAATTTCATAGAGTGGCTAACAGACGAGTTACAGCGCCCCTTGCGGCAACCTGTGTAAACTCGGCCGCCATGGTTAGTACACTTGACACGAGTCTGTGTATCGTATGTCGTTGTTGAGACTGAAGTGTTATATTTAGTGTATATTGTACGCAGAGTGTATTATCTGTACAATTTTTTGCCGCCGAAGTATGTTCAGCATTTAAATACAGAAATCGAAGTGATAAAACGACAAGTACTTCGTGCAAGAATAGCAAATGTTTTGCGTTGTTTGATCTCAGTCTGTCTATACTTGAAATTCTTGAGTTATGACACTTAGCTGCCGCAAGAGTGAAGCATCAGATAACATATCCTGCAATTGCCTTGAAGTACACGCGATAACAAATGCTCACTCTTCACCCTAGTGTTGGGGTGTTTTTGACATATTTCTTCATCTGTCGCTCCTGTGGATGATGAAACCACACTTTTGAGTGTCGTCACCCTTCTTTAAAAATATTTTCATTTGTAGTTGACAATACTTGATCGAGCAAGGTTGACATGCAACCAGTGCAAAGTGTGGAAGCTGTATTGACAGCCAGAATTATTTCACTTGTATATGTCTGTGTTCTTTGCAACAAAAATGTACTTATTTCGGCGTGGCACCAACGAAAGTTATACTTTATTTCGGTTAGGAATATTTTTGTGGTAGCTGACACGGGTACATTTTTAATTGCAGTATTCTGTTGTCAGTTTCGTCTTCGTACTCAAATTTCACGTATCAAACGTTACTTGTTTCAGTGTGGCAAGAGGGAGAGGTATTAACGATACTTTATTTCGACGTGAAATGCTTTTGTGTTAGGACCCAGGAGCATTTTTAACTGCAATATTTTATTGTCACTATCGTTTTTGTACTCAAATTTCGTCCACCAAATTTTACAACCATATCCTCTAAGACCAATTTTTACAAGTCTGTAGACGTAATACGTTTAGTAAACACCAAATAAATCCGTACTAGATTTCATGAAAGCAGAAGTTACAACATATTAACAACAGATGCAAATCCAGTATTAAGATTGTTCAATGTATGTTGCGAAACTCGTTTAGACTATGTTCTAGCATCATAATCAACATGAATATTTTCACAGCGGCACTTTCTTTGTTATTGCAAACCTCAGGTAACTGTCATACTTCCATCTTGGATGCGACCTTCCTACATGCGAACCAGTATGATGGACCCCCCCCCCCCCCATTTACAACAAACAGTCTCCCAAACTATTATTCCGCTGAATTGGCCCCGTTTCTACATCTACATGGGATACTCTGCAAATCACATTTAAGTGCCTCGCAGAGGGTTCATCGAATCACCGTTAAACTATTTATCTCCCATTCAACTCTCGAATAGCGCGTGGGAAGAAAGAACACCTGAATCTCTCTGTTCGAGCTCTGATTACTCGTATTTTATTCTGGTGATCATTTCTACCTATGTAAGTGGGAGTGAACAATAGATTTTCGCATTCGAAGGAGAATGTCGGCGATTTGAGTTTCGCAAGTAGCCCACGCCGCAGCGATAAGCGCCGTTGTTGTAATGATTCCCATCCCAGATCCTGTATCATTTCCGTAACGCTGTCTCCCCTGTATCGTGACAATACGAAACGAGCTGCCCTTCTTTGGACTCTTTCGATGTCCTCCGTCAAACCCACCTGATAACAATCCCACACTGGGCAGCAATACTCCAAAAAAGGACGGACAAGCGTAGTGTATGCAGTTTCTTTAGTATGAACACTTAACTTTTCTCGGCGTAATGAATGTTCAAACAAATATCGGAAGTTGTCGACGACGTCACGTGGCAGCATACCGGTAAGTTGTTTGAAGTCTCTTTAGTAGTTCTGTTGCATCTTTTAAGGGTTGTACCAATAAAACGCAGTGTTTGGTTCGCCTTTTCCACGACATTATCTAAGAGTTCTTAGCAGTTTAAGTGTGGAGTAATCGTAATTTCTAGGTATTTTGTGGAGTTTAGGGCCTTTACTTTCGATTGATTAATCTTGTAAACAAAGTTAAACGAATTTTTTTTTTCGTCCTCATGTGGACGACTTCACACTTCTCATTATTTAGAGCCAATTGCCAATTTTTACACCATACTGATATGTTACTCAGATCGTTCAGCAGTTGGTTTTGATCTTCAAATGATTTTGCTAGACGGTAAATGACGGCGTCATCTGCAAACAACCTAAGAGAGCTACTTAGATTTTCCCTTAAATCGTTTATGTGAATAAGGAACAGCAGAGGACCAATAACACTACCTTGTGAAACGCCCGATATGACTTCTGTCTTAGACGATGTCTTACCATCGATTAGTACAAACTGTGTGCCCTCTGACAGGAAATCCCCTATCCAATCTCAAATTTGGGGCGATATACCATAACCACGCAATTTGATTAAAAGCCATATGTGATGTACGGTGTCTGTGTTATCCTTAGGTTAGATTACCTTAATTTAAGTAGTTTGTAAGCTACGGACTGATGGCCACGACTTTGGTCCGATATATTTATAAACATTCGAACATTTTTTTGATAAAATCTGACAGAACTTGATGCAGAACCGTATTCAACCAGCTGTTAGCCGATACCCGAAATAACGTGGCTGACGGCAGTTCATTTCACCTAAAACATGGCGGACGTATTAGCACTCTATTAAATTTAAGGTCTTTGGTATAAACGAATCGAAGCCTGTATGATTACGTGTCATTACCACCGAGATAGATGTCGTGGACTTGGGATCGTCGTGTATAGCGTGGACTCGGTGTGGACGCGGAGCATTGTACGGTGCCCTATGGCCCCGCTGCCGGCCTAGGCCTTTCCCCAGTGCCGGCGTCTGTTCAGATCAGATCAGGCGGCAGCAGCGGCAGCGGCGGTATCGTGGCGTGTGACGTCACGCAGCCCTTATCGGCCGCATGCAGTGGGCGCGCCTTCCGGCAGTCGCGCGGCCGCCATGTCCGTCTACGGCAGGATCATCAGCTGCTGTGGCGCTACCTCCGCCCTGCAGAACAAGGTGCCCGATGGAGACCACCAGGCCTGGGGGACAGCCGCTGCAGGCGCCACGGTGAGTGGGAGGCAACATGATTATCCCAGCGGTCCCGAACTACTTGTACGCCACCCGTCTCACTCATATTGGTAACTACATGTTTTGTATCTCATCCTCGTCGCCACTTTTGCGTCTCGTTGCCACCGGTTGTCCTGGGTGTCGGTGGCCGAGTAGAGAGAGACCGACACAGGGAAATAGGATGCACGTGTGTGCGGGTACAGAGTCTGAGCTGAGCAGCCAGTGCGACAGCAGAAACTAGAAACACTAGAGTAAATTAGAACAAGATATATATTTCATAGAGACGGTACAATACTTATCTTGGACGGCAGCAGACTAGTGGAATGCTGGTACATAGTTAAACTAGATAGAGGCCTGCCTACTGATGAGAGACTTTCCTAGTGCCTGTCTTAATCCCAAGTGACCGATGCAGTTCAGTGGTGGCCACGAGCGGAGTTGTAACAGAGGGCGCTCGTGGCTGACGTCGTAAGAACGCCGCGCCGTGCGTGCATGGCGGCGCGCGGCGAAAGTAGGTGGCGCGCACTTTGGACTTGTGCGACACCACAACATGTAAACACAGCGTCGACCGGGAATTTATTAAACTTCTCTTCCCATCATCATTGACACGAACGAACCTGCCCATCTCATCAAATTCCCATCTACGAATTTGAACAGCATTAGAGACCATGCAGTTTGCCGGCCGCGGTGGCCGAGGGGACTGAGGCGCTCCAGTGACGGTCTGCAGGGCCACTACGGTCGGGGGTTCGAATCCCTCCTCGGGCTTGGTTACTTGTGCCGTCCTTAGTGTTAGCTAGTTCATAAGTAGTTTGTAAGATTAGGGACTGATGACCCCGTCGTTAAGTCCCACAAGCTATACAAACATTTGAACATTTTTTATGCAGTTTCTCCACGATACTCTACCCTGATCAAGTCTGTTCATCTCATAAGAACAGCAAGCAAAAATGGTCAAATGTTTGTAAAGTTATGGAACCAATGTGGAGTGGTCATCAGTCCCTAGACTTATACAAACTATTAAACATAAGCAAATGATTGTTAAACGAACGGAAGGAAGAAAGAATTAACAGTGGTCGCATTTGGGAAATGATATTAAGCAATGGTGGCAAGTGAAAATGTGAGCCGGACCGGGAATAGAACCCGGGTCTCCCGCTTCGGGCCAGCGGTCGCTTTAACCACTTGGTATCGTAACTGGAAAGTGTGCTCAAGTTCCTGTTTGCAGATTTGCATTTAATTAAACGTAATGCTATCTCTACTCTAATACATTAGCACCTTTTATTTACTGATGTTGAAATGCTTTACAAGTTAGAATATATACGTCATATCATCGACCTCCCCTCTCCCACCCCTCCCCAAAATAAAGATCTGTCTACGGGTCTGCAGCAGGAGACCGAAAATGCATAATTCCTCCGCCCTCTCGCTTAGCCTATGAAGCGAATAGTGACATACAAAGGATTTAGCTTCAGCATTCTGAGAATAATTCTGAACTTTGGTTGCGACCTTCCTACATGTGAACCAGTATGGTGGACCCCCCATTTACAACAAATAGCCTCCCAAACTATTATTCCGCTGACTTCTACCCGTTTCTACATCTACATCTACATAGGATACTCTGCAAATCACATTGAAGTGCCTGGCAGAGGGTTCATCGAACCACCTTTATACTATTCATCTCCCATTCCAATAGCGAATAGCGCGCGGGAAGAAAGAACACCTGAATCTCTCCGTTCGGGCTCTGATTTCTCGTATTTTATTCTGATGGTCATTTCTACCTATGTAAGTGGGAGTGAACAATATATTTCCACATTCTGAGGAGAATGTTGGCGATTGGAGTTTCGTAATTAGGCCACGCCGCAGCGATAAGCGCCGTTGTTGTAATGATTCCCATCCCAGATCCTGTATCATTTCCGTAACGCTGTCTCCCTTGTATCGTGACAATACGAAACGAGCTGCCCTTCTTTGGACTCTTCCGATGTCCTCCGTCAAACCCACTTGATAAGGATCCCACACTGGGCAGCAATACTCCAAAAACGGACGGACAAGCGTAGTGTATGCAGTCTCTTTAGTAGTTCTGTTGCATCGTTTAAGGGTTCTGCCAATAAAACGCAGTCTCTGGTTCGCCTTTCCCACGACATTAGCTACGCGTTCTTTCCAGTTTAACGGATTTCTTTTCGTACTCATGTGGACGACTTCACACTTCTCATAATTTAGAGTCAATTGCCAATTTTTACACCATACTGATATCTTATTTAGATCGTTCTGCTGTTCGTTTTGATCTTCACATGATTTTATTAGATGGTAAATGATGACGTCATCTGCAAATAATCTAGATTTTCCCCTAAATCGTTTATGTAAGTAAGGAACAGCAGAGGACCAATAACACTACCCCGTGGAACGCCCGATATCACCTCTGTATTAGTCGATGCCTTACCACCGATTACTATGAACTGTGTCCTCTCTGACAAGAAATCCCCTATCCAATCTCAAATTTGGTGCAGTATATACCATAACCACGCAATTTGATTAAAAGCCGTTTATGCCGTACGGTGTCAAAAGCTTTCTGGAAATCAAGATATACGGAATCGATTTGCGAACCTTTGTCGATAGCACCCATCACTTCGTGTGAATAAAGAGCTAGTTTTGTTTCGTATGAACGATATTTTCTAAATGTGTGTTGACCTTGCGTCAATAGATCGTTCTGTTTGAGATAATTCATAATATTTGAATGCAGGATATGTTCCAAAACCTTGCTGAAAATTGATGTCGATGAAATAGGCCTGTAGTTTAGTGGGTTACTCCTACTGCCTTTCTTGAATATAGGTGTGACCTGTGCAACTTTCCAATCTTTTGGTACAGATCCTTCTATAAGAGAGCGGTTGTATATGACTGTTAAGTAAGGAGCTATCGCTTCAGCATAATCAGATAGAAATCTAATGGGTATACAGTCCGGACCAGAAGACTTGTTCTTGTTAAGTGATTTTAGTTCCTGCACTACTCCGATGATATCTACTTCAACGTTACTCACTACGGCCTCTGTTCGTAATTCGAATTCTGGAATATTGGTTTCGTCTTCTTTGGTGAATGAGTTTCTAAAAGCTATGTTTCGTAACTCTGCTTTAGTAGCGCTGTCATCGGCAGGATCGCCATTACTATCATTGGTGTAGGTGAAGGTATATCCTGGGGCCCTGCACGCTTTTCCACAGTGTCTGGGATCTCATTGGCAGTGTTGCCAGATGTACAGTCTTACAGAAATGTTCCTACGTTTTCCCTACTTCCTCCCTACCACCTCATCAAAGCCCCTACATAACATCAGGGTCGTAGCCAGGATTTGGGTCTGGGAGGGGCTGAACCCAGGAGTCCGGCCAGCAGAGGTTAACCAGTTCATTAATGTGACATGTTACAGTTTTGAACAACTTTAAAATAAATATTTGGCATCGTGCTTCACTTGCTAGATATGTTTTTTGTAGTGACTGATCGTTACTGATTGATGGAGTGAAGTGTAGATTAAGCCGCGAATTCCAAGTGCTCTGTTACAAGAGGATTACTGACTTATCGATTGCACAAGACTTCATTAAGAACCTGTCAACCTTTGAAAGGAGCAGCAGTAATTATTTAGTTCACGGTCAGCACAAAAAAAAAGGATAACTGATTTATTGAGCAGATAATGATACATCGAGACACTATCAACCATAAGTAGGAACAGCAGTAATTATTTAGTTCACGGTCAGCACAAAAAAAAGAGGTCCGTCACTTTGCATGATTCGATTTTCAAAGAGTAACGCTATGTTGACAACGAATACCTAGCGCTTTGTTCATTATGACGTTGGCTGTCGCAAATGTTTTAGCGTTTTCTTGTCAGCATCTAATCATTTACAAGTATATCGTCCTGTCGAAAATAAATAACAGTCTAGTCAAGGTAATAAAACGTGTTTCGTTCATGGAAACAATGATTTCTCCTTGTGCTGACATTTTCTAACAGTATTTCCAAACCGATTCTCCATTCCACTGATATACATTGAAATCATCGTAATTCGCATCAATTTTAATGTGTCTCAAACAAAGTTTTCAAATTAATATTGTTTACTATGAACAGAAAACAACTATTCCGTCGTGTAAAACATCATCGGCTACTTCAAACTCTGCCACAATTGGTCGGCTTCGTTCACGCATGCTGACAACTGTTCTGTTGCCAACATTACCCGCTAGGCCTGTGTCGGCGATTGTAAAGTTTTACCAAAGTACCTACAGGTTGGCGACTTCTGGATGAAAATTCCCTACGTGATTTTAATGCTAAAAGTCCCTACGTGTAGGGGAATTTCCCTACGCCTGGCAGCACTGCTCCTGCCGCCATCGCTGGCTGGCCGCTATCCACCGCTGACCGCTGCTGAAGTCCCCAGAGTGAGCGGAGTCAGCAGCCATCGACCCGCCACTCGACGCTGCTGACGCGCGCTGTTAAGCAGAGCAGGCAGCAGGCAGCAGGCAGCAGTCAGCAGTGAGCGGACAGCGGACAGCCGCCGCAGATGGCGCAGCTCCCGCCTCCACCGGGGACCGACTCGACACGCCGCTGACTGGGCCGCCATGCTCGCCCGTCGCCTGCTGCGGACCATAGCGCGACGTCTGAGGAGACACGCTTGAATAAAAAGTTCTCGGACTTCTCGTCGACTCAAATCTTGACGAAACTTCAAGCTTTCGACGATTACGTCCATAGTGCTGCGGTGGTCTAAATAGCAAGTAGCTACCTTGTACGTAATTGTTCAAACAAGTTACGGGTATGCTGCCGGGTGACGTCGTCGACAACCGCCGATATTTCGGCAGGAGGACACCCTGACATTCTCAAGGCACGACTAGACTTAAGGAAGCAACGTGCAAGCGTGTTTAATACCTCGGTTTGCAATGGGTAAACGAGGAAGATAACGCACACGGTACAAGTCACTACAGAGTCAACACAACCAAACATGAGCAATCATCAAAAATATCGATAGTGAGTTAATCGACAGGTGAGGCAGCATTAATTTTGTTTTGTTTTTTGACGAGTGAGCCGGGATCCAAGCAGAATTTAAACAAAAACCACCATTTCTGTTTATAAGGTCGCTTGCTAGTTTAATTTCAACAGCTTCCTTAATAACACTATCCCAATAGATGGAAGTGCATGCCAGAATCTACGTGTTGTTGTATTCCATAGGATGACCGGTGACAAGACAGGGTTCTGCAACAGCGGATTTGTTTAGAAAAGTATGTTCGACTGGTCAAAGACGTATGATGGTGCCTGCTCTAAAGTAAGACCTGGTGTCGGAGTTCCCTATCATGGTTGGACTGCATCAAGGGGTTAGCACTAAGTCCGTACCAGTTCAATATAGTGATGGAAGTGTTAACGGGAGGAATGCAGGACCTGGCTTTATGGTCGGGTAATTTTGCAGATGACTTGGTGATAGTGGAGGAGAGGAAACAGAAGGTAGAAAGAACATTGAAGACATGGAGGGAGGAAATGTAAAATGTAGAACAAGACTTATCAGGAAACCTGGAGATGAGGGATGGAAAAATTATGTTGGCAAATGATCGGAGAGAGTTGGAGAATTCAAGTACCTAGGTAAAGGAGATTTAGAGAAGGAGGTAAGCCACAATATTGAGGCGGGATGGACGAACTGGAAGAGTGTGTCAGGTGTACTGTGCGACAAAAGAATAGAACCAAAGACAAAAGGAAAACTTTTTAAATCCATGGTAAGACCAGCTATGTTGTATGGTAGTGAGATCTGGCGGTTAAAGAAAACACAGGAGAAGAAATTCAACGTTGCTGAGATGCATATGCTGAGGTGTATTATGGGTAAAACGAATATGGACAAAATAGGAAACGATCTTATTCCAGAGCAGACAAGTGTGGTGGAGGCACCGAAGAAAGCCCAGGAACGAATATTAAATTGGCTTTTTTTTATTCGTGTCAGAAGCATCATGTGTACAGAAGTTAATAAAGGTATAACATACAGAGATTACTTACATACATGTAAAAGTACGAACTATAAACAAACAGACAGTAATTTTATATACATTTGGCACAAAAGCGGGCTACGTCGACAGCATTTGGGGTTGACAACATCAGGTGCTCTAAGGTGCAGTGTGAAGGACATTCAGGGCAGTTTACATGTGCTGGGTCATCTAAAAGTCTCCACAGTCAGAGGTTAGATACAGTAGAATATCCCCACTTCATAAGATTACCTCTTGACCGTGCAGTGTTGGTGCGTGCCCTGTTTAGTGACTTCCAGACCGTCCAGTCCTCATAGTGGCCTGGTGCCAGTCCTTCCTTTGGTTCCATCCAGTGCCTTTCTCTCCATCTCTTCCATCTGCCTACTCTAGATATGGGTCGGTCACTGAGGTTGTCGGCTGCTCTGAGAAAGCTCCGTCTGGATTTCAGACGCCTGGTGTCTTGCTGAATGTTGTGCAGGAGGTGGCTCTCAGACAACTCGGCCGTCGCTCTTCCACTGTAGGCTGCAGCTTCTCCACGCACAGCAGGAGGTGCAATGCCGGCAAGGTGGCACAGCTTGTCGATTGGCGTAGGTTTCAGACATCCAGTGACGAGCCTGCAGGTCTCGTTCAGAGCGACGTCGACCTGTTCAGCGTGGGCTGAACTATACCAGCCGCTGCTCGCGTGTTCGCCTGCTGAGGAGCAAACTGTTAGTGCTGTGGTCCTCACCACCTCCGGCCTTGAACCCCAAGAAGAGTGTGTAATTTTCCGCAGAATGTTGTTTCTGCCGCTTACCTTCATTTTGGCGTTAATGCAGTGCTGTTTATACGTCAGAGCCCTGTCCAAGGCAGTGTTGCCAGACGTAGGGAAATTTCCCTACACGTAGGTACTTTTAAGCATTAAAATCATTTAGGGAATTTTCATCCAAAAGTCCCCAACGCGTAGGTACTTTGGTAAAATTTTACAATCGCCGACACAGGCCTAGCGGGTAATGTTGGCAACAGAACAGTTGTCAGCACGCGGGAACGAAGCCGACCAATTGTGGCTGAAGTACAGATATTTTAGACGGCACAGTTGTTTTCTGTTCATAGTAAACAATATTAATTTGAAAATCTGGGTTCAGACACATTAAAATTGATGCGAATTACGATGATTTCAATGTATATCAGTGGAATGGAGAATCGGTTTGGAAATAGTGTTAGAAAATGTCAGCACAAGAAAAATTCATTGTTTCCATGAACGAAACACGTTTTATCACCTTGACTAGACTGTTACTTATTTACGACAGGACGATATACTAGTTAGTACTTGTAAATGAGGAGATGCTGACAAAAAACGCTAAAACATTTGCGACAGCCAACGTTATAATGAACAAAGCGCTAGATATTGGTTGTCAACGTAGCATTACTCTTTGAAAATCGAATCATGTAGAGTGACGGACTTCCTTTTTTGTGCTGACTGTCATTAAAATAATTACTGCTGTTCCTACTCTATGGTTGGTAGTGTCTCGATGTATCCTTGTGCGGTCAATATATCAGTTAGCCTCGTGTAACAGGGCACTCGGAATTAGCTGCATATTTGGGGAAACTAGTTAATGCTGTTCCTCTCTATGGTTGCCAGGTCCTTGACGTACCCTTGTCCGATCAAAAAATCAGTCATCTTCTTGTTACGGAGCACTTGGAATTCGCTGCATAATCTAACTTGACTCCATCAATCAGTAACGATCAGTCAATGGACAAACATATCTAGCAAGTGAAGCATGATGCCAAATATTTATTTTAAAGTTTTTCAAAACTGTAACATGTCACATTAGTCAACTGGTTAACCTCTGCTGGCTGGACTCCTGGGTTCAGCCCTTCCCAGTCCCAAATCCTGGCTACGACCCTGATGTAGGGGCATCGATGAGGTGGTAGGGAGGAAGTAGGGAAAACGTAGGTACATTTCTGTGAGACTGTAGTTATTTTCTCTCTCTGCCATCTGGCAACACTGGTCCAAGGTTACACCTAAGTATTTGGGGTTGGCTCAGTGTTGGAGTGGTGTGACCTTCCAGGTAATGAGTAGGCGACAGCTGTTGCAGAGAACAATGGAGTTACAACTGGAGGCAGGGGAGGAATAGGCAGTCCAAAGAGAAGATAGATGGACTGCATCACTGAAGATCTGGGAGAGAAATGGAAGGCAAGAATCAGGAACAGCGACTCCTGAACTGGGGCAAGCTCAAGAAGAAGAACAAGACGTTTAAGATGAGTGGTGAGAGAACGCGGTGTTATAACGGTTGGATGCAGTTCCGCCGAGACGAGAAAAAACGCATCGGCCTCTCTGGATAAGATAAGCGGCGATCCGGAGCTGTCAGGTGCGTTCTGGTAAACAGACTGGGCGCTAAGTGGGTCAGGCGTTATCGGCGGCTGATGCGTGCCCAGGGCCGGGCACTAGAGCTCACCTGCGAGCACTGGCCGAGCGCGTGGGAAGCGCGGCGCGGCGCAGTGCAGGCGCAGTGCACGCGTGCATTAGCCGGCGGGCCGCGGGATCGCATCAGGCAGGCTAATTGGGTTGCGGCCGCCACGTGGCGTCTGCTGTTTACCAGAGCCACTGACCGGCAGTGTTCGGGAGCCTGCTGTTGTGTGGGCGTGGCGCCAGGGCACTCCATTAGCCGAGGGGCCACAGTGGAGGGCCCACCGAACGGTGGCGCCGGTGTGGGCGCTCTGAGTGACGGCTAACGCGAAGAGGGCAGCCAGGTAGTGGGAACTACCAGCAGGGGAAACGTAAGCAATATACAGTTGTTGTTGTTGTGGGCTTCAGTCCGCAGACTGGTTTGATGCAGCTCTCCACGCTACCCTGTCCTGTGCAAGTCTCTTCATCTGAGAATACGTTCGGCAACCTACATCCTTTTGAATCTGCTTACTGTATTCGTCCCTCGGTCTCCCTCTACGATTTTTGCCACACACGCTTCCGTCTAATGCTAAGTTGACGATTCCTTGATGTCCTCTCCTGGTACTCACAAGAGTACCTTTCCTAATGTGAGGGGTCCATGTCAGTTTCTCATCGAGGGTCACCCCTAGATACTTCACTGTCCCCTTCACAGGTAGCGCTTCATTGAAAAGCTTTAGATTCCAACTTGAATGTTGGATATGCTTCATGGTCTTCAAGGTATAACAACAGTCTTCTTAGGACTAACCCCCAGATCCTGTTTAGTGGAGGTATGCCAGACGTGAGAGTGACAGATATAAGTACTAGTACCACGCGTGGATCGAAGCTGAAACCTTTGGATTTATAGTCTGATAGTTGCGCGCGTCGTTTGGTGACGATCGTGTGCTCAGCCGCCACTTTCGCCATGCTTGGCCTCCCAGGTCCCCAGACCTCAGTCCGTGCGATTATTGGCTTTGGGGTTACCTGAAGTCGCAAGTGTATCGTGATCGACCGACATCTCTAGGGATGCCGAAAGACAACATCCGACGCCAATGCCTCACCATAACTCCGGACATGCTTTACAGTGCTGTTCACAACATTATTCCTCGACTACAGCTATTGTTGAGGAATAATGGTGAACATAATGAGCAATTCCTGTAAATAACATCATCTTTGCTTTGTCTTAATTTGTTATGCTAATTATTCCTTTTCTGATGAGATGAAGCGCCATCTGTCGGACTTTTTGGAACTTTTCTTTTGTTCTAATAAAACCCCATATCATTCCAAGCATGTGTGACGATTTTCACCTCATAATTTCTCTGTTTGTCCTCTCTGTTTTCATATGCCATTCATTCGATTCCAATGAAACTTTGGTGAACTGTTCACCATACGCCTACGAACGGTCCTGACCCAAAAGAGCACGTCACATAGCTCAGGAGATATGACGTCATGAATAATGAGAGGCCACCTCGTGAGAATACCCAGATTTATGCGTCAATTATTGGAAAATGGGAGTAGTTAGGGACGTGCAACAAAGTTTGCATGTAATTTAGGATGTTTATGAAGCGTTTTGTAACTGACCGCCCCTCCTCCCCCCCTCCCACACACACAAATAATGAAACGAAAAGAAGTCTACCACTCACAACAGTTTCGCTTAGATACCGTGAAACCGTCGTATCAGGCATGACCTTGTGTCAAATAAAGTTAGCATTACATATTTGCATGTTATTGTTTATTTTTGTTTGAAAGTCTCCCTCAATTGTCTTGCTTTTTTTCGGACGAATCCAGCTTCTGTTTACACCATCATGATGGTCGCATCCGTGTTTGGCAATATCCCGGTGAATGCACATTGGAAGCGTGTATTCGTCATCGCCATACTGGCCTATCACCCGGCGTGACGGTATGGGGTGCCATTGGTTACACGTCTCCGTCACCTCTTGTTCGCATCGACGGCACTTTGAACAGTGGCCGTTACACTTCAGATGTGTTACGACCCGTGGCTCTACCCTTCATTCGATCCCTGCGAAACCCTACATTTCAGCAGGATAATGCACGACCGCATGTTGCAGATCCTGTACGGGCCTTACTGGATACGGAAAATGTTCAACGGCTGCCCTGTCCAGCACATTCTCCAGATCTCTCACCAACTTAAAACGTCTGGTCAATGGTGGCCGAGCAACTGGCTAGTCACAATACGCCAGTCACTACTCTTGATGAACTGTGGTATCACGTTGAAGCTGCATGGGCATTAGTACCTATACACTCCATCGAAGCTCTGCTTGACTCACTGTCCAGGCGTATCAAGACCGTTATTACGACCAGATGTGGTTGTTCTGGGTGCTGATTTCTCAGGATCTATGCACCCAAATTGTGTGAAAATGTAATAACCCGTTTATAATCTGCATTTATTCTTGGTGTAGCAATTTTAATGGCCAGTAGTGTATTGGGATTTTAGCGATGTCCTATCTAGGAAATCCTAGTCCCAGTACTCGCTGATGACGATCGCTACGTTTTAGAACACTCTGCTGACCAGTGGCCTGTTGTGATAGAGCGGAAGCAGGGCGTTGAATACAGCAGTAGCGCCTGCATACGGACCGGCAACGCTGCACGCTCCACGATAGCCTCTCGTCCGTATCCTTGTCAGATAATGGAGGCAGTTCTTAGGCGTCAATTACGGAGATAAACACTACTCACTTGTCCTTCGATACGACCCACGGGTAATCTTTCCCGAGTCTCTCTATAAAAACGCCACAACTTTGAACCTCTTCTTTCCATAAGCGTTGAAAGTATTACAGAAAAATAAATTTTATTTGCAAAGTGTTTGCAGAACTCAATAGCAGTAAGCACCGCTTTGGAGTTCTGCGTAATTTCCAAGAATGATTCCCTATCGACTCCGCGGGCCCCAAACGATATACAGGGTGAAGCGAAATTCGCGCTCTCGCGCTTTCCAGCGCGAATCTTCGTACACCAACAATACAACAAAATGCCCCTCAATAAAATTTCTTCCTGGGCGTATTTCCGGAAGTCAATGGATGTCAAAATCTGAGATGAGTGTGTTACATACTTCATTTTGTTTTGGAATTACACAACTACACCAAGAAACGTCTGGGGCACGTAGAAGGCGTCTTGAGGTACCTCTGAGCAGTCAAAGTGTCATTATGAGGGATAAAAAGACCCGTACGTGCAGTAATCAAATGTTTCAAACGTTTGTAAAGCTTATGGGACTTATCTGTGGGGTCATCAGTCCCTAAACTTACAAACTACTTATGAACTGAAATTCCTGGCAGATTAAAATTGTGTGCCGGAACCGGGACTCGAACATGGGACCTATGCCCTTCGCGGGCAAGCGCTCTACCACTGAGCTACCCCGACACGACTCACGATGCCGCCTCACAACTTTACTTCCGCCAGTACCTCGCCTCCTACTTTCCAAACTTCACAGAAGCTCTCCTGCAAACACGCAAGACTAGCACTCCTGGAAGAAAGGATATGGTGGAGACATGGCTTAGCCACAGCCTAAGGGATGTTTCCAGAATGAAACTTTCACTGTGCAGCGGAGTGTGCGCTGATATGTACCTTCCTGGCAGATTGTGTGCCGGAACCGAGACTCGAATCTGGGACCTTTGCCTTAAGTTTGGAAAGTAGGAGGCGAGGTACTAGTAGAATTGAAGTTGTGAGGCGGCACCGAGAGTCGTGTCGGGGTAGCTCAGTGGTAGAGCGCTTTCCCGTGAAAGGCAAAGCTCCCAGGTTCCCGCACACAATCCTTCGACATTTTGTTGTGCCCATCATAAAAAAACCTCTGAAGGCGATGACATAGCTAATCGAAACCAGCAAATAAAAGAGACTAGCGATCTTGGCTGAAGTAAGACAGCTCATGTAAGTTTCCGATCGCTCTGCATAGGCGTAATATGCCACTTAACTATTTTTTGTTTCGTCATTTTCTGTGCAGAAACTTTTCTCATAATAAGAATAGTCGTTATTGAAGTACACACTGACAGAAACATGTGGTAGAGGCATCAGCATTGTGGATAAAACGTCGGTAGGCCCCTCCTTTCCGTGTACGTTTCATATGTGAGGCTCTGTAGCACCGCGTTTTGCCCCCTTTGTGTTTTCGTTGTCGTTGTATTTTGCCCAGCCGTGCGCATCCCACACGGTCGGGGTTCGTAACAGGACGGTCCCAGTACCGCCTGCTCAAGCATCAGGGAGGGCAGGGCACGGCTGCACAAAGGGCGCTACAACACACGAGGCGATTAACTGGACCAACTCGTTGGTCACCAGATAAATTGGGCGGTGTTAGGTGCTGCCCAACCAACTTTCCTCGTCGGCCGGTCGGTTGCGCCTGACCACACGATCTCAGATTTCCCACCACTTCACCCGACAAATTGTGCCGTGTGTAGCGCTTCCGGAACAACTTCCGTCGTGCGCACAGCGAACACGCGAAAACAAAAACAGTTGGACGGACAGACAGCAGAACAGGGTGGCGCTGCGTGCAGTTGGTCGGGACGTGAGTGGGCTGCTGCCACTTGGTTGGGTCGTCGGACATCTTGCTGGTCGTGCGATAGATCGGACCGTGTGTAGGGGCCTCAGGACGGCGGGCGGTGAAGACCGTGTCCACGGCAGCCTCCGGGCTCCAGCGCCTCTGTCCAGCTCCAGCGCCTCTCTCCAGCTCCAGCTCCAGCTCCAGCTGCCCAGCAAATGGCGAGGCCGCCGCCTCCTCGCCTCCAGGCGGCAGGGACTCCCTGTCTGTCCCTTGCCAGCCACCGGCCAACGTCACGATCACCTCACGCTGGCTGAAATACGCCATTGCCCGCCAATTCGTCTACATCTACATGGGATACTCTGCAAATCACATTCAAGTGCCTGGCAGAGGATTCGTCGAACCACCATTATACTATTTATCTCCCATTCCATTCTCGAATAGCGCGCGGCAAGAAAGAACACCTGAATCTCTCTGTTCGAACTCTGATTTCTCGTATTTTATTCTGATGATCACTTCTACCTATATAAGTGGCAGTCAACAATATATTTTCGCATTCGGAGGAGAATGTTGGCGATTGGAGTTTCGCAAGTAGCCCAGGCCGCAGCGATAAACCTCGTTATTGTAATGATTCCCATCCTAAATCCCGTATCGTTTCCGTAACGCTGTCTCCCCTGTATCGTGACAATACGAAACGAGCTGCCCTTCTCTGGACTCTTTCGATGTCCTCCGTCAAACCCACCTGATAAGGATCCCACACTGGGCAGCAATACTCCAAAAATGGACGGACAAGCGCAGTGTATGCAGTTTCTTTAGTAGTTCTGTTGCATCTTTTAAGGATTCTGCCAATAAAACGCAGTCTCTGGTTCGCCTTTCCCACGACATTATGTACGTGTTCTTTCCAGGTTAAGTCTGAAGTAATACTAATTTCTAAGTATTTTGTGGAGTTTACGGCCTTCACTTTTGATTGATTTATCTTGTAAAGAAAGTTTAACGGATATCTTTTCGTACTCGTGTGGACGACTTCACATTTCTCATTATTTAGAGTCAATTGCCAACTTTTACACCATAGTGATCTCTTATTCAGATCGTTATGCAGTTGTTTTTGATCTTCAGATGAGTTTACTAGACGGTAAATGACGGCGTCATCTGCAAACAACCTAAGAGAGCTACTTAGATTTTCCCCTAAGTCGTTTATGTAAATAAGAAAGAGCAAAGGACCAATAACACTACCCTGTGGAACGCCCGATATCACGTCTGTTTTAGTTGATGCCTTACCATCGATTACTACGAACTGTGTCCTCTCTGACAAGAAATCCTGTATCCAGTCGCAAATTTGGGGGCGATATAGCATAACCACGCAGTTTAATTAAAAGCCGTTTGTGAGGTGCGGTGTCAAAAGTCTTCTGGAAATGAAGAAATACGGAATCGATTTGCGAACCCTTGTCTATAGCACTCATCACTTGGTGTGAGTAACGAGCTAGTTGTGTTTCCCATGAACGATATTTTCTAAATCGGCCCCACGATAAGGCGCGTCCTCTCGTCTGCAGGGTCTCACAGAGTGTACTGGCCAAGTTCCAGTGGGAGCAGTTTGAGCATCCCACCTACAGCATGGTCATGCCGCCCTGTGCCTTCCACCTGTTTGGTCCGCTAAGAAAACATCTCAGAGGGAGGCGCTTCAACTCGGTCGACGCACTGAAGGACGCATGAGAGGAGTGACTGGTCTGGTGACTACTTTTGAAGAAAGACTTCAGTTGTAGCCGCAGTGGCGATTCTTACATTGTCATCTGAACTCCCGTCGCACACGAAGATATGGAAGAGCGCCGGTCCGTCAGCTCTACACGCCCCTTGTCCAACGTTTGCGCGCACTTATTATGGGATGCTCACTTCAGCGGTGTCTGCTGCTTCCCGCCGTCGTAAAACACGATCGCCGGTCGTCAGAGGACATCCGACACCAGCCGCTCCATAGCGTCGCTTTACGGCGCAGTTGCTAGGCCTAGAGAAACACTACCCAGCACGTGTAGTCGCCCAGTTCACATGACTCACTGGTGACCTTCTGACTGCAGCAACAGCGGCGCCGTCGTGAGGCAAAGTGCGCGTTGCGGGAAGCGAACGAAATGGCCAAAACCACAAATCTTCTTTGAGATCTACTTCAACAACGGCACATTAATTAGTGGTATATAGACTGGCAGTCACTGGTCACTGTGTCCCGGTGGCGGAGCGGTTAGCGCGTCTGCCTAGTAAGCAGGAGGTCGCGGGTTGGTATCCAGACCGGGCACAAATTTTCATTTAACGCACTTTCGTATTCCATCTAAACCTAGTACAGTGATGCCATAAGTGATCGCAATTTGCGGTTTATTTCATTCAGTAAATTAGTAGTTAGTAGCATAGATAGCGAGTCGCACTAATAAAAGGAAGTTGGCCAGTGGTTTAGAAAATAAGTAGAAATTAAGTCTCTGACATCACAGTTCTTTCATATTATGAGCCATTTTTAATTATAGGCGATGCGTTAATTGCATAATATTATTAACGAAGCAATTAAAAAATATATATAATTCACACAGGAGACTGCTTTTCAATTCCAATATGGATTCACTGTCGGTACAGCAGGCAAAGGAACTCTGGAGTAACGTACCGGGTGATCAAAAAGTCAGCATAAATTTCAAGACTTAATAAATCACGGAATAATGTAGATAATGGGGTAAAAATTGACAGACATGCTTGGAATGATATGTGTTTTATTAGAACAAAAAAAAGCAAACTTCAATAAATGCTACCGTGACGGGTCAGAGGTTCGCCGATATGTTACAGAATCGCATCATCCCCAGCCTGGCTGATAAACACCTGCTGGAACGTACGATTTTTAAGCAGGATGGCGCTCCACCCCATATTGCTAGACGCGTGAAAGATCTGTTGCGCGCGTCGTTTGGTGACGATCGTGTGCTCAGCCGCCACTTTCGTCGTGCTTGGCCTCCCAGGTCCCCAGACCTCAGTCCGTGCGATTATTGGCTTTGGGGTTACCTGAAGTCGCGAGTGTATCGTGATCGACCGACATCGCTAGGGATGCTGAAAGACAACACCCGACGCCAATGCCTCACCATAACTCCGGACATGCTTTACAGTGCTGTTCACAACATTATTCGTCCACTACAGCTATTGTTGAGGAAAGATGGCGAACGTATTGAGCATTTCCTGTAAAGGACATCATCTTTGCTTTGTCTTAATTTGTTATGCTAATTATTGCTTTTCTGATCAGATGTAGCGCCATCTGTCGGACATTTTTGAACTTTTTCTTTCTTTTTTTCTAATAAAACCGCATGTCTTTCCAAGTATGATGATCGATTAACTGCAGTGGAAGATTCTGCAGGAGAGACGCTCTGTCGCTCGGTACGGGCTTTTGTCCAAGTTTCGAGAAGATATTTTTACCAAGAAGTCTAACTGTATATTGCTTGCTCCTACGTATATTTCGCGAAGAGGTCATGAAGATAAAATCAGAGAGATTAGAGCCCACATAGAGCCATACTCGCAATTTTTTTGTTTCCGTGAACAATACGTGACTGGAATAGGAGGGAGAACCGATAGTGGTACTCAAGGTACCCTCCGTCACACACTGTTGGGTAGCTTACAGAGTTTGTAGACTGAGGTCTGGGGACCTGGGAGGCCAAGCATGACGAAAGTGGCGGCTGAGCACACGATCATCACCAAAGAGATCTTTCACGCGTCTAGCAATATGGGGTGGAGCGCCATCCTGCATAAAAATCGTACGTTCCAGCAGGTGTTTATCAGCCAGGCTGGGGATGATGCGATTCTGTAACATATCGGCGTACCTCTCACCCGTCACGGTAGCAGTTACAAAACCAGAATCAGGCAGTTCCTCGAAGAAAAAAGGCCCGATAACGGTAGATACGGTAAATCCAACCCATACCGTGACTTTCTCGTCGTCCAATGGAATTTCCACGACAGATCTAAGTTTTTCGGTAGCCCAAATTCTGCAGTTGTGGGCGTTGACAGACCCTCTGAGCGTGAAATGAGCTTCGTCGGTCGACAACACGTTACTCCACCATCTTTTGAAACGCCCTCACCGCAAATGCCCTCCGCTTCACTAAATCGCCAGGTAACAGTTCATAATGCCGATGGATTTTGTAAGAATAGCATCGGAGAGTACGCCCAAGTGCCAACCAAACAGCAGTGTATGGAATGCCGGAGCGACGTGCGACTGCACGAGCGCTGACTTCCCCGTGCACAGACGAACCCGCTACAGTCTCCATTTCTGCCTGAACTGTCTCAGCAGCTTTACGCCTTGTGCTCGGTCGGCCACTACGGGGTCTATCGTCTAAACAACCCGTGGCTTCGAACTTCGAAATCAGTCTCGCCACAGCTGCATTTGTCAACAGACCTTTACCCGTCCGAATCCCCTTCCTACGGCGATAGGATCGTAACGCTGAACTAGCACATTCCCCATTCTGGTAATACAGCTTCACTAAAAGCGCCTTTTGAGGTAACGTCAACATGCTGCGACTGCTGGTGCATCTGATTCTCTCTCTCATTACAGCTCCTGTTACACACGATGTTCATGCGCGGTCACTGACGTTTTGCTGCCCAGCGCCATCTGTCGGACAGTTTTTGAACTTTTTTTTGTTCTATTAAAATTCCATGTCATTCCAAGCATGTGTGTCAATTTTTACATCTCTATCTACATTATTCCGTGATTTATTAAGTTTTCAAATTTATACAGTTTGATCACCCTGTATACACGAGGTACGTCGAGAAAGTAAGTGCCGTTTGGTTATATAAAACAAACGTGCACAGATACAGAAAAATTATTTATTTTACAAAAATCTACAACTGTTAAACTACTTTTCTACACAGCTGTCGAAATTTTGAAGGCACTTGTCATAGCGTGGCACAAGTTTCTGTATGCCTTCTTCATAGAAGGTTGCCGCCTGTGTATTCAGCCATGAGGTAGCATGTTCTTTCAGTTCGTCACCATCGTTGAAATGTTGACCACCAAGGACAGACTTTTAGGTGTAAGAAGAGGATTTCCATCAAAAGGTGGTGTTGGCTTCCACGATAGCGCCCGACCTCATGTGGCGAATGTGACTAAACGACTCTTACGGGAATTCCACTGGGACGTGTTTGATCATCCTCCGTAAAGCCCGGGCATCGCTCCTAGCCACTTTCACATCTTCTTACACCTAAAAGTCTGTCCTTGGTGGTCAACGTTTCAACGACGATGACGATCTGAAAGAACATGCTACCTCATGGCTGAATACACAGGAGGCAACCTTCTATGAAGAAGAGGTACAGAAACTTGTGCCACGCTGTGACAAGTACCTACAAAATTTCGGCAGATATGGAGAAAAGTAGTTTAACAGTTGTAGATTTTTGTACAATAAATTATTTTTTTCTGTATCTGTACACGTTTGTTTTATATAACCAAACGGCACTAACTTTCTCGACGTACCTCGTATATACAGGGTGATCAAACAGTATAAATTAGAAAACTTAATAAATCACGGAATAATGTAGATAGAGAGGTAAAAATTGACACACGTGCTTGGAATGACATGGGGTTTTATTAGAAGCAAAAGAAAACGTCCGACAGATGGCGCTGGGCAGCAAAACGTCAGTGTCTGCACATGAAAATCGCGTATAAAAGGAGCTGTAATGAGAGAGAGAATCACTGTCAATAACCAAAATTCCCGTTTGTTCTACCCCTCCGCCGGGGTGCGCCAGGGCTCCGTCCTGTCGCCCCTCCTCTATCTGTTGCATTCAGCAGATATGCCCCGACCTCAGCCTCCTGTCCATCTTCTTCAGTATGCTGATGACACCGCCTTCTTTGCCCTTGCCCCATCCCTCGCTCGCTCCTAACATCTCCTTCAGTCCCATCTCTCCGAATTTTCCTCCTGGTGTAACCAGTGGCTCCTTACCTCGTATAATAGGGTATTTTCCTGTGTTAAAAATATGGTTCGAATTGTTGTTATTCTGAATGATTATAACATTCAGACAGCATTTTCGCTCATAATTCTTACAAAACATTAAGCTTAAACAAAACATTAAAGCTTAAAAATCATCAAATTTCACGATTAGATCACGTGATCAAAAACGCTCCGTTATTGGCTGAAGTACTGGTGACGTCATAGAACACCTACAGCGCGGCAACTAGAAGTCAGAGCTGTATTATTGTACGCGTTTCCTGCATTTCGCAGCTTTGAGTTCAGTTTTTTCGTGACCTAAACGTGTTTACAGTTTTTATGCCACAATGGAAGATGGTTATGTGAAGGCTGACAGCGGAAACCCCCCTAAAGTTGATGCAATTATGGTGTCTTCATTCTTTAAAAACAATCCAAATTTTTACGCGCCAGAAATAAGAAACGTGAAAACTGCATTGTAAGTAACGCATACCTACATTTTAAAGCTAATTATTTCGAGAGATATTTTATGCCATTGGAAAAAAGTACCCTATTTGTTGATGTCAGCGGACATAATCTGAAGTCACCATATTATGCAATAAAGGGTGAAATTTTATCTTCTGTCCAAGCGGCCTTGAGTGGTTATGTTGGCAACATCAACAACAAGATAGAAAATCTTTGTCCACATGTTCAGACCACATAGAATGACTAGATTAGTGTATCGTACAGACCATGAAGTAAATAAATACTGCTGTTCCTGCTCTATGATACTTGTATGTACCCTTGTCCGGTCAGTAAAAGTAACTGCCCTCGTAAATCAAAGGTTTCACGACAAAATATTTGCGCTGTCAGGTGATTGGCTAATGGCGACGTCTCATGATTCTCGCTATTCAGCATCTGTTGCCAACATAGTCACAGGAAGCCGCCGGGATAGTTAGTAAAATTTAACCCAGTAAAGCACGCAGTTAAGGGAGTAATTTTATTAAACTACTTCAATATTGGTGCAAAGTGAAACATCAAAACCTGTAAAATACAGCAAAAATGCCTTGTGTATAGTTATACAATATATCTATAGTCTAGAACAGGGACAGCGGGTTGCGTCGGCGGTGTTTTCATATCGCTCGTAGGTTGGCAACGCACATTTCGCGTAGCCAAAGGCATGTCTCTTTCACGTAAACATTGCGACCGAGACACGATGGAATAAATTTATAGCGCCGAAATTACAGCGCTTTTCTGGTTTGTTGTTTTTGTGACTGAATGTTTGCAATTGTGTGTAAACTTTCTGCCATGCAAATCAGTATTTTCCTTACATATTCAAGATTTGGTTTGATATGAATGTGTTACTACTTTTGACACTACAAACTAATCCATTTACGTTTACTCGTACACATAAGAATCCCCATGCTTTAAATAAAAAAAATAATAATAACGCTAATCAGTTGAAACGTTATTTACTTGCAATGAAAATTGCTTGGTAGAGCCCTGTGCAGAAGAAAAGGCTTACGTTATTTTATCTAAGATCTATTGGTGATAAAATTGCACTTACTGGAGATAAATAATCAGTGCTATACTTTTATAGTGGGCTGCAACAATATTCATGTTGTTCTTTCACCAAATATATTAAGAAACGGCTTTAATTACACATAAATCGTAGGCGTGTAACATTATGAAGTTTTACTTCGCAAATGTAAACATCAGGTCATTAACCTACACATAATACTACTTTACACCTTTGCAGTAGAAGAGAATGATACTAAACAGTTTAGTTTACCAATGGAATAATACTGTTTACATACATCAAAATGATCCTCACAGAAATACACACATGAAGTAGCCGCTATTTCATTTGGATCTCTTCGCGCCAGTGACAACCACTTTTTGCGTATCTTCTCATTTTTTGGTACATGCAAGAACAATTTTTCCGGAGTCTCGACAGATGTATTGGTACAGTGCGGAACTAAGCGATATTTGTAGGTCATTGCCGGCCGCGGTGGCCGAGGGGACTGTGGCGCTTCAGTCACGGTCTGCGCGGCCACTACGGTCGGGGGTTCGAATCCCTCCTCGGGCATGGATATTTGTGCCGTCCTTAGTTGTAGGTAGTTCATAAGTAGTTTGTAAGTTTAGGGACTGATGACCCCATAGTTAAGTCCCATAAGATTAACAAACATTTGAACATTTTTTTTGTAGGTCATTATGCAAACGTTAACGCCCAAACACGAGGCCTCGGCCCAAACAATATACAGGTATTTGTTTATCTTACGAGAGCGGCAGCAGCGTGTTTTATGACGTCATAGGCATCACGTGACTCAAATGTAGCGTTTTGGCGGGCATTCAAATTATTTGAATTTCATTGCTTTTTCTTAAAAAAAAAAAAAAAAAAAAAAAAAAAAAAAAAAAAAAAAAGTACTGAAATCCACGAGGTAACAAAGCATGTTCGGACCATAATATGACATAATTTAAAACGATTTCCAGAAAACAGTCAAATTCCCTATTCGCAACAGAGACTGCTTTTCAATTCAAATATGGACTCACTGTGGGTACACCAGGCCAACGAACCCTGGAGTGACGTACACTACTGTGTGAGGTTCAGATCGTGCTGAGACGCACCGCTGTGTATTTTGAAGCGGAGAGAGGTGGCACCTCCCGCAGAGCTGATGCATTGCGCAACAGACCACACAGCAGGTGCAAACTGCTGGCCCCGCACTCGCAAAAACATACCACGGCTGTTCTGTAGACCGCGAAAACCGGTCTGCGCGGCGGACCGAATCGCAAACCTGCGCTCATGAAGACGCGACGGGGTGCGAACCCAGGCGCCGCGGGAACGCAGCCAACGGCGCTGATACCGTCTGGTGCAGTCTGGTGCCCAGTGCCGTCTGCAAGAGGAGGGAGGACACACTTGACTCTCCACCGACTAGCTCCCTCTGAAATCGGACTGGAAACAGACTGAGTTTGTATCTAAATCTATATATATAAATGCGAATGTCTGTTCGGTGTACGTCTATCACGTCTGAACCACAAGACGTTAAGAGCTGAAAATTTGTACAGTCACCAATGTCTACCCGTGGAAGGCTTTAGGTACGGTTTTATGGCGATCTGATAGATATTTAGTAATTTGAAGAATATAACGCGAAGTACGGAATAATAATTACTCTATGAAAATTATGTTTACTCATTGAAAATGGTTTTATTGGTTGCAATGTTCCTTGACGGTTTATAATGATAAAAGGGTGGAGTATATTGGGATGGAAAGTTATAGGTGTATAGAAAATTCTACGTGTGTGTTACTATCTCGCTCTGCAGCGAAAACTAGAGAACGCAAACGAATGGTCTGTATATAATTGTTGTCCAAAGTCTCCCGTTGTACACCATACCAGTTCCTTGCCGATAGCTATAAGGGGGTGGAAGCTATGGTGGTTGAAAGTCGTCAAATTATTAAAAAAAATAGGACTGAAGGCCACCGATGACGTTTACAACTCTATAGCAAGAAGGTTACATACAGCGAAACGTGATGCCACAGACCATATCTTTGGTCTATGCGTGCTACAATGTCTTCAGCTCTTTCTCTGTAAGGATAAGCATACGAATAAGGAAATACAAGAATAAATAAAGCAGTAATAAAGAAATTTAATACATCTCTTTAAAAAAAAATCGATTTGACGTTTCGCGCATTACATCAAGTGATCGATCTGTGATATTATTACAATTATTATTGTTGAATTTCGTGATTGGATTCTTCGAAACGAGTGCATTTTTACGTGTGATTTGATCTACACTACTTACTTTCCTGATAAACGGCAAGTGCATAGACTTCTGCAATCTGATAGAATCTTTTTCTGTTCCGCTTTATCAGCGACATTTCCTCAAAAATGAGTGAAATTAATTACAATAATTTAATTGTTATTTAAACTTCGTAGATAAATGTGCGTTGTTTTCTTTTACACATGTTACAACACTAACAGTCTCATAGCACAGTATTGAAAGATAGCTTATCTATCATAATCAACCAACACGCGAGCGGAGCCGCGGGTTTAAGCTAGTCATTATATAAATACGCTAACACGAAAATTGTGGTACAGATTACTAATTTATTCGTACAAGAAGGCCAATGAAAGTTATATTATTCGAAAGATTGTTTGTCATAGATTTTACGAATATAAATTTTATGTGTGCATTTAGCCATTAAAAGTAGTAAAAAGAAGTAGATATTTTCGTATGTACAGCTTGGATCAAGTTCTACATTCTCCAGCAATCAGCTCACTGACTGGCTATTCGCCTCGACCAAAGACGCTGTAATGCACCGCATCTGCAGTATTAAAATAACGTATTAAAATAAGTGAATATCGCAGTGATTAAGAGTGGTTAAAGGAAATGGATGTTTTCATATGAATGCCGATATAAAGGATGATGCGCCGGGAGAGGCATCTAGCGGTGTTCGGGTGGAACTACGAAGCCGACATGTTGTCAGCTCTGGAATTCTGAATATCGCAGTATCGAAATATCATTATTTCTTGGCGTTGTATAAATATACGAACAGCGAAATTGTAGTTCCATTTCAAATATTAGGCTAATGAAAGTGATATAATTCGAAAATGGCATGAGAAGTATATACTTCCGTTTTTATTTGTTGTTATTGTGTCAGGCATTTTCCTTAATACGTAAAAGATACCGTTTCATACCTCCCAGTGCCGGTTAAATTTCACCAAATATCCCAGCGGCCTCCTATGATAATGTTGGCAACAGATGCTGAATAGTGAGAATCCTGTGAGTCTTCATTTTAGCCAATCGCTTGACAACGCTAATGTTTTGTCATGGAATCTTCGCTTTACGAGGGCAATTATTTTTACTGAGCGGACGAAGGTATATACAAGAACCTGTCAACCATAAAGCATGAACAGCATTATTTGTTTACTGCATGATCTGTACGATACACTAATCGAGTCATTCTATATGGTTCGAACAAATGGGCAAAGATTTTCTATCGTGTTGTTGATGTTGCCATCATAATCACGCGAGGCCGCCGACATGATACGTAAAATTTTACCCCCAGTGACCATTGTAAACACAATTGGTCGATTTTCGACCACAGGCAATACTAGTTGATATAAAGATGTTTACATTCACTTCGGCGAATTGTATACGAACCATAAACAGCAAGGCTATTTCTTATTGGTTACCCGAACGCGACTCCTCATTGGCTTCATCTACCCCGGGTTTAGCGTACGTGAACAGCGTTTGCCTGTGAGACAGAGATGCTAGCGTTGCGAAACCCGTGTCTTGCGAGTTGTCGTGCGCCCAACAACGGCCGCAGGGGAACTAGGCGCAGGCGGGACGGGACGGTAACCACAGGTAGGAGGGGGGAGGGGGGGAGGGACACAATTAGAGGCGGGGCGCGAACGCGGGACCCCAAGGTCAGGGCCGCGCTGCTCCCAGGGCCAGCCGCTGCGGAAACTGCCAGAGGTAGGAGGCGCACTGCTCAAGATATATCGGAGAAAAAGTACTGCTCTGTATCAACACAGATGAACTGCCGCATGTACGGAAGCGCGTCACTTCACAGTAGTCTTGTGTAGCTCGCGAACGAACTAGTTCGGAAGAGCGCTCCCACAAGCGAACTGCGCTAACTAGTTCCCAGATCCCTCGCCTCTTAGTTCGTCCGCTGCTTTTCTGAAGACTGACGGGGAACAGCGAGAGGACGCGAGAGCGCGCAGAATCGCGTGATTCCCTTCTGCCAGTTGCCGTCATTTCGAGCTGAGATGCAGCTCAGCTGTAGTTTTAGTAGCGGTAGCAAAAGCCAAAACGAGCGGACGAACTAAAAAAGAGCGACCTACTTCGCGGCCGAGCTGCGAACTAAGAGCTACCGGTCGCCAACTAAAATATGCGCGATAGGTCGCGAACTAAAATATGCGTGATAGATCGCGAACTAAAACATGCGCGATAGGTCGCGAACTAAAATATGCGTGATAGGTTCCGAACTAAAATATGCCTGATAGGTCACGAACTAAAATATGCGCGATAGGTCGCCAACTAAAATGTGCGCGATAGGTCGCGAACTAAAACAGGCATGATAGGTCGCGAACTAATATATGCGCATTAGGTCGCGAACTTAAATATGTGCGATAGGTCGCGAACTAAAATATGCGCGATAGGTCGCCAACTAAAATGTGCGCGATAGGTCGCGAACTAAAACAGGCACGATAGGTCGCGAACTAATATTTGCGCATTAGGTCGCGAACTTAAATATGTGCGATAGGTCGCGAACTAAAATATGCGTGATAGATCGCGAACTAAAACATGCGCGATAGGTCGCGAACTAAAATATGCGTGATAGGTTCCGAACTAAAATATGCTTGATAGGTCACGAACTAAAATATGCGCGATAGGTCGCCAACTAAAATGTGCGCGATAGGTCGCGAACTAAAACAGGCACGATAGGTCGCGAACTAATATATGCGCATTAGGTCGCGAACTTAAATATCTGCGATAGGTCGCGAACTAAAATATGCGTGATAGATCGCGAACTAAAACATGCGCGATAGGTCGCGAACTAAAATATGCGTGATAGGTTCCGAACTAAAATATGCTTGATAGGTCACGAACTAAAATATGCGCGATAGGTCGCCAACTAAAATGTGCGCGATAGGTCGCGAACTAAAACAGGCACGATAGGTCGCGAACTAATATATGCGCATTAGGTCGCGAACTTAAATATGCTTGATAGGTCGCGAACTAAAATATGCGTGATAGATTCCGAACTAAAATATGCGCGATAGGTCGCGAACAGAATTAAAAATCACGTGTTTGCCTTCTGCTGATGAGAACCATTTCGAGGTTAGCGGCTGCCTGCTAGATTACATAGTTCAGAGCTACAAAATTTCTGCTTTGAAGTATTCTGCACTCTGCAATATCTGACTAATAAATTCCATAATGCCAAGATACAGAGATCAGTCTAAACTTAAACGCGAGAAATTATCCACAGACTGTTTCTTTTGGTCTGCGTGCTATCGTTAGCGGCTCAAGCAGCAAGCGCATGAAGCAGCTAGGTGGGGGAACTTCTCCCTCCACCTGCATGCGCAGACCACGCCGCTCAGCCGTCACTGGGAGCGGACGAACTAAAAGAGCGAACTAGTTCACGGCAGAGCTTGACTGATCTTTATTCCTTTTATTAAAAAACCGTCTCTATTGCAAATTGTTTTATTCCTTATTTAATGAAGCGTTTCGACCTTTAGCGGGGCATCTTCAGATTATCTGCTTGACAGAATTTACACCAAATTGCAAGGCTGATTTACAAAACGGGGATAATGGGACGTGAGCTTATTTTGTGTTAAGAAGACAATAAATGGTAAACAAAGCTTACAATGCGCTTTTCGTGGTGTGACACCGAAAGTTGTTTTGCGGTGTTTCTAATTTTTTATTATTATTATTATTTTGGATATCCTTGTAGCCCTACAAGTGATCGGATAACAACGAATTACAGTTGGAACATACTCGGTAAAGATGTGAGAAACATAAAACCGATATTTAGACTACCTTAATTCGATCATTTGTAGGGCTACAAGGAAAGTCAACATTCAAAAACATAGAAACACCACAAAACAACTTACGGTGTCACACCGCAGAGAGCGCACTGTAAGCTTTGTTTACCATTTATACTGTCTTCTAAACACAAAATGTGCTGTTTTGTTTTTCTTTCCCCAGTCATTTTTAACATAAAACAGAATAGTTCTGTTCGTACAATAATACTATTAAAAGGATGGCTATTAAAGCTACTAACCTCACAGATAGAACAGCTCGAAATTTTTAATAACCCCTTCCAATTGATTTACCCATCAATTTTTTCTATTCCCAGTCACGGTCCCAATAACAATAAATAAGATCAGAGAGAGGGGCAGCAGGAAATAGAGAATGGGAGAATGAAATGTTTTTAAAAAGTGGAGATGATAGGAGAGGGGAGGAGATGGATATGGTGTGGGGTAAGAGGGGGTGGTGGGAAGATAGGGGGAGGAGTAGATGGACAAAGTAAGGGAGAAGGAAAGGATAGACATAGGGAGGAGAAAAGGGTATTTATCCTATACACATCATCTACTGCGAATCGTTGTCGGGTTAGCTAGTAAAGATATATCTTGTTATCAAAAAGGTAAAATTCCTGATGTTCTGCAGACTTATGTATCGAGTCACTAACCGGCTTTTGCCGTGGTGGACTGGCTGAGCGTTCTAAGGCGCCTTGCTGCGAAGCGCGCGGTGCTTCGCCCTCGGAGGCGGATGCTTGCCCTGGGCATGGGTGTGTTACCTTGGTGTACGTTAGTTTAAGTAGTTCCTAAGTCTAGGGACCGATGACCTAAGCACTTTGGTCCAATAGGTTTAAAAACATGTCAACATTTCAATTAACCGGGTTTCGGCTTATGAAGGCATCGTCAGGTAACGACCCGTTTTGCGCCAGGAACTGTTTGGTCGCTTGTGGGCGACCGTTGTGCTACTTCAACATCCACACTACTACGAATTTCTTCCCATTCTCTCCACTCATTTTCACTTTGAAATCAAGGAGATTTCACGACATTCCTGACATCCAACGAAACGTCACGAGCAATGTGAACACCATCCTATTAATTTTAGAAGGCTATTCACCGAACTTTATTGTCAGGGAGTGTATAATTGTATAGTCAGCTAGTTACAGGCAAAGCTGTATGGCGAATATATACAGGGTGTCCCAGCTATCTTGTCCATCCAAAATATCTCTGAAACAATAACAGCTAGTGGAAAACGAATTTCACAGGTATCAATGTACGGCTGGGGTCCAAGAATGTACATATTTGGAAACATTCTAAAATGAAAGCAAATGTGTGGCTGAACACTAACTTATGTTTTCTAAAATGGACTCCCTATATTTTTTCTTCAGCAATCCATAGCATGTCAAATCACATAATCAATGGCGTCGATTGCATCGCAATATTGCAATTACATCCCGAGATATTGCGACGCGAAGTTGACGCTTGAAATACGCGAAATGCGCTGCTAGCGCACGTCCTAAGGATCAGGCGTGAACCCCATGCTGCCCGTAATCGCGATGTGATTGACATGCGCAATCGCACTTCCATACTTACCAAGACGTCAGAAACGATTACGCATGTTAATCACATCGCTTTTCTCCCCAATTCGGTTAAGCACCTCCTCATTAGTTACGTGATCTACCCATCTAATTTTCCTCATTCGTCTGTAGCTTTTCTTCCCATAGCCATTCTGCATTTTATGTCTTCTTTACTTCGGCCATGAGAAGTTATCTTGCTACCCAAATAACAAAATTCATCTACTACTGTTTTTGTCTCATTACGTAATCTAATTCCTTCTGCATCGCCTTATTTTCAGACATTGCATTCCATTACGTTCGTTTTACTCTTGCTAATGTTCATCTTGTATCTTCCTTTCAGACACTGTCCATTCCATTCAATTGCTCTTCCAGATCTTTTGCGGTCGCTGACAAAATTATTATGTCATCGGCAAACCGCAAAGTTTTTATTCATTCTCACTGAACTTTAATGCCCTCTCCAAATTTCTCCTTTCATTCCTTCACTGCCTGCTGAGTGTACAGATTGAACAACATTGGGGAAAGGCTACAACCCTGTCTTACTCGCTTCCCAACCTGTGCGTCCCTTTCTTGCCCTTCGACTCTAACAACCGCTGTCTGGTTTTTGTATAGTTTGAATATAACTCTTTTCCCTATATTTCACCCCTGATGCCTTCAGAATTTGGAAGAGTGTATTACAGTCGACATTGTCAAAAGGTTTCTGCAAATCTACATTACAAGAGATTTATTACATGTAATTTTTCTGTTGTCAAATTAGTTAAAACATGCCATAGATTACCCAAAACAGGCTTGCATTGCATTAGCAATAATGAAATTACGACAGAGAGAGAGCACATATCATAATGTCTAGGTTAATACTTTTTTTCTTTTTCTTCAGTGTCCTTGGCTTCTCTTTCTGGGGCCTCTGAATCTTGAAAGCTATTTTCTTTTACACAGTCCCGTGGCTCTAGTCCTATGGGGAGGGGGGCAGCAAGTCTCAAAAGTTACCTTTCTTTATGTATTTCCAAGTGGTCGGGGGGCCTCATCTTCTTTTTGCCGCCGTCCCGGGCCTCTGACAGTCCGCCACTGGGTAGGTACCCAGTGCGCATGCGCGCATAATGTCTTAAACTAGACTGCAGAGCCAGAGAAAGGAGTAAACGTGCCTTGGTAGCGTCCACCATGGAGGAGAAGTGAAGTCCGCAGAGGATCAAAAGCAACTGCAAAGCGATTTAGACGAAATTTCTACTTGGTGCGAAGATTGGCACTTGACACTAAATAAAGATAAGTGTCAAGTAATACACATGACCACTAAAAGAAATCCACTGAACTTCAATTATGGGATAAATCAGTCAAACCTTAAGGTCATAAATTCTACCAAATACCTAGGAGTTACAATTACGAACAACTTTGACTGTAGAGAACACACAGAAAATATTGTGGGGAAGGCGAACCAAAGGTTACGTTTCATCGGCAGAACGCTTTGAAGATGCACCAGCTCCACCAAAGAGACTGGCTACATCACACTTGTGCGTCCTCTCCTGGAGTACTGTTGCCCCTTGTGGGACCCTCACCAGGTGGGACTGACGGAAGACATTGAGAAGGTTCAGAGAAGGGCAGCTCGTTTTGTTTTATCACGTTACGGGGGGGAAAGCGTCACGGAAATGTTGCACGAATTGGTCGAAATTATTGCAAGAAAGATGTTATTTATTTTTTGCGTGATCTGTTTGCGAAGTTCTGAATGTGAAAATATTTTGCTAGCACCCACCTACTTAAGGAGACATGACCATCAGAATAAAATAAGAGAAATCAGATGGAAAACGGAACGATTTAGGTGTTGTTTCTTCCTGCGCGCTATTAGAGAATGGAACGGTAGAGAAAAGTTATGAAAGTGGTTAGTGAACCCTCTGCCAGAGACTTAAATGTCATTTGCAGAGTATCTATGTAGATGTAGAGGTAGATGAGACCGACGACCCACTCGCGAGGTTAAATGTTACGCGCTGCGCTGCATGCTGAGTGTGCCGTGTAGCCTGGCCGTGCGCTGACGCCCCTGTCCTTCCGCAGCTGGAGTCTCCGCCTGCGACGCCCATGTCCAGCTCGGCCCCGGCGGCCAGCAGCGCGCCGCTCAGCTACGAGATCCGGCCGCTGCGGCAGGCGGACGGCGCGCGCATGATCGCCTTCCTGCGGCGCCTCTTCTTCCGCGACGAGCCGCTCAACGTGGCCGTGCAGCTCGTGCCGCCCGGAGAGGACACCTGCGCCGAGCTCGAGGACTACTGCCTGGCCTCGCTGCCCGACGGTGAGTAGCAAAAAAATACAATGAAAAAGCCTGCCGCCTATTCCCAAAGAACGGCCGCCACTTCTGATCCTATAGTTGTTATTGTGTTCATATTCACAGAACATATGACAGTGACAGACAAGTTTGGAGCCCTTACTCTTACGGGACTTAGTACATAGTGACTACGAGTTTGAGTACTGAGGGCAGGGTAAAGCTGGGAATTAGTGTCTGACACGAGGCGTGTTCAGGTACTCCTCGCAGGGGCGGTGATCACTGTGTCCGCAGTGACGTAAGGGTCAGCGCAACTGCTCAGAAAGGCCGGGCGCCGTGGATCGAAGCGGTCATTCGGAGAGCTAAATGCCCTCTGCGATAAAAATGCTGAGCCAACCATTCCACGAACAACCCCAGACTAAATGAACAAACGACCGCCACGGTTTTATTAATACTAACTTTCTTCTATACGAATTCCTGCATGTGCTCTATTCACTTATTCTGAATTAATTTCCCTTGTAAATTCTATGTAATTCACCGTGGTAACACACTGTGTGTTACTTAAGAGTAGTATGCCGCTGCCTTCCCACACATGAGTTCGTTTAGTGCACAGTATAATTAAATTTCTGACTAAGACACCCACCATATCGTCAAAATGCCCCCGACACTTCATTTTGCTGCTGCTTTCATGTGTTCCAGCTTTGTAATGTACCGCCAAACATTATGCACATGTCTGTGAACGAATGCATGTGCTTTCAGCTATCCATTGTGAGTTTCCGAATTTCTACCCACATTACCTCCATATTCATAAAGGCAGAAACATTTTTAATAGACCCATATGTTTCAATTCACTTTTGTATAATGTGTGTACTTAATTTGGTCTCCCCACATTTATTTGCTTGTTATTTTACTAAATAGATTATGATTTTCAAGTATCAAACACCTCCTTTATGATTTCATGCTCTCTGTCCTATGTTTATCACTTATCTATTCATTTTTAACATTGATTTTGTTTCTGTTAAAACGTTGTCTGCTGCCTTAAGGAGTAAGCAGTTACATAAATTTTGTTGCGCATGTACTGTGGCCACTCATAAAGTAATTTAGAGCAGCAGTGATCGTTTTAACTTACATTTTTTGCAGATCTCAACTGCCCAAGATTTTGCTTACTTTAATAACAGGCTACTTTCAATCTTCATGATCTTTTCGCGAGATATTCGCAGGAAGGAGCAATATACTGCTAGACTCCTCGGTAAAGGTATGTTCTCGAATCTTCGACAAAAGCCCATACCGAGCGACATAGCGTCTCTCCTGCAGAGTCTTCCACTGGAGTTTATCGATCATCTCCGTAACGCTTTCTCGATTACCAAATGATCCTGTAACGAAGCGCGCTGCTCTCCGTTGGATCTTTTCTACTTCCTCTATCAATCCCACCTGGTACGGATCCCACACTGGTGAGCAGTATTCAAGCTGAGAGCGAACAAGTGTACTGTAACATACTTCCTTTGTTTTCGGACTGCATTTCCTTAGGATTCTTCCAATGAATCTAAGTCTGGCATCTGCTTTACTGACGATTGATTTTACATGATCGTTCCTAATACCTACCCCAGATATTTTATGGAATTAATTGCTTCCAGTTGCTGACCTGCTGTAGTGTAGCAAAATGATAAAGCATCTTTCTTTCTATGTATTCGCAGCACATTACACTTGTCTACATTTAGATCGAGAAATAACGAGGATTTGACACCGTTACTTGATTTTACGTGATCCAAGCTCTTGGAATTGTCACGTGACATTCCTCGCCCAGACTCTCTCTGGCATACACCATCTTGCTTTCCGTATTTTACTATTTTATTATTATGACTTACACGTTGTCATTTTGCAGCAATGGCGATAAATTATAATCTAGTGTCTAAAAATGTCATATTAGCAGTTAACAACTGCCATAAATAATACGAAAATTAACGTTCAGACTCGTAGTTGTCCACCGTAGTTGTAGCTGAAACGCGTTATGTTGTGATGCGCATCGCCGATAGTTCGAAACCTACCACTATCACATTTTCTTCGCTTCTAAAAGGGTTTATGGCAATCTTATTAATTAAACAATAATAATAATTTCGTGTGTCTCAGTGACTTGGTGCAAGTCTTTCAATTGGACGTCACTTCGGCGACTTGCGTGTCCCTAGCCTCTACCCAGTTATCCAACCGGAGAAAGGAAAGCTTAACGTGGAATCCGAACCACGTGTCGTTTCTGGCGACTCCTCACATCTTAGAGAGGTGAAGGATGGGTTGAAGTGCAGACTGAAAAATCAGAGGTCCGACCGGGTTTCTAACCCGCGACCTTTCGGTTTCCTCTCGAGCGCTTTACCCCAAGACCACCGGCCCGACAATTAAATAGAGCTATGTCCTTCAATACTTAGGCTTTTGCATGTGTAAGAGTGCTCCCTCTAAAACGTGCGTTCTGTCATTTCCTGAACATGCGTGAAATACGTAACAACGAATTGGACAATCATCTTCTGAATCACATGCGCAAACACTGGGAGGATGCCATATGCATAACAGAGTTTCTGGAGAGTATGTAGCCTTCTAGTCATTCATAAGCAGTACAGATAAACAAAATAAACTTAGAACAAACGACCAAGTAAAAATAATGAAAATGTGGGAGACATATTAAAATAACAGTTTAAGAAGGTAAAAGTTCAAAACAAAAAACAAAAATACTTGCGTGTTTGTCAAACCTAAACTCAGATATCAAATAACTTTGACTGATTCTTAAAATACGGTCAAAAACAATATTACGTGTTGGGTGCATAGGTATTATCACAATAGTAGAGTCGTGATCGTATCGTCCATAATTCTTTTTATTTATATTTTTGTCCGAAATATTTGTAAAAAATCATAAAACTACAGGCAAAACTAAAGTGCGCGTAAAACACGCCATTGCATTTTTTTCTTTTGCCACACATGGGGAGGTCACGGGATGCGTCACCCCTATTGGCTCAAAATGTGCCACAAAAGGCAGGCAGGCGAGTTCTTCGCCGTGACAGCAGAAGCTAAGATGCCCGCGTACGATACTTGATGTTCAGTGCATGGCCTCCTTCAGACACGTAAGCAGCACGAAATGGCCAGCCTTTTGTTTACCTCGTCACTTAAGCTTCATCGCTCATCTATAATTTTATTTAGTGAATTGCTTTTTTTTAAATGTCTGATGTAGGCCACTCTTGACGTTTTGCTCTGGAATGGCACACTGAAGGTAGCCTGTAAAAATAAAAACAAGGCATTTCAAAAATGACTCTGTACTAGCAATCAGGCAGACAGAGAAAGTTATGTTGATGAAAAAAGAAACAAAACCAAACGGATAATTGCAGAATTCGAGCATAAATCGTGGGAACACTTTGGAAATAAGCTGAAACAGTGGGTCACGCCACGGGAAAACTAGAGCGTAACTAGTAGTCTTCGAAAGGGAGGGAAGAAGGAATTAGCAAGTGTTTTTGACGGGTCAGGAAAGCTACTAGTGAGTCCTGTGGATGCCTTGGTAACATGGAGGGGATATTTTGAAGACTTGCTCAATGTAGGTGAAACGTTCAATGACGTGTCAGATTTCAAGGTAGACTGGGATACGAATGATGATGGAAACAGTATAACATTTGAGGAAGTGGGGAGAATGGTCAATAGATTGCAGTGCAATAAAGCGACTGGGGTAGACGAAATTAAGCCGGAACTCGTAACGTGCAGTGGAATGTCAAGTCTCAGATTGTTACACAGGATTAATGAGAAGGCGAGGGAGTCGAGGTAGGTACTGCCCCACTGGACGAAATCAGTAATCACGCCCTATTTTGAACAAGGGAACAGAAAAGATTGTAAGAACTACAGAGGTATCTCTTTAATTAGCGTCATATACAGCACAACCGTAGCGTGGGGATATGGTAAACCAGCATATACAAAATCGTCTGTAGCAACTGTAATAGCTGCTACATTGGCCAAGCAAGAAGAAATTATATCGTCACATATAATGAAAACATTAGAAACAACGAGATAACCAGAGAGTTTTTTCCTGCATTTGAAAAATGAAAACCGCACCGCAGATGCAGTCAAAAGACGCTCAAAATACTGCAAGAATTCCAAAAGGTCTTTTAGTCGATTTGAAGACCTGGAAATCTACGTGCACACGAGAAAGAGGCCACAACAAATATTGACTGAACGTACGGAAGGAGTAAATCGGAAATAAACTATACATAAAATATCATTCTGGATATAAGTACGATATAGTCACATTAATGGAAATGGCTTTCACATCTTTTGTGACATCTACACTCTGTCGGATCTCAATAAGCTCGATTTGTGGGGAAAATTGAGATATACGCCAAACCACCCTCTTGTCAATTAACAGTATTTATTGTAAGCTGTCGGTTAGGCGCAATTTTCAAATAAATATTAAATAATTTCTATCTGAGTGGAAGAATTCTAAAACATAGTGAGAATACACCTGAAGACAATGCGAAGTCATGGAATTCCTGAAAAAGTCCGTAACTACAAAATCGAATGAGAAAAGGAATACGAAGGTAACCCCTGCTGCATAGGCAACCCAAACATCGTGTTTGTATTGCTGGTTGCCAGCCACTTGTGGCAGCAGGCGCTGGGCTGTCGCCACAATAAATTTTATTGTCATTGAGGGCGCCCATGGAGGTAAAGTTAATACTAGAAATATTAATCAATAATATTAATATCAGTACGAACTGAGCGTATGAGAAAAGGAATTAAATATTCGAAAAGGTTAAAAAACACGTGTTAGGAAATTTCCTTTACCCTGCTAGAGGTTTGAGTCCCCACTCGGGGCTTGGGTTTGTGTCTGTGTGTGTGTATTGTCCTTTTTGTTGTTGTTGTGGTCTTCAGTCCGGAGACTGGTCTGATGCAGCTCTCCACCCTACTCTATCCTGGGCAAGCCTCTTCATCTCCTCATAAGACTTGCAACTTACATCCTTTTGAATCTGTTTACTGTATTCGTCTCTTGGTGTCCCTCTGTCATTTTCCCCCACACACTTCCCTCGAATGCTAAATTTACGATTCCTTCATGTCTGAGAAAGTGTCCTATCAATCCATCCCTTCTTTTAGTAAAGGTATGCCAGAAATTCCTTTTCTCCTCAATTCTGTTCAGTACCTACCCAGCACTCTTGTGTAGAACCTCATTTCAAAAGCCTCTATCCTCTTTCTCTCTAAACTATGTATCATCCAAGTTTCACTCCTGTACAAGGCAAAACTCAAAACAAAGGCCTTGAGAGAAGACATTGTCATACTTACATTAATATTCGATGTTAGCTAATTTCTCTTTTTCAAAAACGCTTTTTCCCGTTGCCATTCTCTATTTTACATCCTCCTTACTTCGACCGTCATATGTTATTTTACTCCCCAAGAAACGAAACTCTTCTACCACCTTTATTCTTTCGTTATCTAATCTAATTCCTTCAGCATCGTTTGATTTTCGAAGACTACATTCCATTACCCTTGTTATACTCTTATTTATGTTCATCTTATAAACTCATTCTAACCCACTGTCCCGTTCAACTGCCCATCCAAGTCCTCTGCTGTCTCTGACAGAATTACAATGTCAACAGTAAAACACAATGTTTTTATTTCTTCATCCTGTCCTTAGGCTATTTGAAGTTTTACGTAGTTTACAAGAGTGTAGTAGAGTTGTTTCGTCGCAGAGATTTAGAAACATTTACATTTAATTTAAAATTACTGTCATTTGAGGAGTTTCAGAAAATACACAACGCCGTTTCCCCCATCAGACCTATCATTAATGTGTAATGCATTGTCGGGCGAGCTGATATGAGTAGTTTGATCACAGAGATTTACAAACATTTACATTCAAACAGATTGAGTGCTAAATAGGAGGAACAAAGAACAGGTAGACAGTTTCAAGTACCTGGGATGTATTTTCTCACAGGATGGCAACATAGCGAAAGAACTGGAATCGAGGTGCAGCAAAGCTAATGCAGTGAGTGATCAGCTAAGATCTACTCTCTTCTGCAAGAAGGAAGTCAGTACCAAGACTAAGTTAGCAGTGCATCGCTCTATCTTTCGACCAACTTTGTTGTATGGGAGTGAAAGTTGGGTGGATACAGGTTACCTTATTCACAAGGTAGAGGTTACAGATATGAAAGCAGCAAGAATGATTGCAGGTACTAATAGATGGGAACAATGGCAAGAGGGTGTCCATAATGAGGAAATCAAAGAAAAACTGGGAATGTTCAAAAATGTTCAAATGTTTGTATAGGTTATGGGACTTAACTACAGGGTCGTCAGTCCCTAAACTTACAAACTACTTATGAACTAGCTAATCCTAAGGACGGCACAAATATCCATGCCCGAGAGGGGATTCGAACCCCCGATCGTAGTGGCCGTGCAGACCGTGACTGGAGCGCCTCAGTCCCCTTGGCCACCGCAGTCGGCGAACTGGGAATGAACACCATAGATGAAGCAGTTAGAGCGAACAGACTGAGATGGTGGGCTCATGTTACACGCATGGGAGAAGCAAGGTTACCTAAGAAACTCATGAGCTCGGCAGCGGAGGGTTAGAGGAGTCGAGGTAGACCAAGAAGAAAGTACTTAGATTCGGTGCAGAATGATTTTGAACTAAAAGGCATAACATCAGACGAGGTATCAAAGCATTGAATAGGGGGTCATGGAGGAGTTTTATTAGAGGTACTATGCTCCAGACTGAACGCTGAAAGGCATAATCAGTCTCTAATGATGATGATGATGATGATGATACATTTAATTTAAAATTGTTGTCGTTTAAGGAGTTTTGGAAAATACACAACGCCGTTTCCCCCTTCAGACCTATCATCAATGGCAGTGGACTCATCATCGGGAGAGCTGATATGAGTAGTTTGATCACAGAGAATTACAAACATTTACATTTGAGTGAAAATTGCTGTCATTTTTAGAGATTTGGAAAATACACAACAGGCAGTCACACACTTAAGTAGTGAGTGAGCTAAATATAGGAAAAGTTGGCGAAATGCCAGCCGACTATATAATAACCCCTACTGCCTCAACAAGCCTTTCAGTATAACAATTGGAAGTAGGGAGTAGTGGGAGAAAATAGTTCGACACCGTACGGGGGATATTGTCTGGTTCACTGACGGGTCAAAATCAGACCAAGGTGTTGGGGCCGGGTTATATGGGGTGCAGCCAAGACTGGAGGGCGTCATCTCTCTAGGGAAACTGGCCTCAGTATTCCAGGCCGAAATCACTGCCATCAGGGCGTGTGTGGACGAGAATTTGCGTAGGTGCTACAAAGATCGTAGCATCTATATCTATTCAGACAGCCAGGCAGCCCTGAGATCACTGGCAGCTCCTGCAACAAGGTCTAAAATTGTTGCAGAATGTCACAGGGTTCTGGTGGAGCTAGGGGAAAGCAATAGAGTAAACCTATTGTGGGTCCCTGGCCACTCGGGGATCAGTGGCAACGAACATGCCGACAGATTAGCCAGGATGGGGGCAGAGACTCCATTTATTGGACCGGAACCTGTCCTGACAATCACCGAGGCAATCATCAAATTGGAGCTACGTAACTGGCTCAGAAGACAGCACGTAGAATATTGGACCAAAGCCTATCAACAAAAACATGGCAAGGTAATGATGCCAAAGCCACGTTTTAAAAGAAGCTCTGCAATCCTGGGCCTGAACAGGAGAGAGATTAGACTCACGGTTGGATTGCTGACAGGCCATGGAAATTTCAAAAAACACCTACATACAATGGGAATAACAGAAGAGGACCCTAAATGTAGGATCTGTGATGACGGTGATGAAACTGCATCACATCTAATCTTCGAATGCATTGCATTGGAGAGTAAAAGGCACAGAACATTTGTGACAACCAGACCCGAAGAAATTGTGTTTAATAAAGAACTGGTAAAGGGACTCCTTGCACTGTTCAAGGGCATTGGTTGGCTTTAGTAGACGTACAGGGAGCGATACCGCACAATAAACTTAGTTTCGGTGCAGGCAGTGGCGGGTTAGACCAAGACTGCTTTGGCTTCCCTGGAAAAATCAAATCAAATCAGATGAGTCCACTGTCAGACCTGTCATTAATGGTGGTGGACGCATCATTGGGCCAGCTCATATGAGTTGTTTGGTCACAGAGGTTTACAAATATTTATATTTAATTTAAAATTGCTGTCGTCTGAGGAGTTTTGGGAAATACAAAACGCCTTTTCTCGCCTGTCAGACCTGCTACGAGTACTTTGCTCGCCATGATTTAGAAACATTAACATTTAATCTAAAACTGCTGTCGCTTGAGGAGTTTCGGAAAATACAGAAAGCCGTTTTCTGCGCTGCCAGACCTGTCGCTGATGGCGGTGGACGCGTCGTCGGGCGAGCTGCTGGCGGTGTGCATCAACGGGCTGCACGAGCCGGGCGGCGAGACGGAGGGCGAGGCGGCGGCGGCGCGCTGCCCCAACGCGCGCTTCCGCCGCATCCTGCAGCTGCTCGCCTTCGTGGACGCCCGCGCCTCGGCCGCACTGCGGCAGCGGTTCCCGGACCCCGCCGACCGCCGCCAGCTCGAGGTGCGCATCCTCAGCGTGGACGGCGCCGCGCGCGGCCGCGGGCTGGCCACCGCGCTCGTCAGCCGCACCAGGTGGGCATAGCTCTCTGCTCTGCCGGCCAGTGCTGGGAACCCCCGTATCCCAACACGGTGTGGCAAAAACACCTATAGCTGTTGAATCGTACGGGTTATATGGTAGTGGTCCAAGAAACATATCTGTTCCTGGCGTTTCTCCCGGAGCTGTGCTGGACATCTTCAGAGGTGCTACTGGTAGTGTTGAGTCTTGCCGACTCCAGACTCACCGCTACCAGTAGCACCTCTGAAGATGTCCAGCGCAGCTCTGGACAAAGATCAGGAGCAGGTCAATGAAACATATCTCCTTCTGACGTTTCATCCAGATCTGCGCTGGTCATCTTCAGAGATGCTACTGGTAGCAGTGAGTCTTGCCGACTCAGGACTCACCTCTGCCACTAGCACCTCTGAAGATGTCCAGCACAGATCCGGACGAAACGCCAGGAGCAGATATGTTTCTTCGGCCATGACCATATAACCCGGAAGATTCAACAGCAATTATTTCAGCCGGTCGTGAAAGCAAAAAATATTCAAATGTTTGTATAGCTTATGGGGCCTAACTATGGGGTCATCAGTGCCCCGAGGGGGTATTCGAACCCCCAACTGTAGTGGGTCATTAAAGTCTTCACTGCAAGAACCCCTATGTTCACCATAAAAGTTCCTAAAGCTCCCACTCTGGATTCTCAAACTAAGAGTTATGATTATTCTTTTTGTAGCAAAAGAAGCAGTTGGCTAGTAATACATCTACATCAACATACATATTCCGCAATCCACCGTAAGATGCGTCGCGGAGGGTACACTGTACCAATGGACATATCGGAACATTCCTGTTTAAGGTGATATAAATATCAATGTAAATACAAATATATAATCCCTGACACGGATTTTCGTCTTAAATATGTTAAAGACATATAATGATATATCTGAAGCATCGTAATCTTAGTTTCTAGTTATGCGGTGGTCTAGCGCTAAGACGCCTGCCTAGTAAGCACGAACGACCAGGTTCGATTCCCGTTCGCATCACAAGTTTTAATTCAAATAATCAGATTTACCATTAATATGTTTGACATATTCGAGACGAAAATCTATCTCAGGGATTGTATATTTGTATTTACAATGATATTTATAAAACCAGGTGTAATTAGAATACATAATTTTGAGACAAATTGTCAGGCCCGGTAGTCTTGGTGTAACGCACTCGACTGCAAACCGAGGGTCACAGGTACGAAACCCGATCGGAGCTCCGATTGTTTGTAGTCTGCGCTTTAACCCATCCTTAACCTCTCAGCGATGTGAGGAGTCGCCAGAAACGATACGTGGTTCGGATTCCACGTTAAGCAGTAGGTCCCCTTTGCTTTCCTTTCCCCGGTTGGATAACTGGAGTAGGCTATGGCACGCAAATCGCCGAAATGGCATCCAATTGAAAGGCCAATGAGCCACACGAAATTATTGTTATCTATGGTTGCTAAGCATACATCCACATCTACATCTACATACATACTTCGCAATCCACTATAAGGCCGGTGCTGGAAACTCCATCCAACCACAACCATGTCCCTACATGATGCTGCAAGAACCCCTATAGCTATTGAATCTTCCGGGTAATATGGTCGTGGTCGAAGAAACATATCTGCTCCTGAAGTTTCGTCCAGCGCAGCTCTGGACGTCAGGTGTCGTGTCGGGATAGCTCAGTCACTAGAATGCTTGCCCGCGAAAGGCAAAGGTCCCAGTTTCCAATCCCGGTTCTGGCACACAATTTTAATTTGCCAGGAAGTATCACATCAGCGCACACTCTGCTGCACAGTGAAACTTTGATTCTGGAAGCTTCAATGCTAGTTCCAAGCACTGTTGCCCTTCCAAGGTTGAAACTTCAAACATGTTTCAGAGATGCATGAGCTGTTTTGATATTTTTGAAACATTGCCAAATAAAGGGTTTATTGAAAACAGTAAACATTCACTGTACAATAATGTTAATAAGGGGCAGCTTATGGAATAGGTTCACAGATTTGTGACTGGCTGGAAGATTTCCTAAGTAATGCAACGCAGTACGTTGTTCTCTATCGCGAGTGTTCATCAGAGACGAGTGTATCGTCAGGCGTGCCCCAGGGGAGTGTGATAGGAGCGCTATTATTTTCTATCTATATAAATGATCTGATGGACAGAGTTAGTTGTAATTTGCGGCTGTTTGCTGATGATGCTGTGGTGTATGGGAGGGTGTCGTCTGTAACTGACTGTAATAGCATACAGGATGACTTAGACAAAATTTCTAGTTGGTGCGAAGAATGGCAGCTAGCTCTCAATGTAGAAAAATGTAAGGTGATGCGCATGAGTAGGAAAAACAATCCCATAATATTCGAATACAGCATCAGTAGTGAGCTTCTTGATGCTGTCGCATCGTTCAAATATCTAGGCTTAACATTCCAGAGCGATATGAAATGCAATGAACGTGTAAGGACAGTTGTGAGTAGGGCGGACAGCCAACTTCGGTTTATTGGGAGAATTTTGGGAAGATGTACTTCACCTGTAAAGGAGACGCTTGTACAACCACGTCTTGAGTATTGTTCAAGTGTTAGGGACCCGCAGCAGATCAGTTTGAAGGAAGACATAGAGGCAGTTCAGAGGCGAGCAGCTAGATTTGTTACCGGTAGGTTCGACCAATGTGCGAGTGTCACGGAAATGCTCCGGCAACTCAATTGGGGGTCGCTAGAGGAAAGACGACGTTTTTTTCGTCAATTTCTGCTGAGGAAATTTTGAAGCTGAGTGTAGTACTATCTTGCTGCACCTACTTACATTGTGCGAAGGGATCACAAAAACAAGAAAAGAGAAATTAGGGCTTGTACGGAGGCAAATAGGCATTCTGTTATGAATAGGAAAGTAAATGGCTAGTAGTGGTACAGTGAACCCTCCACCACGCACCTTACGGTTGATTGCGTAGTATGTATGTAGATGTAGATATATTACTAGCCAATATGTAAGTAGCTTCTTTTGCTACAAAAACAATAATCATTGCTCTTTATGGCGAATCCGGGATAGGAGGTTTTGGGAGGTTATGGCGAACATAGGGGTTCTTGCAGTGACGGCTTTCATGACCGGCTGAAATATGTTGTTGAATCTTCCAGGTTATATGGTCGTGGTCGAAGAAACATATCTCCTCCTGACGTTTCGTCCAGAGCTGCGCTGGACATCTTCAGAGGTGCTAGTGGTAGTGGTGAATCTTGCCGACTCCAGGCTCACCACTACCACTAGCACCTCTGAAGATGTCCAGCGCAGCTCTGGACGAAACGTCAGCAGCAGGTCGAAGTAACCACAACCGTGTCCCTACATCATGCTTCATGAACCCCTACGTTCTCCATAAACTGATTTGCCACAAAGTGGTATGATTATTCTTATTGTAGCAAAAGAAGCTATTTAGGTATTGGCTAGTAATGTTTTCCCTTTATTAACATCAATGAATGTATACTGTATTGAATATAAAAATAAAAGTTACTTTGATTCTCCGTGTCCTAGAGAAAAGTTCCTACATATTGCAAGGAGATCGAGAATTCGCCCCTACAGTTAGGATAAATAATCAAAGGTCATTATACGTAGGACATGTCCCTACAGTTGGCAACAGTGCTGCCAGCCTCAACACTCCTGCACCACTTACTGGGTCTGTATTCCAACCTGCACTACCTACCACACCCATACCCCACGTGTAACCTGCTCTATATACCAGGCCCATACCTCAGTCTCCACCCTGACTTCATACGAGACCTGTACTGCACATGGAACCTGCACTACATCATACAGGCTGCTTACTGTGGGCAACCCATCACATCTGTAGTCCATTTTGAATCTGCACTCCCTACCATCTCAAAGCTGCACCATCCACAAGGTCCATGCTCCATCAGTAACCTGCACTGGTTATTGGCTGTGGACTCCATCTCCTCCCTGCACTGCGTAATAGACCCAGTCCACTCCTCAATAGCCCATACCCCATTTCAGTCATCCACCAGCTACCAGGTTTGTACTCCATGTGCAACGTGCACTTCATAGTGCACCTGTACTCTATCTGCAACCTGCAGAATCTACAAGAGCCTTACTCCACCTACAGGTATAATCTCCATTACTTACTGGGTCCATATCCACCCTGCACTAGCTACCGGATCAGCACTGCCCCCACACTCCCCATCTGCAACCTGCTCTACATACCAGGCCCATATCCCAGTCCCGCCCTGGCTTCATACACGACCTGTACTGTACCTGGAACCTACATACGGGCTCCACTCTCGACAACCCATCACATCTCTACTCTGTTTGTAATCTGCATCCCCTGCCATTTCAATCCTGTACCAGATCAATGCCCCATGTGTACCCTGCACTAGTTATTTGGTGTGGACTCCATCTCCTCCCTGCTGTACGTAACAGACACAGCCTCCATCTCCATCCTGGACCATGTACTAGGTCCAACCCAACTTCCAATACTCATTCCCCATTTCAGTCCTGCACTAGCTACCATATTTGTACACCATCACCAAGTGAGGTAGCACAGAGTTAACGCACTGGACTCGCATTTGGGATGATGGTGGTTCAAATCCAACTCCAGCCAATCAGATTTAGGTTTTCCGTTATTTCCCTAAATCACTCCAGGCAAATGCCGGGATGGTTCCATTGAAAGGGCATGGCCGATTTCCTTCCCCATCCTTACCCAAAACTCCGATTGTTACCTCTGTCTCTAATGACCACACTGTCGACTGGACTTTAAACCCTAAACTTCCTTCCTTCCTTGTACACCATCTGCAACCTGCACTGCATAGTAGACCCACACACCACCTCCAATCTGCAAAATCTACAAGAGCCATACTCCATCTGTAACCTCTATTACTTGGTCCAAACTCCATCTTGCACTAGCTACCAGATCACTACTCCAGCTAAAACCCACGTCCTTACTCCAACTTGCACTACCTTCCATAATTTTTCTTCAAACTGAACTACTTACTAAACCCATACCCCAGCTGCATCCCCAGACTCCGCCGTGGATTGATACGAGTCCTGACCTTTAACCTGCACTACATATGGGCTGCTTACTCCACTTCCACCCAGGACAACCTATCACATGTGTACTCCACATGCAATCTGCACTCCCCATCATCTCAATCCTGCACATGCTCCATCTGTACCCTGCACCAGTTATTTCATGTGGACGCCATCTCCACCCCGCACTACATAATAGACCCAGACTCTATCCCCACCCTGCACTATGTACTAGATTCTCCCCAACTTCCACTGGTCACTGATGCATACCCCATTCAGTCCTCCACTAGCTACCAGGTTGTATACCATCTGTAATGTGCACTGTATAGTGGCCCCAAACTATACCTCAAACCTGCAGAATCTACAAGAGCCACACACCATCTGTAACCTCCAGTACTTAAAGGTAAAAAAGGTAAAGCAGTCAACAATCCGAAGATTGGTTTGAACACCACAGTGCTTTACTAGGCATGGTGCTGTTTGGAGGTGGTATGCCGTTGCCTTCCTCCGACCTTCGAACTGACTTACCCAGCCAGTTATAGGGGGACCTACAGTTTAACGTCGGTTCCGAACCACAGTGCTACTCGGTATTTTTCACATGATCAATACTGCCAGAGGTGAAAGAAGTGCAAAGTGACAGATAAAAATCCTTGAACCAGGCGGGGAACGAACCCACGACCTTTGGATTTGTAGTCTGGCACTCTACCACTGTGCAACCGAGGCACACCACCTCTACTGGGTCAAAACTCCACCCTGCCCTAGCTGCCAGATTAGTACTCCAAATACAACCCAAGTCCTTACTCCAACTTGCACTACCTTCCATATTTTTCCCCAACCTGCACTACTTACCTGACCCATACCCCACCTGCAACCTGCTCTACACACCAGGCTCTCTTGGCTTCCTAAGATACTTGTACTGCACCTGCAACCTGGACAAAATATGGGCTCCTTACTCCATATCCATTCTGCACAACCTATAACATCTGTACTCCATTTGCAATCTTCACTCCCTACCATCTCAATCCTGCGCCATCCACCAGATCCGTGCTCCAACTGTACCTGCAATATGTAATAGACCCAGATTCCATGTCCTTTCTGCACTATGTACTAGACCCAGGTCTCCTAGGAAAGAGACTGGGGAACTGGCCTGGTATGTAGACCAGGTTGCAGGTGGGGTATGCTTCTGGTAAGTGGTGCAGTTCGGAGAGAAATTATGGGAGGTAGTGCAGCTGGAACCCACGTCCTTACCCCAACTTGCAGTGCCTTCCATACTTTTTCTCCAATCTGCACTACTTACTTGGTCCATATTCGATTTCCATCATCTGTACTGCATCCACAACCTGCACTACTTATAGGATCCGTACCCCAGATCCACACTGCACTATCCACAAGATAGTACTGCATCTGCAACCTCCACAGCTTACAGGGCCACACTCAATCTCCAGCCTGCACTATCCACCACAGCCACACCAGATCCACAACGTGCATCATCCGTGAGATTTGTACTAAATGTTTAAATGTTTGTTAAGCTTAAGGGACTTAACTGCGGGGTCATCAGTCCCTAAACTTACAAACTACTTATGAACCAGCTTACACTAAAGACGGCACAAACATCCGTGCCTGAGGGGGATTCGAACCGCCGAGAGTAGCGGCCGTGCAGAATGTGACTGGCGCGCCGCAGACCGCTAGGCCACTGCGGCCGGCCTAGATTTGTACTCCGTACGCAACCTTCATTACTTGCTGTATCCTTACTCCATCCCCAACTTGCACAACAAATCCCACCTGTTGGTCAACTTCAACCTTACCACGTCCATACTCTATCTCCGCTACGACTTGTTCCATATTGGATCTCCATCTACATTGCCTACCAGATCCATACTCCATCTGCAGTACTCTGTATTCCACCTACACCACCTACCAGATCCATAATAGTTGTGATTACCTAGCATATCTGGCCTCATGGAGAGCAACCCAGCAATTTTTAATTCGTAAACGTTATGCAAAACACTGTTTAACCCTCATCGCAAGTAACTGGTCATTTTAACTGCCGGTATATATATATATATATATATATATACACACACACAAGAGCTATTGTAAAACGACGTTTACTGGTATCCATATACTGGTATATGTATATATATATATATATATATATTGACCCACTCAACTTTTTCACTATAAATATCACTGGAACTATTGTAGATATTTTGAAAACAACTTTCATAGCAGTCATTTGTTTTCTATCCCAGGCTCGTCGCCACATTTGTGTCTCGTTTCCGTCGTAGGTGTCGGTGGCCGAGTGGAATGAGACCGACACAGGAATAAAGATAGCACGCTGGTGCAGGTATGGAGGGGAGCAGCCAGAAAGTAGAAACACTAGAGTAAATTAGTACGAGATATATATTGCACAGAATTTATACAATACTTAACTTTTACACAATTCAGTACTGCAGAGTGCTGATACATAGTTGAGTTAGAGGCCTGCCAAGTACTGCTTCCTAGTGCCTATACGATAGCCAAGTCTTCACTGGTGCCTATCTGATTATGAAGGTCCTAACTGGTTGCTATCTCAGTCCCAAGTGAATGATGTCGTTCAGTGGTGGCCACGAGCGGAGTTGCAGCAGAGGGCGCTCGTGGCTGACGTCGTAAGAATGCCGCGCCGTGCGTGCATGGCGGCACGTGGCGAAAGTAGGTGGCGCGCACTTTGTACTTGTGCGACACCACAATTTGAGACAGTCTAAAAAGTAAACAAATATTAATTCAACACAAACTTTTGTGATTATTTTTCACTGTATTGTGATGCAACCAACGCCATTTTTTTGTGATTTTCACACTACCGATTGTGTAAAAAATAAAATGGGGTATCCATTTGTGTTGAAAATTATATTGGTTTACGTTTTATACTGTCTCATAGAATTTACTTTCATAAGTCTATGCTGTATGTTCATGACCATGAGAGTCGATTTTCAACTTCTGTTGTAGTCCCAAAGATATTTTCGGCGAGAAAGTTGAGTACGACCCCCTGTTTGTACATATATATATATATACCTCCTGGCATCTTTCAGAGATGATGCCAGGTCTCTGATCGCTATTGTACTACTACTACTACTCGGTCTCTGAACGCTATTGCACTACTACTGCCACTGCTCGGTGACTGAGCGCCGGCTCGGCACGGCCCGCTGTTGCAGCGAGCTGGCCCGCGAGCGCGGCATCCCGCTGGTGCGCGTCGACTGCACCAGCCACTACTCGGCGCGCGCCGTCGGCCGGCTGGGCTTCGAGCGCGTCTTCTCCCTGCCCTACTCGCAGTACCGGCGCGACGGGCAGGTCGTCTTCGCGCCCGCGGAGCCGCACACCGAGGTCTCCACCTACATCAAGAGGGTCGTCTAGGTGTGACCTAGGCGAGTGCGGCTCTGCGGTGTCGTGCCTTCCTGTCAGGCAGCTGACTGTACAGAAAACTTGGTCAGGAGAACCACGCACAGACTTTGGAGAGTGTCGTACACATCAGCAAATAATTGTATAAAAACTGTACCAATGCAGGGACGTCGACAAATTTTGCAGCAGTTCTCTACACACCGTGTGTATCTCTCTCGCTATCATATTCTCATACTGTCTTTCTCCCTTTCCCTCCTCCTTCTCTATCTCTTTCTCTCTCTCTCCCTCACACATAAACTCATTTCACTCAAATTCTGGGGAATGTAGGGTCATATCCCCAACCAACCACATTTAGGTTTTTCTGTCAGTTACTGTCACGTAACACAAACTTTAACACTCATAATCACTTATAATACCCATATATATATATATATATATATATATATATATATATATATATATATATATATATATATATATACGAGGTGCATCCAGAAAGTAAGTTCCTTTTCGGTAATAAAATGAAATTGTATACAGATACAGAAGAAAATTTTATTGCACAAAATTCTACAAATTTTAAACTACTTTTCCATATAACTGCCGAAATTTTGCAGGCATTTGTCATAGCGTGGCATCAGGTTTTGTATACATTCTTCATAGAAATCTGCCTCCTGTGTCTTCAACCAGTTGGAAACAGTTTCCTTCAGCTCGTCGTCATTGGTGAAGTGATGACCGCCAAGGAAAGACTTGAGAGGTAAGAACAGATGAAAGTCGCTAGGAGCGAGGTCAGGGCTGTACGGACAATGGTGAAACACGCCCCAGCCAAATCGCTGTAGGAGGATTCAACTGTCGGACCCATCTTCTAACCATCGAAACACTCGTCGCGTTTGGTCCGTAAACATCGCAAGTTTTCCGATAAATTTCACTCGGTTTCACTTTCCTCGCATTCAGAAACCGTATCACCGACCTGATTTCGGAGGCGGCGGGATTTTCAATCAACGCCGACATTTCAAACGAGCACAACAAAGCGTACGTAACTGACAGCGATCTCCAAATGGCGCACGTTCTTCTCCTTGATACACGTCGTCTACAGCGCATGTGCGGAACTGCAATCGCAGCGCTGCAGCGGAGGTAAATTGAAACGGAACTTACTTTCTGGACGCGCCTGGTATATATATATATATATATATATATATATATATATATATATATATATATGTATGTGTGTGTGTGTGTGTGTGTGTGTGTGTGTGTGTGTGTGTGTGTGTGTGTGTGTGTGTGTGTGGATGATGGAAGGAAATCACAGTCCAGTTTTGGGACATGACTCCCATTTTAGGTGTACAGAATGTGATAGCATGTGAGTCTAATAACAGACTCAACAAAATGCTCAAATGTTTGTAAACCCAAGGAACAAAACTGCTAAGGCCATCAGTCGCTACATAAACTAACATATACAAAGGAAAATACAGCCACATTCATATACATACGTCGGGGAGAACTCGAATCTTCAATCTGTGACATGGCACCTCAGACCTCGCAGGCATTCCATTTTTATAACAAAAATTACTGCAAAAAGACAGGTTTTCTGAGATCACTTCAAAAATTTTAACGACTGGTCTCAGCACACACTAGCTGCCAACATCACATCATCTATATTGTCAAAAATGTTGACTCTATATCAACCACTCTTATTGCTTCATTGCTATTAAGTAACAATACCAAGATTTGTTAATGGCAACCTACATCTGCTGAACCCTGACAGTAAAAAAAAATAAATAAATAAAAAAAGTCGAAACTTTTGTTAAGCAGGATGTGCAGGGTTATCAGTTCCTAAATTTACAAACTACTTATGAACTAACTTATACTAAGGACAACACAAACATCTATGTCCAGGGGAGGATTGGAACCCCCGACAGGGAGCGGCCTTGAGCATTGAAACATAGCGCCTCAATGCGCTGGGTCTCTCCGATGCGGACCGGACAGTAAGGATTTAGGAAACAATCTCTTTTTTTTTTAGTTTATGAAAAATCTATCAACAGAGGTTAAATTTGGTTTAAAAAAAGTTCCTTTTGTGTATGTTATTAGACTTCTATGGGCTCATATTCTGTGCAAATGAAAACTGTTGGAAAACTGGGTTGTGCTTTCCTTTACAAAAATGAAAATAAAAAATTACTTCCCTAGAGAATGTCATCATTATGATGATTATTTACAGCTGTAGATATTCAACTAATAGAAACATGTTTCAAATGCTAAGATAGTTCCATTCAACAGGACATTCTTGAAATGTATTGAAAAATAATGTTATATATTTTCAGAGATGGTGGTAAGGACTAAAGCAACCTATCTGCACACGTATCGTATTGGCATCTTTTGATTCATGATCCCCTTTGGCTCTGAACAAGAACTATCAGAAATGATACATGGATCGGACTCCACATTAAACTGTAGGTCTCTTTTCCCTGGTAAATGGGAATGGTTAGGGACGCAAAAGTGGTAAAAGTGACATCTGGCTGAAAGATTTGTACAAAGCCACGAAGAACACAAAATTATTACTTCGCAGTATTAAAAATAAATGAAAAATTTGGTGTTAGATGTCTAGTGAACGCATCATCGGTGGGACATTGAAGCGTAATAGTTCTTGTACTCCTCCAGCTCTCGATTATCTTTCCTCTCCCCTCTCTTTCTCTCTCTCTCTCTCTCTCTCTCTCTCTCTCTCTCTCTCTCTCTCTCTCTCTCTCACACACACACACACACACACAGACACACACACACACACAGCAAGAGACAAAGAAAGTGTATATGACGTGTCAAACACAGAATAAAAATTGTGGTGCAACAGCCGATATATCTACGTACTTTAAGACGATGTGATTGTGACATTCATCCTAGTGGCATGGACTCAATATTTGGCTTTGATCTGTCTAATTTCCCCTTATCATGCGAATTGTGAAGACTTGGAAGTCAATGTACATACATTCTCCAACGCAGCCTGGGGAAAATTATGGTGTCATAATACGCATGCTAGTTCAGCGCGTAATATACTATACAGACGTCTCCAGCATATTCGCTTCTGCACCAGACATTACAGAAACCTGAAGCCCCACATACTCCAGATGTATCGCCGTAACGGCCTACAAACCGTTGTAAATTGACTAAATAACGTGTCACTGGAGGCAAATAGTTTCCTACACTACTTTCAGTATCCAATACTGTTTGTAGCAATAAGCGCACAAATCTTACTCTTATTTCGTAAATTATGTACAACAGTGTGTTAAAGTATGATCAAATTACTTGCAGTAAGGCATCATCCATCTTATATACTGATTTTTTTAAAAATGATTTTATGTAGAACTCTTAAAAAATGTACAAAGGATGTTAAGAATTGTTGTGTAGTTCTCTATTTTTTGTTCGTTATGTGGCTGTGAAGGCACACAATAATTTAGTTTAGTAAATATTTCAAAAAGTGTATTCTGGTATTCTAAGTGTTGCAATGGTGTGAGCACTACACTCTAATGTTCAGTTCCTGATTAGGTGTTAATTAGAAATATAGGCATAGTGTGGGAATGGAAGTGCACTGACGGTGAACCCAGTGCACACCATGTCCGGGAGTAAGGGTGTCAGACTTCTTCTCTTCTAATGACTCCACTGTCTGACGGAAGTTCATTCATTATATTATTTAATTTAGTGCAGTCCCCGCACTATAAATAAAACTTGAGTATATTACTTATCTTCATAATTTGCCTGTCTTACAAATTTCTTTCCTAAACGACCATATTCATGCAGTGCACGGTGATCAGATATATAAGGGACTTTTTTGATATTATATGGTGAGTACTAAAGTACTTTCAAGATTTCTGAAACTTGAACTGTAGTAAAGTGATAATATATTTTAACAAGACAGTACAGGAGAAACGAAACTTGCCATAGCTTACATTCTGGTCCACTCTTCAGATTGTTGGAGGATACTGGAGGATGTTTCTGATCACTGAACTGGTTTATTATGCAATGTTGAAATAGAATATTCTTTATTCTACTTCTTCTACTTGTGAAGAGAAAGACAACTCTTCTTTATACCAGTGCAGAATGAAGATATACAATTGTAAGGGTTTTCCATTGTGTACCTTCCATATGCATACTACCTAATTTTGAGAATGAAACTTTTCTGTGTCCAGACGAGTGTCTTTAATAGGTAGAAACACTTGTGTATATCACCCATTTACTAACGACAACTTTGGTAAAAACATACACTTCAACAGAACGACTCCTCAGAAACCTAATCACATCAGTTTATCAAGTCTTCACTGTATATAACTAAAACTTAATTATCCTTTTGTAATAATTTATTAAGACAGACCTGACTTTAAAAACACTTAGTACTGCGCCAAGGTTTCACCTCTTATGGCCTTCTTCACATGTTATTGTTCACATACGTTTTTATGTAACTCATTTTATTCATATTTGTGCCTCCTAGAAGTTGCTGCTACTTACATTATTCAAACGAAACTGCAAACCAATACGACTGATAAGCTACGTAATCAAGACTGGCAGAAGAATTATTACAAAAGGTTACCTGGCCTACTAAACAGGCAGTAAGTCGAGTTTGATCAAATTAAAGACACAGTTTGTACGTTACATTAGGATTGTGGCAAATCGAGAATCAATTAGTGAATAAGTTAATAGCTATGTTACGTGAAAGCTTTGATATAAATAGTCACAAGAGAATAAATTAGCACCAAGATATCACTATGCCTTTTGGTTATTTACGCAGAGAATGATTGTTCTTTCCGTTTCCCATGTCTAACCTAAAATAACATTCCAGAAACATTATTCATGTTTCAATGTCTGTGATATATATGTCATGCTACACGTTTTGTGCCATTTGTACTATCTTCCTGAACTAATAAAATGAAATAAAATAAATCCACAACTATTAATTAATGCAGTTAATTTGTAAGACAGTGTAAAGTCTCCATGTCCTTATCTACATGTGTGTATAATGTATATGTTATAAAATAAAAGCACACACTCTATTACCTCGTATATAAGTTGAAAGAATATACTTCTTCTGTTGTTAAAGAATACTGTGTTATTGCATACTATGTAATTTTGTTGTATTTATATGTTTTGAAAGTGGGAATAAAAGCCTTTAGCTTGAAATACTCGCAGAATTTCCTTTCAACCCCCAAGTTTTAAAATCCTGGAGCAACATTAAATGTCTACATTAGTTCAGTCACAGACTATGAATTCCACATAGAGCGATCTCTGAAATTTAGTGAGAGGAGCAATCCCTACATTTTTCCCATTACATATAACACAACAGCATGATTTTAAATTATAATTAAGTTGCAATTTCTCTGAAGATCAGTCCATCAGAATGAGCTGAACAAAAGGAAGTTCTATAATTATGTCCAAATGAAATACATGGTTCATAGGGATAGAAAGTGTGGCGAGGGAAAAGAAGCCACCAACGACCAGTCAAGTAAGTCTGGGCCAAGACGTTAAATTCAAATGTGAAATCAAAATATTAGTTTATTAATCTTAAGAGATGACACAGTAGAAGTGATAAGATTCTCTGAATCACTATGACTAAGAGACAGAGGGCACAACAAGCCCAACACAATATACAATAATAAGTTCATTTTAGTTACTTAGTAAAATTTTGAATTAATTAAAGGTAAACAGTTTGAAAAGATAAATTAATTATCAACAAATAATACATATCCTTGATACAACATTGTCTCGTTGTACCAAAGATATAAATATAAGGAGAGACGATACGCATTTCACAGGGAACATTGCGGCAGAATTAAAATATGTGGTATGCTTTAAGACATCGCGTGTAGTCGCTTTGGCTGCAACGCTGTGTTAGCTGAGTGTTCTACAGCGCCTACCCACTAATTAGGAGATTCCAGGTTCGAATCCCAATCACAGCACAAATTTTAATTCTCCTTGTATCTGATAAATTAATTGTCTCAACATTTGTCTTACAATAAAAATTTTGAAAGATTAAGAAATTTACCATAATCCGAGACAATATAGCAATAACAATGTCTCTTTTCATTACTTAGTAAGTCTGTGCATCAATTGACAGTGAACAATTTGAAAATATAAATGAAATATCCATCAATTAAAAATAAACAAATCAGGCAAGCTTTCATAAAACTCTGCAAGCAACTCGTGTCTCTGGCTAGTTGGCCTTAGACATCAGTTACAATGTATCATGCCACCAGAGAAGCTGGCGTAATTTTCTAAGACACAACAACAAGAGTACAAGTAGTTTGATGCTTTTACCGAAGGTCAGCTGCACTAAAAGAAACAACAGTGGCACTTTAGGTCTGCTTAAGTATCAAATTACGGATTTGGGAGGCAAGAGGGAAGTATTTAAGTAGCTAAGATCCCACAGGTTAAGTACGTAAGGGCAGCTGCCCACAAACTTACAAAATTAAAATAAGTTAAACAAATTTAAAAGAGATACAATCACGATAACAATTACAGTGATGTGTAACACAATTCAGTGTAACAGATTTAAAGCAGGTTGGGTATGCCTTGATAAAACTCTGCAGGCAACACATGTGTTTGAACAGTCGGTTTTAGAAATCAGTTTTAGTAATTAAGCTACACGAGCACAGCGCAATGGCGAGGAAGGCGAAGGCCCACAGCCAATGAGGTGACGCCCAAGAAAATTTGGGATATGGAAGGAAAGTTTACTCCAGACTTCATACATGGAACTTCAGGCGGGAAAAATGATAAAGGTGAAGCAATCAATCAAAATTTGTGATGCGGCCAAGAATCGAACGCGGACCTCCATGCTTACTAGTGAGACGTCTTACCACCAGAATATTGCAGTACTCTTTGGAACACAGAAGCTGATCTAAAGTTTGTGATGTGGAGGGAAGTCGTACTTGGACTATTCCGAGACGCCTTAATTACTAGTGGTGCGGAGGTCTAGAGGTATGACGTCTGCCTTGTAAGCGTGGAGGTCCAGGTTCGATTCCCGGCAGCATCAAAAATTTCAGTTAATTACTTCACCTTTATCTTTAATGTTTTTGACATCTACGAGACAAATAACAGTCTCAAGGTTTGTGTATTTATATTTACATTTATATTTTAAAAAATATGTTTGTCTAATTATTTTTACGGTTAGGCAAGTCAACCCGCATAAGGAAAGGATTCTGCCAAACAACATACGACTGGTTCCCCGGGCAGTTGACGAGGAAACGGGACGGCACTGACCAGGACCACCCAGTGACAGCAATATTTACATTTCAAAAGGAAACGCCCCACCCAATGCAAGGGCCAAACAATCTCCTCACCACGAAGAGAACGAATGGAAGCACAGTTGCGACCGCTGACGACAACAAGCAGAAAACCGGGACACAAAGACGTAGAGAACAACAACCCCTGAGGACGCTGTCAAACCTGTCAAAGCACACACATATACACGAGCAAGTTAACGCAGCCACAATAAACACCAAGAAAAACCAGTCACAATAGTACTAGCTTTCCGACTGTCCAATGTACCACAAGGAGAAGTACTGACAGACCAATCACTAAGTTGTAAAGGTGTAATAAATGCCAAGAGTGTCCAGAAATTCTGGGAGATGAGATGAAACCTTCACCAGAATGACTGCTCGGAGCAATGGCGACGACAGCCTTCAACTTACAATAAACTTGCTCCAGGGCACACGGCTGCAGTCGAAGTAACTGCCAAGTTTTTTTTTTTTATTTTTTTTCATTAACAATCACAGAGTGACCCACCACCTTGAAACTCTAAGGTGGGTCGTGTACTACCTGTGTTAGCAGCATTGGTAACGGTTGCTGGCTTCTTAGCTGTCGCAGGAACTGGCAGTGTGTTCTACGCCGTTGTCTGTCCGTAGCCGCATGGAGGTGAACCAGTTCTTCGCGACCGAAACAAGCTCGCTCTGTCAGTTAAAGTTTCTACCAAATATGGTTTATTTTCTTTTGTTTGAGATAAACGTTTGAAGTAAAGACGATATTGAAAATAATACAGAACTGTGTTATAATAATATTACTCCTACGTTCTACAGAGATAAAATTAGGTAAGTATACAATCTACGGAAACAGCCGGACTGGACAGGCCCTCCTAGTCGCCACGACGCCAGCTAGAGGCGAGGCCGAGACGTCACAGTGAGCAGCTGACTGGCTGGCCGCTGCGAGCGAGTGGGCGTGTCCCAGCGGCCAGCCAGTCAGCTGCTCACTGTGACGTGGCGCGGCCAGCTGTGAGGCCTCGCCTCTAGCTGGTGCTGGTTGGCGGAGCACGCCACTCTGCCACCTGGGGCCTTCACCAAAATCTACTGCGCGACAGGTACCCGAGAGACACACTTCTGACACCGTACCTCACAGACGGCTTTTAATCGAATTGCGTGGTTATATCTCCCCAAATTTGCGACTGGATAGGGGATTTCTTGTCAGAGAGGACACAGTTCGTAGTAATCGATGGTAAGGCATCGACTAAAACGGAGGGGATTTCAGGCGGTCCACAGAGTAGTGTTATTGGTCCTCTGCTGTTCCTTATTTACATAATTTATGGGAAAATCTGAGCAGCTGTCTTAGCTTGTCTGCAGATGATGCCGTCATTTACCGTCTAGTAAAAATCATCTGAAGATCAAAAGCAACTGCAGGACGATCTGAATAAGATACCAGTATGGTGCAATAATTGGCAACTGACTCAAACTAGTGAGCAGTGTGAAGTCCAAACGAGTACGAAAAGAAATCCGTAAAACTTTGTTTACAAGATAAATCAATGAAATGTTAAGGCCGTAAACTCCACCAAATAACTAGGAATTACTATTACTTCAGAGTTAAACTGGAAAGAACACATAGGTAATATAGTGGGAAAGGCGAACCAGAGACTGCGTTTATTGGCAGAACCCTTAAAAGATGCAACAGAACTAGTAAAGAGGCTGCATACACTACGCTTGTCCGTCCTTTTTTGGTGTATTGGTGTCCAGTGTAGGATCCTTATCAGGTGGGTTTGACGGAGGACATCGAAAGAGTCCAAAGCAGGGCAGCTCGTTTCGTATTGTCACGATACAGGGGAGACAGCGTTACGGAAATGATACAGGATCTGGGATGGGCGCTGCGGCGTGGGCTACTTACGAAACTCCACTCGCCAACATTCTTCTCCGAATACGAAAATATATTTTTGGTTCCCGATTACATAGGTAGAAATGATCATCAGAATAAAATTCGAGAAATCAGAGCTCCACCGGACAGATTCAGGTGTTCTTTCTTTTTGCGCGCTATTCGATGAACCCTCTGCCAGGCAGTTAAATGTGATTTACAGAGTACCCCATGTAGATGTAGATGCCAACGCACCCACCAAACTGCAGACTCACTCACTGCGGTATAACTGCCTTGCTTGCGCACGAGCCGATCGCGACAGCCAGCTACAAATGACGAATGAAACTAGAAACGCCACCAGAGATATCGATACGCGAGTCGAATCGAAGCAGCAGGCGCCACAACATCTGATGTCGCCGGCACGGCTCGCTGGTGTTCGTTTTAACGGAAGACGCTGACGTCCTGTAGGTCGGAAACCACAGATCGGATCGACAAAATAGTTCAGATTTGTTTGTCTCGATGGCGGATATCCAATGGCAGAACAATCGACCCCCACTCCGCCTTATGCGTGGGTGCCAACTTTTAAATCTTCACTCTCGATATTTTACTGCAAATTACAATTCCTCGGCAAAAAGCAAAAACTACATTTTGTTTCGTTTCGGCACTGATGGCGATGTGATCGTAGGGATATAAATGGGAACTCGACCGCAATTTAGGTCACGTAACTCAATATCCCTCGAATATCCAACAGCACTTGGGTGCTCGACACCATGCACCGAGGGTAGGCAGGCCAGTATTTCGTAACTTATAGTGGGAAACCCCCATTCGTGATTTTGTACTCAAAAATTTTCAAATGTTTGTAAAGCTTATGGGACTTAACTGCGGGGTCACTTACAAACTACTTATGAACTAACTTGCACTAAAGACAACACAAACATCCATGCCCGAGGGAGGTTTCGAACCTCCGACGCGGGAGGCCGCGGGATCTGCAACATCGCGCCCCAGACCGCTCGGCTACCCCACATACTGCCAAGTGGACAACTCGACTGGCCGATATGCCTGTGTAGCGAATAGGCGTGTACGACGAGTGTTGCTATTACAGAAGAAAACTGCGAAATGATGCTGATTTACTATGAATATGTTGCCACGTATGACGGAGAATTTTCGTTCTTGTTCGTTATTCTACAATCTGTGTGCAGAGCACGTTATCAGAAATGCCAGGATAGATGAAGAAGAGACAGAAATTAAAGTAGCTGGAATAAATGTAAACAATCTCAGATATGCAGATGATACCGTACTGCTGGCAGAAAGTGAATAAGAGTTAAAGACTCTGTTGCTGAAGATAAAAAAAAAAATAAAAATAAAAAACGAAACTGAAAAGGCCGCCGGTCTCAGTCTAAATGTGAAGAAAACCAAACTTATGGCAACTGAACCTATTAATTCATGGGATATAGTAGGAGACTCCATGGAGGTGGTGTCCATATTCAATTATCTCGGTTCCCAGATCTCTGATGATGGCGACTGCAGCAACGAAACCAGGAGACGCTTGTTGCTCGGAAGAAAGGTGATGTCAAACCTTGAAAATATTATAAGGCCCAGAGGCATAACTTTAACAACAAATATACGTACTGTGAAGGCTATGGTCTTCCCCGTTGTGAAGGCTGAACGGCGAAGAATTGACTCCTTTTAATTGTGGTTCTGCAGGAAAATTCTTAGGATTCCATGGAGGCAAAAAGAACCAACAGAGCTGTATTAGAGCAAATAAAACCAGACTGTCTAATATTAAAACAGAAACTGACCTACTTTGGATCCATAATGCGAAGACATGCCTCACTGGAGAAACCATTAATGCTGGGGGAGATGGAAGGCACCAGAAGAAGAGGACGGCAGAGGATGAGGCGGATCGATGGCATCACAGAAGCAACGGGTTCCAACCTGGAAGGTGTACGGGAGAAAGTGCAGGACAGAGGGAAGTGGCGCGATGCGTTCATGGGGCCACCAAGAGACGGAGTCGACTAAACGACAGCGAGCGAGAGAGGAACGGTTTGATGTCTGTGGTAGCGACAGACCGTCAGAAAGAAGCGAAACAAACGTTGTACAGAAGAGACTAATGACACAGCTGTACACCGATACCCACGGGTAAGCGTTCGGCAATTACACCACGATTTCGGTACACACGTAATTCCTATGGTCAAAATACAGCATCGCCATAACTACCATCCATACAACCTTGCACTGCATCAAGAACTTCCATTGCCGGTTAGTGTGTAGTGAATGGGGACTTCAAGAAGTAAATACGACCCCCACTTTCTTAACTCTTTCAGTCTTGGTGGTTAGTGTTACTAACCACATCTTTTCGATCACGGTACTTCTATTCTACGCCATCTAGCGATAATCAGTTGAATTACTATGTCCGTTTGGACGTGCATCAAAACAAATGACAGATTCCGGGCACAGTGCATGAATGTCAGTGCATACCAGTTGCATTGAATATAGCGCTAAAGTACCTTGTCTCGAGTGTCTGATAAAAACATCAATTCAACGGGTAGGTAACATGTTTTCTGTAATGTATTTTATTGAACGTATTCTCATAGACCTATTTTATGTGTGTTGGCATGCAGGTACTGTTACTTTTGTGTTTTCGCTGAGTAGTTACAAAGGGAATGTGGTGATTTGCTTACAAATCACCATGACGGTGGCGGGTTAGCTTATGTATGTAATGACATTTGCTTTTTCTTTTAACATTCTTTACAGTATGTCGCGCCGCACGCGCCGCTTAAGGAGAGAACGAGATTGGACAATACTTGTTTGGAAACATCCCTTCAAGTAACGAGTGCATTTGTAGCTCTGCCGATGACGAAGAAGAGGCAGCAAATCAGCAAAATCGATAGTGTTAGGTGATTTGAGTGGAGTTCAAAGTGCTCCTGACGACAGTTATGATTCTGATGATGACCTCCCTTTCTCTAGCCGGTCATAACGGACGCCTGATTCTACAGAGTCTGATAATGTACGTGCAAACATGCCGGTTATGATTGCTCCAAAATGGACGAAGGATTATAGATTGGATATGCCTGGTGCGTTTTCTGAGAGTATATCGGGGCCTGCTGGCACCAGCATACGTCAGACAAACACAGGCCGGATTCAGTGAACAGCAGCCGTAATTCATCTCCAGGACCTGCATTCATAAAACGCCACAAACCTACAGTCCCGCAGGAAACTCGTCTAGAATCCAGTCAGCATCAACCTGAAGGAAGCACATCAAGAAGATGCTGCAATTGTACCACTAAAATATCTCCCGTGCGTACTGTATGGCAATGTAGTACATGTAAAGTGCCTCTTTGCTTACGCAAAGCTAAAACATGTTTTGCAGATTTTCATAAAAAATGATCTGTTTTGTTAGTTTTGGACGTTTGTAATGATGATTCGTCTAATAAATAACGTTCACAATTACTAAATACCTTATATTATGTTTCCTCTATTGCCTGTGATATTTCAGTTGTAACAGTAGCTTCAATGAACAGACATTGATAATTATGTTCCTACTGAACAAGTGTGAACAGATATTGGTAATTATGTTCCTATTGTAAAAGTGTGACTGAAAGAGTTAACCGAGGTACTTTTTTGCAATGAGTCTACAATCATAATGCATGCTAGCGTGAACTGCTTGCTGTGACGTGTCTTACTGGAATACAGATAGTCTCCACACCGATCAGAACGATCAGGGGATCAGGTGAGATATCATCCGCAATATACATGTGGTAACGTATTTTTTCCAGATGTTGAATAGAAATGTAATTTTTGTTCAATAGAGTTCGATATTTGAAATGTCAAATTTAACAAGTACAGGAAAAGAGAGGAATGTGGAAGGCCTTAGGGGGACCAATAAAATAAATTGCTACTTGAACAACAGTTTATTAAAATATAGGACTTTAAAAGTTCCGATTTATAACCAGTCAGGTAGTGAAAAATTAATATTTCATGAACCAGTCAAAATAGTTTTAGGAAATCCTGAAATACTAGGTAAGTCAGCCACAGTTTCAAAAGAGCAAATACCTTTAAGTACGCAAATACCTTAAGTAATCTTGAACTCAAATTACAGTGTTAAAACACACGTAGTGAATAGATTCTTAAAAGGACCAAAGATTTTTTTTAAATTTTTAAAAAAATTCAGGAAGCATTACATAATCACAGATAAAGCAGCAAATTTTCTTAATGGTCTACAACTTGCAGGAAAAAATAGTTAAATGCCCTTGTAAAAATAACAACCGTACTAGAAGGTACAAAATTTTAAAAATATTTCTTTTCTGAATTTAATGTGAATAAGATGTATTTGTTGTCTGTTCTCTTATAACTCAAGATCCAGACAACCAAATAACGTGAAATTTGGTAAACGTACACAAAATTACATGGGGAACGTTCTTAAACAGGTTTAGTTCCATTTTTTTTAAAACCAACCGGAAAATTTGAGAAAAAAAAGTGAAAATGTGATTTCAATGTGACCGTGTAAATCTATGTCTTCTCGCTGATCTTGATGAAATTTTGCACAACTGACCTTAAAAACAAGAGGAAGGGCGCTGTCTACATAAAATTTCATTCGGTGCATTGGGGAGAGTACTGCACTTCGATTGCAATCTCAATACACATAAGACGCATTTTTGTACGCCTCTACAGAAAACTTTATTCTAAACCCGGACAAAGCCGAGTACTTGCAGCTAGTATTGAACAGCCAACAGTACGCCTTCCAAATTTTAATCAGGTAAGCTGTCTTGAGAATTGAAATGAGATTGACAGGAAGTGCAAAATGGCTAAGCAGGAGTGGCTAGAAGGAAAATGCAAGGATGTAGAAGAATGTATAAATAGGGGAAAAATAGATACAGCCTACAGGAAAATAAAAGAAACATTTGGAGATAAGAAAAACAGCTCTATGAATATCAAGGACACTGATGCAAAACCAGTTCTCAGCAAAGAAGGGAAAGCTCAAAGGTGGAAAGAGTATATACATGGGCTCCACAAAGGAAATGAACTTCCAGACAATATTGTAGGAAGGGAAGAGGATGTAGATGAAGATGAAATAGGAGATACTATACTGAGAAAAGAATTTGACAGAGCCCTGAAAGACCTAAGTCGAAACAAGGCCCCTGGAGTAGATGATATTCCCTCAGAGTCTCTGGGAGAACCAGCCATGACAAACCTGTTTCACCTGGTGTGTAAGATGTATGAGACAGGTGAAGTACCCTCAGACTTTAAGAAAAATGTTATAATCCCCATTCCAAAGAAAGCAGGTGCAGACAGGTGTGAAAACTACAGAACCATCAGTTTAATAAGTCATGGTTGCAAAATATTAACACGAATTATATACAGAAGGATGGAAAAGCTGGTAGAAGCCGACCTCGGGGAAGATCAGTTTGGGTTCAGAAGAAATGTAGCAACACGGGAAGCAATACTCACTTTACGGCTTATCCTAGAAGATAGATTAAGAAAACCTACATTTCTAGCTTTTGTAGATTTGGAGAAGGCTTTTGAAAATGTTGATTGGAATAAACTCTTTCAAGTTCTGAAGCAAGCAGGAGTAAAATATAGGGGGCGTAAGGTTATTTACAACTTGTACAAAAACCAGACAGCGGTTGTCAGAGTTGAAGGGCATGAAAGGGATGCAGTTGTTGGAAAGGGAGTAAGACAGGATTGTAGTCTTTCTCCATTGTTATTCAATTTGTACATTGAGCAAGCTATAAAGGAAAGCAAGGAGAAATTTGGAGAAGGAATTAAAGTTCAGGGTGAAGAATTAAAAACATTGCGTTTTGTCGATGACATAGTAATTCTGTCAGATACAGCAAAGGACCTGCAAGAGCAATTGAACGGAATGGACAGTGTGCTGAAAGGTGCATATAAGATGAACATTAATAAGAGCAAAATTAGGGTAATGGAGTGCAGTCTAAGAAAATCAGGTGATGGTGAAGGAATTAGATTGGGAAACGAAGCAATAAAGGAGGTAGATTAGTTTTGTTACTTGGGCAGTAAAATAACAAATGACAGACGATATAAAATGCAGAATGGCAATGGGTAGAAAAGCGTCCTTGAAAAAGAGAAGTTTGTTAACATCGAATATTGATTTAAGCCTAAGGAAGTCCTTTCTGAAGGCATTTGTGTGGAGTGTTGCCTTGTATGGGAGTGAGACATGGACGATAAACAGTGCGAACAGGAAGAGGATTGAGGTTTTTGAAATATGGTGCTACAGAAGAATGCTGAAGATTAGGTGGGTGGATCGCGTAACTAATGAGGAGGTACTGAACAGCATTGGGGAGAAAAGAAATTTCTGGCATACCTTGATAAAAGAAGGGATAGATTGGTAGGACACTTTCTTAGACATCAAGGAATTGTGAATTTAGCGTTGGAGGGAAGTGTGTGGGGAAAAAATCGCAGAGGAAGATCAAGAGATGGATACAGTAAGCAGAATCAGACAGATGTAGGTTGCCGTTCTTATGTGGAGATGAAGAGGCTTGCTCAGGATAGGGTACTGTGGAGAGCTGCATCAAACCAGTCTTCGGACTGAAGACCACAACAACAAGAAGCTGTCTGATGCCGCACTTGGTAAGAGCTTTATGTACACACACACACTAATGGACATGTAACAGCATACAACATACTTAACCGTGACACAACGGCTAAGCACCAAACCCGACGATGTTCTGAGAACACCTGCCCCAAAGATGCAATACTTAAGGCAAGAAAGGTAGGTGATTAAACAGCGATAACCAGAAAACACCAACAGGTAACAGGCCTCAGGGCACACACAGTATGTCCGGAAGGCGAGCTCCCGTGTCTCGACTTGCTAAGGCTGGCAGCTCATTCACGTATCAGCTGATCAGCTGTATAAGGCAGCGGCCCGGTATAAACCACTGCTACTGGGATTCAATATTATTACAATTAAAACAATGAAATTAACTAGCTATATTAATTACAAGAAAATACACTGTACTCACCATTATCACAGTAGATGCTGGAAATGATTTCCTCTTTCTTGAAGGCATAGTTCAACACGTTTCCATTTATCTTCGAATACCTTCACCAATGTTCCACGTGTAATCGGATGCAGATATTCAGTTACCGCTATCTTAAGTTCGTGTATTGTCTTTGGGTTACTTTAATTCCAGTAGTGTTGCCACTATTTTATTTCCAACACTCGTATTTGGAAAAACGGGAACGGGAGAGACATTCCTGATAAATGAAGTTCGTTGCAGCCAGTCCTCTGTGAAACAGTCAGCTAATTCTGCCTACCCTATCGGGTCGAAAGCTTCGACTCGTGTCTGCTGTTACATCTCCGGTGTGGTGTGAGCATTCCGTCTGTTTACTGGAACTAGCGCCTGCCGAGTTGGCTACCTGCAGCATCGTAAAGTCGGTGGGGTAGCCTATACGGCAGGCGTTGAGTCTCGCGGATATACCTGATAAGCGTAAGACACCGTCCGACATAGACCCACCTGCACCTGATTCCTTTATCCCTGTTTGTGAGTGACAATTTGTGACCGTTGTAAGTAAACTTTAGAGAAACGTCCCGGTTCGCTAGCAACAAAAATCGCACTGACGTGTTTTACGGCCCACTTTAGATTTGTAGTTTTATAAGTTTTTGCAAACATTTTGGACCAAAATAATAATTAATTAATTAATAAGAGTGTCTGAAACCATTTAGAATAAAAGTTAAATAGTGGCCGGTTTCGACCCACCGACCTTTCGCGTCACAGTCCAGCACCTTGCCCACTACGCTACGGCTATAAATCAAAACAGGAGTCCTTCAATCTCATACTATTCATGGCCGTTGTTAACTCATGCTAATATGGCATTCGTAGACATTAGATTATCATTTATCGTACCAATAATGATATGCTTTTGTTAACTCCTCAGTGTGCCGTTGCTTTGAAATGACAACGTGTAAGTTACAATAAGAAAATCATCAAATACGCCAGGAATGTCACGTGACATATCCTAACGGCTGGTTTTCGTTAATTCAATGAAGAGTGTCAAATCTCTGTTATTTTTGCAAATATGTTTCAAACGATACGAGATATGAAAAAAAACATAAGGGAGCAAACTTGTAGAGAATTTTCTCGTCTACCATTTAGGTTATTCAATTTTCGTGTCACATGAACGGTTCGTTTGCAATTACAGTTATATTACAAACGGCATTTTTTGGTTTTACTACCGTATTCTTTGTCCGAAAAATTTGAAAAAGTGAGGTTCTAGTCTCTGGCGACCTACAATCATATCTGTAAAATTTGGTTCTGATCGGTTGTACGGTTCCTCTTAAAAACAGGGAACACGTTACGGACAGACAGACAGACATACATCCCAAAATCGCCGTTATTTTTGCAAATATCTCTGAAACGCTTCGAGATATGAAAAGATAAAACATAAGAGAGCGAAGTTGTAGAGAATTTTCTCTTCTACAAATTGGGTTATTCAATGTTCGAGTCAGATGAATGGTTAATCCGTTATTTTCATTTAAATTTCGAGCTGTCAAAAGACGATCGCAAAGGCTCACGTTTAGTTCAAATGTCTGTATAGTCTATGGGACTTAACTACGGGGTCATCAGTCCCTAAACTTACAAACTACTTATGAACTACTTACGAACTAGGACGGCACAAATATCCATCCTTGAGGGGGGATCCAACCCCCGACCGTAGTGGCCGTGCAGACCGTGACTGGAGCGCCTTGGTCCCCTCGGCCACCGCCCCCCCCCCCCCCCCGTTCAGTGTTACTACCGCAAACTATAGTGGACCAATTCTGGCAGCCGTACAGCAGGTGGCCCTAGCGCCTGACTTCCCGACAGTTCTTCTACATCTGCCATCAACTGCGGCTGAGGGGACTGATGACCCAGCAGTTTTGGCCCCCTTTAAGCACTCAACAACAACAACTAGTAATGGTTCCAACCAACAAGACCCCTCCGTCACATCCTCACTCAGCTCCCACAGAGCCGTTGAGTCCTCTCCAGGAGGAATGCTGGGTCTGCTGGCCAGCTACGACACGGGACATGGGGCACAGCTGCTGCCCACAACATGTCTCCACTGGCCGCCTCTGCTGGGGAACGCAGCCGTGTAGCAAAACTCTGTCCATTCCACTGTGGCCCGGCTGGTACAGCAACTGGCGGTGGAGTAGCCGAGCGCTCTGCCGCCACGTATCACATCCACGTGGCACACAATCGTTAACGACAAAGTGCCGGCCACCGGGTCTGGAACTGCAGGTCACCGCGGCTCACGTGTTCCAGAAGCCGCCAAGTTGACGAGTCAGCTCGAGCGGCCGTCGGCCAGCCGTCTCACGAGCTGTGAGAACAGCGGAACGTGACCGAGGAGACTGCGTAACGTCAACAGTCTGAAAACGTGACAAGGCCAGTACAGCTACCTCTCCAGGGAAGCGTGACTAACATGTCAGCAGTCCGTCGCCGCACGAGTTTGAGGCTCCCACACGTGACGAGGTTACACGTTTTGGCAGTTTTGGAAGAACGCGACTAGACGCCAGTGACCGACTAGCGACTCTCCGCGTGACCGAACTTTCTGGGAATTTCTCCACGTGGCAGAGACCTACTTGAACCAATAAATACCTGGACAATTGGAGCAGAGGGGGGTCATTCTTTCGTTGCTTCAGCACGAATGAAGTTCGGCACCATTCCGGCCGATCACGCAACCGACATCGCCTCCAAAAGGCGTTCGACGCGGTGCCACACTGCAGACTGCTAACGAAGATACGAGCTTATGGAATAGGTTCACAGATTTGTGGTGGCTGGAAGACTTCCTAAGTAATAGAACGCAGTACGTTGTTCTCGACGGCGAGTGTTCATCAGAGACGAGTGTATCGTCAGGCGTGCCCCAGGGGAGTGTGATAGGACCGCTATTATTGTCTGTCTATATAAATGATCTGATGGACAGAGTAAGTTGTAATTTGCGGCTGTTTGCTGATGATGCTGTGGTGTATGGGAGGGTGTCGTCTGTAACTGACTGTAATGGCATACAGGATGACTTAGACAAAATTTCTAGTTGGTGCGAAGGATGGCAGCTAGCTCTCAATGTGGAAAAATGTAAGGTGATGCGCATGAGTAGAAAAAACAATCCCATAATTTTCGAATACAGCACTAGTAGTGAGCTTCTCGATGCTGTCGCGTCATTCAAATATCTAGGCGTAACATTGCAGAGCGATATGAAATGGAACGAGCATGTAAGGACAGTTGTGAGTAAGGAGGACAGCCGACTTCAGTTTATTGGGAGAATTTTGAGAAGATGTACTTCACCTGTAAAGGAGACCGCGTATAAAACGCTTGTACGACCACGTCTTCAGTATTGCTCAAGTGTTTGGGACCCGCAGCAGATCAGTTTGAAGGAAGACATAGAGGCGGTTCAGAGGCGAGCAGCTAGATTTGTTACCGGTAGTTTCGACCAATGCGCGAGTGTCACGGAAATGCTCCGGCAACTCAATTGGGGATCGCTGGAAGAAATACGACGTTCTTTTCGTGAATTTCTGTTAAGTAAATTTAGAGGGTCGGAATTTGAAACAGAGTGTAGTACGATCTTGCTGCCGCCTACTTACATTTCGCGTAGTGATCACAAAGACAAGAGAAATTAGGGCTCGTACGGAGGCATATAGGCATTCTTTTTTTCCTCGTTCAATTCGGAAGTGGAATAGGAAAGGAAATGCCTAGTAGTGGTACAGTGTACCCTCGGCCACGCACCTTACGGTGGATTGCGTACTATGTATGTAGATGTAGATGTAGAAGAATGGACTAGGCGAGCAGTCGTGAGAACGGAAGAGGAATTAAGGAAGACTTTCCGGGCACCCAGGCAGCTGAGAGGACGATGGGACTGCGGCCTCTCGATAGCTGACCTGGTCGATAATCGACAGCTGCGGGAGAGGAGCCCAGGGGTCGTCGGTTCGACGCCCCTGCGATGGACGACGCACTCACCCACACGGGCCACGAAGCCTGAAGAGCCGCGGACGCCTGCGTGAGGTACTGGCAGGAACCACAGCGGAGAACGCGAACTGTTGAAGAAAGCCACGCGCCGCTACGGACTGCAACGAAGAGTAAGAGAATAACTGAATGTAAGGAAATTACCACAGGTATTATGTACATTTGTAAATAAAAAGCTATCTGCTTCAATGCTGTCTCATTTCAACATCCTTCCACCTCTGAGCCACGAGAATTCACGCCCCACAAATGTGATTAATCTCTATATATAAAAGGAAGTGTCCCGATTGACTGACTGACTGACTGGCTCATCATCGCCCAGCCCAAACCACTGAAGATAGAAACTTGAAATTTGTAGAGGGTGTTGATCTTACTCTGTAGGCGTCATTTAAGAAGCGATTTATCGATATTCCGTCCGTAAGGGGGTGAAATAGGGGATGAAAAGTTTTTTGAAAATACGTAGCTATTTAGGCAATTTTGAAGCTAGAACTACAAAATTTCGGATTTGGATTCGGGGTTCCAATTTAAAAGACTCGTGTTTCGGCATTTTTTGAAATTCAACCAATAAGGGGGTAAAATAGAGGACGCAAAAAAATTGATTTTCAAAAATATGTTGCTGTTAACTCAAATTTCAAGCTATAACTACGAAACTTAAGATATGGATTCTTCGTCAGGATTGAAAAGAAACAAATGGTGCAGACCAAACAGCCTACGCATGCGAAGCAGCGGGGGTTCAGCTAGTAACAAATAAATAATAATATGAATATTTCTTGTGTTAAACGTAGAGTAACTGGCCATCCTGACAAATATGACTGATACAAGGTCTCTGATGCTTTAGGAAAAGAGTAAGAGCTGTAAAGTGAACCGTTAATCACACAGACAGCCACATTTAGTAACCAGTATGATCAGAAACAACCGAGATCATCTGACCCCAACACCCGCCTGTACAAACTGCGGATACGTGGACACACGAATTCACAGACCCACATGCGGTGCAACTGAGTCGATCGTGGAATTCATGCGATGCAGATTGGCCATTATCGACCGAACGGTTCCACAAAACAGAAGATATTTTCGAATTATTACGACCAGAAAAACTGCGGTAGCCCCGTAAGAAGAACAATGCGGCGATTTGGCTTTGGGGCCACACCGCTGTCCATGCCATCTATCACCGTTCAGCAACACTTGTCCATTATCGCGCTTACGTGGAATACGAGCATGACAAAATAAGACTGCAAACTGAGTACACGAACACATACGGAAATATGTTGAAAATTATGGTGCAGACGTAAAGATATTACAGATAGTATCAAGTTATGGACTTTAGTGCTTACAGACACGCGGCTATAAAAGCCATGGAGCCATCACAGTTATGAGAAGACGCATCCAAAACTACACGTCGGAAACAGTAAAAGTTGTAACTGAAACGGACCACTTGCAAGACCAATTCGAGAAGACGAACTCTGGAGGCTTCCATGTGACTGAACTGAGACAGCTACTAAGTGCACAGAAAGGCAATGAAGCCGGGCCTAGAAGGCAACAATTGGCGAGAGCAAGGACGGGTTGAAGGGGAGAAAGGAAACCTGCAAAATAATAATAATAATAATAAAATAAAATAAAATAAAAAATTTAAAAAAAGCGGTCTAAAGCGTCTCGCTGCGGAGCGCGAGGTTGCTCGCCGTGGAGGTTCGAGTCCTCCCTCGGGCATGTTGTGTGTGTGTGTGTGTTTGTCCCTAGCTTAGTTTACCCAGGTTTGAGTAGTTTAAAGCTACGGACTGAGGACCACGCAGTTTGCTCCGATAGATTTACAGACATTTGAACATTTTTTTGTACTGCTACAATAAAATTGTTTAGCAATGAAAGATAGTCGTGGTTGCAACTTTCTTATTGAATGAAACTTTCACTCTGCAGCAGAGTGTGCGTTCATATGAAACTTACTGACAGATTGAAATACAATGCCGGAACCGAGACTCGAACATCGGACCTTTGCCTTTGGTGGGCAAGCGCTCTACCGACTGCGCTACCCCGACACGACTCACGATGCCGCCTCACAACTTTACTTCCGCCAGTACCTCGCCTCCTACTTTCCAAACTTCACCGAAGCTCTCCTGAGAACCATGCAAGACTAGTACTCCTTAAGAAAGGATATGGTGGAGACATGGCTTAGTTTGGAATGTAGGAGGCGAGGTAATGGCGGAAGTAAAGTTGTGAGGCGGCATCGTGAGTCGTGTCGGGGTAGCTCAGTGGTAGTGCGCCTGCCCGCGAAAGGCAAAGGTCCCAGGTTCGAGTCCCGGTTCCGGCACACAATTTTAATCTGCCAGGAAGTTTCATATCAGCGCACACTCCGCTGCAGAGTGAAAGTTTCATTCTGGAAACATCCCTTAGGCTGTGGCTAAGCCATGTCTCCACCATATCCTTTCTTCCAGGAGTGCTAGTCTTGCGTGTTTGCAGGAGAGCTTCTGTGAAGTTTGGAAAGTAGGATGCGAGGTACTGGCGGAAGTAAAATTGTGAGGCGGCATCGTGAGTCGTGTCGGGATAGCTCAGTCGGTAGAGCGCTTGCCCACCAGGTTCGAGTCCCGGTTCCGGCACACAATTTTAATCAGCCAGGAAGTTTCAATTTTCCTATTGATTATTAACGCATTTCACTCTTGTGGGGCATCCTCAGAAAATAACACATCGGATGAGTAGCACTAAAACAATTGCTAGCCAGTCTGGCAGCGTCAAATCATTAAAACGGATATGGTTTCAGACTTAAACTGGAAAGAACATATAGATTATGGCGTTGGAAACACGAACCAGAGACTGCGTCTTATTGTCATAACGCTTAAAACATGCAACAGAACTACTAAAGAAACTGCATACACTACGCTCGTCCGTCCATTTTTGCAGTATTGCTGCCCAGTGTGGAATCCTTATCAGTTGGGTTTGACGGAGGACATCGAAAGAGTCCAAAGAAGGGCAGCTCGTTTCGTGTTGTCACGATACAGGGGAGACAGCGTCACGGAAATGATACAGGATCTGGGATGGGAATCATTGCAACAAAGGCGCTTATCGCTGCGGCGTGGGCTACTTACGAAACTACAATCGCCAACATTCTCCTCCGAATGCGAAAATATATTGTTGACTCCCACTTACATAGGTAGAAATATTCACGAGAATAAAATTGGAGAAATCAGAGCCCGAACGGAGAGATTCAGGTGTTCTTTCTTCCCGCGCGCTATTCTAGAATGGAATGGGAGATAAATAGTATAACGGTGGTTCGATGAACCCTCTGCCAGGCACTTAAATGTGGTTTGCAGAGTATTCCATGTAGATGTAGATGGTTGACAGCACTCGTCAGAATCCTAAAACAGAAGAGCAGCGGCGATGGTAGGAGCACATGCACGCGCCTGGTCAACATGCCGATGTTTACATTACTGCGTCAACACTGCCGTCTAAACATCGGCATGTTGACCAGGCGCGTGCATCTGCTCCTACCATCGCCGCTGCTCTTCTGTTTTAGGATTCTGACGGGTGCTGTCAACCACGTCCATTTTAATGATTTGACGCTGCCAGATTGTGGCTAGCAATTTTCTTAATGTAATAGTCAACAATCCCTTTATAAGATTGTTATTGCCATTACTTGTCCAGGCATGTTAAGAAATATACTTCAGATGAACCAACATCATTGTGATGATGTGTATACCATGTCACATGCCACAGTCATGTTGGTTCATATGAAATATATTTCTTAACAGGCCTGGACAAGTAAGATTTGCCATTGACTCTTTAACGAGTCGAAACTAGTCATGTAAAATCAATAAGCGATCTATGGCAATAATATATAAAGGGATTTTTGTATATTACATTAAAAGATCGCCTCCAACAAAAAATCCTGCATAAGTTGTCAGGTAATTATAGTATAACTAGCTGAAAACCCGGCGTTGCCCGTGTATTTATTTATCCATTCCTGCCATTTTTCAGGTATATATCCATTTGTATAATGGCTGTATATCTGTAAAACCTCTTGGGAATACAATTAGGAGTAAAGAAATAATAGATTAAAACTTGGAGCGTAGTGGGGCGGTTTTCCATGAACGTTACTGTTTACGTGCTCATATCTCATTTAACTACGTGTCGTACTGTGATACAATTTAGAAGGTACACTCAACTATATGCGTGTATACTAGGGATGGGTCGAAAATCGCGTATCTGTTAATAGTCACAGTGATTTAGAAGTAGCAGTATTCACAGTCGCAACTTCACGGATTCTGACTGCGATTTCAGTCGCAGTTTAGAAGCGCAGTAGCACTAAAAAGTAGCAAGTCGCAACTAAGAGTAGCAAGAAGCAGTTTGCACTCTGCCATCTGTTGGTCGAAGTTTGTACTAATATCTTTGCATTGGGCAAGCTATAGAGTCTACCTGCGATTTCAGTGACAAATCGCGTTTAAGAGTCACAAGTAGCAACTAAGAGGCGCAGTTTAGACTTTGCCGGCTGCCATCTGTTGGCCGAAATTGGTACTTCTAGCTTCCCGCTGTCTGCCTCGTGTATGTGTGGCTTTTTGTGTATGTGTTGGTCGAACGCCATCGGCTCAAACCAGTGCGCTCGAACGTCCTCACTGGTCCAAACTGCGATTTCAGTGAAAAGTCGCGATTAAGAGTCGCAAGTAGCAATTAAGAATATCATTTAATATTTGTGAAAATGTTTACACTTAGTGGCACTATTTTACCTGGCGGCAGCATTTACATGTTGTGAAGCAAAGCCTGGCGCATGTATGTTTTTAGGTTATAGTTGGTAAAGACAACAAATGTGAATGCCAAATAAATATTGTCTTACGGACTTGATCCCTGTTTAAAATAATTTTTCGTCATAGAACCTACAACTATTATGGGAATTCAGAATACGTATGTTACATTGCAAATCTGGTTTCGACGAATATTTTTGCTTGCGTTATACAGCGTACATAAAATAAAAATTCCAAGGGGGTCGTATCAAGTGGTCAACTAAGTACAGGTAATTTTACGAAATGTTTAACAGTAGGCCAACTCCATTTTCAATGTGGACTGTGTTAAGTACTGCTATATAGGAGTAAACTTGTATCTTCCAGGATTCTATAAAAATATTACACTTGAAAATAAACAAGTTTTTCGTGTAATGGAAGGTTTTATTTTATCAGATTTGTTTTAGGTTTAGGAATGTTGTTTTCCGTCTTTTTCCTTTTCGTACATTCCGTCCTGTGATGACATGAGTGAAAGCAGATGGGTGGCATCGGATCCTTCAGTATTATTAAAACTTTTGTTTACTGCAGTGGTGGCATAGTGTGCTTATGTTGGCAACGACCGATGAATGATCCTAGAAATCTAAATCATACAGAATGATTGAAATAATATTTTGTTTATCATAAAATAAATAATGTTATTCTTAATCTGTGGTTGTATGTGAGATTTCTTGTGTGTACCCCTGTACAGTCAGTAAGTTAAAAATTCTTATAAAGTGAAGCTTTAGTTGCCAACATGAGCACACTAGGTCGGCACGTCGATTAGTAAAATATAACGCAACATCTTATCTATAGTTATTTGGAAGAATATGTAGTGATACCGAAAGGTTTTAAAGAGATAATGGAATTTTCAGAAGTCACTCACGTTGTATTTCACATTTACTTATCTCTTTCAAATTGGTAAGAGACTTATATCACACAATGTTAAAAAATCTATTCATTGATTCTATCGGCAAGAACATAGCACTTTCGTTGCACTGTTATAGTTGCTGTGTGCCTAATCTACCAAATGTTTCTGTTAAGATAGACTATAGGCCTACTTGCCGATTTCGGTTACACATTACTTGCGAATAACCTCACTTTTAACTATACATTACACACCAAACACTGAAATAGCTTTTATAAGACTAATTGACATTTGTCGATGTGTAAATAATCCCAACATTACACGTAAATTGAGCATCAATATTCTTTTTTTTTTTTTGTATATATTTACATGTAGGAAGAGGATCTGTTATGGATGATATATATATATTGCATTTGCCACACACATCACATAAGTCACGGAAGTAGCAGAAATCGCAGAAGTAGCAATATCAGTAGCAGAAATCGCAGAAGTAGCAATGTAGCAATATCAGTAGCAGAAATCGCAGAAGTAGCATTTAGAGTCACCGAAATCGCAGTTTGAGTGCGGAGGGATACATGTCGAGGATTTGTACAGTGCGATTGTAAACAGTGACAAATCGCAACTAAGAATCACAGATATATAAAAGTAGCAGTCACAGAAATCACTGATATCGAAAAATCGCAGTTTAGCCCATCCCTAGTGTATACTGTCTGTAAAATTTCCTGCGGCTACAATTTGAAGTGTACAAATTATAAATTGTAACGTCATACCGAGAGCTGTAGTTTTACTCCATAAACAGCGGAAAAGTAGTAAGCGAGAAACTTTTTTTCCTTCCATCATTTTACTATGGTCGCCAGCGAGAAGAAGTTTGATAAAGGTTTGAAATTATGTTCAAAGTTGGTTGCAAGTCGATAAGTACTGTCATTCTCATACAGCGTATTTCGAAAGTCTCGCCGCATTATATGGCATTTTTTTGCGGTTTCTATTGGTTATCACGTAATTTCTTTTGAACCATGTGCCGTATGTGATTCTTAACCATGCAGCAATTGTTACCTCACGGGTAAGGAATGTGTGTACCAAATTTGGTTTAAATCGGTCCAATGGCTTAGGAGAAAATGAGCAGCATTGTAGTTAAATGCAGCAGTTTTTCGCGCATCTCATTGTTTATGACGTCATATCTCGTGAACTATATAACGTACGTGATTCTTACACTTGCGTCAACTGTTCTCATGGATTGAAGCTTACTTGTATAAAATTTGAGAAAGATTGGATCAAAACTGTAGATTTGTATGCAACACGTACACACATACGGACACTCTACTTTATATATTCGATTTTTTAATGTGCTACTCATCCGATGCGTTATATTAAGAATTTCTGACGATGGCCCACAAGGGTGAAACGCGTTAATAATTAATAGGAAAGTTGCAACCACGACTGTCTTTCGTAGTTTAAAGCATCCACTTAGATTCTGCTCGCCCCTCCCACAATACTCACTGGTCAGGGTGCGGATTCTCGATACCCCACACAGTGGAATGCAGCTCTCCAAATGCTTCACAGGTAACGGACGTCAGTTTCGGAGCAGAGAATTCCACCGTTCCTGCCAACATAGCGGTGTCCAACACGTCCCTACCCCTCCCTTTCATCCCCAATGTAACGGCGAAGCAGAACGCCTTGTCCGTACCTTCAAGACCCAACTGCGAAAATACACTATTGACCATTTGATTTGATTTGATTTGATTTGATTTTTCCAGGGAAGCCAAAACAGTCTTGGTCTAACCCGCCACTACCTGCACCGAAACTAAGTTTATTGTGCGGTATCGCTCCCTGTATATCTAGTAAAGCCAGTCAATGCCCTTGAACAGTGCAAGGAGTCCCTTTACCAGTTCTTTATTAGACACAATTTCTTTGGGTCTGGTTGTCCCAAATGTTCTGTGCCTTTTACTCTCCAATGCAATGCATTCGAAGATTAGATGTGATGCAGTTTCATCACCGTCATCACAGATCCTACATTTAGGGTCCTCTTCTGTTATTCCCATTGTATGTAGGTGTTTTTTGAAATTCCCATGGCCTGTCAGCAATCCAACCATGACTCTAATCTCTCTCCTGTTCAGACCCAGGATTGCAGAGCTTCTTTTAAAACATGGCTTTGGCATCATTACCTTTCCATGTATTCGTTGATGGACTTCGGTCCAATATTCTACGTGCTGTCTTCTGAGCCAGTTACGTAGCTCCAATTTGATCATTGCCTCGGTGATTATCAGGACAGGTTCCGGTCCAATAAATGGAGTCTCTGCCCCCATCCTGGCTAATCTATCGGCATGTTCGTTGCCACTGATCCCCGAGTCGCCAGGGACCCACAATAGGTTTACTCTATTGCTTTCCCCTAGCTCCACCAGAACCCTGTGACATTCTGCAACAATTTTAGACCTTGTTGCAGGAGCTGCCAGTGATCTCAGGGCTGCCTGGCTGTCTGAATAGATATAGATGCTACGATCTTTGTAGCACCTACGCAAATTCTCCTCCACACACGCCCTGATGGCAGTGATTTCGGCCTGGAATACTCAGTCCAGTTTCCCTAGAGAGATGACGCCCTGCAGTCTTGGCTCCACCCCGTATACCCCGGCCCCAACGCCTTGGTCTGATTTTGACCCGTCAGTGAACCAGACAATATCCCCCGTACGGTGTCGAACTATTTTCACCCACTGCTCCCTACTTCCATTTGTTATACTGAAAGGCTTGTTGAAGCAGTATGGAGTTATAATATAGTCGGCTGGCATTTCCCCAACCTTTCCTATATTTACCTCACTCACTATTTTAGTGTGTGACTACTGACAATTAAATTTGCTACACCAAAACGAACGCAGATCATAACCCGGTTTTCATCGGGCTACAACTGACATGTGATTGCATTTTCACGAAAATTGGGTGCATAGATCCTGAGAAATCAGCACCCAGAATACCCACAACGGCCTTGATACGCCTAGGAATTGAGTCAGACACAGGTTGGATGGCGTGTACAGGTACAGATGCCCATGCAGCTTCAACACGATACCACAGTTCATCAAGAGTAGTGACTGGCGTATTGTGACGAGCCAGTTGCTCGGCCACCATTGACCAGACGTTTTCAGTTGGTGAGAGATCTGGAGAATGTGCTGGCCAGGGCAGCAGTCAAACATTTTCCGTATCCAGAAAGGCTCATACAGGTCCTGCAAAATGCGGTCGTGCATTATCCTGCTGAAATGTAGGGTTTCGCAGGGATCGAATGAAGGGTAGAGCCACGGGTCGTAACACATCTGAAATGTAACGGCCACTGTTCAAAGTGCCGTCGATGCGAACAAGAGGTGACCGAGACGTGTAACCAATGGCACCCCATACCATCACGCCGGGTGATACGCCAGTATGGGGATGACGAATACACGCTTCCAATGTGCGTTCACCGCGATGTCACCAAACACGGATGCGACCATCGTGATGCTGTAAACAGAACCTGGGTTCATCCGAAAAAATGACGTTTTGCCATTCGTGCACCCGGATTCATCGTTGCGTACATCATCGCACGTGCTCCTTTCTGTGATGCAGCATCAAGGTAACCACAGCCACGGTCTCCGAGCTGATAGTCGATGCTGCTGCAAACGTCGTCGAACTGTTCGTGCAGATAGTTGTCTTGGAAACATCCCCATCAGTAGACTCACGGATCGAGAGGTGGCTGCACGATCCGTTACAGCCGTGCGGATAAGATGCCTGTCATCTCGACTGCTAGTGATACAAGGCCGTTGGGATCCAGCACGGCGTTCCGTATTGCCCTCCTGAACCCACCGACTCCATATTCTGCTAACAGTCATTGGATCGCAACCAACGCGAGCAGCAATGTCGCGATATGTTAAAAGCGCAATCGCGATAGACTACAATTCGGCCTTTATCAAAGTCGGAAACGTGATGGTATGCATTTGTCCTCTTCACACGAGACATCACAACAACGTTTCACCAGGCAAAGCCGGTCAACTGCTGTTTGTGTATGAGAAATCGGTCGGAAACTTTCCTCATGTCAGCACGTCGAAGGTGTCACCATCGGCGCCAACCTTGTGTGAATGCTCTGAAATGCTAATCATTTCCGTATCACTGCATCTTCTTCCTTTCGGTTAAATTTCGGGTCTCTAGTACGTCATGTTCGTGGTGTAGCAATTTTAATGGCCAGGAGTGTAGTAACTGAATCGAGGTCGTGTGTCTGTCAACTACATTTTAATCTCCTGGGAAGTGGGAAAATCGTTGTTTTTTTATTTTTTATTTATTTTTATTTATTTATTTACTGACATGTGATTTTCATATCGTGAATAACTGGATTGCAAAAGTAAACAAAAGCTTACTAACATACACATAATAAAACTTTAATATGTGTAGTTGCAGAGCATGATAATTAACAGCGCACTAATACATCAGAATGGGCCTCTCAGAAATAAACGCACGCAGCGCTCGCTGTCTTATTTGGAAAGACGCGTGTGTCTCGACCACAAAACGTTAACTAATGCCCACTGAGTGTTACGACTGCATCAGCAGCACGCTGGACACTGACGTCACAGGCAGGATGCGTCTCAGCGGGATTTCAAATCATTTGGATTTCATTTCCCATTTTTTTTAATTAAAAATCTTAAATTTACGAGGAAAGCACCACGCTATGAACTTAAGGTGACGTAATTAACTATTTAGGACGATCTCTAGAAACCCGGCCGCGGTGGCCGAGGGGACTGAGGCGCTCCAGTCACGGTCTGCACGCCCACTACGGTCGGGGGTTCGAATACCCCCTCGGGCATATTTGTGACGTCCTTAGGATAAGCTAGTTGATAAGTAGTTTGTAAGTTTAGGGACTGATGACCCCGTAGTTAAGTCCCATAAGCTATACAAACATTTGAACTTTTTTTTATCTCTAGTGATCTCTAGAAAACAGTTCCATACCCTGTGTGTGTGTCAAAGCACTGTGAGGTTCGGTGTTTACGTAGTAGACAGCGCCGAACGTCGACTCGCCCGGGGCGCCTCGATGGTTAAGGCTGTCCGTGTATCTGTATGGCATCGAAGATTTTTTTCTCGATATATTTCCGACGAATTCTATTGTTTTGTTATAATAAAGAAATCACGTTAGCAGTGTATTAATTACTAGTGTCTAAATACTATATGTACGCTATTAATAATAAATTATTGTGGATTTTCTTGGGTCACGTTGCTATATTAGCTCCACCATTTTGTTTAGACGATTTTTACGATCATATTGGTAAGCAGCGACCTCAGAAACCCCCGTCTGTTGAGCGCCTGCCGTGCAGGCCGCCCAATCGACAGTGCAGTGCCACGGGTTGCCTGCCTGGCAGGCGCTACACCGACACGCCGGGCCAGAGGAGTGCGATAAGTCGGCAACGCTCGATCCCGCCCGAGCGATCCCGGGCGTGTCTAAGGACGCGTCCTACGTGGGCGACAAAAGCGAGCGACAGCGCGCGACAACCTCTAACGACAAATCTCAACGTGTGTATCGTTACGGGTCTGTCCTAGGGAGGACATCTGCCGCGTGTAATGTCCTTCCAATTTTTACCGGAATCGACCATTGGAAAGGTTAGTGATACCACCAATATAGACGCATCATGTAATAAAAGGTGTCTATGTACACACGCGTAACAAATCATAATTATTTTAATGTGTTTCCATAAAATCTCAGGCGAACTGGCGGATGTCTATAACTTCTTGCCTCGATATATTGTTGGGAAGAGCCGATAATCAAATGTTACGATTGCACTTAGAAAATTAATGGGCATCGTTTAATTCAGGGACTATGGATGTAGAGGAAATGTGGACTAAATTTAAGTGCATTGTTAATAAAGGGTTAGGGAAATATGTGCCAGTAAAGACGATTAAGGATGGAAAACATGCACCGTGGTATAATAATAATGTTAGAAAGCTGCTGAGAAATCAAAGGTTGTTGCACTCTCGATTCAAAAAATCGTGTCCTATGTGGGCGACAAAAGCGAGCGACAGCGCGCTACAACCTCTAACTACAAATCTGCAGCTTCAAGCTGCGCGTCAGATCCGACAATAAGCGGAATTTCGGAGGCAGTAGTTCAGTTACTGAATTTCATCAGTGCCTTTCTTGCTTCGGGGGGGGGGGGGGGGTTGAAAATATTTAATTCACACAGGCAGCAACAACTCGGTGGTTTCCATAAGTCTCGGCTAACTTCCACCACCACCCCCACCCCCTGATTACGTATTTCCTCATTCCTTGCGAACACAAGCATCAAATAACAATCTTTACTTCGGTTTTTTTACAGCTAACAGAGGAACAATGAGGCACATCTCTTGATAACCCTTAATGATTATTTAATACATTTTGTATCCCAGCCTCGTCGCCGCTTTTGTGTCTCGTTTCCGCCGGTTGTTGCAGGTGTCGGTGGCCGAGTAGAGAGACCGACACAGGAATAAAGGATGCACGCTTGTGCAGGTAGGAGGTGACCAGCCAGTGGGACAGCAGAAACTAGAAACACTAGTGTAAATTAGAACGAGGTATATATTTCATGGAGTCTTGGTAGTACTTAACTTTTACATAGCTCAGTACTGCAGAATGCTGATACATAGTTTAGATAGAGGCCTGCTTACTGATGATTCCTAGTGCCTATCTGATTCAGAAGTGTTAGCTGGTTCCTATCTCAGCCCCAAGTGAACGATGTCGTTCAGTTGCAGCAGAGGGCGCTCGTGGCTGTCGTCGTAAGAACGCCGCGCCGTGCGTGCATGGCGGCGCGCGGCGAAAGAAGGTGGGCGCACTTTAGACTTGCGCGACACCACAATACACATTATTAATTACAGTCGGTAAATCACTTCGAACCAACATTTAATCCTAAAAATTGCCGCGGAGTTCTAAGATTATCGTCAACTAACGAAAGGTAAATTTACGTATATAGAACCGACAAAAGACGTGCAAAAGTGGAGCAGTGTCTACCAGAAAAACCGTATTACACGATACACCTGAGGCAGCAGCGCCACTAGTGTGACTATCTGGAACTAGGTACTGCTGCACCACAGAACAGGGAGCATACAGAAGGGAAAGCTGGGGGCGGCGCCTTTGATCTGTATGTTACCAGGCGTTGCGCTCGACGCCATATTGAAAAGCAGTAAACGTGGAACTATAGCCACTTAGTACTTTGGCTGGAAATGGACTTTTTACCAACTGCAGCTAATCTCGCCGACTTTTACGAAAGGAAACGGCTTTTCATTATGCTCTCATCTATTTTGTGGCCTCTTCTTGCACGTAATTGTAATCCAACGAAAAAAAATAGGCCTAAATTTTAATACAACTACGAAAATGCACGGTAGAATCGATGATCGTTTTATTTGGTGCTTATTTCTAGGAAAATCCCAAATAACGTGGATTTATGTTTGGGAAATTAGTTATAAACAAGAAAGTGACTTTATAACTGCCAGGTTTTATTTGACACGAATAAATTCGCACCAAATATTGAGCAGACTTAGCAGTACAACGTGATTACACAGAACTAATGATGTCTGGGCATATATAAAAGTTGTATTTGCTTTAGGAGTAGCATTAATTTACTGATCGGAGAAGGGGATATAGAGGAATCTGTCAACCACAGAGCAGGAACAGCATAAAATAATTATTCCCCTTAATCTATTTGTTTCAGTATCAGAAGAGCATTCGTTGCCAACATTAGCACACTACGCATCCAATGCCGTAAGTAAAATTTTACCTGCCTACTTACGCACTATTCTTTGTCATTCATTTTAAATTATTCCCTGCAACGTTAAACTTATAAAATATAAATGTACTTCAACATTTCGATGCTGTTGAACTGCTGCAGCAACAGCAACAGCGAGAGTTATCGACAAGAGAAGAAGCGAGGCTACTTTTAATAATTATGCACACATTGCTCTCATTCGAAACTGATAACATTTAACTTTCACTATACATATAGAGACGTTCACTTACTGCTCAGCATCTTTTGGGAAGGTGAAGAAGCTTATATCCTTATTTGTATTGGAATTATTGCGGCAATTAGGTGCTGAACACCATCGGCCGCCTTTTCTTTTATTGCTGCTCATAATAAAAACGGAACAGCTCCAAATACTGACACACAGTTTTTTTTTTTTTTTTTTTTTTTTTTTTTTTGACTGCACCAAATACTTTTATGCGATTCAGGCAGCTAAAATACACAATTAACAAACGAAGACGGCGCATGACCACGCCACAGAGTAGGAAGTGATCACGCGTTTACTGCTTTTCAAGATGGCTGATTCCGCGCATGCGCACTAAATTTTGGACGACAGACTGCAGCGGGAGTTTCCTTTCTGTATACTCCTTACTCTGTGGCTTCACGTAAACCTGTTACACGACGCACGGCGGATATTCCTTCGTGCGAATCCGCGCATGCGCGCATGAAACGCGAAGAAAACAGAGCTCATCTAATCGTTCATACCACACAAAAATCCGAGGAAGCTGTGATTTCCTGGAACGTCATTCATTTAAATTATTTATGTGGGCTCACGTTCCTACTTAATGTGAAGTTGTCACTTTTTTATTAAGTATTTATTTTTCTCTTATGTAGTTAGCACAGTATTGAGTCACTATTGGTTTGAATTACAGACTCAACATTTTGGTTTTATATAAAGTTCAAAGTTTGTGTATCTAAGGGCCAAATCACTTAGGTTATCGGTCCCTAGACTTACACACTGCTTAATTTAATTTATGCCAATGACGACATGCACACTAATGGCTACAGGAGGACTTTTTTAACTTCGGCGGGAGCGGTTGCGCAATTCGTGACATGGAGCCTCAGACCGCGCGACAGCTTATGTTACGACACTAGGTGGCAAATGTATATGAGGCCGGAAAAAAGGAAGGCAGAGGAATATACTAATAAAAGAAGTCCAGGAAATCCGCAACAAATTTGGAACTTCGTGAGGAAGAACGTGACCTGTTTTGCAGAGCTGCCGTTTGTAAAGTTGTTCGTATATCACTGACGAGTAAACGACTGCTGACGTAAGATACAGGGATCGTGTGGTTATGCAAACAACTTTCCTAACTGTACGCCTGAATAATGACTCAAGGGCTCTCTGTACCATTTCATTTCTATAAGTTTGCAGCAACCAATGGAGAAACCGCCTTCCATAAACACCTAGTATAAAGGCATGCTGAAAAACACATGTTTTTTGTTTAATTACTACATCTGCTAACTGAAAAAACAAGCAAAAGCCGCAACACGAAACTCTGAAATCAGTCCTAACCATGAATTTCATACACAAATAACGAGCAGAAAGCTTCCTGCAATATCCGCTTCTGCGCATGCGCGCGTAGTGCTGCCTAGTGCGCATGCGCGGATTCACGGGAGATTAGAACTGGTATCTATTCCGGCGCCCGGACAAAGTGTCTGCTAATGATCACGGTTCCGCGGTAGTTGCACGTGTTTCGCCACTACATGGCTGTCGCACTAGACCTACATCTACACCTACATACATACTCCGTAATCCACCGTAAGGTGCGTGGCGGAGGGTACACTGCACCACTACTAGGCATTTCATTTCCTATCCCACTCCCAAACAGAACCAGGAAAAAAAATAGCACTGACGTGTTTTATGGCCCACTTTAGATTTGTAGTTTTATAAGTTTTTGCAAAAATTTTGGACCAAAATAATAATCTAAATAATAAAAAATTAATTAATAAGAGTGTCTGAAACCCTCTTAGGAAAAAAAATTAGAAAGTGGCGGGTTCTGAAACATCGACCTTTAGCTTTATAGTCCAACGCCTTGCCCACTACGCTACGGCTATCAATCGAAAGGTGAGTTCTTTAATCTCATACTATTGATGGCCGTTGTTAACTGGTGCTAATATGACATTTGTACATACTAAATTATCATTTATCGTACGAAGTGTTTTTGATAATTCTTCAGTGCGCCATTGCTTTGAAATGACAAAGTTTAAGTTACAATAAGAAAATCATCAAATACACAACGCAACATGACGTATGCCAGAGAGAGTTCTGGGCGAGGAATCTCACGTGACACCTCCGAACGGCTGGTTTTCGTTACTTCAATGGAGAGTGTCAAATCTCCGTTATTTTTGCAAATATGTCTCAAACGATACGAGATATGAAAAAAACATAAGGGAGCTAAGTTGTAGAGAATTTTGTCCTCTACAAAAAAGGTTATTCAATTTTCCTGTCAGATGATTACTACGCGAAATGTAAGTAGGCGGCAGCAAGATCGTACTACACTCAGCTTCAAATTCCGACCCCCTAAATTTCCTTAACAGAAATTCACGAAAAGAATGTCGTCTTTCCTCCAGCGATCCCCAATTGATTTGCCGGAGCATTTCCGTGACACTCGCGCATTGGTCGAACCTACCGGTAACAAACCTAGCTGCTCGCCTCTGAACTGCTTCTATGTCTTCCTTCAAACCGATCTGCTGCGGGTCCCAAACACTTGAGCAATACTCAAGACGTGGTCGCACAAGCGTTTTATACGCGGTCTCCTTTACAGGTGAAGTACATCTTCCCAAAATTCTCCCAATAAACCGAAGTCGGCTGTCCACCTTGCTCACAACTGTCCTTACATGTTCGTTCCATTTCATATCGCTGTGCAATGTTACGCCTAGATATCTGAATGACGCGACTGCATCAAGAAGCTCAATACTAATGCTGTATTCGAAAATTATGGGATTATTTTTTCCTACTCATCGCATCACCTTACATTTTTCTACATTGAGAGCTAGTTGCAATTCTTCGCACCAACTAGAAATTTTGTCTAAGTCATCCTGTATGCTATTACAATCAATTAAAAACGACACCCTCCATGCACCACAGCATCATCAGCAAACAGCCGCAAATTACAACTTACTCTGTCCATCAGATCATTTATATAGATAGAAAATAATAGCGGTCCTATCACACTCCCCTGGGGCACGCCTGACGATACACTCGTCTCTAATGAACACTCGCCGTCGAGAACAACATTGTATTACTTAGGAAGTCTTCCAGCCAGTCACAAATCTGTGAACCTATTCCATAAGCTCGTATCTTCGTTAGCAGTCTGCAGTGTGGCACCGCGTCGAACGCCTTTTTGAAGTCGAGAAAAACACAATCCGGCTGTTGCTCTTCATCCATGGCTCGCAAGATGTCATGTAAGAAATGGGCAAGCTGAATGAATTCCAGTTGGTGCAATGATTCACACCTTTTTCAATTTGTGTAACTATATTGTTGATAATACCACCGTAGAGAGACCTTAAAATGGAAGGATGTACATTACAGTGCTGCCATTTGGCAGGAGGTTCAGCACCAGTATGTTCTACCCGAGTTCCACTCCAGATCAAATCACTCTGGTTTCTGAGGTCCAAAATTTACCTTTTGGTATCCTGAATCTTTTGTAAACAATACAGAATGTCTAAACTTTGGACTGAAGGATATTGAAAAGTACATCTGTGAAGCAAAGAATTCTACTGAATGTCAGTACGGTAACAAAAAAAGGTTGTGTCAGTGCAAGTCAGAAATTTCAAAAATCAATCAACTGCAATTACTATTTCATTGTCCCAATTTGAGCTTTCACCTAGTACACATTGAAAGAATTCAAGAAATGAAACTGGTGATGTTTTCAGTATGAACCAAGCAGGATGAAACATTATACTGTGTTGGGGTTATACTGTTTTAGGATTCATTTCACTGGAAGTTCAAAAATAATGAAGATTTGTGAAAAAATGACCCCAAACCTGTTAACGTCTGAAAAAATATTCTGCATTATTTTATGAAAGAAACTGGTTGAGACATCTACATCTACATGGGATACTCTGGAAATAACATTTAAGTTCCTGGCAGAGAGTTCATCGAACCACCGTTATACTGTTTATTTCCCATTCCATTCTTGAATAGCACGTGGAAAGAAATATAACCTGAATCTCTCCTTTCGAGCTCTGATTTCTCATATTTTATTCTGATGATGATTTCTGTATATGTAAGTGGGAGTCAACAATATATTTTTCACATTCGGAGGAGAATGTTTGCTACTGGAGTTTCGTAAGTAGCCCACGCCGCAGCGACAAGCGCCATTGTAACAATTCCCATCCCGGATCTTGTATCATTTCCGTAACGCTGTCTCCCCTGTATTGTGATGATACGAAACGAGCTGCCCTTCTTTGGACTCTTTCGATGTCCTCCGTGAAACCCACCTCATAAGGAACCCACACTGGGCAGCAATACTCCAAAAAACGACGGAAAAGCATAGTGTATGCAGTTTCTTTAGTAGCACTGTTGCATCTTTTAAGGATTCTGCTAATAAAACGCAGTTTACTTTTTTTTTCCCCCACAACATTATCTATGTGTACTTTCTAGTTTAAGTCTGAAGTAATAGTTATTCCTAAGTATTTTGTGGAGTTTACAGCCTTCACTTTTGATTCATTTATCTTGTAAACAAAGTTTAACGGATTTCTTTTCGTACTCATGTGGACGACTTCACACTTCTCATTATTTAGACTCAATTGCCAATTTTTACACCGTAATGATGATATCTTCTTCAGATTGTTCTGCAGCTGGTGTTGACCTTGAGACGATTTTACTAGACGGTAGACGACGGCGTCATCTGCAAACAACCTAAGAGAGCTGCTTAGATTTTCCCCTAAATCGTTTATGTAAATAAGGAACAGCAGAGGACCAATAACACTACCCTGTGGAACGCTGGATGTCTCTGTTTTAGTCGATGCCTTACCATCGATTACTACGAACTGCGTCCTTTCTGACAGGAGATACCAGGGCGGGCACGCGCGAAACGTGTGGCCGCACGGGGCGGCACTTTCCCCCCTTTTCTGTAGTACAAACTAAACATTCATTCCCGAGAGGGGATTCGACAGCAAACCTCGGAGGGAGCGGCTTCGGGAACTGTGGCACGGCGCCTCGACTGCCTGCCGGCCGCCCCTGTTGTACCAGGGGAGGGGGGAGGCAGGAGGCAGGAGCCAGGAGGGCTGACTCCTCGCTCGCCGCCGTGTTCACGCCGGAGGAACAGACGGGGGCAGCAGTCTGGCGCTCACCACCAGGGCTGCCAGGCGTGGCGATTTTGCGCATTCTTGGCTGTCTTTTTCTTATAATAGCAGCCATTCTAGCAGGCTGGCGACTGGCGATTAAATTTGGCTATTAAAGGAATTGGTTGGCGACCTAATGGCTATTTTATTTTACTTCAAAAACAACGAATGTAAAGCAATCAGTCTTTAGACATTACGTCAGTGATACCGGCTAAACTTCGGTAGAATGCTGGAGAAATGTAATCAACCTACACAAGTTGGCACAAATGTTTTCAAGTATCATGGATGTATGGGAGTAGTGTCACAGAGATGTAAACAAACCCAACTCACACACTCTTGTAGATACACGTAAACTACCTCATGTATCCCACTTACGATGATTCAAGAACGAGCTTCATATGATATCTCGAAGTATACTACAACACCGTATGTATGGCTCCCGCTGAGAACATGAGGATAACATTATAATAAATTACAGCATGCAAGGAGGCATATCAAAATAATTTTTTTTCCGCGTTCCATACAACACGACAGAAATTCGTAACAACTGCTACTGTGAAGCGAGCCCTTTGCTACGAACTTCACAGTAGTTAACAATGGTTTACAGAGTATAAATGTCGATGAACAGGCGCTGATTTCCCAGTCGTTCTCATGGCTGATTTTTCAGTGTGTATTGGACGCATTATTACGAATTAAAGTCCATCTCACCTCAAAGTATGAAATGCTTAGTGCATTGTTATAAATTACCTCACCTCAAAATGTTGTAATGATTTTGTGTGTATTATTGAAATGATTGGTACTCGAACCTATGCATGAGAACATCTCTTGTTTATGTTTGCTAGAATGATTAATGAACAGTTTTGTGTTGCAATTTTTATAAGTTATGAAATTAATAAATGTGATTGTTAAATGTAACTGAATTTCCGGAGTTTTCTATTATATGTACAATGTGACAATATTTTGACTGCCCTCATTGTCAGTTGCTGGTGTGTCTGGGTTCAGTTCTTCGATGGACTCAGTTAAATGTTTCTGTGAAGTTTGAGTTTCCTTGGAAAGTTCAGTCTGATGTCTGTGTATGTGAAACTGCCGCAGTTTGCGTTACTTTTTAATCGGTAAACAGCGTACTCCCTGAATTTCAGGATTATTATTGTCGAGTAACATGCCATAATTACCATAGCATAATAATGTTAACAGATTAAAGATTGCAATATTTGGCTATTTTTACTGATGAAAAGATGGTTATGTATTCTGTTATTTTATTGATGAAGAGATGGCGATATTTGGCTACTTTTTGTTTAAAATTTGGCGACAGAGCAATGGAAAAACCTGGCAACTCTGCACACCACTGCCAGCGTTCTGATGAGTGGAGCGCTGCCGGCCTGTTACGCGACCTGCGTTTACTCACGACTAATTTTGCAGAAGACGAAACCTAATTTGGAAATTCGAATGCAATGTTCGATACTGCGGTTACGTGTTAAGCCTGAAGCAATTTTGCTAAGCCCATCAATGGCAGTTGTTTTATTCTTCCCGCGCTATGGAAAAAAATTGTTGTACATTATTACAGTCAAACGTGTCCAACACCTACAATGGCTAGAAGTATTCCGAATGGGTAAATACACTGTAATTACAAGGGATGAAGACATTGATAGTATCCTGTCATAAGTTGGGTTTCGACGTAATTTTGAAAATGTTTGCAACCCGTTTCTGAGAGATAGTCGGACGTTTTGGTTTTTGAGCCCTGAAACACCTGTCTTCGCCTGCATGAACACACTAAACTCTGAGCAGCACTTTTGTGTGACAATACTACTCACACGCTATCACTTTGCCAACATTTATTTGGCTACTGTATAATGCGTGTGAATTCATGTTTCGTCTAAGTAAACTACTGGTCGCTTTGATTCTGATGAAAACCTGAAAAAAGTATGAGTATGCCCTTTTAGCAACAATGCCTTCTCGACCAAGCGAAACAAAACGTTAATTTTGACACCTTGTAAAACGATAATCCATAGACAGAACATGTCTTGCTAGCTTTGAAGCTCATTTCTGTTTGACATAAGTTGTGCAGTTTTCGCAAAGTTCGTATTTCTTTCTATTGTTCGTAATGCTATAAAAAATACTGCCTGATAATACATTTTTCGATATTATCGGTCAAATACTAATTGTGAGCTTTTTACTAGCTAGTTTAACCGTAGCCTCGCTGCACCTCGTCACGTGACCTACAGTAGTTCCTGGCACTGCCGCGTCACCACTTCGCCTTTCCACATAGTAGGTATTGTTGCGTTCTCTACAACGAAAACTACAGAAATCGTTTCGGTAGTTGGCCGAGAGAGTCAAGACTGGTCAGAAGCACTTTCATTGCGTTTCACAAGAACAGAAGAATTGGTGCATCTGAATTTCTTGCAACTTGGGATGAAACAGGTAAGTGCTTTTCGTGTAACATACAATTAGTATTGCGCATGCACGTTACTCATGTTAGAATTTTTCTCTTTCAAGAATGCAGAATAGGAAAATTTATTTCTCTTATGATCTGCTATGAATAGCTTGAATGAAAACAAAGCGCAGAAAAGTGACGTGATACGGCGATGCCTAATTTGTTACCCCTTATTCCATATTCAGACACGACAGAACTGACACATGCAAATTACGACAGATGGCGAGTGTCAGTGCTTTGAAATGAACAACCGCAGTGCAGTGAGTTAATATATTTCGACTAGCATCAGCACCCGTCGATTCCCGAGTGTGTGTTTATTGCATTATTATGTTACTCCATCTCCTTATTCTTCCTCTCTCCATTGTCTTCCGCCCCACTCTTTGGCCGTTTCAACTCTTTTTATTTTCCATATCTTCGTAGATTTCTGGCACAGAGTGGCTATTCTCAAAGCTTTGAGTTATGTTTACATGTATACCGCCGTGCTGAACATAACTGTCAGCATGACGGTTTAGATGTAAGCACACATTAAAAGCTTTGAAACTGGCTACTCAGTGGCCGAAGCCTAGGTACATGTGAAAAGTAAAAACAAAAATTGCGAATGATTGCTGACTTTACCTACAGACATACAGATTTATAGATTTGTTCAAATAAAATTTCACAAAGCGGCAATTTAGCAGCTCGCACGGGGCGGCCCTGGGGACTCCCCTGTGCAGTCGCAAATTTGGGGCGATATACCATAACCACGCAATTTGGTTAAAAGCCGTTTGGGAGGTACAATATCAAAAGCCTTCCGGAAATCAAGAAATATGTAGTCGATTGCGAACCCTTGTCGATAGCAGCCATCACTTCGTGTGAGTAAAGAGCTAGTTGTGTTTCGCATGAACGATATTTTCCAGATCCGTGTTGACCTTGGGTCAATAGAGATAGAATTGGATTTAAGCTGTGGGTAAAACAATGAACAAACGTAGCTTTTGGATATAGTTCCTGAAATTTGGCTTTAGTCCACGTGAATAGCCTGCAATCACAGCTGCATCGTCATATGTCTGTGCAGCCAACTTATGATTTAGATCAAATTCATCAACAAGTTTGGGCACATGCTGAAGCAACCCTTCGCTGTTCTATCTGCACACACATCAGTAAATGATATGAAGCTTTCACGAACCTGTCCAGTTTCAGAATTGACATATCTTAGAGTAGTTAACGGTTGAGAAAAATTAATTATCTCTCATGATTCATCTAATAACAAAACAAGAAGTATTGATTGTGTAATTTCTCGTTTAATCATCTTTAGAAGTACCTCACTGACAGCAACTATTATGTCATTTTGAATTCTGTTTGAAGTTTTGAAAAATACTCTGGATGTCTCAAGATGATTACTTAATGATGCATCATACTTGGAGAGTAGTGTAATAAGACACTAAGTAAACACACTTGTTCAGCGAATTATCTCCTTCAATATGTCCATGAAACAGAAGCTCGTTGACAGTGATTACACATAAAATATCAATTAATCTTTTTAGAACTTCTCTATTTTTTTCTGACTGATTCTTGTGACATGTGTTATCAGTACGTAACTGTGTATCCAGCTGAATGTGTAGTGCCAAAGGTTTCCATTTGCAAGAAGGGAAGAATGTGCGACTGTGATTTTTCATGTTCAGTACGTCATTATGTAAATTACTCAGATTATTATATCCAGAGTATGTCCCTACAGTTTGTTTTTCTTATGCAAACTATAAACAAGACCAGCAAAAAAGTTTGTTATGTTTAGTACTACCTGCAATGTATTCTGCCCTGCTGTAATGAGATGCATGGAAATGTTGAATGTAATCTTGACTTTTTATGAGCTGCCCGAGATGAAGCAGTTCTAGACAGGGTCTACCAGATTGCATAATTTCCACTTTACCACTCAGGCTCCTTAGCCAAAATGGTCAAGCATTGTCGAACAACTTGAAAATCCACCATATTCCTGTATCTCTATCCTTCAGTCTTCTTCCTATTCCCTCGACTCAAACTCACTTTGAAAGGAAAGATATTTGATGAGTTTCCTGATGTCCAGTGAAATGTTATAAGGCTTTTGAATGCCATCCCAAAGGAAGACTTTGTGCAAAGTTTCAAGGACGTATATTGTAGTGCTCAGCACTGCACAGTTGTGCGTAGTTATGGGAGGTGATTACCGTATTTGCGCGAATATAGGCCGCGTGTGAATATAGGCCGCACCTAAACGTTTGACACGAGATTATAGAAAAATAAAATCTCGAGTATAGGCCGCAGGTTTTTTAATTTTCATTTTATTTATTTTTATTCTTTGTATAATCGAACTTTCTTTCGTAATCAGAAACACAATGTTAACGAAATAATGTTCTCTTTTCAATAAACTCAAAACAAATATGCAAAACTGTAAATCAACGAATAGGTAAAATTTTACGATGCTTCTCGCCGGGCTCCAGATAAACAATTAAGTGTAGAATCGCGCTAATATTTTTCGTAAATGTTATTGCTGCTCGTTTCGCTCGCAGCAAAATAAATACTGTACCTGCTCTATGGTTGACAGGTTCTTGTATGTACGCTTGTCCGTTCAGAAAAAAATAATTTTCGTTTTAATTGAAGTTGTCACGAAAAAACATTTATTGGTCATCTGAGTTTCCGTCATTAACATTGGTGCCAACGTAACCACTGCAGCCCCGCGAGAAGCGTTGTACAATTTAACCCGAGGAATAAGAAAGCAAGACGACAGACCGAAGTGAGGGGACGCTGAACCAAGGCGTGTTACTGGGCATTTCAAGTGTTGTATAAAGCGTAGGCGTGAGCTGCGAAAATATAGTACTTTTCGGTGTGTGAGTGAGTGTGTGACGATGTTTTGGCTTGCAAGTTTGTAGCGGGAAACGAACGTACGGGTTACACTGCCGAAAAAAATCACTACGTTTACATGTAACACATCTTCCGGAAGACGAAAACCGATTTTCGTAAACCGTTTTTCGCTGTCGTGTTTACATGGCACAGCCTGAATCGGATTTCCTAATCCACTTAAGATGGCGGCTGAAAAACAGCTGATTCAGTCCCCGATTTAGACAGCATAATCGCTATTTTTCTTTACTTAAATACACAGATTCATGCTCACTCTAATATTAATACTTTTATTTCACATTAGAAAATATCATTACGACCATGTGTGCAGAAAATTCTTACCGAAAAAACACAATCTGACGAGCCAAGAACACTTCAAAAACGGTTGCGTTTACATGGGAACGAAAATCGATTGTGGAACTGGAAACCGCTTTAGAGAAGTGGATTTCCAGAATCGATTTTGGAGTGTTTTACATGACCAACCAAAAGCGGAATTGGGAAATCGATTTACGAAATCCGGTTTTGGAAACCCATGTAAACGGGGTGAATCTAAGCTTCAGGTTGCCTAGTCACAGTAACTGACATGAAAAACAGTAAGTTCGACGTAAATTTGACGCTGACGAAAAAACATTCGACGCTGGTATGTGAGGATAAACTATTAAAATGTTCGAAGAATCGTCAAGCATTTCAAGGGCTAAAATGTAAATATACCCATGTTTGCTTGACTTCATAATTCTAAACAGGAACTGTGGTTTTGCTGTTACAACAGAAATGATTCAGTTGCAAGGCTGCAAAAAAGCCCCGAGTTCCATGTACATCGTTTCATGGAAATAACCACCAATGAATGTGAAACCAGTGAATCTGGTCGTAGTAAAGTACGTTATTTTAAAACATAGCATTGGAACTCAACATCAGCATTAGCTACACAAATCAGTTGTTCCGCTATCTTAGCCTCCCATCACTGCTCGCGGTAGGCGTTACCGTACCAACGTAAACGTCACGGTAAAATCTCTCGCATCACACACAAAACTTTTATCGCGAAGATTAGCTTCATTGACTACATCAAATTAAAATCATTTGTATGCTTAGGAAGTGTGTGTTACGTACTATTTTTGTTTTAAGGCTGCGCGGACATGTTAAAATAAAAAAACAGTCGTCAGCTTTTGTTGGCTGCAGTACAGAATGACACCATTCGATTTATATCGAAATATCGACTTCCAGGAATTCCCGCGCCGTTTCCGTGAACATGTACAAAATCTTATATGTAGTTCTGCGAAACTGTTACTGTAGCATTTTTGAACATTATCTGGTTCATTACGTTTATCAGACCAAAATAAAAGTGAGCGTGTAATTTTTGAAACTAACGACTTTGGGAAAAGGAGCAGCTGGGAGAAGAAAGACTGAATGTCGATTATAGACCGCACGCCGAAATTTGGAAAAAAAAGTGCTGCCTATATTCGAGCAAATACGGTATTTCCAAGGACAGTGTGTCATGCATCTAAGTTAATGTTATAGGACTATCCATTCAATTTTATTGTCAGAGGTTGTAATTAAATGAAATTATCTGGCTGTACAAAACGTGGATTAAGTCCTGGTTTGGAATAGAAAAAAATTTAATTCAATCTTAACATTACATTTGCTTAATATGATCACCTAACTTCAATAACAAAATAATTTTCTGCATTTCAAAAATTGTATAACACTGTTACAAAATGTGTTATCATAAACAGTCAGTTTATTGTCTTAATAATCTGCTACTACTAAAAATAAAAATAAATGAAAATATAGTCCAATTCTTCCAGAATACATGGATGCAAGTTCAATGTTTGTACAGAGAATAGTTTGTATGATAGAGTAAGTTGGACTAAATGTGTGATGGCACGCGAGTTCTGTGTGAGATGTGGCAACTTCTTGTTGACCCTCCAAGTGCTCCTGTACAACTATCAATCCTAAAGGAATTTTCAACAGACTATAGTAATGACGCATTGTTTTAAAAAATATAACATTTATTGTTAATAATGTTTTGTTATTTTTTCTTCAGAATACATTAATTTACAATACAGTAAGCCATTACACACCACTAAGGCTAGAAGAACACTTTTTACTGCAGCTAATGGTATTTTGTCATTATGGAAGTTCAATAATATAAAAAAATATTTTTATTTAGTATCTTTGTTATTTACAAATCAATTATTATTTCTCATGTACTGTTGCAATATAAAAGATATTACTGATCCTCTCTGTATCGCTTCTCTGTTAACAAAAATAAGAATAATATAAGTTGATATATTATTAATCTATCTATATATATAAAATGAATTGCTCTTCATTAGTCTCGCTAAAACTCGAGAACGGCTGAACTGATTTGGCTAATTTTAATATTCGTGTAAGTCCAGAAAAGGTTTAAACGGTGATATAGAAATGTTGTGCGGAAGAGAGGAAAATCGAGAAAAACTGAAACAGCTTTTTCAATTGAGCTATCAATACCGTTCGTCCAATTGCAATAAATTTTGTACATTTCATGTTGAAAACAGAGAGAAAGATTTGCATCAAATAAAAATTTGGAAAAGTCACCCAGAAAGTAGGAAAATTTAGGAAAACCGAATGCAATTTTTTATCTATGAATAAAACTTAATTGCCACATGGTTGTAAGACCATAAGTACAGCTTGAGAGGACAAGGTTTGTATGAAATAAATATTTGGAAAATCTATTGGAAAATTTGAGAAAAACTGAAATGGCGGTTTTCAATGTGTTCTTGCACTATTACTGACTACTCACAGGACGGGCAGAGGTAATTCTTTTTGTTTTTTGTTTTGTACATTATGGTCTTGGAAAAGTTTTCAGTAAAACAAAAATAAAAAAAAGGGACAGTTAAAAATGAAAGTCACAAAATTCAAACCAAGTTCCGTTTTCAAAGTGTTTCTAAATGTACTCAACACTATGAGTTGAGAACCGTTCATCTGCTTGCGATAACATTTTGATCATTTGACATTCATCAAAAGCCGAACGTTCTTATGAACTTCTGAAAAATAGTTAAGAAGTCAAAGAGTAAATAGCTTTCCCAGAGAGTAATTATTGTTCAAAATATTTCACTTTATACACTTCAAATCAAAAAATATTGAATTAGACACATTCTAAAGTATCTTATCCAGTACTTCAGCACTCAAGCTATTTCCACGCCAGATATCATCACAATAGATTTAGTTGTTTACGTAATGACATACAGCCAAATCAGTTCAGCCGCTCTCAAGTTTTAGCGAGAGTAACAACAGAAATTCATCTTTATCTTTGACAGTTCATACACGGATCATATACAGAACATGTAAAGCAAACTTTACTCTCTCAAAGTTTATTTCTGGATGCACTCAACACAACAACAAAGTCATTATTTTACACGTTTTAAATCTAAATTTTCCTCGCAATTTTTCCATGTTTTATCATTGTTTAAACCTTCCCTGAATTTCCACGAATGTGACATAAACATTATCCTGGACATGTGTGCGTGATTTGGCCACTCTTTCTGCCCACTATTGATCCGATAGTTAGACAATCTGATATTGCCTTTATAAAGCTACTGGGTCTGAAATACATACGATTTAAATTAATTTGGTTTATATTAAGAGGTAAGTGACACGAAGTTCACCGGGTCATCTAGTTCGATATATTTTTCGATTTCATTAAGAAAATAGTAATAAAAACTCTTTCTCTTTTACTAAATATTGATATTGTGGGTTAGCCCATTCATCCAAGTATACCTTCATTTGGTCCCAAACAGTAAACACATTTTTGTTCATTAATTGTATCTGACTTTTTTTTTCTCAAATGAGTTGGACACAAATAGAAATATATACATTTACACACAAACAAACATGGTGCCTCACTCAAAATAATCACCCTGAACATCTCTGAAACAATAATACTCAGAAATTTCACTGGCATGAATATACAGCAGGGATTTAAGAAAATATGATAAATACTGTCAGACATTCTAAAACATGAACAAATATTATTTTCAACAAAAACTTTTTATATATACATTGACACCAAATATTATTTATTATGAAATCAACAATATGAAACATTAATCTTTTTGTAATGTTGGTTCCAGTACAATATGTAAATTAAATCCCGATAAAATTTAGAAGCAAAATTAATGCCTGAAACAAACTATTTGCACAGCTAGTATAGGATTATGAGGAGGGTGAGGTTTATGCTTGAATTTCATGAATTGTACGAGCTGCACATTTTGTTTATTTCAAACATCAACTTTGCTTCTCATTTTCTTGGTATTTAATTTCCATATTGTGATACAACCAAAATCAATCTTTTGTGATTATTCATGCTATGGATTTCATGGAGTGACCATAAAAACACCATAAGTTTGTGTTGAAAATAATATTTGTTTATGTTTTAGAATGTCTTGCAGTACTTACAGTACCGGCGGAAGGGCCGCGCGAGCCGGGTGACTGCCCGGGGCGCCAAATTTTAGGGGAGTTTGGGGGGCGCCAAAATTCTTGCCAAATTTATATTATTGTAAACAGTGAAGTAAAAATTATCTTTTTCATAAATTGTGTAGCAACATTGGTTACTATCCCATGCAGTAGGCCTCACTCTTTATAACAACCCCAGTTTCTTCTTGAATCTCCTATAAAGGAAATCCCTTCATCTTATTTGTCTATAAAAAATATCCGTTCACAAAGCTAAAGGCTATTGTTGAGAGTTGGGAGTTTTGAGCAACAATAACACATTCTGACAATTACAACCACCGTGGTGACGACAATTGCACTCCTTGCGACAAAGCTATGTCGGCCGCTCTAAGAATACACACAAACAATATTGAGTTATCGGCAACCAAAAAGAAATGAGTCCTGTTTTTACTGTCAAATGTCTCGTGAAAGAAAATTATAAATCAGAAGTCATGTACATGTAGTGCAGGCTTCGTGGTGTGCATGTTCTTCTTTTGCCTCCTGAATTTCGACTCTTAGAAGAAGAATCGTTGCGTCAATGTGATCTTTATCAACATGTCGGAAAAAAGAAGCCTTCTGGAAATGTATACAGAAAAAGAAGAGCACAATTAGCGGCTGAAAATAAGAATCAGGCAGCAGCATTACAGAAATTCTTTCGTACTCCTGAAACAGACAATAATGAAAATGAAAACGTAGAACCACAGAATGAGGAAACAAGCAAGAAATCAACAAATATTCCAGAAGATAACAACACAGTACAGGTAAGTAGGCCTGCATTACGTAACATATTTTCGTTTTATTATGTTTAATAGAGAAGAGGTGTTTACACACGTAGCGTCTTAGCAGGCTGGGGTGGGTATGGTGGCGGCCTCTCAGATAGGCGGCGAACTTCAGGCTCAAAGAAAGTTCTTTCCCCACTGATATAAGCAGCAATAATTACATTCTATACCAACACTGATGCTTGATACATGTACCAAAGCGATAAGACTTATACTCGTTAGATGGGTATCAACCAACTTTAATTAAAGACTTTGCAGAGAAAAAGGCACGAAAAGTTAACTTTACTTAGCTTTCTAAACAACTCAAAGGAAAATTTGCATTAAAACTATATAAAATTATATTACTTGTTGCATTATTTCTATTACAGAATCTTTGTACAAGGCTGTTACAAAATATATTTGTATATTCTTTTGTTCATATATGTGTTCTCTTTCGCATTTAACAAGGTTGTTTATGTAAATATGTGTAAATAAATCCTGTATCGCATGATCAATCTTAATTTTATATAAATCGTTGTTTCTTGAATCGTTCTGTAAATTTCTAATCAGTAACGTAGAATATTCTGCATGCTCATGTGTAAATAATTGTTTTGTGTATTGTTAACCAAAACTTACTCTGTGTATTTAACTGATAAAAGTTAAGATCTCACTCAGTTTGATAATTGATTCTTATAGTTATAGAGTTCGAGAAGTTATACTTTAAAAGCAGCTATCTGTCGGGTAGCATAGCAAAATACCAATGGGTTGTAGGGGGCGCCATACGGATTCTTTGCGCAGGTGATATTTCCCCCTTCCGCCGGCCCTGAGTACTTACTTTTGTAAGTCCCTGCTGTATACCTGTGTAAGTCATTTTTAAATAACAATTATTGTTTCAGAGATATTTGGGGTGAAAAGTTTATATTATGAACACCGATCATGTATCAGTAGTAAAAATGTATCAAACAAGGACGTTACAGGCTCAAGCATGACATTCCTATTAATGGAGACCATTCCAATTTTAAATGTCTTATTCCATCAACTTGGAAATATGCTTTACGGCTTGTGGGTGTGCAGTTATAATAGCATCAAACCCAGGAGTGTTCATCACCTTACAGAGGTTCTGTTTGATGAAAAGGACCGCACGTTCCCACAGCAGATCACAGGAGTAGAGTTTAGCGTTGGCGGCCGTCTCCGCAGCATTGTCCACATTCAGGCGGCCGGAAATGTGCGCCTCGCACTGGCGCTTCAGCTGCGGCAGCTGGCACTTGTCGGCGGCGATGAGAATGTCCCACGGCATGTCCGCGAGCGCCGGAGCGACCCCCGTGTACACGTAGAGCAGCACCTGCTTCAACACCTCCGGCTTCACGTCGACGATTTCCACGCGGCCCTCCTTCGCCTCCTTCGTGTGCGGCTGCAGCATGGAGGCGAAGTACGGGCTCCGCACAGACAGCAGAGCTCTGTGCGCCTTCAGCACGGTGCCGCCCGCGTGCAGTTCGAAGTCTGTCAGGACTTCCTTCTCGAACATCTCGTCCAGCCCCTGCACTATTCCGACGTGTGGCTCCGCTGCCTCTACTGTAGGCAAGTTGTCCTGAATAATGCACAGGATGCAGATTTCGCACTGCAGTACAATCTCGTCCTCATTCTGCGACGCGCCCGTTTCCCTGATGAGCCGCAGTTCCGATTTTCCTCCTTTCGCTACGGCGGCGTTTGTGCTCGGGAACACTTCTCGTTTTTCACCGGAAGGAAGAATCTCGAAGGCTTTCATATTTGCCCTCAGAGGCTTATCGGCTTCACACTTCTTCAGCAAGAAACTGAGGTAAAGGCCGTCCGACTTCTTTGTAAGTACCATGCACCACTCGCTGGAATTCTGGTGTGGGAATGGAATAGATTCGATGGTGGTAGCACCTGCAGGCAGTGTCGTGAGGCCCCTCACAGTCCAGCTACCGTAAGATGAGAAGTTCTCAAATCTCGTGCCAAACGAGTACCTCATCGCGTGTGGTGTGCCTGCCGATACTTCTGCAATAGCACTCGTTACTGTCCCAGACACTGCAACAGATAAATATTAACAAACATTTTTAACATGATATTATGTCACTCCCATAGATATCTACTGCCATATTGTTTACTTTCTGTGTAAGGTATTGTAAGGGTACAGACATATTTTTGAAATTTTTTGTCTTTCAAAGAAATGGAACCTTACATTTAAACCTCTATACAAACAAGTACGAGTGAAATAGATGTTAGGTGAGAGGAAATTTTAATATATTTTTGTTTCCTTTTAACTTTAGTGTAAGGAATTTCATTGTATATTTTCTGTTCTTCCCCCCCACCCCCCCTTTTATATTTTCCTTCTCTGAGGACTTCCTTTGGCTTTTATATATATATAAAATAGACAAAGATTACTCACCAGGCGAAGGAGCACAGGTGTGACAGCAACACAAATAAATAAATGAATACACACACAAACGCAAGCTTTCGCAACAAAGTTGCTTCTTCAGGCAGAAGCGAAGGAGAGGGAAAAGGAAATGATGAGGGTTTTAAGGAAGGGGTAAGGAGCCATTCCAATCCCAGGAGAGGAAAGACTTACCTTGGGGGGAGAAAAGGAAGGTGAACAAATACACACACACCCATACATTTACACAGACAAAACACACCTAGGCAGACACACTATAGAAACCAAAGAAGTTAAGAAGTTAGACAAAGATGCCACTAGAGGCAGAGGCTCTGTCTAGAGAACCGGGGCAAAGATGTTAAGATGTTAAAGATGGCAGGGGGGAATTCAAATTTAGCGGAGGTTAAGACCTGGTGGGCAACGGGAAGAGAGAATATGCTGAAGGGCTAGTTCCCATCTCCGGAGTTCTGAAGGATTGGTGTCGGTGGGAAATATCCAGATATCCCGGCGGGGTAGCACTGTGCCAAGATGTGCTGGCTGTGCCCCAAGGCGTGTTTAGCCACAGGGTGATCCTCATTACCAACAAACAAACAAACACTGTCTGCCTGTGTCCATTCATACGAATGGACAGTTTGTTGCTGGTCATTCCCACATAGAACGCTTCACGGTGCAGGCATGTCAGTTGGTAAATCACGTGGGTACTATCGCAAGTGGCTCTGCCTTTGATCGTGTACACCTTCCGGGTAACGGGACTGGAGTAAGTGGTGGTGAAAGGGTGCATAGGGGAGGTTTTACAATGGGGGCAGTTGCATGGGTAGGAGCCAGAGGGTAGGGAAGGTGGTTTGGGGATTTCATAGGGATGGACCAGGAGGTTACGAAGGTTAGGTGGGCGGTGGAAAGACTCTTAATTAATACAGTTTTCAAGATTTAAATTGGCATTTAAAATCAGTATGCCTATTTAGATGGAATTTGGGAAAAGTTGTTAAATTTCCATCTGTTGCGAGGCTGTGTGACAAGCACGGGGCCTACAAGAACAAGTTTATAAAATATTGGTCATGCGGACACCTCGCAGTATAAGTATAATTTTCTTCCTACAAATAACATGATAACCAAGGAAGTAATGACCTATTCCACATTTCTGATTAATATTGGACTTATGTCCAATGTAAATCATTTTCCCAGCATACTTTCTCAGTGTAGTCTGAGCCCCATTTACAATAAAATTTTATGAATTCTGAAACACACTGTCAACAGAGGATTTAAATTCAAATCTGCAGAAATTTAAGGACAGCTGTGCAAAGATTATGTGGACACACAATAACCATTCATTCACAAAATGTGAAAAATATGGCCAATAAACAAGATCTAACATGTTTTGCCATAAAAGGCAAATTTTGCATGTAAAAGAATTATTTATACCATTGCACCTACAAAGAGACATATTTAACTGATTTTATGAGAAAAATAAATAAATAAAATATTATCAGAAAGAGTTTAATATTCAAGTAAATGGTAATGTAGGTTTTATAAACTTTCTGAAATACAAGTATATTGGCCACAGCTTAGGAGATGTTTCTTATTGTACCAGTTAGTATTATCCCTTTCACCTACATATAATGGGAATAACAGAAGAGGACCCTAAATGTAGGATCTGTGATGACGGTGATGAAACTGCATCACATCTAATCTTTGAATGCACTGCATTGGAGAGTAAAAGGCACAGAACATTTGGGACAACCAGACCCGAAGAAATTGTGTCTAATAAAAAACCGGTAGAGGGACTCCTTGCACTGTTCAAGGGCATTGGTTGGCTTTGCTAGATATACAAGAAGCGATACTGCACAATAAACTTAGTTTCGGTGCGGGCAGTGGCGAGTCGGACCAAGACTGTTTTGGCTTCCCTGAGAAAAATCAAATCAAATCAATTATCCCTTTCCATCCAAACCTCACAATTGTGCGGGTTCAGATTTTACTTTCTTACCCCGGCATCAATCTTCCGGTATGATACCAACCAACATGCAATGATAATTCACTCTCTGCTCTTCGCCTACACAATCATTGCATACCAGTTGGAATCATATCAGAAGACACAGGTCGGAGAAAAGAGAAAATCAGAACTCTCACGTCGTGCAGATTTGGGTGGAAAGGGTTATGTTGTTTTAAAAGTCATCACCCCGCTGTTCCTAGCTAAGAAAGTACATTTAAATTCCCAGCAAAATAAAAGTTGTCGGTTGACAGAGAGGAAAAAAGATATTATGTGTACAGGGTAATACTTAACATTACACTGACAATACAAAGAAGAATACACAAAATGACTAGACCAGATGTTTAAGAATACAATGGCTGGCTAATTATTGGGAAAATATAGGATAAGCCAGCCACTCTGCGCATACTAAAACCCTCTGGTAAAAAATATAAAAGAACAAGACATAAACCATAAAAGTGAAAACAGATTAAAATTTCTGTAGGGGCAGTGGCCTGAGGAATCAAGAAATCAGGATAAGGTACTCACCACTAAATAGAATGATAAAAATGTACGAATAAAACCTCAATCACAGTCAGCCATAGAGGCATTGTCTCCAAGCATTAAATGAAGTGCGGCAGGAAGATTGAAGAACTGTTGCAGGGCAGCTACAAGATAGGATACGGACTAATGTCATAAGAGAGCCACAGGGACATTTAGGTGGGTTCTCATGACAGAGAAGACGGCTATATGTCAGACACGTAAGTGACAGAGTATAACAGAGTCCTCTGAGAAGGCCTAAGGGAAGACATTCATGCAGCTATAGATGGTTTGCTCACACAGAGCTTATTTAGCATGCACATGGCACACCATTCTGAGTTCCAAGCCTCAAATACCTTGTGGTGGAACCCCATTCAGATATCCCTTCCTGGGATACCAATATCCAGGGGCTGGGATGTGGTGGCCTGCTTGGCCAGCTGATCAGCATGCTCACTGCCTGGGATAACGGTTGGGTGGGGTTGGGTTGTTTGGTTGGGATAGGGGGACTAAACTGTGAAAATGGCCTGTTATGTTTTCTAAGCAAGATCTCGGGCAGTGGAGATCTGCAAATGTAAGTTAAAACCGTCACTTGGTCAGATGACTCCTGATTTCGGTTGGTAACATCTGGTGGCAGACTGGTGTTGTGCAGACTGCCATGAAAACATTGGGCCCAAGTTACAACCAACGCTCTGTGCAAGCTGGTGCCAGCTACATAGCTGTCTGGACTGCTTTTTCACAGAAGGGCTGGGTTGTCTGAACCAACTGAACAGATCTGCAACCATTCATGGTTTTCATATCCCAAAACACAGGGCATGTACAGATAAAATCCAAGGAATGTCCAACCATATCAAGGACAATGCAAAGAAGACAATTTTATGACTGTCTTTCTAAAACAAATTAAGCACTGCAGTATGCACAGATTATTGCACACAATAGCCAAACTGAGCTCAGTTAAAAAACAATAACACACAGAAAGCTTGTTCAAAATGCTGTGTTCTGTACACAGACATGAGACAACACATTGTGGCAACTGAATTAGCGGTAATAACAGAAAGTTGCTGCTGAGGATGTTTGTGATGACTTGTGTTTATTCGCCAAACAAATCACACAAGCAATTGTATTTGGACAGCGTAGTGAGCAGGTAATGCAATGCAACAACATGACTTACTCTAAGCTATGACATGGAGAGCCATAGGAAGGTTTGAAGTGGGACAGACACTGAAGGAGGTGTTCCAAAGTGTAATTACCAAGACTGGATGAAATTTCTGTTAAAAGAAGGCAAGGCCAAGGTCACCCATGGGTAACATCAGCAAGAGATTACTTATCTCCAGTTAATGACCCATCAAGACAGAAGGCTGAATGCAACTCAGATGCAACACACCCTCAATGCAGCAACAGAATGCACAATAGCAAAACAAACAGTCCAAAATCACATTCAGGCACGTGGGCCCTACACACAGATACGTACAGTGTGTGTCGCACGAAAACCGTGACATCATTGGCCCGTAGAAACTGGAGGGAGGAACACCAGGATTGCCGGCCTCGGTGGCCGAGTGGTCTGTGGCGTGCCAGTCACGGTCCGCACAGCCACTGCAGTCGGGGGGTTCGAATCCCTCCCCTCGGGCACGGATATTTGTGCTGTCCTTAGTATAAGGTAGTTCGTAGGTACAGTAAAACCTCGTTTTTACGTTCCCGGTTTTTACATTTTCCTGCCATTTACACCATTTTTTTGTCGGTCCTGTCAAATTTCCTATGTTCACAATGTTAATTCGCCCTCATTTTTGCATTATCATATTTACACTTTTCCTGCATTTTACACTTTTTGAAAGCATGTTCGTGAAGAAAAAATGACGTATTCTACATAAATTGATGCTAGCATGGCTTTCCCCTTAAAGTATAGCACTTAAAAATTATTCACAGTCAAGTTTCTTGACACTTTGCATTTAATGAAACGTATATTTCGCGTATCATTGTTGGCAGTACGTATCTAGTTGACTTACGACGCACCGATTTGTGACGATGTAGTTCCTCTTTCCACCAGCTTCTTTGCCACAATGGCTGGCGTGTACTCAAACAATCAGAACCAGTTGCTTTGTTGATGTGAAAATAAAGAGTTGCATTGTTTTTGTGATACATATTTCTGATTCATAAAGAACGTTATCTGTCAAAGTTTGGTATCATAATACCCACAACCTCAAAAAAGCGGTAATAGTGTGAGTTGCCAATCCTATGCATACATCACAAAAATACTTATGCATATGTTCTCACTCGAGAACATGAATAAATTCTCTAATATTGTCGAGTGAAACATCGAAAAATACAAAAAGAACGGAACTTTAGGAGTTTTACTACGTAAATAATTAATGCCAGTAAAAGGCAGTAATTTTGAATATGTGTTACATAGCCTGGCAGCAGCGTCCAAACGATATCTATCGAACTGGTTCAAGTAATTTTGAAGATGTTTTACATAGCCCAGCAGTGGCGTCCTCAATTATAATGAATGAAATTACGTCAAAAATTTCTACTTCCCATAAAAGTACCAGTTCTGCCCTGTGCTTAAAATAGTAAAAATTTGGATAACCTTTATTGTATAATAAACTTCCTGGCGAATATTTAGATGCCTATTATGTACATATATCACAAATAAACTACGAAAATGCGAGTCTGATCCAGTAAACACATTTTACCATTTAAAACACTACTTCCTGCATTTTACGCTTTCCTGCATTTTACACTATTTTACTAAAGTCCCTTGAAAAGTGTAAAAATGAGGTTCTACTGTAGTTTGTAAGTTTAGGGACTGATGACCCCGTACTTAAGTCCCAAAGACTCCACAAACATTTCACCAGACAAACCTGATTGGGGGGGGGGGGGGGGCATGTCTGGGAATGCAGGCAGACAAGCACCTCCCACAATGGTTGCAGAGCTGATACTGCACTCATGGAATTATGGCTAAATATCCCTCAGGAGCTGACTGATGACCTCATACTGTCCATGCCATGGAGGTGTGCAAGTGTACTGGCTGTATGAGTAATCACACACCATATTAGAAGGCAATGAGAACGACTTTTTCAGTATTATGGAAGCCCCGTGGTGCTTTGCTCTACGTAAATGCCATGTAAACATAAAGAAAAGAGTTGAGACAGCAAAATATTGTACCGTATCACACACAAATTACAACTGTAACCAATAAAATATGTTACCATGTGTATAATATCTCACCTGATCGCCTAACTGTTTCGAGCCGTGCATTTCTCCCAAGTAGAACCTTCTGGTGAAACCTTAGCTTTATCAATTTCCATCATATACACCTGATTTGTATACATTTGTATCGTGAGGGTTGTCCGAGCCAGTCAGTCAAAAATACATATGATACCTAAAGATAATGTGACAGCATAAACTACAAATTCATAATCATTATGTGTGTGTGGCTTGGTAGCACAGTGGTAAAGTGTCAAACTTTAAATCCAAAGGTCCCAGGTTCAATTCCCACCAGGTCTTAGGATTTTTATCTGTTAATATTTTCTTTCACCTCTGGCTGTGTTGCTGATTTGAAAAATGTCGAGTAGCACCGTGGTTTGGAACCCACTTTAAACTGTAGGTCCCCCTATAACTGGCTGGGTAAGTCACTTTGAAGGTCAGAGGAAGGCAATGGCATACTACAACCAAACAGGACCATACCTAGTAAAGCACTGTGGTGTTCAAACCAATCTTCGTATTATATATATGTGTGATGTCTATTCCAAAAGAACAGATGTCACTTCTGATCCTGCAGTTGCTATTGTTTTCATATTCACAGAATATACGACTTCAACTACGAATGGGCAAAGTTGAAAATGTGTACCCAGCCAGGATTCGAACCCGGATCTCCAGCTTTCTAGGCAGTTGCGCTGACCCCTACACCACTGGGGAATCCCAGCTAGGCACACATTTTCAGCTTTGTCCATTCCCAGTTGAAGTCATATATTCCGTGAATATGAAAAAAATAACAACTGCAGGATCAGAAATGGCGTCTGTTATTTCAGAATAGATGTCACATGTATATATATAATATGCCGGTGATGGGTAGTGATCCTTTCGTTAGTGGGGAGGGGTGGGCAAGTTTGGAGCTCTTACTCTTACGGGAATTAGTACATAGTGGCTATGAGTTTGAGTACTGTGGACAGAGTAAAGCTGGGAATTTGTGTCTGACAGGAGGCGTGCCTAGGTAGTCCTTGCAGATGCGGTGATCGCTGTGTCCCAAGTGGTGTAGGGGTCAGCACAACTGCCTAGAAAGCAGGAGACCCGGGCTGGCTGGGTACACATTTTAAGCTTTGCCCATTCACAGTTGAAGTCATATATTCTGTGAATATGAAAAAACTTCAGATTGTTGACTGCTTTACCTTTAATCATTATGTCTGAATTGTATCATACTAAATCTATTGTCTAAAGCATTGTAAAACACAGTTATCAGTATAAAACTGATTGAATTTGTAATTTATGCTCTCTCATTGTCTTTGGGTATCACATGTACTTCTGAAGAACCCATGTTTACATCTGTCGAAACCTCGGTCAAAGTTAGCCGATTATAAATTTGAAATCTTGTAACCGCTGTTGAGGTGCAGTCACATTTAAAATATTGCCTTTCCAGTAGCACTGTTTAGCCTCTTGGTTAGTTGTGCTATATTTATTATAGTACATTGTTGTCCTGTGTACCCTGATTTTGCAAGGCTTCTTTTGCAGTTTTTGTATGTATAATTGCTTATGATCTACTCATTTCTTATGTATTTGTTAATATTTCTACATAGCACCCTAATGAAGTTTTCTAGATATTTTCTCCTGTTTGGAGATTCTATTTAAACTTTGATTTCCACATTATAAAAAATTTTAAAACAGGGAGAAACAGCTTTGGTTGCACTGAAAGATTTATTTGATTGACATCCACTGCATTCAGTTGTAAAATGTTAGCAGGCAAACTGCTAGTATTTGTGGGCCCACAGGGTTTCGATTCTACCACTAAAGATGATCAGACACTGACTTAAATCAATTTTGTAATTCAAATTGAAGGTTTCTGTGGTATCGCAGTCCAAAGTGCGCGCCACCTACTTTCGCCGCGCGCCGCCATGCATGCACGGCGCGGCGTTCTTCCGACGACAGCCACGAGCGCCCTCTGCGGCAACTCCGCTCGTGGCCACCAGTGAACGACATCGTTCACTTGGGACTGAGATAGGAACCAGTTAAGACCTTCGGAATCAGATAGGCACCAGTGAAGACTTTGCTATCGTACAGGCACTAGGCAGGCCTCTAACAACTATGTATCAGCCTTCTGCAGTACTATGTAAAAGTTAAGTATTGTACAAATTCTGTGCAATATATATCTCGTTCTAATTTACTCTAGTGTTTCTAGTTCTGGCTGCTCCCCTCCGTACCTGCACCAGCGTGCTATCTTTATTTCTGTGTCGGTCACATTCCACTCGGCCACCGACACCTACAACGGAACGAGACACAAAAGCGGCGACGAGGCTGGGACACAAAATTTTCAATGCAACCAAAGTTGTTTCTTCCTGTTTTAATAATTTTAATGTAGTCGCTCTGCACTGAGCGACTCCGTCTGGAGTCTACAAATAAAAATATTTTCAAATCTATCACAAATTTAAACTCTTTATTACTTCCATACTTCAAACCTATCACAAATTTAAACTCTTTATTACTTCCATAGTTCCAAAAATTACAAAACTGTATTGCTCTCCTGAGTAGTGGCCCCCGAGTGGTGCGCTCCAGTGCTTGTTTATGTGACTGCATATTATGTGTTGCATGGCCAGTTCCTTTGTGTTCTCACACCACACTGGTGTTGAGATTTTCATTGTTTTACTTTTTACAAGTGCACAATGTTATATTTTACATCATTTAACCTGAGCAACCCTGCTTGTAATATATAATACTGACTGTGTTTTTATCTGATTGTTTCACTTTCTATTTCGCCTATGTAAATTTTTCTATGTAAGATACAGAACTATGTACAGAATTAAGTGCTAGCCAGCCACTGTATTTCGTTTGAATAATTTTTTGCATATTAGTGGAAAATTTCCATCAGATTAATTAAATTGAAACATTACCTTTATGAGTATCAACAAGAATGACAATTATCAAATTACTTTGACCACTGGAAGTAGGAATGCTAAACTGTACTTACATTATGGAGACACTGATTTAACGTTACCAACATGTTTTGTACTTTGTCTACATTACAATAATTATCAGTGACCTTCATAAATAAGACCATATTAAAAGTTACAGTATATATATTTTCAGAAAGATGTACTAGACATGTATTTTTAAGTATGGTCTGTTTGAACATAAGTACACAATGAAGGTGTGTGTGTGTGTGTGTGTGTGTGTGTGTGTACACACATTTGCATTACAGTTACCGTGAATGGCTGAAAGCAAGGGGAAATGATAGTCATGAATTTTCTTGAGGACATGCAGCTCTACTGTATGTATATATGATGATGGCATCCTCTCGAGTAAAATATTCCGGAGGTAAAATAGTCCCCCATTCGGTTCTCTGGGTGGGGACTAGTCAGGAGGATATCGTCATCAACAAAAACAAAACAGGCATTCTATGGATCAGAGCATAGCGTGTTCCTACCCTTAATCGGGTAGATAAGTTAGAAAATATGGAAAGAGAAAAGGACCGGTTAAAGTTAGATATGTTGGGATTAGTTAGGTTCAGTGGCTGGATGAACAGATGTTTTGGTCAGGTGAGTACAGGGTTAGTAACACAAAATCCATTGGTGGTAATGCAGGAGTAGGCCTGATAATGAAAAAGAAAATAGGAATGCCAGTAAGTTACTATGAACAGCATAGTAAACACATTATAGTAGCGAAGATAGACATGAAGCCAACACCGACCATAGTAGTACAAGTTTATATGTTAACTAGCTCTGCCAATGATAAGGACATCAAAGAAATTATTAAAAGAAAGGAAAAGAAAACTTAACTGTGATGGGGACTGGAACTCTGTAATAGGAAAAGGAAGAGAAGGAAATGTAGTAGGTGAATATGGACTGAGGGAAAGGAATTAAAGAGGAGATTTCCTGGTAGAATTTTGTCAGAGCACAATTTAATCATCACAAACAGATGGTTTAAGATAAAGCATACAGGTAGAAAATTAAGGAGATGGAATCTGGACAAACTGAATGAACCAGAGGTAGTTTACAGTTTTAGAGAGAGCATTAGGCAAGGATTGCCTGAAACGGGGGAAAGTAATACAGTTTAAGAAGAATGGGTAGCTTTGAGAGATAGGGTAGTGAAGGCTGCAGAGGATCATATAGGCAGAAGGACAAAGCCTAATAGAAATCCCTGGATAACACAGGATATACTGAACTTAATTGATGAGGAGAAAATATAAAAATTCAGCAAGTGAAGCAGGAGAAAGGGAGAACAAATGTCTGAAAAATGAGATTGACAGGAAGTGCAGACTGGTTAAGCAGGAGTGGTTAGAGGACAAATGCAGAACCGTAGAAGACTGAATAACTAGGGGAAAGATAGATACCATCTACAGGAAAATAAAAGAGATATTTGGAGACAAGAAAAACAGCTGTATGAATATCAAGAACTCAGACGGAAAACCAATACTAAGTAAAGAGGGAAAAGCTGAACTGTGGAAGGAATGTATAGAGGGCCTATACAAAAGAAATAAACTTGAAGGCAGTATTCTAGAAATAGAAGACAAAGTGGAGGAAGATGAGACAGGAGATATGATACTGCGAGAAGAATTTGACAGAGCGCTGAAGGAGTCGAAACAAAGCTCTTGGAGTAGCTGATATTCCATCTGAACTGCTGATATCATTAGGAGAGCCAGTCATTAAGAAATTGTTCCACCTGGTATGCAAGATGTATGAGACAGGGGAAATACCCTCTGACTTCAAGAAGAATATTGTAATTCCAATTCCAAAGAAAGCAAGTGCAGACAAGTATGAAAATTACAGAACTATCAGTTTAATAAGTCATGGTTGCAAAATACTAACACGAATTATTTACAGATGAATGGAAAAACTAGTGCAATCCAAAATAGGGGAAGATCAGTTAGGATTTCAGAGAAATGTAAGATATGTAGGCAATACTCACATTACGACTTATCTTAGAAGATAAGCTAAGGAAAGGCAAGCCTATGTTTTTAGCATTTGTAAAAAGCCTTCGACAATGTTGACTGGAATACACTTTTTCAGATTATGTAGGTAGCTGGGGTAAAATATAGGGATCAAAGAGTTAAATTCAATTTGTACAAAAACCAGACAGCAATTATTAAAGTCTAAGGGCATGAAAGGGTCACAGTGGTTGGAAAGGAAGCAAGACAGGGTTGTAGCCTTTCCCCAGTGTTGTTCAATCTATACATTGAGCAAGTTGTGAAGGAATGCAAGGAAAAATTGGAGAGAGAATTGAAGTTCAGGGTGATAAAATAAAAACCTTGTGGTTTGCTAACGACATAGTAATTCTATCAGAGACAGCAAAAGACCTGGAAGAGCAATTAAATGGAATGGTGAGTGTCTTGAAAGGAAGGTATAAAATGAACATTAACAGGAGTAAAATAAGGGTAATGGAATGTTAAAGGTAAAGCAGTCAACAATCTGAAGATTGGTTTGAACACCACAGTGCTTTACTAGGCATGGTCCTATTTAGAGGTGGTATGCCGTTGCCTTCCTCCGAACTTCGAACTGACTTACCCAGCCAGTTGTAGGGGGACCTACAGTTTAAGGTGGGTTCTGAACCACGGTGCTACTCAGTATTTTTCACATGAGAAATAGTGCCAGAAGTGAAAGAAGTGGAAAGTGACAGATAAAAATCCAAGGACCTGGCGGGGATCGAACCCGCGACCTTTGGATTTGTAGTCTAGCACTCTAGTCATAAAATCAGGTGATGCTGAAGGAATTAGATTAGGTAATGAGACAATAAAAGTAGTGGATGTGTTTTGTTATTTAGGTAGGAAAATAATTTCTGATGGCCAAAGTAGAGAAGATATAAAATGCAGTGGATTGAGAAACTATTGAAGACACTGGATAATGGAAATAGTTATATTTCAAAAAAATAAATAGAAGTTCAGGATATGATGGTCCTAAACCCCTTTAGAATTTTGAATTAATCATTAATCATAGACTATTTTGTTTCTGTGTTAAAATAGGAACTGAGGTAGAAAGATATCAAAATAGAAACTGAGGTAGAAAGATATCAATAAATAATGGAATTCCTTGAGACGACATTGACTCGTTATACCAAAGGTATTAAATGTAAGGAGAGGCATTGAATTAAAATTTTGCTGTGACTGGGATTCAAACCCAGGACCTCCTACTTACTAGTTAGGTGCTTTATACCACTCAGCTAACACAGTGTCGCAGCCAAAGCGACTACATGGACTGTCTTAAAGCACACCTTCCACTACACCACATACTTTAATTCTGCCTCACGTTCCCTGTGAAATGCGTATTAATTATTAGAATTAAAGTATGTGCTGTGGAGGGGGACGTGCTTTAAGACAGTCCGTGTAGTCGCTTTGGCTACAACGCTGTGTTAGCTGAGTGGTCTAAAGCGCCTACCTAGTAAGTAGGAGGCCCTGGGTTCGAATCCCGGCCACAGCACAAATTTTAATTCAGTACCTCTCCTTATGTTTAATACTTGGGGTAGAAAGAAGTAGGTGTCTGGGCAGAAAGTCATACCTGCAAGCTTTGCAGGACTAGCACACCTCGAAGAAATGATATCTTCTCATTTAGCCAAAGACTAGGGTATGTTTCCAGAATGATATTTTTCAATCTATAGTGGAGTGTGGGCTGATATAAGACTTCCTCACAGATTAAAACAACATGTCGGACTGGGATATCAAATTGAAGATGTTTCAATTTTTGTTGATGATACTTAAGACTCTGATGGTTTATCCCAAGAATTAGATATTGTAGGTGCAACGAACCTCCTTTTATCTAGGTGCATATGCCTTAAGTTTCCATTTAAACATGTATGGGTGTAATTAATGCAGATGATGAAATTTTTGAGTTCTTGACAAATATGTATTTTCAAAATTAACAATATAGTAATAAGGACAGTTTACAACTCACTGCAAAGACATGGTGACAAACTGCGACAGGCACATACAAAAGAGACAAACACACACACACACACACACACACACACACACACACACACACACACAAAACACAACACTTTCAGCTATCGGCCATGGCCTTCTTCAGAATCTACAATATTCACACAATCACACAGGCACACAACACAATCATGCTATGCAAAACAAAGTTCTACTCAATACAGCACTGAACAATAACTAAAAGACACACAATAATGAAACTTCTAGCAGTTACGCATTGTGATTGTGTTTTGTGCCTATGTGAATGTTCTATTTTCTGAAGAAGGCCATGGCCAATAGCTGAAAGTGTTGTATGTGTGTCTTTTGTATGTGACTGTCACAGCTCATCGCCATGTCTTTGGTCGAGTTGTAAACTATCCTTATTACTATATATTATTAATTCCAACCTGGACTTTACATTATTATTTTCAAAATTATTCATACACAAAATACTGAAACAGTTCCTACACTATGAAATTACTTAAATGAACTAACCTAATACTTTGGCAGCATGGTCCATATAGTATATAAATATTAAAGAAAGCCAGATTAAAAAGAATGTAAGACAGGGATGGCAATCATTTGTGCATACTGTTCAACACAAACAAGAAAAAACCGTTGATGTAAGAAAAGGAAAGGTACAGTGTGAGATAAAAATTCAGGGCGGAAACATACCAATAAGAAGACTTGCTATCAATGACAAGATTCAGCATCATCAGTGAAAGTGATTAAGAGTTATAGGATCTATGCAACTGAGTACAGAATATGGATTGAGGTGAATTGCAAAATGATTAAAGTAATTTTAAGTACCAGAAATGAAATAGCGAGAAATTAACATCAAATTTTGTGATCATGACACAGATTAAGTTAAGGGATTCTACTACCTACGAAAGAAAGGAACCCTTCATGAATAAAATGAGGACATAGAAATCAACTGGAGATGTGAAGTATTTTTAATATTTTTAGGACAAATTTGACTTTTAATTAGATACAAATAAGTTCCAGTTCCAATCCTGCCAAAACTTAGTTCTGTTTCTAGAATAATGACTCAAATTACTGTCTTAAAAGAAAAATCACCTTCTTAAACTATCCCCCCCGCCTCTTTTCTGAGAGCTAGGACACTGTTTCCCTTGTCCCCACCCGTATGTAATAATGTCAGTATGAAAATCAGTATATGTTTAGTTTTATCTCAGCCTCTACCATAGGCATGCTCATGTAAAAACAGATATGTAAACAATCAAAGCAACACCTATATAAGACAACAGGTGTCTGGCACAAGCATTAGTACGTGAGGACTAAAGCTACTTACCATGATAGTTGTTTGAATTGTAGCTCATTGTGTCAACACGCAGATGAGGATGCACTTAGTAGAAATTCAGCTGCTTTCCTGCAAATAAAATCCATAGTCATATTTGTTCTTTAATAATTTATACACTTCAATAACATATCAAGCAAATAATAAGCATGAGGAAAATTCAACATTCTGGCAATAATTACTTTGATAGGTGAACATAAGCATCCAAATATGTTATGTAAGAAGTAATGGTGTTTGAACCTCACACATTTTAGAGAATTTAACATGGTAAAGGAAAGATGTTTTTGAAAGGGGTATTCACTTTATGTTTATGTGGATTATGACTTTAACATAGGGCAGTTTTGATATTTCATTCTTCATTACATTTTGAAATATGCCACTTTGGTGTTTTATTGAAAATCACATAGACAGCTCACTTTTTTAAAATGACCTTTGACAAAAGCCATTCTTATGGGAAGACCTGATGCTACCCGTCCAATTGGAAGACCCAGAAAGTGATGGGAGGATGAACTATGAAAAGATCATTGTCAGCTAGGAATCCGTGACAACTGGGTGCAAAGTGCACAAGATCATCACCTACGAAAGAGCAATGTGAGGTCGGCACATTATCTACAGGGTCCTCTTTTGCCGCTACGATGATGTACATCTTACCGTTTAAGAGTTATGACATTATCTACATGTCTACTCCACAAATTAAATGTAAGCGCCTGACGGAATGTTTATCGAACTGCTTTCATAATTATCTCTACCATTCCAGTCTCTAATAGCACGAGGGGAAAAAGGAAAACCTAAAGCTTTCTGTTTTCAATCTGATTTATTTTATATTAATATGATCACGTCCCTTATATAGGCGAGTGCTACCAAAATATGCTAACATTTGGGAGAGTAAGTTGTCGAGAGAGATTTCGCAAATAGATCTTGCTGCAATGAATAACCCCTTTCTGTTATAATTTTCCACCCTAATTAGTGCATCATTTTTGGAAAATTTGCTCCCCATAATACAAAATGTGCTGCCCTGCTCTATATCTTCCATCAGTCCCACTTAGTGGGTATCCCACAGTGCACAGCAATACTGCAAAATAGGATGCACAAGTGAAGGGTAGGCAGTTTCTTTAGTAGAACTGTTGCATCTTGTGAATGTTCTGAAAATCAAACATAGCCTTCGGTTCAACTTCCCCACGATATTTTCTGTGTGTTCTCTCTAATTAAAGTTGTTCGTAATCGCAATTCCTAAGTATTTAACTTGCTTGTCACACGTGTAGTCATGAAAGAACTGTACGCCTCCTGGAGGGCATAATGTTTGAAGAGAGTATATGTTCCAAAATCCTGCTGCAGACCAATGTCAATGATATGGGCCTATAATTTTGAAGGTTACTCCTATTACCTTTCTCGAATACCGGAGCTCTCCCTGCCGGAGTAGGTCATCCTATCCACCTTCCTACCATCAACTACTCCAGTTCTGACACAGGCATTTCCTATCCCATAAAATACAGAAAGTTGTAAAAGCAGTCGTGTTATCTACAAACTGAGCTGCAATAACAGTGCAGCAAACAAGCTGTCTGTATGTTCGAATCACCGTTTTCAAATTGTGGCCAGGAGTCAGATGGATGATCTTTTTGCAGAGCATGCAGCCCTGCACGATGTGGCTCACTTCAATGACTGCTACACAGCCTGTGCCATATGGATTCTCCAAACAATCAATAGCTTTTCTTAATTGTTCAGGTGGGAACTTTCCCTAAAACATAGCTGTAAACTATTATGACTGTCCATAATTCTTACAGATTTATGACCTTATTAGAGTTAGAGGAGGTTCATAAATAATTGTTATTGTCGTGGTCTTCAGTCCGCACACTGGTTTGATGCAGCTCTCCACGCTACCCTGTCCTGTGCGAGTCTCTTCATCTGAGAATACGTTCGGCAACCTACACCCTTTTGAATCTGCTTACTATATTCGTCCCTCGGTCTCCCTCTACGATTTTTTCCGCACACGCTTCCTTTTAATGCTAAGTTGACAATTCCTTGATGTCTCAGAATGTGTCCAATCTATCCCTTCTCTTAGTCAGGATATGCCAGAAACTCCTTTTCACCCCGATTCAGTTAATCACCTCCTCATTACTTACGTGATCCAGCCATCTAATTTTCATCATTCGTCTGTAGCACCACATTTCAAAAGCTGCCATCATCTTTTTATCTGAACTCCTTATCGTCCACGTTTCACTCCCATACAATGCTACACTCCAGACAAATGCTTTCAGAAAGCGCTTCCTAACATTTAAATTAATATTGGATGTTAACAAGTTTCACTTCTTTAGAAACGCCTTTCTTCCCGTAGCCATTCTGCATTTTATATCTTCTTTACTTCGGCCATCAGAAGTTATCTTGCTACCCAAATAACTAAATTCATCTACTACTTTTATTGTCTCATTACCTAATCTAATTCCTTCAGCATTGCCTGGTTTTCTGACATTGCATTCCCTTTGTTTTACTCTTGTTAATGTTCATCTTGTATCTTCCTTTCAGACACGGTCCATCACATTCAATTGCTCTTCCAGATCTTTTGCGGTCTCCGGCAGAATTACTATGTCATAAGCAAACTGCAATTTTTTTTATTTCTTCTCCCTGCACTTTAATGCCCTCTCCAAATTTCTCCTTCCATTCCTTCACTGCCTGCTCGATGTATGGTTAGGTATAGGTTAACCGAGAGGTTCCCCCCCCCCCCCCCCCCCCAAGTGAGTGCTTTAGGCATGAATTTTTGGACTGAGACCTGTGACCGATGTTACATTCTGTTGTGATAATCTGTAATTTATGTCTTTAATAACAGATTATTTACTATCTACAATACGTAGTACAATACTATCCAGTATATTTATATTTGTTGATCTTGTTTGTTTTGCTAGTTGGTATTTCTACATAGTGTATCCTGCGAGACTTGGGTATGACGTCATTGGTCAAAGCTGATGGGTTGAATTGTGGTCTTCAAATGTGGCAAAAATTATGGACAAGACATTTAGTGATTTTTTTTTAATGGAAAAGCTACTGTTTATATTTCTCTACTTATAATGCTATGAAAAGATCCATAGATCATAATTGTATCTTTCCCGATTATGTAGCAAAGGTGTAGGAAACATTAAAGATATCATATTCACTCCATCAAGTCAGACCTATTCATCCCCCTCCACACCTACGAATCGCACATTGAGCCACGAAGAGTTATGTAACTTCTTTGGTCTACGAGTACATGGTCACAGGTCCAGCGTACCAATCCATGTGTTTACCTGGGCATCTGAAATTTGTATAGTCTTTTCCACTTGCTTTTATAGTAGCATTGTGCAGCTAGAATATGAGTGATGAAATTTCAGCAATTTGTGACAGTCTTAGTTTCTAATTGTTTTATTCATTCTAAAATCCAGAACCATTGTGTGTACAGTGTTACCTACTAAGGATTTCATATTGTTATTTCAAAAATCCAAGGAATAAGAGGCAATGGATGAGGAAGCCCTGTAAATATTTTATGTAGACAGCTTAGAAGACAATTGGCCTCTCATTTAATAATGTAATGTGAGAGGATTTTGATTCTATGTTTAGTTTTACTTTCATTAATAATTTTTTAGATATAAAATATATTGATTTTGTAGTATTTGAAAATTAAAGGAACGCTTCTAACCCCCTTTGGTATTTACAAAAATATTTTTTTAGGTTTTTCCACTAACTTGATTCTTTTTATGTGGAATAGGTTTTATTAATGGAAAATATTTATTAACAGAAAGTGTCAAAAGTGTAGTATTTAATGGTCCAAGTCTAGTTTATAAATTTTAATATTTTCTTGGGGAGTGTCCCCTACCTCCTTTCTTCCACGGTCAGACTCATGATTACTGACAGTCTCTTCTCAATGTTGGCAGCTATTCTTCAATCTCCTAGGCCTAAACCATCACTACTTCCTGCTCACACCACTCTTTATTCCGGGTGTCAGGTATAACCTCTTCTCATACCAATTCACAAGAACTACAATCTCTGACTACAGAGTTTAGTGAATGAAGTCAGAATGGCCGCTCGGGCAACACATGCGAATGACAATCTGCCCATAGTGAATGTGTGTGTGTGTGTGTGTGTGTGTGTGTGTGTGTGTGTGTGTTGCATGTTAGACATGTTGCAAAAAGTGCTTGTTTAGTGTGCTGGTTCTGAACTGAGGACAGGACAATTAACTAGAAAAGGATTAACTTAAAGTTTTGTTTTAAGCTTGGCAAGACACGTAATGAAATGCATACAAGCTGATTTGTGTTTTTTGGGGTGAAGTGTGTGTATGAGTGGTTCGCCCATTTTAGAGGATGCTGGTAAAGTGTTTCTGACAATTCCCCGTAGCCAACGACCAGCCACCGTCGTCATTGATGGAAACATTGAAAAAGTGAATGCATTAATCACGCACAATTGTTGATCAACTTTGCGCATTATAGCGGATGAAATGCAGATGAACTGTGAATCCATGTGACAAATTCTTACTCAGAAGTTAAGCAAGAGGAAAACTTGTCCCAATTATTTGCCGACAATCGAAATCGAACACGTCAGAATTTTGTCTAAATTATGGATGTGACACCCAGTTTCTTGAACCATATGGTCACTAAAGATGAAATCTGGAGTCTCCGGTACAACCCTGATAACGAAACAGCAAAGCATGGAATGGCACTCTCCAACATCACTTCATCAGAAAAAATTGTAGCCGAAAAATCACACAGCTAAATAAAGCTCATTACCTTTTTTTAAATAGGCAATGCATTATCTACAAGGAATTCCTACCTGAAGGAGCAACAACGAACGCTGTGAGGTATGTCCAAACTATGATCCATTTCACACTACGTCTTCACAGGGTAACACTTTGGCAGACACAAGGTTCCTAGTTTTTTGTTCACTACAACGTTCACCCACACACAGCCAATATTGTCAAACAGTTGCTAGCAAAGAAGGGATGATGAAATTGAAACATCCACTATATTCAGCAGATCTCAATCCTACTTCTCGACTCAACTCGCTTGGAAAGGAAAGAGATTTGACAACATTCCAGACACCCAATGAAACGCGAGGAGGCTTTTCAAAGCCATCCAAACGAAAGACTTCATGCAAAGTTTCCTGGACATGTATCGCAGATCTCAGGGGGACGCGACTATTTCGAATGACAGTAAGGTGACTGTAGTTCATAGTTAATCTATGTTAATGTTACAGGAATATTCACCAAACTTCATTGTCAGAGGGTGTATCTACTTCAATTTTGCTACAGGATAAACTGCTTTTGACAACAAGAAATATGGCACCATCTATTTTATTCGATCGATCCTTCCTGAACAACATTTGTTACTTGGTAAAAATTTGAGCTGAACTTATCTCCGACTTGAGCCAGCTTTCACTACCTGTAATGATTTGGGCTTCAGTACTTTCTATTACTGCTTGGAACTTTGGTACTTTCCCCACACAGCTGTGATAATTCCCTACTGTCTTTATATCTGTGACCTGTACCCTTTCAGACTGAAACCCTTTTCGTGTGCTAAGACTAAAACCCTGACAAACGCTAACGTGTGGGAAACTGCCGCACGTAAGCTCTCTGGAAAGGTCGCAAACAGTGGTGGACGTGAGCGGTGGCGATACGGGCCGCCAGAGGGCGCCTGCAAGTGTGAGCAGAGCGACACGTGTAGTGGGCTGCCGATATGAGGCGACGGCCTTTCTCTCAGTCGCTCTCCGTCGTTCTCAGTTGCTGTCGAGATCTACTAGCAGTCGTTTTTACTTGGAATTAGATATTGGATTGCTGCTAGTATCATTTTGTCTAAGTTAAACTGTTTTTTTTTAGTTAGCAAATAATGAGATTATGCCAGTTTTGTGTGGACCACGCGTGTTGTGCACTGATGGTTACTTGCTATTAAAATATTATGTTCTCAGTTTCAGACAGTAATCAACTGTACTTAATACTCCCCTGTTCCAATACGTGTCGGCCTGTCCCGAATCCATGGCATCGAATCTGCAATTTTATTAATCACCGTGCTAAATATGGGCTCAGGGGCATGGAATTGTAAGGAAACGGCGTTGTTGCCTTCCACATGTAACTAATAAGGTAATTATTATAGAGGGAAAGCACCTAACAGGAAAAATATATGTAAAAAACAATAGATGAAGTCTACTTACCAGGCGAAGGAGCACAGGTAGTGATAGTAACAAATAAAACACACAACACACACACACACACACACACACACACACACACACACACATTTACACAGATGTAAATACAACTAGGCAGCATACTGTAGGGTTTCTACAGTAAGTAGAGTGCGGCAGCCGGAGGTGATGGTTGTACGACCGTGTTGTGTGCCTGTGTGTTTGCATGAGTGTTCTGTTTTCTGAGGAGGGCCATGGCCGATGGCTGAAGGTGTTGTATGTGTGTGTGTCTTTTGTACGTGCATGTCGCAGCTCGTCGTCACGTCTTTGCGGTGAGTTGTAAACTGTCCTTACTATATTATTATTAATTCCAACCTGGACTTTCCATTATTATATTTTGCACTGTCTCATTTTAACACGCATATTGCTATTACTTTTAACTTATAAAACATAAACTGTGTTACATTAAGTATGTCTTACTCTCAGCGTCAATTGTACAATGTTCTTTCAATCAATAATACCAAAAGCACAATGCTACAAACACAGAAATTATTTTACAGTTACTTTTATATTCTGTGCTCCATTAAAGTTGCACACAGACTGCACACCACTTGACACTTTGTTCTGCTGCAGGCCAAAACTCCCACTCGGATACGCCAGCCTATAAATTCTCTTGCACCCTGAAAACAACGTTACAGGCACATTTTTTATTCCTTTAATAAATTGCTATCATCAGTAATCTTCTGTGGGAAAGCTATATCGTAAGTAACGGCCATTGAGCCATTACACTACACCACAAACACACAAATGGTTATCTGAGTGTAAGGAAGTATATAGAAGCACAGGTATGATACAGTAACATAAATAACACACACACACACACACACACACACACACACACACACACACACACACACATGCAAGCTTTCGCAACCATTTGTTGCTTCTTCGGGCAAAGAGCAGGGAAGGAGAGGGAAAAGGAAAGGATGTGGGTTTAAAGGAGCGGGTGGGGAGTCATTCCAATCCTGGGAGAGGAAAGACTTACATTTGGGGAAAAAGAATAGGTGTGTGTGTTTGTTTACCTATCCTTTTTCCCCAAAGTAAGTCTTTCCTCTCCTGTGAGTGGAATGACTTCACCCGCTCCTTTAAACCCGCATCCTTTCCTTTTCCCTCTCCTTCCCTGCTCCTTGCCCGAAGAAGCAACAAATAGTTGCGAAAGCTTGCATTTGCGTGTGGTTGTTTTATTTATGTTACTGTCTCATACCTGTGCTCCTTTGCCTGGTAAGTAAACCTAATCTACTTTTTATATATATTTTTTTCCTGTTAGGAATTTTTCCTCTATAATCAAAGAAAGTATAGATGTACAATAAAATAAAAATTTCAAAACATTTAACATCTCGATTATGGCAGATTATCCACATCAAGTATTACCAATTCCACTGTTCCAAAGTGGCATCTTACGCACTAGGAAGCTAGCAGAAGCATGAAACTACAACGTCAATAACTGCAAAAATAATGATAATATTAATTATAAAATTTTGATTTGCAACTAATAAATATCACCATAAGAAGTTTGAGGCTAAAGTCGACATCATGCTCAGGAGAAGAGAAGCATTGGTGTTGCTTCCATATTACGTGTAGGTTGGCAATCCACCACATTTCACGTAGCCAGTTGCATGCCAGTTTGACTTCTACAGATAACACCTAATCAATTTATGCCCACCCATTCACCTACCAAACCCCATGATTTAAAGACACAAATCACAAATCATGATGCACAAAGTAGAGCAGATACAAAATGCAGAAATGTAAATAGCTACGGGGGGAGGTGGGGGGATTACTGAAGAAGAAATTGTTGACATTGTCTGTTAATCTAAGTGTTATGATGTTTTTTTTTTTTTTTCCAAGACATTTGTCGTCTTGAGTGTAGCCACATACGAGAATGAAACAGGGACAATAAGAAGTTCAGGCAGAAAAATGATATAAACTTCTGAAATTTGGTGACACACAAGGATGCTAAAGGTAAGATGGGTAGATCACATAAGTAATGAGGTGGTACTGAATAGAATGCACGAGAAAAATTTCTGGCACATGTTGACTTTGAAAAGAAGGGATCAATTGCTAGAACACATTCTTATACATCAAAGGATTGTCAATGTAGCACCAGAAGTAAGTCTGAAGGGTAGAAATTGCAGAGGGAGGCAGAGATGAGTACAGTAAGCAGGTACAAAAGTATGTAGTTTGCCATTCTTATTCAAATATAAAGAGGCTTGAGCAGGACACAGTTGTGTAGAGAACTGAATCAAAGCATCTTTGGATTGAAGACAACATCAACAGAAGAGTGTGTCTTCACTTTTACACCACACACTTATGCATTTCTCTCAAGCATTCACTACCGAACTCCATTATTTAACTAAAAAATATTAATTGCCTGAAAGAACTATAACTTGCAATGGAAATTGCTGTATGGTGAAAATTTAACATTTCATCATTTGTTTCAATGGAACACAGCTGTCTCATTTCATGCACCTAAACTGTTCCACCCTGCAATACTACTTGGTGATTGCTGTCAACATCACAGCACCAGCAAACACAAGTATAGAGCACCACTTACCATGATGCCAATTTTAGCACAGTTTCACATTCAATACTGAATAAATGAACCAAATTTCTTTACAAATTACATAGTCTAATCATCCAACAGTTTTCTGTTGTTATCTATCCACCATGAATCAGGTTGTTGTCTTGGTACAGTCTTATCTTATGATCAAAGAATTTCCTTGCTATTCGAATTATGTTTTTCTCTTCTATGTTTCCTGATCCATTCTCCCCTTTCCTCCTAGTAATTTTATCAGGTTTAATTCTATTTTGAATCCACAGGTGCCTAGTGACTGTATTTACAAGTTGTAAACAGATTAGTGTAATCTCAGTCTTTGTCATGCATGGTCCAAGTGGGACTATGTGTACAAAAGAGAAAGTGTAATTTTATTGCACTGAAAATGGTCACATTATGATTGAAATCTAGTTTTGAGATTTAAAAATGTATTACAACTGATTAGCATAATCTTCAGCGACTACTGTAAATCCCAACACATGTTCCTCCATTCGTTATCAGCAAGCCTTAGTGTCTGAATTGTTTCTGGCTTAAAAGTATATGTGTCATTCACTCATTATGCGTACCCAGTACATCCCACCAAAAAGAATCTTCAGAGATGTGAAATAAGTCAATGTATAAATTAACACAAGAGAAAGACATCATATAATGGCAATTCCAAAAGTGTTTTTATGATACAAGATACTTTCGTGTGACTGTTGTAGGACAACCATCAGGCACAACTTGCATGCCTGTGTCTTCCTGAGAAAAGAAAAGAGCTGCCATAGGATTCTACCACCAAGTGCAAAGTAGTCATCTAATTTTTTGATACAAAAATTGATGAACATACTGAAATCATTGCTAATAGACAAATGTGAGTGGTGAGCCTCACACAGGACAGTTTACAACTCACCACAAAGACGTAGCAACGAGCTGCGACAGGCACATAAAAAAGTCACACACATACAACACTTAAGTTATCGGCCATGGCCTTCTTCAAAAGTGTAATTGTGTGAATGTTTCATCTTCTTCAGAAGGTCATGGCTGATTACTTTTAAGTGTCGTATGTGCGTGTCTTATTTGCCTGTTGCAGTTCGTAATTACATCTTTGCGGTGAGTTGTAAACTGTCCTCATTATATTGTTTAATTCCAACCTGGACTTTCCATTATTAATTACTAGCTGAAAACCCGGCTTTGCCCAGCTATTTATTTATTCCTGCCTTGAGTTATTACTTCTCCTATCCCTTCTTTGTCCATCCATCTCCTTTTTTCTAAAAACATGCTATAATTATCAGAGAATATGTAAGTAATATCGCTGTCTTGCATAATGTACAAAATTATAAATGCAGTATCCAAACAAAGAAAGATAGTAAAATACAAATGACATACAATTTTCGTATGTCATTTTTATTGAGTTACATGTTGTACAATTGTATAATTTTTAAGGTATATAGTCATATGTATAAGTGCTATAATGTCTGTAAAATCTGTTGCGAATACAATTAGTAGTAAATAAACAAATTAAAACCTGGTGCGTGATGGGCTGTTTTCCATGAATGTTACTGTTTATGTGCTCATATCTCATGACCTACGTGTCGTACTGTGATACAATTTATAAGATACATTCAACTAAATGTGTGTATACTGTCTGTAAAATTTCCTGTCGCTACAATCTGTAGTGTTCAAATTATAAATTGTAACGTCATACCGACAGCTGTAGTTTTACTCAATAAACAGCAGAAAAGTAGTAAGCGAGAAACTTTTTTCCTTTCATTATTTTACTAGGGTTGCAAGCGAGAAAAAATTTAATAAAGGTTTGAAATTATGTTTAAAGTTTGTTCCAAGTCGCTAAGTACTGTCATTCTCATACAGTGTATTTCGAAAGTCTCATTGCATTATATGGCATTTTTTGTGATTTCTATTGGTTATGACATAATATCTTTTGAACCATGTGCTGTATCTGATTCTTAACCATGCAGCAATTGTTACCTCACGGTAAAGAATTTGGTACCAAATTTGGTTGAAATCGGTCAATTGGTTTAGGAGAAAATGAGCAGCATTGTCACAAAATGCAGCAGTTTTTCACGCCTCTCATTGTTTACGACGTCATATCTCGTGAACTATATTTCGTATGTGATTCTTACACTTACAGCGACCGTCCACGTGGATGGAACCTTATGTGTACAAAATTTCATAAAGATTGGATCAAAACTGTAGATTTATATGCAACACGTATAAACATACAGACACACTGCTTTATATATTAGATTCAGAAGTGATGTAATTCTAATGGAATATGAGAAATAGCAGAGAAGAAAATTGGGTTTTAGGTTTCACACCTGAGACAACTGTAACTAGTGGCAGCAACCTTCTTTGCCCAGCCGTGAAAGTTCAAACAAACGCTCTCTCTCGCTAAAGTAATGACAACTGAGTGCATCTTCACATTTGCGTGACACAAAGACAAAATCTATTAATTTTCGTGAGTGCAGCTGCATAACCACTCTGTTTCATTATCAAAAAGAGGTATTTTTGGTTGACTTATGCCCGCTGGGAACACTATAAACACTGACAAATACCAGCAAAGGCATAAGGATTCTTCTTGTCCACTTTTGTACTACCAAACTTTCACTCTCTTGCAAAGTTTGAACGGAACATCAACCACCGGACGTGGCCCCCTAACCACCACAGGAACGCCACTTGTCCAGAAGGCAGTGCCAGAGGTGAGGAGAAAGATGAGGTCCACCGCTTCCTTGGGGAAATACCAGTGAGGCGGTACACTGTGAGCATACAAAACTGGGCATAACTTTAGACTGGGATACCACCCGTCTGCTTTGGCCCATTGTGTCGGAAAACCAGTATACAGGATATCTTAATACTTGTGTATTGATGATACAAATAATCTCTAATTATTATATATAGCTAACAGAATGTACCATCGATCACAGGTCTTAGCCCAAAATGTCATGCCCACGGCACTCACATACGAATAAAACAAAATTCCCTCGGTTAACCCTCACCTAACCATCAAAGAGAAGCTACAGATCACTTTTTAAACACAAAATATTAATCTCTTTTGTTTGTAAACAAACTATTGTCTTAACTTAACCACCACTTAATCACTCACGCCTTCTACAAATACGCACGCATCTCAAAACTACCGCGCTGTGATGATGTCACGGGTCAAAGCTGATGGGTGGTATCCCCGTCTACAGGTGAGCCAAAAACTGTTACAGTGCCTATAAAATGCAGAGACCAAATAGGGATTATGTAGATATACAGGTAAAGGTTCAATGTTTTGAATTATGTAGATCTAAATCTCATCCATGCTAAAACATAATGTGAAAGTAATTTGGTCTACTATGTTTATGTAACAAAATGCCGAACTGATTTGGATGACATTTTGTGTGGATATAACTTTATGCCCGAGGATGCACAGACTAATTGGGGGAGGGGGAGTGTTGACCACTGAGCGGTAGAACCAGGAAATGAAATTCCCCCCCCCCCCGCCCCCCAAAATTGGTTAGCGCTTACCACCTAAAGAACGCTATTATTAATTTTGGGTAATTTGGCAGAAAGCTTGAAAACAATATCTATTGAAGGTGTGACTGTGACAGATTGATATATCAAGCAATGTAGCATCGAAAACAAATGGGCCTATATCAGTAAGATTGATGACATTCAAAATTATTTTTTACATCAAACAAGCGAATGTTAATATTTTTACAATTATGTCATGACTAAATGATGTGGTTAGGTGGGAACTTAACAGTACATATTAAACTGTTGCAAGTGAACAAGCAACACTGGCACTGCAATAATTACGTTCACCCACAACAATTTCATCTGTGCTCTTAGGTTCCTGCCTAACCACATCCTTTAAAATCATGACGTATTCTTCGTATGTAGACTACAACATTTGCTTACTCGATATCCATTGTTTCAATCTGTCACAGTCACATCTTTGAGATATATCATTTGCAAGGTTTCTACCAAATTACCTAATTTTGTATTATAATGTATAGCTACTTCAACAGCACTATGCATATATGTGCACTCCTTCCCATGCCCCTGAAATGCATTACTAAACAGTGCTGCACATGCTAAGTCATTGTGTTCTAAGAGTTGTCTGAGGGACGCATGCACATCCCGAGCTATGTTTAGTCAAAAAGACAGACACGTATAAATATTTTAAAACTTGGTTATTATCTATTTCTCTCTCAGTGCAATAAAATGACTTTCAGATGGCTTCAACAGGTAGTCAAAATGCTGGGTTCTTTGCTGCTTTAAAGAGTGCAGTTCCCAATAAAAATTAAGGGCTCACCTGTAGACGGGGATACCGCCCGTTAGCTTTGACCCACGACATCATCGCAGCGCGGTAGTTTTGAGGTGCGTGCCTGTTTGTAGAAGGTGCGAGTGATTATGTGGTGGTCGAGTTAAAAATGATAGTTTGTTTACAAACAAAACCGATTAATATTTTGTATTTAAATAAGATGTCCCGTATACAGGTTTTCCGACATCTTGATGATGTCATGGGTCACAGCACACGGGTGGTATCCCAGTCTACAGTTATGCTAAATTAGGCCTAATTACCTTAAGTGAAAACGAATACAAAAACGTAAGAATTGTAATACACTGAAGTGGCTGGAGAAATGTTTGGTATATGTTACCCTGGTGGCTGTATTCAAAACTTAAGTAGGGTGTAACATGCACCACGTATTCACAACAGCGGATGTTTATATGAGTAAAAAACTCTCATGTCCAACCTCATTTAAATACATCAAACATAAATGAAATAAAGAAAGATCTAGCAGAATGGCAGCAGAAAAAGGTATTCCATGTTGAAAAGTGAAATAAAATGCTTTATTTAAATAAAAAACCAGTAACCCAATGTGTCACTGCAAGTGCTGCTTTCAAATTACTTGTGTAGTTAGACTTACTTTTGAAAGTCACACCACCTCTGAGATTTCCAATTTCATAATCCAAATGTCATTAGATTTCCCCCCCCCCCCCCCCCCCCACACACACACACAGGGTAAGACTCAGTTACACACCAAACAGCAGGAAGACTGTTTAAAGGGGATCAATTGTGAAGTTACATATTATTAAAGACCTTGAGGGCATGCTATGGTGTAGAATGATGTAAAAGTATTAAATTAAACCCTCGTATAGGTGACATTAGCTTCTTGTTAATGTACAGATGTTGGATGCAAAAGACAATCAGAATTGTGTTGAGAGAATGAATGAAAATGTATCTTTCATTATTATTATTATTATTATTATATTTTTTTTTTTTTTTTTTTTTTTTTTTTTTTGTTTTGTAAACAACACTGCATTGTCCATATCAATGTTTTTTGCTGAAATTAGTGACATATTAGATTAAAAGAAGTACTGTAAATGTTTTTGGTGAGTGGTCATATATATATAACTGAAACGTAGGAAATCATTCAGTTCATTGCTCCAACTGCCACTCTCAGTGTCAAATATCATCAGAAAAGTACATTGAGAATCATTAACTCACAAAATGGGTGTGAGGGGTTGGGTCAATTGAAGACCAGAATACCACCTGACAGCTTTGACAAACAACACCAAATCTTAGTCACAATGAAGATCATAGAATTTATTTGGGAATACAGATTGCAACAAGATCATGATTTGGAGGAGTACATTGAGAACCAGGCACTACATAAGTGCAATAGTTTGCTTTATGTAATTAAATTGACCGCATTTATTCAGTAATAACCTCCATTCCTGAGCTGTCCATGGTGAAAGTTGACAGGTGGTATCCCTGTCTTCCATTATGTATTTGCGCTGTCAGTGTTTAGAGACTGTTACAAAAACATATCAATTGCGCGTGTATACCAGTGGCCAATTTTTCAGTTCATCTTGTGGCAAAGTGTGGTAATGTTAGCAATGAATTTATTTCCTGGCGGGGGACAAGAGTACATAGAACCTGCCAACTACAGAGGAGGAAAGGCACTAATTGTTTATTTATTTCCTAGTCAACAAAAAACTATTCAATGGTCATGGCCAACATAAGCATACTACGCCACCACTATCGTAAGTAAAATTTACCCGTAGTAAATTGTAGCGACAAGCTAGCTGGAAGAAGATAAAATGTGTGGTGGAAACACTGAACACAAGGCGACAAGTGCTTTAAACAGTGAGGCATAGTCTTATCTCAAAAAGTTATATTTTACTGGTCGAAGTAACGCGTCCTGTAGCCTATTGTGATAGGCCCACCAGTAAACGATGCATATGGTTGATAAGTGCCATAGTTTTTGTACTTATAACTATGCATGCTGTAAGCACAAGTTTTGCCGGAGTTTTCCTTTAAAAAATCGTAAAACGTAATTTTTGTGCGATTAACGGTGCGTAATACTGGCAGATATAGTTATTAACAGAGGGAAATAAGTTTTGAAGGGCGATTTCACTCGCAGTTGATGTCTGCCTATGTGTGTCATCCATCAACATGAAATTCAACATTAGAACGATGCACTTTAAGAAGAGTAATGAAATTTACCGGAAGCACACGTAATTTCGTTTTGGATTTGTCTTTATATTACATAGTGTTTACTATGTGCCACAACCATGGCCACAACTCTGGACGCAGATGTACTGCGTTAATAAATAAAACTTTTTTGTCATTACACCACTTTTCCGTTACTGACAGAACAAAATCGTAGGCGACGACAACAACTGTAAACAAATCCACCTTCAAAACAAACACCGTATACTGAAACCGCGCAAAATTTCGTAAGAACAAAAGTGAAACTGTTTCCGCTCAGACTGACTGCAGCGCTGATGACGAGACAAGCACGAAACAGAGGTGGGAGTGAAGTATCTACAGACAAGAACACAGATAGGTATTGCCCTGCAAAACGAAATGTTGTCCACCCTTCATGATAGAACATGATAATCCCTGGACAACTACCTACAGCATCAGAATCAGAAATATTCACTATACAAACCGAAATATTGCCATGTATTGCAACAAGGTGACGACAATGTTATTTCGCCCAAAATATCGGTAAAATATTTCCCACGTAAACGGACCTTTATGTCTAATCAGTCACCACGTTACTGAGAAACATTTATGTACATACATTACATGAAATGCTTACGTGAAAAAGGTTACTTGTACATACCATACCGTACTCATTTCGAAAAGAATTCAGAGCGCAGACAATGCTTTATGATTACCTTACATACCAATATCAGTAATTACTGTGCAGTAAGTAATTCCAAACACAGTTCTCCGACAGGGTGTAACGTGTCCCAATGAGACTCCAGTTCCACACGCCTTTACAACCTGATCACAGCTGCTTATATATATGCTGACCATTACGTCATTTGTGAGTCCCAAATGGTGAATCCCCACAGCGCTGCCAACTAAGAAATACGTCTGTGCAGGATTCCAATTAAAACTGTCACTGTTATCATATCGTATTGCTCATGTTTAGCTGTTCACAGCTGCGTATATATTCTATTGGACTCCTGCATAGACGTATCTGTTAGATGACAGCGGTGTTGGGGGATTACCCACTTGCTTTGCGCAGTGGGGGATCCACCGTTGTTTAATCCCCACAGCGATGCCGCCTCACAGATACTTCTATGCAGGATTCCAGTAAAGTTCAGTTCATACCGGCGTAGCGTATCTCGAGCTACGTCTTTGAAAGACGTCGCAGTACGTAGCACGTATCCTGACTAGAGATTCGTACCCTTCCAACCGAAAGCTGTGTAATAAGAGCTACGTTTTCTATCCCATCTTCGTATTTGCTCAGTTGTTGATATGTTGTGCTAACGTCACTACTGTTCGTGGATAGTTCCAGAAATGCCGTTAAGTATTCCGTGGGGTGACCCAGATACCAACTTCAGTGTGCCGTGGATGCAGCGATAGCGATGATGAACTGTTGTATTCAGTGTCAGATAAATCGAATTGGGTTCAGCCGATAAATGTTAGTACAGTGAATGGCGAATACCGCAAGCTGAAGCAAGATGCTTGAAGATGAAAAGTTTAAAACTTATTTCAAGATAGACGAAGAACAGTTCAATGAAGTTTTATCCCTCATTAGCAGTGACATTAAAAAATAGGATTCAAATAACAGAAAGTCACTGAAGGTATTGTCTAAGGTAACAATTCCTTGCCAGTAATTTCAAAACAGGAACGTATTCCATTTTAGAATAATCCCACAGCACTGGATACTTTAGCACGTGGTCAATAAATGTAGGTTGGTGACACTGCGCCCGGTGCAGTAAATAATTAGCTTCGTTGGAGTAGCGAGAAATTTACCTGTCGCCAGTTTCTGACTACCTCTACTGCGCACGCGTGGCCTCCACCAGTTGCAACTGCAGACGCCAGCTCGAACGCCTATTTCTCGTGTTACGTGGTTTGGCCACCTGTAGCGCTAGTTGTCTCATTTGCTCTCTCTCACCTGCGTTAAGGAAGGATTTATGATTTAAATAATGAAACACTACAACATCAACAGTTTTTATGCGCAAAACTATGCTTTTGCAGATTTCATTAGTTGGTTAAGTCCAAATATTTATGTGACGTCTACATAAGTGGCTTTCTGCTTATTTTGATCCTTGCTGTGTCGTGTTTTAGAGGTTATATAGTAGGCCTACAACACCACTTAAAATTCAACATCAGAAACAATGGTGACGATTGTGTTTATGTGTGTGTGTGTGTGTGTGTGTGTGTGTGTAATGGAGGAGGCAGTACATAACCTACAGCCAATTACAGTGCGAGAGGGGCAGTTAAATCACAGAAATATCATACAGTACGTACGTACGTTTTTGCTCTTGATATGCACTCAATATGCACCATAAAAAGCATAACACCATGCTTAACAGTTTCAGTGTTACATTGATTAAATAATGGATATACTCAATGAAATTATCAAACTGTTAAATAAAGCTATTAATAACTCCAGACACCAGTTTCCCATGAACATCCTATTTTACTTTACATTTTTTGCTTTAACGAATGGGACAATACAATTTAATTGTGCCATAAATTTCGCTGTTGATTGCTACTAATTATCTGCTGTTTAATGTCAATGTAGATAAACTAAAAATGTTGTTCATGGCCAAACGTAACCAGTACTGTAAATTGTCTAATTCCAAGAATGATAACTCATTAAGTTGCTAGGAAGAGGCTGTAATGTAGTTGTTTACACGCTGGGGGAAATGAATATGAAAACTATAGGCTACGTATTTAAAAAAGAAACAGTGGTCAGTACCATACGTCAATATGCTTTTCAGCACATGGCAAGCTTTTTATAGTAGGTCAATCATTAAGTGTAATTTTAATTTTGAGAAAAACATTTCGCACCTTTTTTCTTCGCTATTCGGCATTTAAAGTGCACATGTGTGTATTTTTGCACACCAAGACTTTTGATAATATGGTTTCGTGTGATCACTGCAGATAGATGGATGTAAACATAATGGAAGCAGTTTCCTACCTATGCCGACTTCCCTCTAAAACGTTAATGTGCACACGTCATTTATAGTAACGAGTATGGTTGGTATGTGTCCCTCAGTTGTTGGATTTTGTTATACGATTCTAGTATGGAAGAGGCAGAATTTAATTTTTTAGCGGAGATGATACTTCAGATCTCGTTAGATGTATGTAAACGTCGGATGTCTGCAGAAAAATCCCTGAAGAGGATACAATAATACTGTGATGTATTAAATTTTCGCGAGACTGCCATGTAGCGTCCATTTAATAGAATTACCGGAATTTCGCACTTCCTTTCTTCGATGGAAAGGAGCGAGCTGCAGACAAAACGCTTTGCACATGTGCAGGCTTATCTCTTTCAGACTACTTTACTAAACGCTTTGAAGTCGGTCAGAAGAATTTCCTCTTACTAAAACAAACCGTTGCAACTCCTCACACACCGCAACTCGAACGCCTCACTGGCAGTCATGTTTAGTTTGAAACGGTGGCGACCGCAACTAGAACGCTGTAGTGCGGTTGCAACCGCAACTCGAACGAAGATAAATACAAAAATAGTCGTTTTTAGGCTATATTTAATCGTTTCCATTTGGTATACATATAAGTGTTGTTACCTTAGTGAAAGTGTTAGTGTAGTGTTAAATAAGGAAAAACTGTGCAAAAAGTTTATTTTTCTTCTCGCGCCTATAGCACGTATTTGTTGGCCTAATTTAACGCGCGCGAATCGTTGTAAACAGTGACTAAAACCAAAAACTTGTAGCTAATGACCCATTCCTCTGTTTTTCTCTCGCTGCATATAGTAGTTGGGATTTATATAGTCTATCAGACACAAATAAAAGTGTATAGTAATCCGTGTTTATAGGCCTAAATTTTGTTTTAGTGTGCGTGTTTTTAGGCCTAATTTTTGTTTTCGTGAGCGAGTTTCTTTTTATCCAGCGCCCTTTCAGTTAATTATAGTGTCTTTTGGTGTAACTTTCACGTTTTAGTCAGTACTTGATGAAGTTTTTACAATTTCTGTTTTTACCATGGGTGAGAAGTGTGTGACATGCTGTAGGATCATTAGTTCCGGGGTGTGGTGTGATAGTTTAAGTGATTTCTTTCATTGGGGCTAATGTAGTGGCGTGGGAAATGGGGTCATAAATGAGGCTCACCAGTGGTTTTGTAGGATCTGCAATAGAGGTAGGAAGTAATGGAACAGGAGGGGAAAATTGCAGCTCTTCGAGCTGAATTAGATAAGGCAAGGGAGACTATGAGCAGGATAAGGAGGGAGAAGGGTGAACAGCGGTGGGAAGTGGCAACAGGTAAGAGGGGGAACAGGCTTAGGACATTTTCAGACAGCTTTGTCCTTAATGTGGAAAATAGATTTGACCTGTTGCCTCAGTCAGAATCGGATGAGCCTCACATAGCTGAAGCTGTAGAAAGGACACAACAAACTTTCAAGAAGAATTTGAAAAAGGTAAGGGAAAACTGTGAAAAGAAAGAAAGTGTTGTTGTTAGGTAGCTCCCATGGTAGAGGTGTTGGCCAACTACTGCAGGAAGAGCTAGGATCAGAGTACCAGGTCACAAACTTTTGCAAACCAAATGTGGGCCTGGGTCAGGTAACAGAGGATATAGGTTCTTTATGTAAGGATTTCACAATGGAGGATACCGTGGTTATAGTGGGTGGTCCGAGAAACAGCATTGACAGAAACTGTGAATATTCTATAGAGTGTGACCTGGTGAAGATATCATTGGCAACGAACCATCTGTCTTGAGTCGCCATGATCATTCTCATTTGAACTCTTCTGTCAGGAGAGTAAACTTGGAGTTGGAACAGCTACTCATGTCAGGCATGGGTTCCCATATTGGTTTGATTCCTGTGCATGATATCTTTAGGTGGAACTACACTAGGCATGGCCTTCACCTCAACAAGAAAGGGAAGAGAAAACTGTCAGGGTTGATTGCAAGTAACTTACAGGGGGACACTGTCACAAATGGTAAAATACCAGTGGTTACAGGTGTCAGAGGGATGCCTTTTTTAGGATAGGGAGGAGGGAAAGAAAACTAGTTTTGAGAGAGCTTGGAAGACACCCTCAGTTTGGAAAAAAAAAGAAAAAAAAACAGATATACAGGAGATAGATTTTAGCAAACAATGTTTAACAGAAAGTATTCAGAAACTGCCAGTAAATGTTCATTAAAAGCTGCTATAAATTAAAGAATATTGATATAAATAAATTCTGCCAAGAGCAGCATTTAGAAGCTTGTGCAACAGAAGTAGAGCTCCATAACAGATGCTATATAATAGTATCTATTTACCGAGCAGCTGCAGGAAATTAATATATATTCCTCAATCATCTAGAAGCTCTATTGGGTTATTTAACAGGAAGAAATAAAGAAGTCATGGTTGCTGGTGGCTTTAATACAAATTCTTATGCAGTCTTCCAGTAAAAATGTATTGCAGTCAGTTACTTTGTCTTTCAACCTCACTCATACTGTAAACTTTCCAACTAGGACAACTAAAACCTCTAGGACAGCAATCGATAATATTTTTATAGACAAATAAAAGGAAGAAAATCATATCATAAAACCAATAATAAATGGCCTATCAGATCATGATATGCAGCTCCTTGATTTAGGTATGGATTCTAAACAGATTATGAAGACTGCAAAATCTGCATACAGGAGAGTAGCCAACCCACCGAAAATTTTAGAAAACTCTTCAAAGACATGAACTGGAAAGATGCATATGGTGCTTATGGCATGAATGAAAAATATAACTTATTCATTAATAATGTTAGTATCATGTTTGAAAACTGTTTTCCTTTAAAAGTAACTCAAATTAAACAGAAGTCTTTAATAAAACCACAGATTACACAAGGAATAAAGATTTCATGTAAGACAAAAAGGAAAATGTATCTATCAGCCAAGAGTAGTTGCAATGATGATGATTTAGCTAAATATAAGGAATACTGTATAATACTAAAAAAAGTTATTCAGGCATCTAAACAAATGCACTATGAAAAGAAGATAGCAACATCAGGAAACCAAATAAAGACAATATGGGATATAGTGAAAGAGGAGACCAGAAAGGAACAAGAGCAGGTAGAATTAAGAGTAGCTGAGACATTAGTAACTGATGGGCATAGTGTGGCAATTCTATTTAAAAAAGTACTTTATATCTGTAACTGATAGTATGGGATTGTCTGGGTCAGTAAATAATGCCCATGGATATTTGAAACTAGCATTTACAAATAATTTCAGGTACATGAATATGTCACTCACTACACCACAAGAAATAACTACCATGATAAAATCTTTAAAAACAAAGCATTCTAGTGGCTACAATAAAATATCAACAAAATTAATTGAAGCATGTTCTTGTGAATTTGGCTAAAATATGCGGATATTAAACCTTTATTCATTCTCAAAAATGCTAGAAAAGGTAATGTACAAGCAGTTTCTCAACCACCAATGACATATTGTTCAGAACACAGTGTGGATTTCTGAAAGGTTCCGATATCAAGAAGGCTATTTACACCTACAGTGAGAAAGTACTTAATTCATTGGAAAATGAATTGCAAGCAGCAGGTATTTTTCTGTGATTTGTCAAAGGCATTTGCTTGTGTGAACCATAACATCATTTTTACTTAAATTAGAATTCTATGGAGTCACGGAAAATGCTGCAAAATGGTTAAAGTCGTATCTCACTAACCGGAAACAAAGGGTGTTAGTGAAAGTGACTAGTGAATTAAGCCAACAGTCATCACTGGATTGGGAAGAAATTACATGTGTTGTCCCACAAGGATCCATCTTAGGGCCATTGCTTTATCCTGTGTACATTAATGACCTCTCATCAGTTACACTACCAGAAGCAGAGTTCGTTTTGTTTGCAGATGATACAAGTATTGCAATAAAAAGTACGTCAAGCATAGTTATAGAAAGGTCTGCTAACGATATTTTCATGAACATTAATAAATGGTTTAAAGCCAACTCATTGTCATTAAACTTTGAAAAGACGCACTTCATGCCGTTCAGAACATGTAAGAGATTTCCTGCCAGCATATGCATTAAGTATGAAGAAGAGCAGATAGAAAAGGTTGACAGTATAAAATTTCTGGAATTACAGCTTGATAATAAATTCAGTTGGGAGGAGCACACCTCAGAACTGCAGGAACGACTTAACAAATCTGTATTTGCAATGCGAGTGGTATCAGACATTGGAGACACAAAAATAAAAAAAAGGTTGCATACTTTCATTCCATAATGTCATATGATATAATATTTTGGGGTAACTCTTCAAGTCAGTCAAAAGTCTTCAGAGTCCAAAAGCGTGTAATATGTATTATTTGTGGAGTACATTCATGGATGACCTGCAGAAGCCTCTTCAAAGAACTGGGTATATTAACTACTGCCTGTCAGTATATTTATTCCTTAATGAAATTTGTCATAAATAATATATCCCTTTTCCCAACAAACAGCTCAGTTAATACATACAGTACTAGGAACAAAAATGATCTGCATAAGGACTTAAAAGCGCTTACTTTAATTCAAAAAGGGGTCCACTACTCAGGAACACACACACTTTCAATTATTTACCATCAAGTATAAAAAAATAAAGATCAGTTTAAGAGGAACCTAAAAGACTTCCTAGTGGCCAACTCCTTCTACTCCATTAGTGAATTTCTAAATTGTACCAAATGATGCATATATCGGTATTCATACTATATTAGTATTATCATATTATCAGCTCAAAAAAGTATGTATCTGTATTTATATTATTAGTATTATGTATTATTCAGCTTGTAAATTTTGTTTCTTGACATGTTCCACATCCACAGGGATCTCTTCAACATGGATCTACAGAACGAAAAACTAATCTAATCTAAAAACATTCTCCACAATAAACACGCAAACAGGCAGTAATAGAAAGTAAATACGTCGGGAGAAACTGAAGAATCACATGTTGATTAGTAATAGAGCTGTTCAGCAGAGAACGTGGTTTGTGGAGCAGTGCTGTTCACAAGCGTGAGATGAGATATGCCACGGCGCTTCGTGTGCAGTTGTAGCTGGAGATACGCGTATCATGTTTCCCGACAGGTTGCCTCGCCAGCTACTTTGGTCTGAATTGCCCCATTTTATTACATTAGGAGATACGTCTGTGACGTCTTTCCGAAGACGTAGCTCGAAATATGCTACGCCGGTGTGAAATAACCTTAACAACTATCTTGGTTATTATTTCGTATTGCTTGCGATTACTTCAATCAATAGCCCCAGAAAGGTACCATAAGTCACCAAAACACACATCTTAACATTTCAGTAACTACCAGAGCAGTTTAGGTGGAGTGCGGGGTCATCAGTTTTAAGATCGCTAGAGAAAATTTGTATCCTAGATAAAACAGAATTCATTAATTACCTTATTACGATACAGTTTCAGCACTGTCTTATTTAATAATTCCAAATGAAATATTCTATTGTTGTCGACAAGTAAACAACTTATGACATCCGGGCCGCATACAGGGGAGGGGTGTACAGCCTTCCCCCATCCCAAAACGTTCGCATTTACTCTAGATACATTTTTTCTACTAGTCCTAGTAATATGATTGCTTGATTATATTTTAATAATAATAGTTAGTAATAATTCTTAAAAATAATAATTCTCAAAAATAATACTTCCTAATAATATTTATTCTTTATTGTGACTGAACATCAAGTGCAAAAGTTCAGAAAGAGAAGAGGAACATTGTGAAACACCTCCACTGATTGTGTGGTCGTGCCCCATTTTGATTTATTCATTAACCTAAAGCGTTTCTGCACCATTAATGTTATCTATCTGTGTGTTAATTATTTTATTGTTTTTACTAATGATCAATGCCCCACATTTATATATGTTTGCCCCATATTTATAAATGTTTCCACCCGTGTGATTGAACTTGTGTGTTCATGTGAATGTGAACGTGTGCTCTTAATACTGACTGACTGCCGCACAATGGCTCACAGTCGCCGCCTCCCGCTTTAGGCCTCGTTTTGCTGCAGTTCAGAACGCGTGGCTTCGTTTGTCGTCTGCTGGGTGGCCAGAGACAAGCTTACTGGGCGAGGTGGCGAGGTGGCCGTGTTCTTCATAGACTCACTAAATAAAAACTAGACCGCTCGATGGCGCTAGTGTAATGTCTCCACATTGAACGTGACAGAAGCGGCCATTTGCAGGGAAACAATGCGTAAGCATTGCTCGTTTGTGTGCTGCTTTTAATTGTAACAGTAATAATGGTAGCAAAGCCGAAGTCGGAAACAGTGTTACATTTCACAGATCAGTGATTATTTGTATACCGTATAGTATTTTCGTGGAGAAATAAAAACTCATGAGCGTTTGTCTTTGTTTAGGTTTCCTCTTACAAATGATTCTGTAAAACTGAGAAACGTACTTTGGCGCATGTCAAGTACTTATATTTTATTTGCATATAAATTACTAAAAATACTAGTTTGAGCTGAATGAATAACTGTATTTATCACATGTAAGTATGATACAGTAGTAGGCCGAATAATTGTTTTAGACACTTAACAGGTGGTGATTGTACTTTGTAAATGGTCATTACCTGATTGAATGTTGCATACTCAACCACTTTGAGAAGTACTATCTCTGTTGAAAGGTAATGTGCAAATGAAATGTGTATTTAAAATTATATGAGTTATTACAATTATTCATACCCAAGTTCGAGGAAGTTAAAAGAAAAATTCTATGTAATATGAAAAGGAATGTAGACAAAAATGTGATGTATAAAAATAAGCGTGCAAAACTTACAAAGTAGTAGGCGAATAGTAAATAGGACCTGACAGACAATTATGTCAATTAACAAATAATCGCACTCTCTGCTACTTTACAATTTTCATGGAATCATCTTACGCCAATATCTCGGTGAAAAGTCGCTCCACCTTATCAGAAAAGAGCCTTATATTCTTAAATTTCGTGTCTCTATGCAGACATCATTTCGAAAAATTAGGAAACTTCATTCATTTAAGAACAGCGATAATCAGTAATTATTTATTTTGTGTTTTATTTTTCTCTTGTTACGTCACACACACTTCAAATCACAACCCCATTACTAGGATTCTTCCCTGCAAATGGCGGCGATCAGCCACGTCCATTCAGGGACAGTTGCATCGCTTCTCTGCTACGGCGTGGTAGGGGCTTGGTGTTCTTAGTGTCATACCAACCTAATCTTGGGCGAAAGAGGTGACAGGAGACTCTCTGGGAGCGGATGTTAAGGGAATTGTCTTCGCCAGGTAGCAAGGGTTGATAAACATTAGTCTCTAAACGTACTCTGCGTCGGTTTTAGCGCGCTCTACATCCAGTGTATGGCAGGGGAGGTTTTTCCGACGCCTTAGAGCTTCAGTCTTTACTCTTCTTTATGGCTCTGATGACTGTGGAAGCAAGTATAACGCCGAATCATGCTGAGGGGAAGGCATGCTGTTAGAACTTTGCTTTCTTTGTGATCATGCAGTCTTGGTTTTTCAGTGATAGCTCTTTTGAGTAATTCTTTCGATATGAGAGGCGAAGTGTTTCTTAATTTACAGAACTCGAGTAAATTAAGTGTAAATTCATTATTTACATTTTCATTCCAGTGATGATTGTGTGTCCAGTTTTGCTCATGTCAGAATATGTGTGTGTGGCCTTCAGGCTTTGTGTAAACCTTGTATGTTTGATTTTCCTTTGTGTTTTTCACTAACATACTCACTTTGTTTCTGTATCTGCATATATGCTAAATATTACTTAGATTTTTCTTGTTTCATTCCGTCTTTCCTGTCTTGTATGACCAATTGCACCACGTGCTTTCAAAACGATGGTTACTTTGGCCTTCAGCCACGGTTTTATTAATACTAGCTTTCTTCTATACTAATTCTTGTGTGTGCTTTACTCGCTTATTCAAGATTAATTTCTGTTTGTAAATGGTACGAAATTCGGTGTGGTCACATACCACGTGGTAATTACGAATAGTGAGCCACTGCTTCCCCACACATGAGTTTGTTCAATGCACAGTATATTTTAAAAAATTGTCATGAAAACACCTGCCATCTCGTCAAGATGACACCGACGCTTCATTTCGCTGATGCTTTCAAGTCTGTCTGGAGAGTGATGTACCGTTAAGCATTATGTGCATGTCTGTGAATGAATGAATGTGCTTTCAGCTACCCATTGTGTGTTTCCAAATTTCTTCCCATGTTACCTCCATATTCATAAAGTGCAGAAACAATTTTATTAAGGGCAGTTATTATATGATTTAATTCACTTTTGTACAAGGTATGTGCTTAATTTAGTCGCCCCACATTTATTTCCTTGTTATTTTACTGAACAGATTATGATGTTAAATTATCAGATCTCTGCTTTCTGATTTCATGCTCCCCGTCCCATGTTCAATTATCTATTCATTTATTTTTTAACTTTGATGTTGTGTTTGTTAAAACGTTAGTTGCTCCCTTAAGGAGTGAGCAGTTAGATAAATTTCTGTTTCACATGTACTGTGGGCACTCATAAAGTGATCTAGAGCAGCAGTGAGCGTTTAAACTTTCATTTGCGGATCTCAACTACCTGAGATTTCGCTTATTTAAATTGATGTAACTATAATAAGGCTTCAACTCCTGGAAAGCAGAGTAGATGGTGAAGGGTTTAATAATATTTATAAAGCTGCATTTTACACATATTTCTGTGTAGTTGTATATAGATCAGGCAAGGACAGGTGTGAGATAATTAGCTTAGTCTTGGTGCAATATTTAACCATCAAAGCAAAGATTTAGGTGCGATGCGGCTGTGTGTGGTCCAAGGAAGTATCTTTGTGCAAGTAAATCGATCTCTTTCACATAAAATAAAATAAATTAAAATAACAGGTGATTTTAGCAGGATGGGTCACATGGAGTGGGGTAGAGTCAAGGCCGTCTAAGGGTTTCACAAGAACCACAGCTGCTGGGGGCGCCAAAATTGGGAAAGGGGGTGTGCACACCGAGAATGAGAGGGGAGAGAGATTGAAAAGGGGGGGAGGGTTCCGAGAATTATCGCTGCCGATATCCGACGACAGCCATCACTCGTTGCAATGTCTGTAGTAACTTTTTTCTCTCAACTTATTTTTCTATACATTATAAAATCGGAACATGCTTGCCTGCTGCTAAATTTACGACTTAAAAGCAATATATTAGACTCTATGAGTCCCAACATGCCTGCAACAAAATAGTCCTGAACATGACGTGAGGGATAGGGGACTTCGTCAAATGAGAAACTATTCTAAAAAATCTGCAAAAAATATTTAGTAATTTTCCGTTACAGACACAAATAATAACTATTCATGTGCATGAAAGGAAGGCATTACTTGGGAAGGGAGTACGCCAGGGTTGTAGCCTTTCTCCGATGTTATTTAATTTGTACATCGAGCAGGTGGTTAAGGAAAGCAAAGAAAAATTTGGAATAGGGCTCGAAGTCCAGGATGAAGAAATAAAAACCTTGCGTTTTGCTGATGACATAGTAATTCTGTCGGAGACAGCAAAGGACCTTGAAGAGCGGTTGAATGGAATGGTCAGTGTGTTGAAGAGAGCGTATAAAATGAACATTAACAAGAGCAAAACAAAGATAATGGAATGCAATCTTAGAAACTCAGGTGATGCCGAAGGAATTAGATTAGGTAACGAAACAATGAAGGTAGTAGATGAGTTTTGTTACTTGGGCAGTGAAATAACATTTGACAGCCGAAGTAAAGAGGATATAAAATGCAGAATGGCAATGGGAAGAAAAGCATTTTTGAAAAGCTTGATAGGACACATTCTTAGACATCGAGAATTGTAAATTTAGCATTAGAGGGAACTGTATGGGGTAAAAATCGCAGAGCAAGACCAAGAGATGCATATTGTAAGCAGATTCAAATGGATGTGGGTTGCCGTTCTTATGAGGAGATGAAAAGGCTTGCTCAGGATAGAGCAGGCTGGAGAGCTGCATCAAACCAGTCTCCGGACTGAAGACGACAACAACAACTGTAATGTTAGAAACGCCTAATAAATTTTCATTCTATTTTGTGTTCTTAGATTCCTATTTTTACGATTGTATTTTGGATAATTTTCAAGAATGCTTGCACTCGAAGAAGCTCATAACTTTGTAGCTAGGAATGAAATGATAAATATCGAACATGCAATTGTAAATCGATTATGCTACTATTGATGCGCAGTTTATGAAGTGTGTTTTGTTCATAGTCACAGAAGCAAAATTTATTGGTTTCTGCTGATGTGGATCTCTTGCTATTTAAAAGACTTCACAGTCATAGCTACATAAAGGAAACTGAAAATTGCCACACCCATGCAGTGACCGATTCTCGATGTACTTCTACGAAGTACATACTACATGGATATGACCATATGACCAGAGGTGCCCACAGGGGGGGGGGGGGTGGTTCATGGCGCAAACTGCTCATTGAAAATTCTGAGGAGGGGGGGCGTGAAAAATTTGTACTTCTAGCCAGCCTTGGGGGCTTTATAAAACAATTTACAAAACGTGAAATAAAAAGATATTTAATTTCAATATTAAATGGCAAAACGGGACCCAATATCTCAAGTGTGTGTGGCGGGGGAGTGGTTGGTCGCTGTTGGGGGGGGGGATTATTCATTGACCAAGGGAGGGTGGCACCTCTGGATATAACAGTTTTTCCTTTACAGTGCTTTTATTACAAAGTATTTTTAATGTTAAGAAATCAATACTATTGACGAATGAATTGCACTCAATTTCTATTAATTATCTGTCACATCCAAAAAGTGATGATTCTTGATGTACTTTCCTGAAGATATTCGTCAGTGGTAACGCTTGTCCAAAATTACATTGCAATGAAATTCAACATACAAAAGTTTTCTACGAAAATGTCACGTTGTAAGTTGGAGCACTGAGATTTACTCCGGAATTCGCCAGAAATTTTGAGCTATTTCCCACGAATATATGAAGATTTTGCTATATAAACCTTCATGTGTACCACTCGTCAAAATTATTTGTACATAATTATACGATCCTAAACTTTCATATTTTGATATCTCGCACGTCAATGCCACCGTAATTGATTTAGAGTTGTATTTTCGATATGTATCGTTTCAGTCCGAGCTACTTCGATTGCAAATTCTTGGAAATTACCGAATTTTGTGTTTTTTCGGCACAGGTTCGTTTATCTTAAGCGAATTTACTTCATTTCTAGTACATGTTACTGTGTATTAGTTGAGGCCTGTATTTGCTGTACTGTATTTTTGTGGATATTGCAATGCACTCATTTAAATGCCAATTCACACTGTCCGTCACGTCACGTCACGTCACCGTCCGTCAGAACATTCCGCAATGTATTTGTAATGGCGGCGTTCACACTCACTACGTTTACATGTAACACGTCTTCCGGAAGACGAAAACCGATTTTCGTAAACCGTTTTTCGCTGTCGTGTTTACATGGCACAGCCTGAATCGGATTTTCTAATCCAGTTAAGATGGCGGCTGAAAAACAGCTCATTCAGTTCCTGATTTAGTTAGCAAAATCGCTATTTTTCTTTACTTAAATACACAGATTCATGCTTACTCTAATATTCATAGTTTTATTTCACATTAGAAAATATCCCTCTGTCCATATGTGCCGAAAATTCTTACCATATAAACACAATCTGACAAGCCAAGAACGCTTCAAAAACGGTTGCGTTTACATGAACACGAAAATCGATTGTGGAACTGGAAAACCGCTTTAGAGAAGTGGATTTGCAGAATCGGTTTTGGAGTGTTTACATGACCAACCAAAAGCGGAACTGGGAAATCGGTTTACGAAATCCGGTTTTGGGAGCCCATGTAAACGGGGTGACTGTCCGCCACGGACCGTCACGTCACGTCACGTCAACGTCACATCAAGCTTTCTCGCGAAGAATGTTTTGACGGAACGGTCGTCTGCTAACATCCGAAGTTAACCTATTTTCGACACGCGAATTAAATGTTGCAGTTGACGATTGCACTGTTTATATGCAAATAAGTCTTATTCGCCTTTATTTTCTTGTTATACTTCGTTTTAGGGCTAAATCTCAAATGTTTCATGACGACTTAAATGTTTTTGTCAATTGAGTGTCCCCCTAAAATCGAGGTCGAATATCTGAAACCAAAAAAATGGTTAATGTTACTTAACATTGTAACAGAAAATACTGAAGCAAACTGTTTATTAGAATAAGATTGTAATTTGATTACGCATTTCTCATTAAATAACATTATAAATGAAAAAGTCAGCTCTAACAAAAGACAAAAATCCAGTTGTTTACGACGGTATTAACAATGTCAACGGGCAAATTGTAATGGATAAAGTAAACAGGCGCTATTTATGCTCTTATAAGTGTTGTTTGATGTATTCATATGTTTATTTTTTCGCTTGAAAATAGATGCCGATGTTTTGAAATGTTGTTTCAGTTCCCAGTAAGTTGGCCAAAAAGATACACTGTAAAGATTTATTTGGCTGTCAATAACATGTAGCGTTGTTGTCTCTTCAATACTAGTATTAAACTATGACTTTCTACATAACAGATCGCTATTCATAACCTCACTTTCAACATCGCGTATTGAGATGGACGAATTGACGTGACGGACACTGACGGACAGGGTGAATACAACTTGACGTGACGGTGCCGTGACGTGACGTTGACGTGACGGACAGTGTGAATTGGCCTTAATCCTATATGATCTGACAGGACTTCAAAATCCCACTTCGTCATTTGAATTGTAGCTCGTGAATTGTTCTTGCTCGGGTGCATTGTCAATTGCATCGCAGTTCTTTCATTGCTGTGATATTTGTCACGCCAAAGCAATTTGAATTTCAGCAGACAGACCTTGAGCTATTTAGTTGTATGCGGGTGATTGTTCAGTTTATATTCTGTGCATTTCCTGTGGGAAAGCGATCTTCATAATTTTTTCCTGTTACTCGGCTTGTCAGTTTATGACGATAATTGGTTAGGAGCGGAATATAAACCCTTAAAAAATTTGTAAATATAATTTCTCGTCAGGCATATATAATATCATTTGATTTGGTTTTTTTCGATACTAAATATATTCCCAACAACTAAAATACAACAGAAGAATTTCGAAATATCTAAGTATAAAAATTTAGGCCATAAAGGGTTAACTTGGCGAAAACAACTGCCAACACTGGTACTATTTTCGTTTTCAGATTAGAAAATTCTGTGGATATCTTCCTGTTTGATAGCTGTGATTCTGCTGTCCACTAATATCGCTAGATTTTCTTTGCAGGTCAGGACCTTCAGTTCGTCTCTCTCTCTCTTGTCCAATTTCATTGGTTTTGTAGTACTTCTGATTTTAAATTCTCTATTCGATTTTCTAATGGCTTTATCAATGTTACAGATCGATGCTGCAATCTGTCACCTTCTCGAACACCGATCTTTATCTCGAAGGGCTTTGATATATCAAAATAAAATTCATCAATAACAGTTTGGTTCATGATGAATAGTGTTTTGTGTCAAGTCCATGATATCTATGACAATGAAGAGGGGTTGTCACTTTATGGAATCATCGCCTTTTTGAAGTAAAGAAACATATTCGTTCAGGTTGAAAAAGTGCTCTGTGTGGATCGCTCTGGTCAGAAGCCCACTTGCTATTAGCCAATCCTGAGTTCAAGCTGCCCTTCAGTTCTCTGACAAAAACATGTTGAAAAGGTGTTGTAAGATTTAAACTATGGAAATTCCATTGTCGTTAATAATATTGAACGTTTCACTTTTTTATGTTTTGCATGGCTGAGTGTTCATTTCCAACCCGCAGATAGAGATAGGTATTCCTTTTATAGGATACCGTATGTCACATGTGTATGAGGATTTCTGTGAGATCCTTAAGTAGGCCTAGATTTTCGACAGTTACACAACAATGTCATAGTATTCAATTTGTCTGCTGTTTTTCAGGCTGAGGTTGTGTGTGCAGATTTCATATTTTGTAGGGGGTTTGAGATCCATGATTTGTGTATGCAGGAAGCCTCTTCATGACATTTTGATGGTGATATCGCCGGCCGCGGTGGCCGAGGGGACTGAGGCGCTTCAGTCACGGTCCACACGGCTATTACGGTCGGGGGTTTGAATCCCCCCTCGGGCATGGATATTTGTGCCGTCCTACTTCGTAAGTAGTTCATAAGTAGATTGTAAGTTTAGGGACTGATGACCCCTTAGTTAAGTCCCATAAGATTTACAAACATTTGAACATTTTGATGATGATATCGGGCATTTGAGTAGCTCTGAGAAATATATAGCTGTCTCTATGCAATTTTATTCGTTTGTTAGTGGAAGCCTTGCATCTTGTTGTTGGAAGTACACGTTTTATGGAATGTATCCACGGGTCTTTCTTGTGAACGTCTTGTAGACGTCTCATTGGTCTTTTTACATGGAGTGTATCTGCTTCTTTATATGTCTCCACTTTGTTTTCCTGATTAATTTTGTGACTTGTTGCCTGTCTGTAAGGCTCTCTTTCATTCTTGCATTGTTTTTACATGTGCAGAATTCCACCACCGATGTGTCATCTTTTTCTTGCTGGACTTGCGACCAACAGCGGCACAGTATAATCATAAAAACTGCAGGGTGCAGGGTGCATTATATTATAGAAACAAAGTGAAGGGTATCTAAAGCAGACTTCTTAGAAAGCCCTGAAATTCACTGAAACTTTCCTGACTAAAGCTGTCAAAGTGAGAGTGATATGTAAGTTCCTGTCCAATCATATTAAAAGAAGCACCTCCAACCACATAAAAAATGAAGGCACTAGCTCAGAGCCATTTAACTAAGAATTTTTTATCAATCAGCTTTTAAGACAGGTTTTGACGGAGTTAGCTACTGGAAGTAAATTTCCAGTTTGTTTTTTGTTATCAATGAGGAAGGCAGATTTATAACCACAACATTCAATAATCTGCATAGTGTTTTCAACTGCACTGCTACTGTAGATGCGTAGCATATCAAATTATTATGAGTGATGCAAATCATTTAATTATTTATTTCAAGTCTTCATAAATAAAATGGCTTTAAGCATTTCACCCACACCACAAACATTTCTAAGCCATAAAAGTTACATTGCGAGATATAAAGACACTTTTGTTCAAAACACATTAATACTGCTCATATATTAAGCTTTTGGTTAAAATCCTTCTCCTGAAATAGGAAACTTACTGGACATGAGTTTGTGTGTGTTGCACTTACGAGAATGTGTTTCCTATTCTGGGAGAATCTTAATGTTTTAGCAGTCTTTTTCATTGCTATTTGTGGATTCTATCACGGTGTCAGAATTTCATATTTAAGGTTGAAAATAAATAATCTGTTTTTGTTCTTCTATTTTACTTCATACTGGATTCCAGAATATTAAGCCATCATCAGGATATAATTGACTAGCACCTACAAGAGACTCCTAGTTGTTAGGTTACTAATCTTGTTATACAAAGATTAGGGTTCCCATGTTGTTTTTAATAAAATTCAGGACATTTTCAAAGTGATTCCCAAAAAATTCAGGACAAATGAATAAAATTCAGGGCACTATAGGATTTTCGTTCATTTTTACCTAATAATTATATATTTCAACATAATCTACCAGACTATTGGTTGCAGGGTGTTGTTGTTTAGCGTACACAATTTTATGTAGATATTAAGAAAAATTTCATACATTTTACATGAAAGTTAGTTTTCTTAATTACTTTTCATTGAGCAGTGAGAAAATAGTAGAAGAGAATAAAAGGGAACCCAATGAAAAGTTTCTGTTTTCACATAATGTTCTGTACTAGTGATGGCAGGTTCTTAATAGATCATACACAACCTGAATTCAAATATAATCACAAATTTCACACATTTCTTGAAAGTTGATCATAGAGGATCAGAGGTAAATGAGTACTTAAGTAGTTATAATTGCTTTAGGACTTCAATTTTTTAAGTGTTCCAGATTACAAAAGGATATTACATTCACATAAGCAGAGTAATGACATAGTTTCACAAAATATACTATACTACTGATGGCAGGTCAAAAGCATTATAGCAATTACAAATTAAATATGAACACTAGCTTTACACATTTTCTGTTGAAGTTGACGGAACAGTCTCAAATTAATTTGATTGGTGCGTTTCAGTGCTGTGCAACTGTTTTAGTTTTTCTTCATTAGGTATCAAATTATACAAACCCGTACAATGGAGGTTAGCTAAAGTGTTTTACCATTGTTCGTGCTTTCACTGTTCCAGACTTTATGTCTTTCATCTGTCTACATAGCATTTATTACTGAAAACAATCGGTGATTTCCTAGAAAGCTTACATTCGAAAGTACACTACCAAAATCGTTATATATCGAATGTCGATTCTGTGAGTATTGGCTGTTAGAGTTTTGTGTTTTCTATACGATTGTATTTAATAACTTGACTTTAACTCTCTGACACAAGAGAGGTGTTGTTCTATAATCTTTGCTGTAAACAAATCACTGTTGCGTTGCTAGGCACCAGTCTGTGTTGTTGTGCAATCTTGTGTGTCTTAATGTTATGCTTAAAAATAAATCAATGTTTCTTTTTAATAGTGGAAACCGTGTTATTTGTGATAAAACGTAACAGGTTATGGGCCCAGGCACACTATTGTGAAATTTAAGGCATTTGAAGACACACAGTTGGCGTATTTTTTCATCTGTGAATAAAGTGAAAACTTCGAAAGTAACGTACTGTGACTTTCGTATATGAGATTACGTGTGTATTCAGTTTGTGAATTTCGAATATGGATTCGACAACAGTGATCAGCGTTGGTTTACTTGAAGGGCAATCAAACTGGAATATGTGGAAGTATAAAGCAAATGTGTGTTTACGTGGTATTCCTGGAGCACTTGATGTCATTGAAGGTAGGTTGGTTAAACCTGCAGAAAGCGCTACAGCTCAAGGAAAAGAAACATAAAAGAGTGCATTAAATAATTATCTTAAGGCTGACAGCAATGCTTTGATTGTGTTGACTACTAATATGACAGAAGAAACATTGCAGAAAATAATGCGTCTTAATACTTCTCGTGAAGTGTGGACAGAACTGCATAAATTATTTGATGGTGTTTCTGAAGATAAAGTTTATGATCTTTGTTTACGATTTTTTGGATTTGTGAAACATTCAAATGATGATGTAGCAACTCATATATCAAAGCTGAAAAAGCTGTGGAATGATTTGAAGCAAGAAATGGCTAAAGATGTAGGAAATAATCCAGAATTACCTGTTTTATTTTTAATTTGCAAGATTTTAGGCACTCTACCAGATGAGTATTTTTCATTTAAATCAAGTTGGTTGCTTATGTCAAAAACTGATAGGACTGTTGACAACTTGACTACTCAGCTCTGTGCATATGAGAAAGCCTTGTCAAGTAAAGGAGGAGATTCTACATCTCAAGAGGCACTTACAAGTAACTCATCTAAACAAATTTCTAAGCAACCACAGGGGAAAAAGAAAATTGTTTGTCATTACTGTAAAAAGCCAAATCATGTAATCAAGAAATGTTGGAAATGAATTGCAGATGGTCGACCACAAAAGCCACAAAAAGGTTGTGTGTCTGAACCTGAAACTCCACATAAACCTAACTCAACGAATATGATTCTCTTTGCTGAAACATCTGTTGTTATGTCATCCGAGTGTGATACTGGTAGCTGGTTTGTAGACAATGGTGCAACAAGTCATATTACCAATACAAACAATTTCTTCAAGACGTTTGAACCATTTTCTACATCACATACAGTTACATCAGCAGATGGTGATACTGTCGAGGCTGTTGGCAAGGGAACCATAGAAATGGAAGCAGCAGTAAATGGAAAGTGGCACAAAATCACTTGTAGTGATGTGTGGTAGGTACCAAAAATTAAAAAGAATCTGTTTTTCTGTCTTATCAGCACAAGATAAAAATCCAAAAAGTACATTTTTATCCACAGCAGAAAGGTGTTATTTTAAAACTGGTAAGGTCACTAAACTAATTGGCATTCGTGATCGTTATGGAGGACTATTTAAATTAATGATAAGAAGTCTTAAACTCCTATTCCTGCTGAAGTAAATGAAATCAGCCAAGAAAACTTACTGCAGTTGTATCATGAAAGATTTGGACACCAAAATAAGCGACGTGTCAAGATGCTGATCTCTAAGATGTTAGGCATAAATGTGGGACTGGATTCTGAACTCTGTGAAGGTTGTGTTTATGGCAAAGCACATCGACTTTCATTTGGTACTCGGAAGAGAGTGTCTGAAACAGGAGAGCTGATTCATACGGATGTCTGCGGCCCCTTTCAGAAGTCCATGTCTGGGTATCGCTATTTTGTCTTGTTCAAAGACGACTACAGTAAATTTCGTACTGTTTACTTTGTCAAGGAAAAATCAGAAGTTCCTAATAAATTAAGACAATTTATAAATGAAACAAAGACTGCTGGGCATACAATTAAAAACCTCTTAAGTGATAACGGAGGAGAATTCAACAATGCACAGACAAGGGAGATTCTACAGAAGGAGGGCATAATTCACCGTTTTACTATGCCATACACTCCGCAGAAAAATGGATGCAGCGAAAGGGAAAATGTACTCTTGTTGAAACTGCCAGGGCTATAATGCACGCTCATGAAAAGATTCCTCAGTCATTTTGGGCTGAAATGATAAATTCTGTAGCATACATTCTTAATCGAACGGGGCCTTCTAGTATTGAAGGGATGTCTCCATACGAACTATGGCATGGAAAGAAGCCTGGTTTGAAGTATCTGCGTGTAATAGGATCTAAATGTTATGTTCATGTCCCAAAACAGCTAAGGGTGAAAATGGATCGAAAAGCAGTAAAAGGGATTCTGATTGGCTATGACCACAATGATGGGTATCGAATTTGGTGTGAAGAAAAACGTCAGCTGAAGGGATCACGTGATGTTATTTTTGAAGAGAAAATTATGCAAAATGAAACTCCAGTAGTTCCTGTGGACCTTGATTTTTCTCAGCAGAAGTCACAAGAATCTTCACAAGAAAGTGAGAACAAAATGGAATCAAGTTTTCCAAGAGAAAATGATTTCTGCAGTTATGATGATTTACACAGTGAAATTGAAGATGTATTAGAACAATCTGACACGGTATCAATTAGACCACAGTTGTGTAACCGTTCAACATTAAAATGTCCTAAAAGGTTTCAAGACTATGCAATGCAGTTAATGACCTCAGTGGAACCAGAATCGTATTGTGAAGCTATGAATGGAAATCAGCCATGGATCAAGAAATGGCAGCACATCAAGAGAATGGAACTTGGACTTTAGTAGATTTACCTTCTGGAAAGAGAACAATTCCTTGTAAATGGGTTTACAAGTTGAAGACAAATGCTGATGGGTCAGTTGTGAGTTTTAAAGCTAGACTGGTTATCAAGGGATTTTCTCAAAAGAAAGGGATTGATTATGAACAAACTTTCAGCCCTGTGGCAAAGATGTCTACTATTCGAACATTTCTCAGTGTTGCAGCCCAGGAGAAAATGAATATTGCACAAATAGATGTGACTACTGCTTTTCTTTATGGAGACCTGAAGGAAACAATATTTATGACAGCCTGAAGGTTATAATGATGGTACTGGAAAAGTATGTCAGTTAATGAAAAGTCTGTATTGTCTAAAACAGGCACCCCGTTGCTGGAATGAGAGATTCACTAATTATATTTTGAAATTAGGATTTAAGAGAAGTGAAGCTGATCCCTGCCTTTTTACAAGAGAGAAAGGTTCTTCCAAAATTTTCTATGTTGATGATGGCTTAATTGCAGCAAACAGTGATAGTGAACTTAAGCAGGTTATTGAAGATCTTGAGAGAGAATTCAAGATTAAATCAAGCCCTGCATCATATTTCTTAGGACTGGAAATTGACAGAAAAGTAAATGGTTCTATTCAAGTTAGTCAGATTCACTATGTCGAGAAGGTTTTGGAAAGTTTTGGCATGAGTGACTGCAGAGCTGTTACAACTCCATTTACCAAGGATGACAATGTGGAAGGGAGTCCTGTCAACACTGAATATCCTTACAGGCAAGCAGTTGGATCCTTGATGTACTTGATGTGTGGGACAAGACCAGACATAGCATATGCTGTTGGAGTAGCATCTAGAAGTCTTGAAAGTCCAACCGAGCAGGATGTAATATGAGTGAAAAGAATATTTCGCTATTTAAGAGGCACGTACGACTATGGACTTATTTACAAAAGTGGCAAAGACAAATGCATTCTCGAATGCTTCAGCGATGCTGATCATGGAGGTGATTTAAAGACTGGGCCATCTACCTTTGGTGTTCTTTGTTTGTACAGTGGTGCACCTGTCAGTTGGTTGAGTCAGCGACAAACGTCAGTTGCGATTTCTACTACAGAAGCTGAAGTTGTAGCAGCAAGTGAAGCGGCATGAGAAATTGTTTGGGTCAAGAGACTTTTAATTGAACTCGGTCAGCTAAAGGAGTCAAAACCTTATCTACGAGTGGACAATGAAGCAGCTGTTCGACTGGCACTCAATCCTGAATTTCATCGACGGACAAAACATATCCGTCTCAGACACTTCTTTGTTCGAGAGCTAGTTACAGATGGTGAAATAATAATTTCAAGGGTAAACACAGCTGATCAGCTTGCAGATATATTAACGAAGCCATTATTTGCTGTACGATTAGGACAGTTCTGCAATGATATGAGACTGTGTAAGTTATTAAATAAGGGGGAGTGTTAAAGTTTTGTGTTTTCTATACGATTGTATTTAATAACTTGACTTTAACTCTCTGACACCAGAGATGTGTTGTTCTATAATCTTTGCTGTAAACAAATCACTGTTGCGTTGCTAGGCACCAGCCTGTGTTGTTGTGCAATCTCTTGTGTCTTAATGTTATGCTTAAAAATAAATCAATGTTTCTTTTTAATGGTGGAAACCGTGTTATTTGTGATAAAACGTATCATTGGCATGCTACTTATTTAAGTTTGGAGAACGTATTTAAGTAGTGTCTTCTAATTACGAAAGTGCATATGCAATTGGTAGAGTAATTCAAGATGAATAGTTTGTCATTAATAAAGTTACTCTTTCTTTATAGGAATATTTCCAGTAATAAAACGTATTTGGAAGTTATGATACATTAGTAAATATCTGTATTAACTCATCTCACCAGTGAAGTAACTTCATTGTTATTGGTAGATTTCTAGTAATAAAAAAGTATTCGTATGTTATGATACATTAGTAAGTATCCCTATTTACACATCTCATGAGTGAAGTAACTTTTTTTATTATCGGTAGATTTCTAGTGAGAAAATATATTAGTACATTTTGATACATTAATAAATACCGATATTTACAAATCCCATGCGTGAATAGCTGACGTAATGGACATTCGATTACAACTAAAATATAATTAACTACTGTCACTGCTACAAGCAGTCAAAATACCAAACTGCGATCATGCAGTGAACAACTCATAATTCGTAAACATCAAGTATGTGATACTGTTTCTGGCTGAAGTTCTTTGCCATCAGTCAGACAAACATGTTTCTTTCACCTATCGATTCGTAATCTGTTTTTACGGTCCCAGGAAAAATCAATGACGGTACAATATAATGAACTTAAAGAGTGATAAAGATAAGATATTTCGTAGCATTGTACCAGAATACCACAACTTAAGGTGAAGAAAGCAATGTATTATGACACTTTTATTTTAGTACAAAACAAAAACACCATGCTATATATAACGAAAATCCGGGACATTTAGCTGTCCCCAGACATGTATTGGAGAAACGGGGACATTATACTAAAATCCGGGACTGTCCCAGAAAAATCGGGATGGATGGGAACCCTAACAAAGATGCACACCACAGAGAATGGGTGGAAAGCTGTCAGAGTCATCACTTGCCACAAATTGCTGTGCAGTAACCATGCTTCTTAACATTTTTATTTTTCAACAGCTAATTTATAAAAGGACAAAAATGAAACATGGTACATACTATACTTAAAATTTACTGAATTACAAGTTTATATTATTATAATGCTAATTGCATGGTAAACCAGGTAATGAATAGGAAATTATGTTGTATAAATTTCTATATCAATATGTGATTTTTGCATGATCTGTGATAGGTGACTGCATCATGTGAGGCTGGTGATGTGCTCAGCTGCAACAGGTCATTTAGAACCTGATGGGCCGTTTCAGTTAAATTCTTGCTTACCTCAAGTTCTTTCCTTGTTTATGTTATTGTCCATTAGAGTTGCAAATTAAGTTTTTATTACTAGTAACCAGTTTCGAGTTGTATATCAATTCTCTTCAGACCAATACCTTAACAGCAAAATCTCATACATGATCATCCAGTAAAAAATATGTTGCCCCGCATCAACTGTCATAAATTAAAGTGCTCATAACTGTGTCTGTGATGCAACATGGAAAGTCATGCATAAGTGCTTTTATTGTGCCTTCATGAAATCTGGTGACTAGTTTTAACATGTAAGTAAAATCAATCTAAATAAATAACTTTCAGGTAGTGCTTGTAACAGATTTACAAGGGCTCTTATCATATAATATATTTAGGTTTTTCTTCGCATTTTCAGTGTATTGTGTGATATCTAAAATCACCCAGGATCCGAATACCATAGAATTTTAAATTCTTTCCAGAATGAGGCCGAGTGTCATGTCTGAGACTTAATAGACAGAACAAGAGGAGGACTAGCAGAAGTGTTGTCAGAATGGGCAGATTTTAGTTTGCTTTGAGTGTTCTCTATTCTCACACACTGCTTGTAGCATTACAGTTAGACCATTCATGTTTTATTTTCTCTTCATTCAGTTGTCAGATATGCTACTGCACTGTCATTGTGATTTTGAGAGAATGTGTCACACATAATTTGCCAAATCTACACTAATAATAACATTAACTCTAGATCTATCATGATACATTTCAATTTTCAAAACTTACCGACAAATTTTCTTCAGGCTTTCACAGGAAACTTGAGCAAAGTTTGGGTCAACATGTAGGCAAGATTTCATTAAAATCGGATATTGGGCACATGTTCATATGAAAGTTATTTACTTGTTTATGACCCTATTCTTATAAGTTTGTAGAAGTACTTTTGAAACACCTTACATACTCACTAGTGATGGGGTAATGATGCAAAACAGAACATTACAACTCGGAAGGAATATTTTTATTTCTGTAGAATGTTATATACAAAGGTCTTTTATCCAGAGATGGTTATATACAAAGTTGTGTCACTGCACCAGCCTTGGGTAGACTATAGGCTTGATCTTTTCATGGGCCGCTAACCACACGGATCCAGACTCGCCTTCGCGAATGACTCGCATTAATCCCTCAGCGATGAACTCTGGCCTGCAATAAGAAATTAGAGAATACATTAACTACAGTATGTTAACAGTGTTTCATACCACTCCATCTAAGAGTTGACGGAACTATTAATATTATGTAGGATTCTTCTATTCATTGATGCATACACTGTTTTACTTTGCTATTGATTTAGAAACAACCATAGAAAATTTAGAATTCTGATAACAATGTTCAACTATACGTAGTGATACTATACATAGATGACATTGCCTCAGATCTACTGAAGACTTCGAGAGAACAAGTCATGACAAAACTATTTCTCTTGGTGAGTAAGATGTATTAGACAGGAGAAATACCCAGAGATTTTAAGAAAAATGTAATAATCCCCATCGCAAAGAAATCAGAAAGAGACAGTTTCAAAAAATTACAGAACCAGCAGTTTAATAAGTCACGGTTGAGAATTTTAACATGAATTATGAACAGAAGTATGGAAAAGCTGGTAGAAGTTCAGTTCAGATTCAGGAGGAATGTAGGAACACAGGAGGCTATACTCACAACTTATCTTAGACTACGGAAATGCAAACCTACATTCCCAGCTTTTGTAGAAAGCTTCTGATAATGTTGATTGCAATACACTCTTTCAAATTCTGAAAACAGGGGTAAAATATTGGAAATGGAAGGTTAAGTACAACTCATACATTAACCAAACAGTTGTAATTAGAGTTGAAGGGCATAAAATGGATGCAGTGGTTGGGATGGGATTCTCCAATGTTATTTAATTTGTACATTGAACAAGCTTTAAAGGAAAGCAAAGAGAAATTTGGAGAAGGAATTAGAGTTCAGGGTGAAGAAATAAAAACATTGTGTTTTGCTGATGACTGTAATTCTTTCAGAGACAGCAAAGGACCTGGAAGATAACTGAACTGAATGGACAATGTGTTGAAAGGAGCGTATAATATGGAAATTAATAAAAGCAAAACAAGAATAATGGAATGCAGTCTTAGAAAATCAGGTGACGCTGAAGGAATTTGATAATGAAACAATAAAAGTGGTGATGAGTTTTGTTACTTGCACAGTAAGGTAAAGTATTATGGTAGTTGTACATAGGATGTAAAATGCAGAATGGCAGTGGGAAGAAAAGCATTTTTGAGGAAGAGAAATTTTCTAACATCGAATATTAATTTTAGTATAAGGAAGCCTTTACTGAAATCATTTGTTTGGAGTGTTAGCTTGTATAGGAGTGAAACGTGGCCATAAATAGTTTAGACTGGAAGAGGATACAAGCTTTTGAAATGTGGTGCTACAGAGGAATGCTGAAGATTAGTTGGGTAAATCACATAACTATTAAGGAGGTACTGGGCAGAATTGGGGAGAAAATGAATTTTTGGCATACCTCGACTAAAAGAAGGCATTGATTGGTAGGACACATCCTTAGACATCATTGGTGTGAAGTGTGCGGGGGGGGGGGGGGGGGGGGATAGCAGAGGAAGACCAAGCATGGGCGGAGGGGGGCGGACCGGCTCGGGCCCCCGGTCTTTGGGGGGGGCGGCTCCAAATACCTCGAAAGCAAGTTTTTTTTTTTTTTTTTTTTTTTTTTGAGCGCTGGAGCCTCCAAATTTCGAGAGTCGTCTTCTTAGACTGGTCCGTGCCTCTCATCCTTGGGGGGGGGGGGCACCAAATCTCAAAAGTTTTTAGTAATAGTAATAGTAAACACTCTCTGTCAGAGCTAAGGAAAAGAATCCAGAGAGATAAACCGTTTATAGAAAACACCTGAACGCTGAAGCCTGAATGCAGCTCTTTAAATTCAGATTTTTCACATAGTTAAATCCTTTATTTACGTATGATTAAAACATACGCAATATCTCATTTACCTCCCAAGCAATCACGAAACAATAAACAACTTTTAATTATTTTTATCGTAAATTACCGAGAAAAAAAGAGCAAGAAGCAATTAAATGGAAGTGTAACACAAAAAGTCAAATTATGTTATGATAAGTACAGGGATTTTGCAGTGTTAAACTCACAATTACATGCCGAGATTCTTTCGCTTCCTTCCTTCCTCACCAGCTGTCTCTCCCCTCCCTTCTCGGTCTCTCTCTCTCTCTCTCTCTCTCTCTCCCTTTTTCTCCTCTCTCTCACTTTTCGTCAGGCAATCTGGGGCGGGGGGAAGCGCCCGTGACCCCCTCCCCCCCCCCCCCCCCCGGTGAATCCAACCTTGAGTTTGACAATAACTAATGTATGCAGCAATTTAGTTTACATTAGTACTTGTTCCGTAGATCAGGAATACAATAGCTCATAATGATGTGAAATGTGTCATGTTAATGAAAGGTGTCTTTACAAATTAATACTTTCTACTACATATTACGTGACACAATATTTTATTTATTTATTATTTTTTCAGATTTACTAATTTATATCTGTAAATTCATCTATAGTGTAGAAGGACTTTCCATTCAGAAATTTTTTTAATTTATTTTTAAATGCTAGTTGGCTATCTGTCAGGCTTTTGATGCTGTTTGGTAGGTGACCAAAGACTTTTGTGGCAGCATAATTCAGCCCCTTCTGTGCCAAAACTAGATTTAACCTTGAATAGTGAAGATCATTATTTCTCCTAGTGTTGAAGTTATGTACACTGGTATTGCTTTTGAATTCGGTGGGATTGGGAATAACAAATTTCATAAATGAATATATATACTGAGAAGCTACTGTGAAGATCCCTAGCTCTTTAAATAAGTGTCTACAGGATAATATTGGTTGGGCTCCAGCAATTATTCTGATCACACGCTTATGTGCAATGAATACTTTTTTATTCAATGATGAATTACCCCCAGAAAATGATGCCATACGAAAGCAGAGAATGAAAAGAGGCATAGTAAGCTAATTTACTGAGATATATATCACCAAAATTTGCAATTACCCTAATAGCATAAGTAGCTGAACTCAAACGTTTCAGCAGATCTTCAATGTGTTTTTTCCAGTTCAACTACTCATCAATGCATACACCTAAAAATTTTGAATATTCTGCCTTTGCTACAGATTTCTGATCAAAGTCTATATTTATTCATGGTGCCATTCCATTTACTGTATGGAACTGTTTGTACTGTTCAAAATTCAAATGTTTGTATAGCTTATGGGACTTAACTACGGGGTCATCAATCCCAAAACTTACAAACTACTTATGAACTAGCTAATCCTAAGAACTGCACAAATATCCATGCCCGAGGGGGGATTCGAACCCCTGACCATAGTGGCTGTGCAGACGTGCAGTCCCCTCGGCCACCGCGGCCGGCCGTATGTAGTGTGTTTTATCAAAATTTAATGATAGTCCATTTGCTGAGAACCACTTAATGATTTTCTGAAAGACATCATTTACAATTTCTTGAGTTAGTTCTTGTCTGTCAGGTGTGATAACTATACTTGTATCATCAGCGAAAAGAACCAGCTCTGCATCTTCATGAAAATAGAATGGCAAGTCATTAATATACAGGGTATTTCACTAAGTGTGTTTGCCTCTGTAACTTATAAAATAATGGGTGATGGGAAATTTTAATGCAGTAGGTCAACACAAGAAATGTTACACTTTCTGCGGAGCTATAAACATAGTTTATTGTATCATTTTCCAAAGAATTAAACCACAAATATATAATTTTTTAATGGAACAATAGTTTTTTCTATCTTGCATTGGATTCATTCCGGGGGCGGAGGCTGTGACAGCGTACCTGACTGGCCGAGTGGCTATCCCCTGGAGCATGGCCCACTATCTCATGACCACCAGCCAGTCAGCTACGCTGTCGTAGCCTCCGCCCCCTAAACTTTGAAGGGTTGTAGCTCCGAAACTGACAGTGATAGGAATGTAGTTTAAATTGATTTGGCCGCATCTGGTTTCAACGAATGCACGATAGAAATAACTATTGTTCCATTTAAAAATCATATCTTTGTGCTGTAACTCTTTGGAAAATAATACAATAAACTATGTTCATAGCTCCGCAGAAATTGTAACATTTCTTGTGTTGACCTACCACATTAAAATTTCCCGTCACCTATTATTTTATAAGTTACAGAGGCAAACACACTTAGTGAAACACCCTGTATATTAAGAAATCCAAGGGGCCCAAGACCGAATCTTGCGGCACCCCATTTTTGATTGTTCCCCAGTTTGAGGAATCAGCTGTTTTTTCCATAATCTGTGAATTTCCGCAATCTCCCTGTTAGGTACGATTTAAACCATCTGTACACTGTCCCATTCAGTTATTTTCTCGTCATTAATTCGCTGCGCCTGAGCATTGCGTACTCGCGGCGACTACCACCTGCGACCCACGGAAGCTCAGGATGTAACGTCCAGCTCTCCTCCCGCAGTGGACGCAGGCTGTGCGACGCATCTCCACACACGTGCAAACGACGCGCCACTTGGCGAGTGTGTGTCAGTGTTCTCGCGCTTAGGTAACAGTGAATACGGTAGGAGGGCACACAGTTTACTGAAGAGGAAGAATGACGCCATAAAACATTAGCTCTACAGTACCAACACTTCTCCAAAACTTTGCAATATGGCAGATGCAGACTTCACTTTTGCAGCGTAAGGGCATCTGCCTATATTCTAACCTCCTTGCCTCTCACTATTTTAGTTCTTGTATGTACAAGCAAAAATGTTGCAAGGTGCAGACATACGTGTTGATTGGGAATAGCTTGAGGGCTTGGACGAGGGGCTCCTTGAGGTAGTCGTGCAGCACGAACTGGTGGGCGTCGTGCACCAGCGGCGTGTCGCTGGCCCCGGGGCACAGCGCCACCACCGAGACCCCCGTCTTGTCCAGGTGCAGCTTGTCCTGCCAACACAAAACCACTTCAATAAGCTCAACATTAACCAAGGAGCTGATCATCAATGTTAACAGTGACTGTTAAGAGCATCACTACATCACGTGTTAGTGTGACTTTATCAGTCCACTGTTTGAGAAGGAGAGCACTTTAGCGACTTGCAACAAACTTTAAACATAATTTCAAACCTTTAACAAACTTTTTCTCGCTGACAACCATATCAAAGTGATGAAAAAAAAAAGTTTCGCGATTACTACTTTTCTGCTGTTCACGGAGTAAAACTACGGCATTCGGTATAACGTTGAAATTTATAATTCCTACACTACATATTGTACCTGCAGAAATTTTTACATACAGAATACACACATATAGTTGAATGTACCTTCTAAATTGTATCACAGTACGACAAGTAGTTTATGCGATTAGAGCAAATAAACAGTAACGTTCATGGAAAACCGCCCCATCACGCTGCAAGTTTTAATCTATTACTTCTTTACTACTAATGACATTCGCAACAGATTTTTCACACATATAGCACTTATACAAATGAATATATACTGTACAACATATAAGTCAGTAAATATGAGATCATATATACTGTGATGAGTAAAAACTTTTCACATCAGCACCTCGTTTGCATATATATGAGACTATGGTAGCTGGAGCAGGAATTAGACAATGGGGAAACAAATTTTGAAACTCTGCTTAGTTCAGTCATCATAACCTTATGTACCTTCTACTGCATTTAATTATTTATTTTGATCAAGAATTTTATGAACTACCTAGATACTATAATATACCCTATACTAAATTTATTTTTGCAACTGCTGTTGTTTGTTTTGTGTCTCGTTTCCACCAGTTGTCGTAGGTATCGGTGGCCGAGTAGAAAGAGACCGACACAGGAATAAAGGATGCACGCGTGTGCAGGTACGGAGGTGACCAGCCAGTGGGACAGCAGAAACTAGAAACACTAGAGTAAATTATAACAAGATATATATTTCATAGAGATGATACAATACTTATCTTGGAGAGCAGCAGACTAGTAGAATGTTGATACATAGTTTAGAGTCCTGCCTACTGATGATTCCTAGTGCCTATCCGATAGCCAAGTCTTAACTGGTTCCTATCTCAGTCCCAAGTGAACGATGCAGTTCAGTGGTGGCCACGAGCAGAGTTGTAGCAGAGGGTGCTCGTGGCTGACGTCGTAAGAACGCCGCGCCGTGCGTGCATGGTGGCGCGTGGTGAAAGTAGGTGGCGCGCACTTCATACTTGTGCGACACCACAGTTTGTTGTTGTGGTCTTCAGTCCGGAGACTGGTTTGATACAGCTCTCCACAATACCCCATCCTGAGCAGGCCTTTTCAACTCCACATAAGAACGGCAACCTACATCTGTCTGAATCTGCTTACTGTATTCATCTCTTTGTCTTCCTCTGCGGAAGAGGATTCCTTGATATCTAAGAATGTGTCCTACCAATCGATCCCTTCTGTTAGTCAAGATACGCCAGAAATTCCTTTTCTCCCCAATTCTGTTCAGTACCTCCTCATCAGTCACGTGATCCACCCACCTAACCTTCAGCATTCTTCTGTACACCGCATTTCAAAAGCCTCTATCCTCTTCCAGTCCGCACTGTTTATCGTCCATGTTCCACTCCCATAAATGGCAAAACTCCACACAAATCCTTCAGAAAGCACTTCCTTACACTTAAATTAATATTTGATGTTAACAAATTTCTCTTTTTCAAGAACGCTTTTCTACCCATTGACAGTCTGCATTTTACATCTTCTGTACTGTGACCATCATTTGCTATTTTACTGCCCAAGTAACAAAACGCATCTATCTCCTTTATTGTTTCGTTACCTAATCTAATGCCTTCAGCAGCACTTGATTTTCTTACACTGCACTCCATTACCCTAGTTTTGCTCTTGTTAATGTTCATCTTATATGCACCTTTCAGCACACTGTCCATTTCGTTCAACTGCTCTTCCAGGTCCTTTGCTGCCTCTGACAGAATAACTGTGTCGTCGGCAAAACGCAATGTTTTTAATTCTCCACCCTGAACTTTAATTCCTCCTCCAAATTTACAGAAGTTCAGTCAAAGAACTTGTGCTGTCAGTAAACGTGAAGAGATGTTACATACAGAAAAGTAAATTAACTTCTTTGATGGAACAGTTACGGTGTAACTAAATATTTGGATGAAATCTGTAAATTAATAGTACTGATAAAAGGAAACAAATACCATACATAGAGAAACAGTGCAGACATAAATTCTTACAACATGACTACAGTGAATAAAAATGAAATTAAACAAGAATCTAATGTTTGAAGGTTTGTTCAATACACAAGGTGAAGCAAATATTAGAAACCTGGCACACTATTACAACAAAATAAACAAATAGACAAAAATATGGGGTTGGATAGGAGGGTATAGGTGGAGTGCATTAGAGAAGTGAGAAGCTTAACAAATCGGAGGTATGCACTTGAACTGAAAAACGGTGAAAATAAAAATATTCAATTAGTCTTCACAACTAAATAAAGAATTACTGTAAGGACAGAGGACAGAATAATGTGGAATATTAATACTAAGAAAGAAAGATACAAAACTATTGTGATACAATGAGAGGCTAGACTAGATTAACACAGAAAGTAGATGAACAGTGGCTGTCCAAAATTTAAATCAGATTTACAACTTCATATCAGTGAAGTAAATGTTAGCCAAAAGTACTGGGAACTATTACAAACCTATGCTGACTACAAAATAGAGTAAGGTAAAATAAGAAGATACAAGAAGTGGAGGAATAAAATGGAAGAGGCCTGGAGATTCTGTGGAGTATGGTGGGTTCAGAAATGGTGATGTATTGAGGACTGTTTGCTCACTTAATATTAAGCCTGGACTGTGAGCCAAATTTGGCCTAATAAGCCGAAAAGCGATTCACGGAATAAACGAACCTGTAGAACAAACACAAAATTGTGTATTTTAATTTTCATAATATGTAAACCATTTGTACTTGAAAACCGCATAGGCTAAATAAATAAAATAAATATAACAAATCAATCGACATACAGTAAAAATATTATCTCTCTATCCCCAGTACTTTGTGACAAAATGTTCACTATAGTAGGCATATTTTAACATTGCGGGGAAAGGCGATTCCATACCCCATTAACTAGATCTAGTGTCACTGTAGACATTAGCGCAAGTGAGTAGGTAGGACACGGCCTTACTGTAGAGAGTAGAGGGAGAGGGCGGGTACTGACCCCGTAGGAGCGCGTCATGGCGGCCACCGCGTGCTTGGTGCCGGCGTAGATGGGCAGCACGGACACCGCCTCCAGGCCAGCCACCGACGACAGGTTGACGACGACGCCGACGCCGCCTCCCGCCTGCTTGCCCATGTGCTTGAAGGCCAGCAGCATCGTGTGCACCACGCCCTTCTGTACAGCGAGGGAACGCCGTCACATTACTCGACACGAGCAACACTAAACATATAACACTGTTGTGGTCATCAGTCTGTGGACAGGTGTGATGCAGCTCTCCACGCTACTCTATCCTGAGCAAGCCTTTTCATCTCCTCAACGACTTATCTTAGAAGATAGGCTAATCGACCTATACAAAAACCAGACAGCGGTTATTAGAGTCAAAGGGCAAGAAAGGGATGCATATGTTGGGAAGGGAGTAAGACAGAGTTGTACCCTTTCTCCAATGTTGTTCAATCTGTACATTGAGCAGCAGTGAAGGAATGGAAGGAGACATTTGGAGAGGGCATTAACGTGCAGGGAGAAGAAATAAAAACAGACATAGTAATTCTGTCAGAGACCGCAAAGGATCTGGAAGAGCAATTGAATGGAATGGACAGTGTCTTGAAAGGAAGATATAAGATGAACATTAACAAGACTAAAACGAAGGTAATGGAATGTAATGTCAGAAAGTCAGGCGATGCTGAGTGAATTAGATTAGCTAGTGAGACAATAAAAGTAGTAGATGAATTTTGTTATTTGGTAGCAAGATAAATTCTGATGGCCGAAGTAAAGAAGATATAAAATGCAGAACGGCTATGGGGAGAAAAGCGTTTCTAAAGAAGCGAAACTTGTTAACATCCAATATTAATTAAAATGTTAGGAAGTCCTTTCTGAAAGCATTTGTCTGGAGTGTAGCATTGTATGGGAGTGAAACGTGGACGATAAGGAGTTCAGATAAAAACATGATAGAAGCTTATGAAATGTGGTGCTACAGACGAATGATGAAAATTAGATGGGTAGATCATGTAACTAATGTGGAGGTGCTTAACCGAAATGGGGAGAAAAGGAGTTTCTGGCATATCCTGACAAAGAGAAGGGATAGTTTGCTAGGACACATTCTAAGACCTCAAGAAATCGTCTACTTAGTGTTAGAAGGAAGTTTGGGGTAAAAATCGTAGAGGGAGACCAAGGGACGTACACAGTCAGCAGATTCAAATGGATGTAGGTTGTCGAACGTATTCTCAGATGAAGAGACTTGCACAGGACAGGGTAGCATGGAGAGCTGCATCAAACCAGTCTGCAGACTGAAGACCACAACAAAAAGAAGAATGACAACCCACATCCATCTGAATCTGCTTACTGTATTCACTCGTGGTCTCCCTCTGCAGTTTTTACCCCACAAACATCCCTCCAATGCTAACTTCACAATTCCTTGATGTCTAACAATGTGTCCTATCAAGCGTTCCCTTCCTTTAGTCAAGGTATCCCAGAAATTCCTTTTCTCCCCAATTCTGTTGAGTACCTCCTCATTACCCAAGCAATCAACTCACCTAATCATCAGCATTCGTCCGCATCATCACATTTCAAAAGCCTCTATCCTATTCCTGTCCACACCATTTATCATGCAAGTACAAGGCAACAGCCGGCCGCAGTGGCCGAGAGGACTGAGGCGCTTCAGTCACGGTCTGCACGGCCACTACGGTCGGGGGTTTGAATCCCCCCTCGGGCATGGATATTTCTGCCGTCCTAGTTCGTAAGTAGTTCATAGATAGTTTGTAAGTTTAGGGACTGATGACCCCGTAATTAAGTCCCATAAGCTTTACAAACATTTGAATTTGAACAAGGCAACACCCCACACAAATGCCTTCAGAAAGGACTTCCTTACACTTCAGTTAATATTCTATGTTAGCAAATTTCTCTTTTTTAAAAACGCTTATCTACCCATTGTCATTCTGCACTTTATATCGTATGTACTGCGACCTTTGTACGTTATCTTACTGCCCAAGTACCAAAACTCATCTATCAGCTTTATTGTTTCGATATGTAATTCCTCCAGCATCGCCTCATTTTCTCAGACTGCATTCCATTACCCTTGCTTTGCTTTTGTTAACGTTCATCTTATACACTCCCTTCAACACCCTGTACAATAGGTTTAACTGCTCTTCCAGATCCTTTGGTGTCTCTGACACAATAACAATGTCATCGGCAAAACACAATGTTTTCATTTCTTCACCCTGAACTTTAATTCCTTCTCCATATTCCTCCTAGATTTCCTTTATAGTTTTCTCAATGTACAAATTGAATAACATCGGAGAAAGGCTACAATCCTGTCTTTTCCCTTCTCAACCACTACATCCCTATCATGCCCTTCAACTCTAACAACCGCCGTCTGGTTTTTGTACACATTATAAATAACCTTCCGTTCCCTATCTTTTACTCCTGATTGCTTCAGACTTTGAAAGAGTGTATTCCACTCAACATTAGCAAACCCTTTCTCCAAATCTACAAAAGCTAGAAATGTAGGTTTGCCTTTCCTTAATCTATCTTCTAAGGTAAGCCTTTATGTGAGTAGTTCCTCCCATGTTCCTACATTTCTCGTGGATCCAAACTGATCTTCCTCGAGCTCAGCTTCTACCAGCTGTTCCATCCCTCTGTAAATAATTGGTGTTAAAATTTTGCAACCAGGACTTAAAAGACTGATGATTCTGTAATTTTTACACCTGTATGCGCTTGCTTTTTTTTTGGAATGGGGATTATTACATTTTTCTTAAAGCGAGAGGGTACATCTTACACACCAGGTAAAATAGTTTTGTCATGGCTGGTTCTCCCAGAGACTTCAGTAGCTCTGAGGGTACATATACCACAACTACTTCGAATTGTTCAGAGCACCGACCCAGTGGTTGTGATGATTACATCTCAACATATCTCCACAGCATCCAATTTCAGAACAGTGTTATCTTAATATCTTATGGATGTAGAAATTTCTTATAAAACTTAAAAGTTGATAATAATACTAATACATGTACATACATTTTTACAAACTGATAATATAGTAATACTAATAGCATGAATACAGATAAATGCATCATTTGGTTCTATTTAAGAATTCGTCAGTGGAGTAGAAGGAGTTGGCCACTAGAAACTCTTTTAGGCTCCTCTTAAAACTGATCTTTATTTGTAGCTAATTTTTGTATGGTAGTTGGTAAATTATTGAAAACATGTGTGCCTGAATAGTGGACCCCTTTTTCAACTAATGTAAGTCCTTTTAAGTCCTTGTGTAGATCCGTTTTGTTCCTAGTATTGTAGGTATGAACAGAGCTGTTTGTTGGTAAAAGGGATATATTATTAATGACAAATTTCATTAAGGAATAAATACACTGAGAGGCAGTAGTTAATATACCCAGTTCTTTGAAGAGACTTCTACAGGACGTCCGTGAATTTACACCACAAGTAATAAGTATTACACGCTATTGGACCCTGAAAACTTTTGTTTGTCTTGAAGAGTTACACCAAAATATTATGCCATATGACATTATGGAATGAAAATAAGCAAAGTATGCAAGATTTTTAATTTTTATGTCTGCTATGTCTTATACCACTCGTATTGCAAATACAGATTTGTTAAGTCGTTTCTGCAGTTTTGTGGTGTGTTCCTCCCAACTAAATTTATTATCAAGCTGTAATCACAGGAATTTAATACTGTCAACCTCTTCTATCTGTTCTTCATACTTCATGCATATACTGTATGGGAATCTCTTAAATGTTCTGAACTGCATGTAGTGGGTCTTTTCAAAGTTTAATGTCAGTGAGTTGCTTTAAACCATTTATTAATGTTAATGATAATATCATTAGCAGACCTTTCTAGAACTATGCTTGAAATGCTATTTATTGCAATATTTGTATCATCTGCAAACAAAAAGACCTCTACCTCTGGCAGTGTAACTGATGAGAGGTCATTAATGTGCAGAAGAAAAAGCAATGGCCCCAAGATGGATCCTTGTGGTACACCACTTCTAATTTCTTTCCAATCTGATGATGACTGTTGGGTTAATTCACTAGTCACTTGCACTTGACACCCTTTGTTTCCTGTTAGCTAGGTACGACTTGAACCATTTTGCAGCAATTCCTGTTACACAATAGAATTCTAATTTACTTAAAAGAATGTTATGGTTCACACAATCAAATGCCTTTGATAAATGACAGAAAATACCTGCTGTTTGTAATTTATTATCTAATGAATTAAGTACATTCTCACTGTAGCTGTAAATAGCCTTCCCGGTATCGGAACCTTTCAGAAATCGAAATTGTGTTCTAGAAAATGTCATTTCGTGTTAGGTGGCTTTCATGAATCCTTATAATTCAGTCAGAATACGTGCAGCTGGAGTAATGTTCTGCAGTTTATGTGTACGTTAAAACTAAAGCAAGAACGCAGAGCAAACACCAGGTATGTGAATAAAAGTGTTTAATTCAACATAACTATAATACATCGCAACAAGAAATACATCACTGTCCAAACTGGCATAGTGATGGCGTCAGAAACTACTACAAGACTGGTGACCTGGAGTTTTTCTAGTGCCTCCTTATAAACGTTTGTGAACAATGTCATGCATTGGAAGATAGGAACAACAACGATTCTTGCAATATAATAACCGTTCTACATCCCAAAATTAAGGTACTAACTAATTTACATCAATTCATGATAATACCAATTTAGAAAATATCATTAAAGATTTGAAATATGCTTAACTATAAAATACAATAATACATTGGACATTTACACTAATATCTTGAAAAATAGTGAAGGACAAATGTTCCTACCATTTACAGAATGATGAAATAAGGTATTAGTTGTTTTACTGAATACAAGAACATCAAAGTATTTTTGTAGGTGTAGCTTATTTGCAATGGTGCCCATACTGGCAAGTTTATATTCGCAATATTCATCACGTTTGTGTTTTCACGGCAAGTTCCTACTCAAACATACAATGTAATATATATCTAAACAGACTACGTTTGTTTTTCTTTTCATGAAATGGATATTAGCAGGTTTTAGCTTCGTGACCATGTGCTCTTGCTTATTTTCGTATTGTATAATGAAATACTATTTGTTTTGTATGCCTAGCGATGTATGGGTCTTCTATTATAAACTACTTTATTTAGAAATCGTGTATCTTATTCTACCAATATTCAGAAGTCACAAACTGGCATTGAATAGTTGAGGTTCTACTGAAATAATTTGTTTAGCCTGCTATTTAGGTGATAAAACCTCAGTATCCAAAATGTAATAAAAATACAATTAGACTCTCTAGCATAGGTAATAATATAAAAGATTGCAATTGTGCAATTAAGACTACTGAAGTTCAGTTACATGTCAACACCACTTGAACTTAGTTTGGACTTCGAAACAGTTGAATCAGCTGACATCAGTGTACATTATCAGGAAGCCACAAGAAACGTTCTATGTCTGTCTCACATTTCCAGACTGACATGTGTTTTGCTGTAAATCTCCTCAGCAAATATAATCACTATTTTTAAAAAAATTCCATTGGTTATCAGCAAAAAGAGTGTTTAGATATTTAAAAGGAACCATGTGTTATAAGCTAAAATTTTCGAAAGATGGCAATGGAGAAATAATGAAGATTGGGGAAATGAAAATAATGGCAGATACTTCTTAAATGGTTCATCCATAAAAATGCAAAACTCTTTAATCTTGTGGTCCAGTAAAAAGCAAAAAGCCATTGCACTTTTCACTTGTGAGGCAGAATATATGGCTTTGGCATAAGCTATTCAAGATTTAAATATCAAAAAATAATATATTTCTCTGAGACAATGTTGCCTTGTTATACCAAAGGTATTGAACACAAAGAGAGGCATTAATTAAAATTAGTGCTGTGGCCGGGATTCGAACCCAGGACCTCCTGCTTACTAGGGAGGCACTTTAGACCACTCAGCTAACACAGCATTGCAGCCAAAGCGACTACACGGACTGTCTTAAAGCACGTCTCCCTCCACACCACATACTTTAATTCTGCCACATGTTCCCTGTGAAATCCGTATCAAATCACCAGGGCTCTCCCACATTGGAATAGCACCCCAGCAAAGAATGCGAATACGAACTATCCTGCGTTGTTCCTCAGGCCGAGGTGATATAAATATCAACAAATAATACATATCCTTGATACAACATTGTCTCGTTATATGAAAGGTATTAAATATGAGGAGAGGCAATTTGATACGCATTTCACAGAAAATTCATGCAGAATTAAAGTATGTGGTGTGGAGGGAGACGTGCTTTTAAGACAGTCTGTGTAGTCGCTTTGGCTGCAATGCTGTGTTAGCTGAGTTGTCTAAAGCGCCTACCTATTAAGTAGGAGGTCCCAGGTTCGAATCCCGGTCACAGCACAAATTTTAATTCAATGCCTCTCCTTATGTTATTCAAGACTTATAGTGGTTAAGACAATTAATGGCTGAGATTCATCTAAGTAATATCAGAAAGTCACTTAAAGTATATTGTGACAACAAAGGAGCCATTCAGTTAGCCAAAAATGCAGTAACAATTTATAGATCAAAGCATATAACTGTACAATATCATTTTATAAGAAAGCATGTGGAATCAGGCATTGTTAGCATTGAACATCTACCTTCTGAAGATATGTTAGCTAATGCTTTTCCGAAGCACCTAAGTACTGCAAGACATAGAACATGTGTAAGAAACTGTGGCCATGTGAAATAAGTGAAGGAGTGACTCTGAACAATATAGTGTCAATTTCAATTTAAGGGCACATGTTGGGATATGTAAACGGATGTTGCCAATTCGTTACTCAGTGATTAGTAGTACTCTGAATATTAGTAAGTTCTGTGTTGTGCATGAACTAATCATTTCATAAAACAGATTTCACGAAATGTTTTGCCACTAACTATAAAAAATCAACAAAGGCAGACAGGTGACATAAGACCCTTCAGTGATGCTGCAGTCTTTGTTTCCGGAACAAAGTTCCATGAACCACTTGCTTAGTTTAAGCCTCACACCACTAGTTGTCAGGAAAGAGACACCAGTACTCACGACGTTAATGTCGATTTGCTTCTCCCACATGGCGTCTCGCATTATCCCCGCGTTGCTGACTACAATGTCGAGGCGCCTGAACGTCGACTTGGCTGCCTTAAACACCTCTGAAACAAACAGTCAGTCAGTCATATTCTCCACTGATCATTTGCATGACTCACATCATCAGTACAATATGGAAGAAAATGAGTTGGCAGGCTATGTATTCACAAAAATAAGCAGGAAACAGTTACTTAGCCATCAGCTGTACACAGTCAACTTTATTTCTACTGTTTTTACGTCTGGTAAGTGCATAGGGTGGCTCAAAAATGCAAACTACTCATAAATAACTCATCATCATATCAAATGCAACAATGTCTCACATTGTATGTAAAATTCAATTTAGATAACTTCATTGCAGATAAAAATATGTATTTTACATATAACTATAGAATCATTTGTTCATTTGGTATGCTGATATTCTTTTTTATCTAGATGATGTACTGAATGCTTCCAGTGGTAACGGTAATAAAAACTGAAATTGTTTAAAGTATAAAATTGAATTTGAATTTTTTTGTGTGATGCGATCGGGAATCGAACCCGGACTTCCATGCTTACTAGGCAGACGTCTTACCGCTTGACCACCGCACCACTAGCGGTTAGGGCGCCTCGGAATAGTCTAAGCATGATGTTCCTCACGTCACGAACTTTAATTCAGCTTCTGTGTTCCAAAGAACATTGTCACTACTGCCAAGACTCTCCATGTAGCGGAATAGCACCTCAACAATGGACATATTGGAACATTCCTGTAAATACAAATATACTATTCGTGAGACGGATTTTCGTTTCGAATATGTCAAAGAATATGTCTAGCAGTAAGACATCTGCCTAGTATGCATGGAGGTCTGGTTCAATTCCCGGTCACATCACAAATTTTAATTCAATGCTTCAGATTTATCATTAATGAATTTGTACTGCTGATGACTATAAAATACTGTTTCAAATATTTAACATACTGATATAAGGTGTTCTGCAATGACTATGCAAAGCCACGGTGGCGTAGCCGAGCGGTCTAAAGCACCTCGCTGCGGAGCGTGCGGTTGCTCGCCGTGGAGGTTCGAGTCCTCCCTGGGGCATGGGTGTGTGTGTTAGTTTACCTAGATTTAAGTAGTTTGTAAGCTACGGACTGATGACCACGCAGTTTGGTCCGATAGATTTACAGACATTTGAACATTTTTTTAATGACTATGCAAACATGTAACCAGCTCTGCGGCCAATGGTTACATTGCACTTATCGGGTTGATAGCCTAGCGTGTTGATGTTGGCAACAGATGAAAACTGCTGAATATTAGGTGACCGTTGATGGAGCAGAAGCAGGCAACCAATCAGAATTCAGCCAGTTCTAATGTCCTGAAACAGCCATATGTTTCAGTTTTCCAACGTCTAAATGAAATGCATTCTTCTATGTAAAACAAAAAAGCACCTCTCCCTGGATACTTCATGTCACGACACAATTGGCTGATGACAATGTCACAAAACTTGCACCATTCTCATAAATTGCCAACAGCAACAGACAAGGGCATCAAAATGGTAACATTTAACCCTACAATGATCATACAGTACAGGACACACTGGTGAGCATTAAAGTGGGATTCAAAACGAACCAAAAATTGTTTCTTGGCTTATGGATGTAATGTCTTTAGCCAGGAGGGTCTTCTTCGTTTCGATTAATGCATCGTACGATTCCACATTTGATCGTGGTATTATACCCTAATATTCCATATTTATATTGTATAAGCATTTTATGGCGCTTATGACAAGTCACGTTGCTTTACTCATTTGCGTTACGAGGGCCTTCTGATAAACTAAATTAATTGATTAATTATTGAAAGTCATAATCTGAATGTTGAACAATAATGTAAACATATATTTACACTGCGCTAATTGTTATTTACTTGTCATCTTTTGTATTGTTCATTTTGATGTGGAAATATTATTATTACATTTGTCAGAATTTTGTGTATCTTTACGTAAAGCAAGATTTATTTATGTTTCAGGAACAAATTGTTAAATGTTCTAGAAAAACTATGTTATGTATTATTATGCGCGAACTCAGTCTAAAGTCAGTCTAAAGCAGTTAGTTGTTCAGTTGTAAAGGAGTAATAACATGGCCTTCAGTCAGTCTAAAGCAGTTAGTTCTTCAGTTGTAAAGTAATAATAATTTGGCATTCAGTTAGTAGTGAGTCTAAAGCAGTTAGTCTAAGTAGTAATAGGTCAGTGTTAGAGTAGTAATAACTTGGCCTTCAGTCACTCACAAGTTAGTTCAGAGTTGTCAGTCATTATGTAGTTAACATAAAGCCATCAAGAATGAAAAATAAATTTATTAAAAATGAAACTTGTCATATTGAAAGTTTCCGTAAGACGCCCAGGAATCCGACATCCTAATATTATTTTGTGATGTATTAATGGCAGGCGAGCTAAGAGGTCTACGAGACCACTGAACATCCAAAAATGAGGTGATGCATTAAAAATGTGCCTTCAGCAGCGTTGTGTCCATTAAAAAACGCCACATGGCGAAAACAGCACTGCATGTGGGGTGCGACAATAAAGTAATGAGACTGATTTTCTTTGCAAGACGTGGCAACCCTGCAGGCTTGTGTAGGCACAATTATCAGGGGCGTATGTGTACTAGCCTTTATGAAAGCAATTGTTGCAATCCATTAACGACAGATGCAAATCCACGATCACGACTGTTCGTCATAACTATTACTGTTCATTGTTTGTTTCGCAGCTCGTTTACATCATGAACTTGCATTATAATGCCATACAATGAGTAAACAATTTCAAACCTTATTCGTGACGTAAACGCTTTCTCTCAGAAAAGCGCGGAGCGCTCGAGTCGAATCAGCAGCCACAGGGTGATCAGTCCTCAGCGCAACCGCAGGTTATTCCTGACATACATCACACAAACACTTGATTGATTGATTGATTTTCTCAGGGAAGCCAAAACAGTCTTGGCCCAACCCGCCACTGCCCGCACCGAAACTAAGTTTATTGTGCGGTATCGCTCCCTGTATATCAAGTAAAGCCAACCAATGCCCTTGAACAGTGCAAGGAGTCCCTTTACCAGTTCTTTATTAAGACACAATTTCTTCCGATCTGGTTGTCCCAAATCTTCTGTGCATTTTATTCTCCAATGCAATGCATTCAAAGATTAGATGTGATGCAGTTTCATCACCGTCATCACAGATCCTACATTTAGGGTCCTCTTCTGTTATTCCCATTGTATGTAGGTATTTTTTGAAATTCCCATGCCCTGTCAGCAATCCAACCATGAGTCTAATCTCTCTCCTGTTCAGGCCCAGGATTGCAGAGCGTCTTTTGAAACATGGCTTTGGCATCATTACCTTGCCATGTTTTTGTTGATGGACTTTGGTCCAATATTCTACGTGCTGTCTTCTCAGCCAGTTACGTAGCTCCAATTTGATCATTGCCTTGGTGATTGTCAAAACAGGTTCCGGTCCAATAAATGGAGTCTCTGCCCCCATCCTGGCTAATCTGTCGGCATGTTCGTTGCCACTGATCCCCGAGTGGCCAGGGACCCACAATAGGTTTACTCTTATTGCTTTCCCCTAGCTCCACCAGAACCCTGTGACATTCTGCAACAATTGTAGACCTCGTTGCAGGAGCTGCCAGTGATCTCAGGGCTGAATAGATATAGATGCTACGGTGTTTGTAGCACCTACGCAAATTCTCCTCCACACACGCCTTGATGGCAATGATTTCGGCCTGGAATACTGAAGCCAGTTTCCCTAGAGAGATGACGCACTCCAATCTTGGCTGCACCCACACAAACACTTAGAAAGAAAAATGTATTTACTCTCCTGTATTACGAAAGGAGATGCTGGAATGGCCTCCTTCCGTTTTTGAGCATTTCTGACACTTGCTGAGGAAGTTGTCCATTCCATTCATTGATTCTGAAAAAGGTGCAAGACGGAGACAAAGGGGCACAATATCAGGGGCGTATGTGTACTAGCCTTTATGAAAGCAATTGTTGTAACCCATTAACGACAGATGCAAATCCACGATCATGATTGTTCGTCATAATTATTACTGCACATTGTTTGTATCGCAGCTCGTTTAGATCATGATATACACATGCCTCTGTATTGTTTATCTTTGTAAAACATGTCGAAAGCGAATGTTGTGTTATGTGGGCATCTATTGAGCACTAAAATGCTTGAAAAATCACATACCATCAATCATCAATGTGAACCAACTCCAAACGTGTTCCACAATGTTGTAAGCAACATATAAAGCATGTACACCACCTGATGATGAACTGCCAGGCACTTCGAATCCGGTTGTGGTAATAAATACCTACGAAAGGTGACTGGTTGCAGTTATTTTCTGATTTCTTTAATCAACACAGTCGCAGTTTCCACACTTCGAGAATGGATACGAGTTTAATGTTTATCACTAAGAACATTTGGGCCCCTCGTTCTCCCGATTTAACCCCATGCGATTGTTTTTCTGTGGGGATAATTAAAAGAGAAAGTGTACAAATGAAATCCCCACACTTTAGATGAACTAAAACGAAACATTCGTCATAAAATTGCTGCAATTTCTGAGACGGAACTTCAGAGTGTAATGAGCAGCTTCCTCAGCAGGTGTCAGAAATTCTCGAACAACGAAGGGAGGCAGTTCTAGCACCTCCCTGCGTAATACAGGCGAGTAAATAAACTCTTCTTTCTAAAGCCCTGTCTATACGAGACGTGCAACACGCACAACAAAGTCGTCGACAGCTGCAGCGCCCCTTGCGACAGACCGTCCAACTACACAGAAGCGTTCAAACGGTACGTATTTATCGAGTCGTCTGTTTCACGTGTGTACTTCGTTTGTTGTCAACTTACAGCAAATGAATCGCCGCGTTAACATCACTTTTCGAAACTGTAGTATATATTGTGATTATTAAATCATTTATTTTGCTTTTTTGACGTTCACTGTGAAACTGTATTTAATTGTTTTCGTGCAATTCTTGACTAACAACGTCGCTCAATATTGCTATTACATACTTGCAGCCCCTGCGGTTTGAGGCGCCTACGTATATGACGAACAAACTCAGGTGTCTATACATAGACCTTTCACTGGGATAAAACTTTAAGTAATGCTGACCAAAAACAAATATTTCATCCGTTAACTACAGCATGTTTCAGGAAAAATAGCAAATATTTTAGAAGATGGTAATAAACACAATTTGCAGTTAAAATGTTATATAACGTGTGTCCAATTTTTATTGGGTACAGAGATTCAGCTTTTGTATGTACGACAAACTAAAACCACAGGCAAATTTGGATATTTTGATATTGTTTCGTCGGTTCTTTGTAGATCACCATATTGACTTATTTAAATAACCGGTTTTCGACGTACTTTACAGGCTCAATATTCTCTAGTAAGCCGAACACAGGATAACTAAGTGGAAATGAACGGGTAGAACACACACAAAATTCTACTTTGAAGTCAGTGTGATCTCGTACTGCCAAGAACCACCGGATAAATCAGTGAAAATGTCTTGATTTACATTTGCTCTAAGTTTGTTTGACTTCCATATTAAGAGCTATATCTCTGTATTCAATAAAAATTGTCCACATGTTCTGTTAAATTTTTTATACAATTCCTCTATAGTATCACCTCCTAAATTACTTACGACTGAGTCGAAAACTACGTTGCTCTGAGCAGGAAACAAGTACACAAACAAACAAATTCGCGACTTGGCTTCGTTTGTCAACTGGGTTCCCCCATTCGGTCATCTGCGCATGCGTGAAGCACTTCCATACGCGTGAGAATAGGATCCACCCTATTCCGCCTTCTAGCAATCGTATGCAAGCATCTTGAGCAAGTGGACGCGTCTACACTGTACGCGGACGGCGTGACCGGTGCATCATGGGTAATCTCGTAAGCTCTCACTTCCCGTGGAGAAACGGCTTAAGCGTTTGTGTGATGTTATGTCAGGAATAACTTGCGCGCCAACCCATATTAAATTTAGTGCGGAGGTCGGGCGACCAGCTAAGCGGGCCCCGCAGCTGCCGTCGCCGGCAAGTCGTGCGCCGCACAGCCGGTTGCGCTCAGCATGGATCACCCTGTAGTAAGGATTGAATTGGTTGTTTGTCTGGGACAGAAGGACTAAACTACTGAGGTTATCAGTGGGGGAAGGAGTGAGGATAGGAAACGACGAGAGGGGGAAAGTAAATGCAGTCCGGGAAGTAAAGGAGGAAGGAAGACTGCATTAGCTCGAGGCCTGTGATCGCCACACACGTACTCACGAACTGTGAGCTCTATTCCGTGAAATAGACTCTAGTTGGTCTCACAGACCCAGCCTGACTTTCCTACGGTTAAGACATTCTGTATTAGTTTTGGAAGTGGAATGACAGGTGGAGTACGACCTTCCCTCTGCGGCTCTGTTGGCAGCTGGCGCTAGTGCTCACCTTCCAGAGAAGCAGACTCGGTGACGTCGGCTTTGACAAAGATGGCGTTCCCCTTGCCGAACTCCTTCTCCAGCTGCTCCACCGCCTTCTTGCCTGCCGCCTCGTCGACATCCGACAGCACCACCTGAAACCAGTGTATAGCAGGCGGTGTCAGCACGGGGACACTCCGGAGGGTGCACGAGTCCACAAAACAGGATCATGTTGTGATAGTGGGTGGGGTGGGTAACAGCATTGGCAGGGATCCGGGCTACAGTATTGAGTGGTACCTGGTTAAAATAGCTTCTGCAACGTCCCAGACAAATGTTGGACTGTTGCCTGCTTTCGTGCAGTATGATCATCCCCAATTGAACCACTCTGTCAGGAGGGTCACTATGGAGATTGGTCAACTGTTTAGGGCGGCTACTCAGTCAGACATCGGTTTCGTTCCTGTAGATGCTATTGATAGGTGGGATTTCACTAGGTATGGCTTGCATCTCAGTAAGAAAGGGAAGGGGATACTGGATGGCTTGATAGCAAAATCCTTTTCTATCTCTAGAAAGGCCATCAACAGGTCCTCCCAATATTCACAATGGTGTTCTTGAAGTTGCCTTACTGCAAATATGAGGTCTACTGTAACTAATATCTGAATAATATACTTTATCATAGGTATATTGTGTGTGATATCTCCCCTAGCGACCGCGCCGGCTCAGGACTACCTCTTACATGAGACGACATGCACGCCGCGGCCAGTCTTTCTCGTTGACCTCAGAGATTCTGCGATCGCTAGCTGAGTGGGTGGCCGCTATGACGCAGTGGGCTGTGCCCCAGCGGCCGGCCAATCAGCTAGCGATCGCAGCAGCTCAGGACTACCTCGCTTACACGAGACGACATGCACGCCGCGGCCAGTGTTTCTCGTTGTCCCCGGAGGTTCCGTTTAGCGCTAACTGACTGGCTGACCACTACGGGCGGTAGGCACTGTCCCGGCGGCCAGCCAGTCAGCGCTAGCGGCCTTCCTTTTGGCATGACGTGGCACGGCCTGTTGTGAGGCCGTGTCTTCTAGGTGCTGTTTGCGTGTGGCTGCACTGACCTTGGCTCCCGCGGCGAGCAGCGCCCTCGAGAAGGCCCTGCCCAGACCGCCTGCGGCTCCGGTGATGAGCGCCACTTTGCCCGAGGGGTCCATCCTGCAACAACAACAACATCACAACACCTGGCGGCACTGGCGCCAGTTGCAGCATCTGTACGAGACATAAACACATATGGAAGCACCACGAGATACGCATGTTTGTACATCCACTACATGTAGGGTGTTTCAGGAAGAATAGCAAATATTTTAGAAGATGGTACTAGAGACAAACTGCAATAAAAGTGTCATGTAACGTAATCCAGTTTTTATTGAGGACAGATAGAGATTATTGCAATGCATTTTCGTTTGGTGTGGTGACACACCTGTTGTTATTGGTTGTTATGGATGTATTTATCGAACGTTATCAGTACAGTGTTGATGTTCAAGTTGTGAAGTCGTGTTTTAGTTTACACATCGTGATTTGTTGGTCAATTCTATTGTACTGTAGCGTGTAAACAGGCCTAAAGTAATTACACCTGGTGAGTATGCCGATACGATATTTTTGTGCGTGGGTCTTGCAATGGAAACGCTGCTTTTACTGCTGTTTGTTGAGAATACAACATACAATTTTCTAACTGGAAACTACTAGATTGTTTACCCGTGGTTTGTCGCTGCTGGGCAGAGGGCACTTGGTCCTGTTGCTGGGTTTCGTATCTACTGTTGCTAATGCTACTGATGTGGCGGTTGTTGTTGTATACCTTTAGCAGAGCCTGTTCTGACATAGTGTGTTCTGCTACGTATCCATTTTTCTCCAGTTTGATGGAAGCTACAGAGGATGGGACACATGATGGATCTGTAGGTCTATAGGATAGTGGACGGGTTGAGGCTCCACGCCTGGCCGGAGAGGCATTTGAGGAGGCTGTGGCGGGACATTGCTTTCTAGCAGACTGTGCGGAGGTGGGGGTCGATCGACGGTTAGACCACAGACAAAAATATACAGACGGGAAACCTCTGTAAGGGCCCGGTCACACGAACAGGGGTCCAGGGAGGGAGGGCTACCAGCAGTTCCGTAAGACGTCCCGTGATGGCGCTGCGGTCAGAAGCAGCCCTTTAAACTGGTCAGAGCAGGCGGCAGGTAGCGGCTGCCCCCACCACCACCTCCCCTCAGGACACAGCCGTGGCCTCGTGGCAGGCGGCACGTGCTCTCCCCTCAGCCTCCCCTCCACGCTACCCTCTGATGTGCGAGAGGCATCATCAGAGGCGACTCTAGTGTCGTCTACCGGTAGCAAGCCGGGAGCCGCCGTACATCTGCTGGCATCTTACAGAACTACGATGGGAGTGTAGGGGGGGCTTCTCTGTATGGCGGATGGAACAGTCGTGGGGGGTTAGGTAAAAATCTGGGAGACAGGAGGAGGGGGTGTTACGGTGTCATCAGCAGGAGATGGACAGGAGGCTGCGGTTGGGGCATATCGGCGGGGTAGATTAGGTAGGGGAGGGGACAGAGGTCGGAACCTCGAGGCACCCCAGCAGAGGGGTAGAACAGACGGGAGTCGGAGCGACACCACCATCACCACTGCGGCGATCTCGTGCGACGTCACGCAGAGCAGGCGACGTCCACACAGCTGACTGGCTGCACGCTACGGCACAGTGGGCCTGCCCCAGCGGCCACCCAGTCAGCTACGCGAACAGCGCCTAGTCTGCGTGACGTCGCACCAGAGCCCGCGGCCTTCTCTCTGGGTGGTGTCGGTCGGAGTCGCAGGCAGACAGTGACGTAGCAGGGGCGGTGTGTGAGGAAGGAAGCAGTGAGGCCGCCGTGATTGACAGGAAGGGCACAGAAGTGGAGCCCGGAATGCCAAACGCGGTCGCAGGCTTTCTCGATGCCGAGGGAGACGAAGACGGCGGAGCAGCGGGGCTTGAGCTGGACGGAGAGGGGGTGAGTGAGGCAGAGGAGGAGGGTCGGGAGCCATACTGGGAGAGGGGGAGGAACTGCTGCCGGTGCTGGCGGAGGTGGTGGTGGATATGGCGGGAGAGAGTGGTTTCCAGGACCTAGCGGAGACCGATGGGAGGATAGGAGGAGGCCTCGGATGGGGGTTTCTCTTTCTTCGGTCCATTAATAGGTTTCAGACAGCACAGTACAGAGCAAGTATGGGGTGGAGTCTATTTTCAGACTAACCAGGAAGGTAAAAAGATAAGTATTATCTGCGAAAGATGTAGGGCATCTTTTGGATACACAGGGTGTGTACAAAATTCCCTTGTGACACAACAACACAGTGACCAACGACGTTTTACATTCATGTGTGCATACAGTAATATAAAACGATGCTTTATGTATTTTTCCTTAATATTTGTCTTTTTTTATTTTTATTTTTATTTTTATTCATTTATTTATTTATTTATTTATTTATTTGTAATTTATTATGTATTTGATGTTAATTTTGTATGTTCATTTCAATATTCTGAAAGAAATGATATTTATATCGATGTAGTAAACACGCTGGTTTAGCAAGGGCTTTGCTATTGTATAGAATCGTCTTTGAGTAGAGAGTAGAGTTGCGCATAATTGTTCGCGATCGGAAGTGCTCTCTCTTTTTTCGTGGCTCTGCCGTGAACTAGTTCGTTCTTTTAGTTCGTCCGCTCCCAGTGACTGCTGAGCGACGTGGTCTGCGCATGCAGGTGGAGGGGGAAGTTCAAAAATGTTCAAATGTTTGTATAGTCTATGGGACTTAACTACAGGGTCATCAGTCCCTAAACTTACAAACTACTTACGAACTATGACGGCACAAATATCCATGCCCGAGGGTGGATTCGAACCCCCGACCGTAGTCGCCGTGCAGACCGTGACTGGAGCGCCTCAGTCCCCTCGGCCACCGCGGCCGGCTGGTAGAAGTTCTCCCACCTAGCTGCTTCATGCGCTTGCTGCTTGAGCCGCTAACGATATCACGCAAACCAAAAGAAACAGCTTGTGGATAATTTCTCGCGTTTAAGTCAGAGTTATCTCTATATCTCGGCATTATGGAATTTATTAGTCAGATATTGCAAAGTGCACAGTACTTCAAAACAGAAATTTTGTATCTCTGAACTATGTAATCTAGCAGGCAGACGCTAACCTCGAAATGCCTCTCATCAGCAGAAGGCAAACACGTGATTTTTAATTCTGCTGCGCGCCTTTCGCTATTGCCCGTCGGTCTTCGGAAAAGAATTCAACGAACTAAGAAGCGAGGTACGTTTTGCATAATAGTTCGCGACCGGTAACGCATGTTTTAGTTCACGACTGGTCTCGCATATTTTAGTTCTCAGCTCGGCAGCGAAGTAAGTCGCTTTTTTTAGTTCGTCCGCTTTTTTTAGTTCGTCCGCTTTTTTTTTAGTTCGTCCGTGCTTTTAGTTCGTGCGCGCTTTTTAGTTCGTCCGCTCTTTTTAGTTCGTCCGCTCCTTCTAGTTCGTCCGCTCTTTTTGCCTTTTGCTACCGCTACTAAAAGAGCTCTTTCTTTTGTTATGACAGCTTTTTCATATAATGATCAGTGTTGCCCAAGCGTGTGCTATTACCCGTATTTATAGGCAATTAGACATCAAATACTTAAGCAAATAAACCAGTTAATTCCACGAATTGGTGATACAATGGTATTCAACTACTTTGCATACAGATTACTCGTAGTAATTTATTATTTAGACACTCCTGAATACCTTAGAAAAGAAAATTTGTGGCAGTGAAATATGAAACTACAGCTGAGCTGCATCTCAGCTCGAAAGGACGGCAACTGGCAGAAGGGAATCACGCGATTCTGCGCGCTCTCGCGTCCTCTCGCTGTTCACCGTCAGTCTTCGCTTAAGGAGCGGACGAACTATCAGGCGAGGGATCTGCGAACTAGTTCGCGTAGTTCGCCTGTGGGAGCGCTCTTCCGAACTTTTCGTTCGCGAACTACACAAGACTAGTAGCGAGTTTTATCGCTGGTAGCGCAGAGGCGCTCAGCGAGAGAGAGTCGTTCTGACGTAGCGGCGGACAGACGTAATAGTGAGGCGGTGCGCGCAAAGGTACGTGACGGAGGATGCGTGTTGGGTCGGCACTAGTGGAGGAGACGGCGAACAGGCAGTATTAGTTATTCATACGGGCACAGCTCAAATAGTTAATAACTGCATCAAGACGAATGCTGTGGGCCCAAAATTGTAATCAACATTCGTCGCCAAGAAGAGCCCGTGTTTGCCAATTGTTAAGTGCCAACAGTCTCCAATCAGCAGCACCACGCCACACACCAAAATCCGTAAGAACTGTCCAGTTTGTCTTAGCATGTACAGCTAATCAGCGTATTAGCGATGATTGTTCAATAGCGAACACTGTTATTTGTGAACCTGTGTTTAAAAATCATTACCCATAGTCATTGTCCAGACAGGTTCCTTACTCATCCATTGTTTTACCGAGAATATTCACAAAGTTATAGAAAACTAAAAATCAAAGTCATTAACGACAGTGTGACTGTGAGTAATAACAATTCGTTCAGAAAAGTATTGCTAAATGTAGCTTATGCCAGTGTTACTGATCAATAGGTTGCTAAGTGGAATGAAACTACTAGACTAACTTCCAATTTCGAGAGTTATTTCAATAAATGTGCAAAAGATTGTTTTCCATTGCATATTATTGTCGGGTGAAGTTTTTACTTGCAAGTACTGATTAGTGAGAATAGTGATTATTTGCAAGTGTTTGAAACGCTAATAATTCCTGGTTAAAGAGAGAGCAACAGTTAATCAGTCGGTTAAATAGTGGTTCATTTCTAAATATTCAGTGTTATTACATCAAGTCATTAATTAATTTTTGAGCTTCCTATTAGTACAGTTAATAGTTCATTTGCATCTTGATTATTGCTAAAGCACATGGATACTCGCTGTTGAATAATTTCTGGTACTTATATAAACAATTAAAAATGTTCAAATGTTTGTTAAGCTTATGGGACTTAACTACAGGGTCATCAGTCCCTAAACTTACAAATTACTTATGAACTACTTACAAACTAGAACGGCACAAATATCCATGCCCGAGGGGGGATTCGAACCCCCGACCGTAGTGGCCGTGCTGACCGTGACTGGAGCGCCTCAGTCAACTCGGCCACCGCGGCCGGCAATTAATTATTTAAAGCTGTAAATAGCAAGTATTAAGGTGAGAGTTTTGCATGATCTGCTGCATGTTGCATTTGCGTAGCTACTGTTTACATTTCACTGTCTTATATTCAACCCCTGTATTAGTGAACTATTTCTCAGTAATTAGTGTACTGTCACTGTCTTTTGTACCGGATTTGACGTGCATACTCTGATGTCCTGCCCATCCAAATTTTACGTAATTTTTCACGTTGTTAATTAACTTTGCTATTATTGAGATCTCACCAAATTATTTGCTCGTACAACCAAGCTGGCGACCGTAAATCAATAAGTTATTCATTTTTTTTAAAATCAATCCCTGTGTCCCGTTTTTCCGCATTTTTATCATTTAAACATTAATCATTTTATTCCAAATTTTTACTTTCTGCTTTCTTTATCACTATCGATCGTTGTTGTCTACCAAATGTTCCGGTTATAATCTCCGCTACACCATCGGCCTCATTTCCTATAGCCTTTCCACCCAATCAAGATAATTAGGCACATGGGTCAGTTTTCTAATTATCGCATACCAACCGGTGGTGTAAGACGGGTAGGGTTATACCTGTAGCTGTGGTTTAGTATACATCGTAACTACAAAAAGAAGTGTCAACACTCGTCTGGCCAAAAGTAAGACAAATTGCCTTCAGGAACATCAGAGAAATCTGTCGTAGCGGAACATGTTTACCAAGAGGGCAACCACGAAATTAAACACAATTTCATCTCGAAACTACACACTATTATGCGCTCATGGGATACTCTGCAAATCACATTTAAGTGCCTGGCAGAGGATTCATCGAACCACCGTCATACTGTTTATTTCCCATTTCACTCTCGAATAGCGCGTGGGAAGAAAGAACACCTGAATCTCGGCGTTCGAGCTCTGATTTCTCGTATTTTATTCTGATGATCATTTCTACCTATGTAAGTGGGAGTCAACAATATATTTTTGCACTCGGAGGAGAACGTTGGCGATTGGAGTTTCATAAGTAGCCCACGCCGCAGCGATAAGCGCCGTTGTTGTAATGATTCCCATCCCAGATCCTGTATCATTTCCGTAACGCTGTCTCCCCTGTATCGTGACAATACGAAACGAGCTGCCCTTCTTTCGATGTCCTCCGTCAAACCCACCTGATAAGGATCCCACACTGGGCAGCAATGCTCCAAAAAAGGACGGACAAGCGTAGTGTGTGCAGTTTCATTTGTAGTTCTGTTGCATCTTTTAAGGGTTCTGCCAGTAAACCGCAGTCTCTGTTTCACCTTTGCCACGATATTATCAACGTGTTCTTTCCAATTTGTATTAGTAATTCCTAGGTATTTTGTGGATTTTACGGCCTTCACATTTGATTTATCTTGTAAACAAAGTTTAACGGATTTCTTTTCGTACTCTTGTGGACGACTTCACACTTCTCATTATTTAGACTCAATTGCCAATTTTTACATCATCGTGATATCTTATTCAGATAGTTCTGCAGTTGTTTTTGATCTTCAGATGATTTTACTAGACGGTAAATGACGGCGTCGTCTGCAAAAAACCTAAGAGAGCTACTTACATTTTCCCCTAAATCGTTTATGTAAATAAGAAACAGCAGAGGACCAATAACACTACCCTGTGGAACGCCCGATATCACTTCTGTTTTAGTCGATTTCTTACCATCAAGTACAACGAACTGCGTCCTCTCTGACAGGAAATCCCCTTTCCAATCGCAAATTTGGAGCGATATACTATAACCACGCAATTTGATTAAAAGCAGTTTGTGAGGTACGGTACAAAAGCCTTCTGAAAATCAAAAAATATGGAATCGATTTGGGAACCCTTGTCTATAGCGCCTATCACTTCGTGTGAGTAAAGAGCTAGTTGTGTTTCGCATGAACGATATTTTCTATATCCGTGTTGACCTTGGGTCAATAGATCATTCTGTTCGAGGTAAAATGTTCAAATGTTTATATATCTTATGGGACTTAACTACGTGTCAGGTTTCGAACCCCCGACCGTATGGGCCGTGCAGACCGTGACTGGCGCGCCGCAGTCCCCTCGGCCACCGCGGCCGGCTGTTGGAGGTAATTCATAATATTTTAATACATGATATGTTCCGAAACCTTGCCGCAAATCGACGTCAATGAAATAGGCCTGTAGTTTAGTGGGTTACTCCTACTGCCTTTCTTGAATATAGGTGTGACCTGTGCAACTTTCCAATCTTTTGGTACAGATCCTTCTATAAGAGAGCGGTTGTATATGACTGTTAAGTAAGGAGCTATCGCTTCAGCATAATCAGATAGAAATCTAATGGGTATACAGTCCGGAACAGAAGACTTGTTAAGTGATTTTAGTTGCTGCACTACTCCGATGATATCTACTTCTACGTTACTCATTACGGCCTCTGTTCGTAATTCGAATTCTGGAATATTGGTTTCCTCTTCTTTGTGAATGAGTTTCTAAAAGCTGTGTTTAGTAACTGTGCTTTAGTAGCGCTGTCATCGGCAGGATTGTAGAGGAAAGAGCAGGCTAATTTAAAATTAGACAGAATATGGACTTCAACGTCACACCATCGGAAATACAACAGATTCTTCTCCATATATACTATACGGCGCCCCTTCATGTTCTGATAGCATTTCGCGACTTTACCTCTGAGGAATGTTTACCGCGAAGATGAAACGTTAGTGGAAAATTTTACAGTTTTACCACGACGTTTCAGCCCGGAAGTTTTAAATGAAGCATGTTTTACATTGTTTTCGCTATTGTCTTGACGCTTTCCCCTACAGGTTTTGCCGGAGCAGCTCACCTACAAGCTCTTACGACATTAAGGTGCAAACGACGTCCGTCCAACATAAGCGACGTCTCGAGCGTAAGACATTTAGGGCAGGTTTGTCAAAGTCTCGTCAAGTTCCAGTTACGATTTTAACTTGTCGTTAGCAGAGAAATGTTCCGTTATGAGTTAACCTGACGTAATGGACCTCAGTAAGACTCCTGTAAACCCAGCTGAACTGTCCGCCATTTTTCCCCCAGCTGTAGGAGTTGCCACGTTCCGGACGAAGCTCACGCGTTACCTCGCGTTTCATTCAACTCGCTCACACTATCAAACTACTCATTGTATGAACGTGGAATTTTCATCAATGTGTTCGTGAAGGACTACACCACATTTTCAGTTTACTTTCATTTGCGGTAATAGTTTCCTAAAGTGCGCCTCGGTTGCACAGTGGTAGAGTGCCAGACTACAAATCCAAAGGTCGCGGGTTCGATCCCAGCCAAGTCCTAGACTTTTTATCTGTCAATTTCCACTTATTTCACCTCTGGCAGTACTGCTCATGTGAAAAATCCTAGTAGCACCATAGTTCGGAACCCACGTTAAACTGTAGGTCCCCCAATAACTGGCTGGGTAAGTCAGTTCGAAGATCGGAGGAAGGCAACGGCATACCACCTCCAAACAGGACCATGCCTAGTAAAGCACTGTGGTGTTCAAACCAATCTCCGGATTGTTGACTGCTTTACCTTTTTAGTTTATTAAGAGTATATACTGAAAGTTTACGAACATGCACTTTCTGACGACGTTACGGAATTTTCGACATGCGGGGAACTTTTTTCCTGTTGAAGTTAGGTTGAAGTTTCCTGTTAAATGTTCAAAACAGGAAATCTGTGAGAAATGTAGAACTTGACATAATGTTGGTTAAATATGAAGCACTGGATTCACATGCCCGTCTAGTAATAACTCCTCTTCAGTATTAGAGCTCTTCATAATTAGGCACAGGTTATCACTTCGCAATAGCCATACTTGAAGATACTGGTACTGACTTCTTTTAACCCATTAAATTTAATAAATCAAATGTTCGAAAGTTTGTATAGCTTATGGGATTTAACTACAGGGTCATCAGTCCCTAAACTTACAAACTACTTATGAACCAGCTAACACTAAGGACGGCACAAATATCCATGCCCGAGGGGGGATTCGAACTTCCGACCGTAGTGGCCGTGCAGACCGTGACTGGAGCGCCTCAGTCCACTCGGCCACCGCGGCCGGCTAAATTTAATAGTCGCAAACTACAAAGTGTTGTCTGTGTATGTAATATTCAATTTCAATTTTTCAGTTATATAAAAAGGACACTTTCAATATCTCAATACAGAGTGCTTTATTATGTGAGGAAATGAGAACAAGTCAGTTCATTAGGTAGTAAAGAGATTCTTGGTATCTGTCATTTTCTAGTATTCTTGCATAAAATCATCATTAGATCTACTAACTTTCGTTATGTTAGGCCTAGTGCTAGACGTTAAACTGAAAGAAATGTAACTCCTATCTGTTTTTGAAAATGGAATAGTAGCTTTGAAATGCGTTGGACAACAAGCAAAGAAATAAATATTTGTGACTGATAAAGGAATACCTTTACACCGATTAATACATCCCTAACTTTTTTTCATTAAAAAATCTACATCTCCTTGAATAACACAACAGTTAATACAGTTTTGAGCAGTAACCACATGGAAAAATACGCCCCTCTCCGCATGTTATCATTTGCCAAAATATCATTTTGACACCTCTAACCTTGTATTTCATTCTGGCCTTATCGCCAGCGGAAATGTGTTCGCTGTATAAAATAAATTTGAGCAATATGAGCGAACGGTGGAGATCTCCTCCTAAGTCGAAAACAAAATTCAATAAGTTGGTAAATTTCATCCACAGCAACATACGGTGTAACATGCACCAAACAGAATCTCCTAGAAGCCCCTAACCTAGCGCAGTCTCTTATTTCGAAGCCAATATCTTACTAACTATGAGTATTAACGAGATGATGAGCATTTCGTCACAATGCTGATATATAAAGATTTAAGTGGCGAAAAGATTTTTTTTCTAACTATTAGCTTTTGCGAAATCGTTTGTGAAAGATGGCAGGGCATGCGCCTCTACGCTGTGAGTGCTGGAGAAAACATGGCGGACGATTCAGCCTGGGTATTCAGGGGCTCTAGACCTCAAACTGGCCGTTAAAGCAACGAGTAACATTCTGCTCATTACATGGATAACGAGCAGTTAAGTGAGAATCTGTATGAAAATGGCAGGATTCCAAAGCGTTAAAATACCGCAACATATTCACGTGAAAAACCGATTTATCGAACAAAATAACAGAAGCACTACATGTATGAAAAACTTTATTGGAAAATGTATCATCATATTTCTCGCCCTAACCATGTCCGTAGCGATTAGATGAGTTTGATATATTATAGATACGCAACGAAACCTTAAAACTATTGTTGCGATATCAAAATACAAACTTACGGGTAACTACTAGTTAAGTGAGAATCGGTATGATGAAAATGGCTGGAATAAGATTTGGTTGACAATTACAACGATGTCAATATTTTGGACGATGTAGAGGTCATTGCCCCTATATGGCGTCCTAGACTTACTTATATTCGTCCAAATCATTTTGATTCAGAATTTGTTATGCCATTTCGTCTTCGAAAAGCCACTTTGGAAACGCTGCATGAAAAACTACACGACCATCTGAAGAGTCCAACAGATAGTTATGTATTTTGTAAGTTATCTGTCGTAATAGAACACAGAATACATTATTTATGTCTGCAAACTTATTAATTCAGTATTTACTATGCTTGTTGCGCCCAGTGTAAGGCCTAAAATGTGATTTCTTCCTCCGTGCTACGGAAACAGTGCACTTTCGCCTATGTGCAAGTTATTGCTTGCACTAATGTACTATGCACTTGGCAGTATGTTATCGTACTAGGCCCTAAGCAGTTTTGCTGTCCTACATGTTCCATGGACAGCATTTAATTAATTTACCACAATGTCGCTTTCTTTACCTTCCATGTCGTAGCGTCGTTTTTTTTTTTTTTTTTTTTTCTTTTTTAGATTCTAATGCGCTCTTATATTTCTCTATTAAGGACACAAGACACTCGCACCAACTTCTTGTAAAATTGGAGCTTCTTTCACGTTTGTTTTCCACAGTGCCAAATAACAACTGTCTGCTAACCTCTTCCCTGATAGTCAAATACGGTGAACAGCTGTTTATTCAGACGACACTTTCATTTGTTTCTATTACCAACATAGTAGAAATAAATCGTATCTTCTCGGTTTCTCCAGGTTAGCAAGCAGTATCAGGACATATGTTCTCAAGGAAATCGGATAAGTTGGAGAAGAAGTCATCACGAGAAACTCAGGCACTCAAATGACAATCCGTGTACACTGAATATCGTCAGTACTGACTTCAGCACGAGGTCCCCCCCCCCCCTCCAAAATTTCACTTCTTTCTGACGCAACATGTTTGAGGATTCTCTCCTTCAACCCCTTCCTTAATACCACATGTAATTGTGTTTGTGGTTCTTCAACTCACAAAACGTCACTAAGAATTTTTGACAGTTTGTCATCTGCAAACCAAAATATGTATAGTTAATGGGGTGTATGGTTAGCTTGTAAATATGGGTATTTTTACGAAAATATAGGACGTCATTTTTGTGTTTTGGTTTAATTTTACTGTAGCGACTGCTTCTATAACAAAATGCTAAGTGTTTATAGCAAGTCTTTGTCACTTACTTTGGTGAATCTGCACTGTTTCGCGTTCTGAACAGGCACTGTCTCACTTTCACTTCCCTCAATGTTTATGTTATGAAAGCAAGATGGTGGGGAGTTGAATCCTGGGAGTAGTGTTAAGAACAGCTGACTGTGGTGGGGGCGGGAGTTTTTGAATCATGTTGCTTTCATTTCAGTGTGTGTGTGTGTGTGTGTTTGGGTTTTCTGTCAGTTCTTTGAGGACAGAGAATATGATTCCGTTGCAGAGGGCTGTGTATTCATTTATTATATCTTTTCTTTCTATTATGGCTTTCTGTATGTGGTAGTTCTCTTCAATTGTTAATTTTTGTGGGAGGCTTTTTACATGTGGTATTAAGGTAGGCCTAGTATACCTATAAAAATAAAAAAAACGATTTATATTAGTCTCACAATTATCTGCAGTTTTTACACTTAATGTACAAAAGTAACAATGATTTCATTGTTAATTTGACAGACAATACGAATTAAACATCACACTGTTGATGCTGCAACGCCAGCGAAACATGTAACGGAGAAACCAAAAAATATTTGTGTTTGTTCAAGGCGGACCTTACCTGTAAAACAAATTTATTTTGTAAGCAAACACGGAGATTGAAGAGCTTTTCAAACCTCAAGATAAATACACATTAATACTATTTATCTGCCATTCCATTATTGAATAGCGCGGGAAGAAAGAACACCTGAATCTCTCTGTTCGAGCTCTGATTTCTCGTATTTTATTCTGATGATCATTTCTACCTATGTAAGTGGGGGTCAACAATATATTTTCGCATTCGGAGGAGAATGTTGGCGATTTGAGTTTCGCAAGTAGCCCACGCCGTAGCGATAAGCGCCGTTGTTGTAATGATTCGCATCCCAGATCCTGTATCATTTCCGTAACGCTGTCTCCCCTGTATCGTGACAATACAAAACGAGCTGCCCTTCTTTGGACTCTTTTGATGTCCTCCGTCAAACCCACCTGATAAGCATCCCACACTGGGCAGCAATACTCCAAAAAACGGACGTACACGCGTAGTGTATGAAGTTTCTTTAGTAGTTCTGTTTGCATCTTTTAAGGGTTCTGCCAATAAAATGCAGTCTCTGGTTCCCCTTTCCCACGACATTATCTACGTGTTCTTTCCAATTTAATTCTGAAGTAATAGTAATTCCTAGGTATTTTGTGGAGTTTACGGCCTTCAATCGTTAAGTTTACAAAATCAAATGTTTGTACAGCTTATGGGACTTAACTACGGAGTCATCAGTCCCTAAACGTACAAACTACTTATGAACTAGCTAACACTAAGGACGGCACAAATATCCATGTCCGAGGGGGGATTCGAACCCCCGACCGTAGTGGCCGTGCAGACCGTGACTTGCGCGCTGTAGCCCGCTCGGCCACTGCGGCCGGCGTTCAGTTTACACTTAGAGCCCTTACTATGGAAGTTCCGCAAATCTCACGGTCGCTAATGCATGAAATTTTTACAGAAAAGTAGAAATTTCGTAAACTTTGCTCACGTTGGGTACCCAAAATTCTTACTGGACAACACAAAAAGCAACGGATGGTAACGCTACAATGAAGAAGGCGATGGGTTTCTTTCTCGGTTAGTCACGAAGAATGAAAACTTGGGTATTGTACGACACCCCTCAAACAAAACGGTAATCAATGGAATGGAGATACACTTCATCTTCAACGAAGGTTAAGCGGCATTTTGCTGATTGATTTCTTTCAAATGTTTGTATAGCTTATGGGACCCACCAACGGGGTCATCAGTCCCCAAACTTACAAACTACTTACGAACTAGCTAACACTAAGGACGGCACAAATATCCATGCCCGAGGGGGGATTCGAACCCCCGACCGTAGTGGCCGTGCAGACCGTGACTGGAGCGCCTCAGTCCCCTCGGCCACCGCGGCCGGCAATTGATTTGTTTCCACAGGGCCAAACAAACAATGCACATAGCTACTGCGGAATCATTGAAAGAATGCCGTTACTTATTGCGGCGTGTTCTGTTTGCGAAGTTTCAATCACCGACTGTTACTTCTGAATGGAAAATATTTTGCTAGCACCCACGTACTTAGGGAGACATGACCATCCCAATAAAATAAGAAAAATCAGATCGAAAACGGAACGATTTAGGTGTTCTTTCTTCCCGCGGGCTATTAGAGAATGGAACGGCAGAGAAAAGTTATGAAAGTGGTTAATGAACCCTCTGCCAGGCACTTAAATGTGATTTGCAGAGTATCGATGTAGATGTAGATTAAGGAATTGCGCAGCGAAATATAAAACAAGCACCGAGGATTACTGTCAAAAGGTTTTTTTTTTTTTTTTTTTTTTTTTTTTTTTTTTTTTTTTTTTTTTTTTTTTTTTCACCTTAATGTCCGACCTTATATGGTGAATGTGACCAAACAACTCTTACGGGAATTTCAGTGGGACGTGTTTGATCATCCTCCGTACAGCCCGGACCTCGGTCCTAGCGACTTGCATCTCTTCTTACACCTAAAATCTCTCCTTGGGGATCAAATGAGCCACTCGACATTATTATTATTATTATTATTAACACTTCAGCGATGATGATGAGCTGAAAGAACATGTTACCATATGGTTGAATACTGTGACGATACTGCTGGCCCTCTCATCTCAATGTTATCGTACGATACCGTCTGCGTCGGACCCGGAATCGTGTGGTCTAATAGTGATATATGTTGCGTGTGAAGTTACAAACGAAATAGTCAGCCTAGAAATCAGTGTAGGACAGTGTCTCAGTGATACTGTGATTAGTTAACTCCAATTAAGAGCTTTGTATATGACGTTTCCAGACAGTTCTATAAACAATAGTTTCGTCATTGTACGTTATTTCAATAACTAAACAGACGAATTGTAAAAATAGCATTGTATATATGTTAGGCTCATAAACAAGTTGTGTTGACCTGCTAATTGTGTTAATTAATGCAATAGTCGAGATTTACAATATTGAATTATTTGTATATATTGACTGACCTGAGATTTTGAGTATATTTTGTGAATGTCCATAAGATTTGATAGTTCAATATATGTTAGGAACAGGTATGACGTACTCATTAACAAATTAATTGACATTTAACATTGCCGTTTGTTGTCTTAAAAAGATATGTGGTATGTAAAATTATTGTACGTGTAGTTTTCATTTTATATTGTGATTATTTTTGTGTACATGAAATGTTTTCTTTGTGTGTTTGTTAATTGTAAATTAGTATATTCAATTGTTATGAACAATGCGTAATGTAATGTCATTATTATCGATGTTATATAGCCGGCCGCGGTGGCCGAGGTGACTGAGGCGCTCCAGTCACGGTCTGCACGGCCACTACGGTCGGGGGTTCGAATCCCCCCTCGGGCATGGATATTTGTGCCGTCCTAGTTCGTAAGTAGTTCATAAGTAGTTTGTAAGTTTAGGGACTGATTACCCCGTAGTTAAGTCCCATAGACTATACAAACATTTGAACATTTGATTTGATGTTATATATTTGCCTGACCGCCTTGCGTGGGGGAGTTCGAATTTTGGCTTTTCTAAGGTGCACTGGAAGCTATGTCAGTCTGTTGTTTTGAAATGGAAGTACTACCGTTCTGATGCTTTGTATAAGTTTTGAAACTGTACTGGTTTGGTGGAGAAAAAAAAAAAAAAAAAAAAAAAAAAAAGATAAAACCTTATTCTTTTCATTCTCCACTCCGAGGAGTGGAGCGGGCTGTTTGAGATCCGGCCCATAAAGAGTCGCGGTTCTATTCAGCCAATTATCAGACAAGCTGATAGTGGGGCAATGGGAGAATCCCAATTGGGAATATGTGGGAGGGGCTTACCAGCTCCGGCATACGCCTTACAACCAAGGAAAACCTCCCGAAAACCTTGGTCGGAGCCGGGGGATTGGGACCAATTTAATTTATCTCCGGGACTTGCCCCGGACTAAAAATGGATTATCGAGAGAACACGAGTGCACTCACGACAATCAAAGATCGGACGCCCGAGTTACTCTCGCAATCTCGTAGAGATCAGCTCGACCACAGTGGTCAAGTCCCCCTACAGGAACCGCACCCGTGAGCACGGTATCCTGTGCGTCGTGGTGGAGAAGAAGTTTGATTCAAATTAAAGAAAAAGTGGAAAATTGTACCTACGAGTATTTATTTCTACCACGACGCCCCAGGAGAATAATGTTGCAGCGAGCAGAACCCCATACATCGTAATGTTGAAAAGCTAAGTATCTTGTTTGGAAGTGGTATAAAGGAACTGTAAATACCTTAACAACCATAAAAACATTACAATACACAGGCGGTAACCCTCTATGAAGAAGACATACAAAAACTTGTGCCACGCTATGACAAGTGACTACAAAATTTCAGAAGCTATGCAGAAAAGTAGTTCAACAGTTGTAGAATTTTCTACAGTAAATATTTTTTCTGTATCTGTGTACGTTTGTTTTATAAAACCAAACAGAACTTACTTTGTGGACATACCTCGTATTTCGTATTTCATCAGCCTATACAAAGGAAATAAACTTGAAGGGAGTAGTCTAGAAATGGAAGACGAAGTGGAGGAAGATGACATAGGAGATATGATACTGCGAGAAGAATTTGACAGAGCGCTGAAGGACTTGAGTCGAAAAAAGGCCCCTGGAGTAGATGATATTCCGTCTGAATTACTGATATCATTAGGAGAGAGACAGACGTGAAAAACATTGTATCACCTGGTATGCAAGATGTATGAGACAAGGGAAGTACCCTCAGACTTCAAAAAGAATATCGTAATTCCTATTCCAAAGAAAGCAGGTGCGGACAAGTGTGAAAATTACAGAACTATCAGTTTAATAAGTCATGGTTGCAAAATACTAACACGAATTATTTACAGACGAATGGAAAAACTTGTGGAATCCGACCTCGCGGTAGATCAGTTTCGATTTAGTAGAAATGTAGGAACACGGGAGGCAATACTCACATTACGACTTATCTTAGAATATAGGCTCAGGAAAGGGAAACCTACGTTTTTAGCGTTTGTCGATTTGGATAAAGCTTTTGACAATGTCGACTGGAATACACTCTTCCAAATTCTGAAGGTATCAGGGGTAAAATATAGGGAGCGAAGAGTTATATTCAACCTATACAAGAACCAGAAAGCGGTTATTAGAGTCGACGGGCAAGAAAGGGACGCAGAGGTTGGGAAGGGAGTAAGACGGGGTTGTAGCCTTTCTCCAGCCGGCCGCGGTGGCCGAGGGGACTGAGGCGCTCCAGTCACGGTCTGCACGGCCACTACGGTCGGGGGTTCGAATCCCCCCTCGGGCATGGATATTTGTGCCGTCCTTAGTATAAGGTAGATGATAAGTAGTTTGTAAGTTTAGGGACTGATGACCCCGTAGTTAAGTCCCATAAGCTTAACAAACATTTGAACATTTGCCTTTCCCCAATGTTGTTCAATCTGTACACTGAGCAGGCAGTGAAAGAATGGATGGAGAGATTTGGAGAGGGCATTAAAGTGCAGGGAGAAAAAATAAAAATATTGCGGTTTGCCAATGACATAGTAATTCTGTCAGAGACCGCAAAACATCTGGAAGAGCAATTGAATGGAATGGAAAGTGTCTTGAAAGGAGGATATAAGACGAACATTAGCAAGATTAAAACGAAGGTAATGGAATGCAATGTCAGAAAATTAGGCGATGCTGAAGGAATTAGGTAATGCGACAATAAAAGTAGTAGATGAATTTTATTATTTGGGTAGCAAGATAACTTCTGACGGCCGAAGTAAAGAAGATATAAAATGCAGAATGGCTATGGGGAGAAAATCATTTCTAAAGGAGCGAAAATTATTAACATCCAATATTAATTTAAATGTTAGGAAGTCCTTTCTGAAAGCGTTTGTCTGGAGTGTAGCATTGTATGGGAGTGAAACGTGGACGATAAGGAGTTCAGATAAAAAGATGGTAGAAGCTTTTGAAATGTGGCGCTACAGAAGAATGATGAAAATTAGATGGGTAGATCACGTAACTACTGAGGAGGTGCTTAACCGAATCGGGGAGAAAAGGAGTTTCTGGCATATACTGACTGAGAGAAGAGACATATTGGTAGGACACATTCTGAGACATCAAGGATTTGTCAACTTAGCGTTAGAAGGAAGCGTGTGGGATAAAAATCGTAGGGGGAAACCGAGGGACGAATATAGTAAACAGACAGACAACAACAACAGCCACATCTAAAACAATGCCTCAGAAATGACAACGAAATGCACACGTTCCATACCCAGCACTAACCGATCGCTGTGGATCTGGATTCTTCCGCACCGGCTGCGCTATTTCGTGTCGTAGACGTTAGAAACAGAGCCTGGCTTACATAACACGCGCTTCGTAAGTCTTACGTAATGACGTGCGTATCGGATGCTGCAATTACAGCGTCGTCAGCAGCTGTCTGAATGTCTAAATAAGGGAGTGTTGTGTCGCAACGCAGCGCTAAACACTATAGCCTCTCTTGTCCAAGTTCGTAACTTTAATCATCTAAATGTAATAGAAATGACTTTTACTGTTATTGTCAATCAGTTAATTCAATTTTCTTTGTTTCTAATACATTGCCACGTCATTTACATACATGAATTAACCCTTTCATTTGGTGTTACTTTTAAACCTATCCATTGGAATATGTACCTCCGTAACAAGCAGCAATACTCATCGGTTCGTGTCGCATCAGATCACGTAGAATCTATCCAGTGCGAGGATATTTCGGAGATGTCACGTGACATTCCTGGCGTATTTGATGATTTTGTTATAGTAACTTACACGTTGTCATTTCGAAGCAGCGGCACACTGAGGAATTAACAAAAATACGTCGTTCTTCGTACGATAAATGATAATCTAATGTCTACAAATGCCATATCAGCATCAGTTAACGACGGCCATGAATAGTATGAGATTAAAGGACTTCTATTTTGGTGGGCAAGGTGCTAGACTGTGACGGGAAAGGTCTGTGGTATCTAAAAGGGTTTCACATACTCTTATTAATTAATTTATTATTTTTAGGTTATTATTTTGATCCAAAATGTTTGCCAAAACTTATAAAACTAAAGTGGGTCGTGAAACACGTCAGTGCGATTTTTTTACTGCAGTTCCTGTATAGTATCACCTCCTAAAATACTTACGAAAAACTACGTTCCTCTGAGCAGGAGACAAGTACACATCCTCAAACAAATTCCCGACTTGGCTTCGTTCATCAGCTGGGTTCCCCATTCGGTCGTCTGCGCATGCGCGAAGCACTTCCATACGCGTGAGAATAGGATCCACCCTATTCCGTCTGCTAGCGATCGTATGCGAGCATCTTGAGCAAGTGGACGCGTCTACACTGTAAGCGGATGGTGTGACCGGTGCATCATGGGTAATCTCGCAAGCTCTCAATTTCCGTGTAGAAAAGGCTTTAGTAAGGCTGCTATAAGTACGAGCTGACGCATAGGCCATTTTCATTCCGGTAGCTCTTAACTTAAACACAATGCGGTGCTATAGGATGTGCGTCACGGCACTTTAGCACGACATTACGGGTGGTTGTGATGTCACAAACTGCTCAGATCATTCCAGAGGTGGCTACAGAACGTTTAGTTTCCCCGAGATATTCTGAGACAAGAAAAAAATGGATCATTAACTGTCGGCCCAAGACCTGGGGACCTGGACCGAGACCACAGTTATGTATTGTAAGTAAATATTTATTATTATGACTTGAAGCAATATTTAAGAGTAAAAACCATCTGTGATATTCGAACGTAAGTTTTTGTTTAGCTCTTTTGAGAGTACTACCTCCTAACAGAGAAGCTGCCTGTAGGGAGTTAGCAGTCGCAAAATATCATACCACAGCAAAACATCCCATAACGTACTGTTTTTAGAGCACAGTATGTGTGCTTTTAAATGCCAATATTGACGCTTAGCTATAAGAGACTATAACATAACTGACAAAGAAGACTGTGTAAATTTTACTTACGGCTGCGGTTGCGTAGTGTGCTAATGTTGGCAACGAAATGTTTGCTTTACAAGGATTATTACTTTACTGACAAGACAAGGGTACTGTTACATATAAAAGCCTGTCAACCTAGAGAAAGAACAGAATTATTTATTTATTTGATTGTCAACACAAAGGTTTATTCCCCTCATTCTATCCGATTAGGTTTCCTAATAACATTCAACGGTTGTTACCAACATCGGCACCGTGTGCCTCTTCGACCGTAAACTTTAGCTCCTGTACACCAATATTCTTTTTCGTTTTAGTATTTGTAATACGTTCTGTAACTTTATCAATAACGTAATAGAAGTACATTCAGCAATGTGTGTACAACAATCAGATGTGGTGTATTTGTCACAGCGGACAACAAACACTTACTGCAGGACGGCAAACAAACCTCGCATATTGACAGTCATTATTCAAATACAAGCAAAGATCGCTTAAAACTTTTATCTAGATGATCAGTTTCGGCAGAATTAGACGTAGTACGCGATTTTTATGAGAGAAAAAAAAAAATATATATATATATATATATATATATATATATATATATATATATATATATATATGTGTGTGTGTGTGTGTGTTTCTCGCGATTTTTTCTTTATTTGGGCAGAAAAGAAAAACAACAATAAGTAAGGAAAACGCAACATTTTTGTGTCTAATCCACATATCGATGTACACAAGAGCGCAACTAGGGTTACCATACGTCCTCTTCTTTCCCGGACACGTCCTCTTTTTGAGCCAAGAAAATGTGTCCGGCCTGAATTTATAAAATTCCACAAAATGTCCTCTGTTTTGGGTTCCGAGAAGAAAATTTATTTTTGTTACTGGCGACAACGGGTTCATTCGCACTGCAGTTCCCAACTGTTCGCAACTATTACGCGCATACACAGAGTGGAATTGCCGTTCACAATTTCGCACTCCGCATGGGTCTGACAGTTGCAAACGATTCGGATCTTCTCTGCGAAGGATCCCGGATGTCTATCCTGTATTCAAGCAGAGCATTCTGTCTTCTGCATTACGTTCTATGGCGTTGCTTTTGATATACTTTGTGGTTTAGGTTAAAGCTGTATTGTGTGTTCGAGATCGTAGGTAGTCTTTTGCTTCAAAATAAATTACGAACTTAAATATAACATAATACCGAAGAGAAAGTCAGTGTTAAATATGTGCTCCTGGAGAATTACAAATCATTCAAGAGAATGATCAAACGAATGTAAGAATTAATGATAGATTGTGCTCCGATCAGCTTTGTAATTTTATAAAACTTTTTAAAGATTATAAAAAGAAACAGAACATACCAGCAGCTGAAGTGTGGTGTGCGTATTTAAATCAGTCATCTAGTGTTGTTAGTTATTCTGAACTGCTGAAAATTGTAGACTTCTTTTTTTCTATAACTAGTCGTAATGCCGACACAGGACATGTTTTTTCTCTCGTGAACACACAGTGTACAAAAGAAAGGAACAGATTTAAAATATACCGGAATTATACCGTATGTGCACAGTATATTTTCAAATATTTTAAATACCTTGGAAAAAAAAAAAAAAAAAAAAAAAAAAAAAAAAAAAAAAAAAAAAAAAAAAAAAAAAAAAAAAGCTCTTGAGAGATATCTCGTCGTCCACCAAATATAGTTGGTTCAAAAGTGAATAAGACAAGAATGAGACAATCGAGAGTACGGTAGTGAGGAGGAATAAAGTTTCAAGGTTCATAATATTTCGTTCCCCAACAACCACACAGGGTTACTGTTTTAGTTTATAGTAGTTTTACGTGGTTCATTAATAAAGTCGTTATTTACACTATGTTAAAGTGTCCTCTTTTTTATATGAACAGTCCTATTTTTTGGTGATGAACATATGGTAATCCTAAGCGGAACGCGAGCTCAAAATAGCACGATCTAAGGTTCTATGGTGGCACTTCCAAATATTTACAAAACAACACCGTTCGCCTAAGCTACGTGTTGTGTTGAGCCTTCGCACGGAATGAAACTTATATATATATAAGTTGTATTTGCTTTAGGAGTCATTAATTCACTGATCGGAAAAGCAAATACAACTCTTATATATATATATATATATATATATATATATATATATATATATATATATATATATATATATAAAAGTTGTGTTTGCTTTAGGAGTCATTAATTCACTGATCGGAAAAGGGCACATAGAGGAATCTGCCAACCTCAGAGCAGGTACAGCATAATTATTCCCCTTTATTTGTTTAAGTATCCGAAGAGCATTCGTTGCCAACATTAGCACACTACGCATCCAATGCCGTAAGTAAAATTTTACCTGCCTACTTACGTCTGGGCATGTATATGCCCAGACGTCATTAGTTCTCTGTAATCACGTTGTACTGCTAAGTCTGGCTCAATATTTTGTGCGAATTTATTCGTGTCAAATAAAACCTGGCAGTTATAAAGTCACTTTCTTGTTTATAACTAATTTACCACACATAACTCCGCGTTATTTGGAGTTTTTCTAGAGATAAGCACCAAATAAAACGATCATCATTCCACTGTACATTTTCGTAGTTGAATTAAAATTTAGGCCTATTTTTTTTTTCGTCGGATTACAATTAGGTGCAAGAAGATGGCGCAAAATAGATGAAAGCCGTTTCCTTTCGTAAAAGTCGGTGAGATTAGCTGCAGTTCGTAAAAACTCCATTTCCAGCCAAGGCACTAAGTGGCTATAGTTCGGCGTTTACTGCTTTTCAGTATGGCGTCGAGCGCAGCGCCTGGTAACATACAGATCAAAGGCGCCGCCCCCAGCTTTCCCTTCTGCATGCTCCCTGTGGCGCATGGCAGCCCCTACCTCTAGCTGGTGGTGACTGGGCTCTGGGCTGGCTGGACCTCCGCTGCAGACTGCAGACTGTCAGCTGTCTGCTCTGAGACTGCGCATGCGCGAGGTCGCAAGGTCGCCCCTTCCGCCTGCCGACTGCTGAGTCACCGCGCGCACTAGACACACATCTGGGGTCACGCGACCCGCAGAGAACGCCTTTCTGGTTGCGCCACCCAGATGGTCAGCCGCCGACAAGCGCACGCCCTGACACTAGGGACCGCGGTTATCGCGCAGACAACCGGTTCTCGGTTATACCGGTTCTTTTCATCTCCAGTCTAACAGCACTGTAAAAATTGCGCGAGATAACCGGTTTTTTAAATAACCGGTCTTCGGTTTTCGACCGAAATATAATTTGCGGCCGAAACAGAAATCGAATTTTCGGTTCTTCTAGTTTCGGCCGAAACCGAAACTTACGAATTTTAGTTATAATTCAGGTAAATTAACGTTGTACGAGAAATCACTAGTCTTTCCATATTTTGCAAGATCCCCTCCCAATACTAAGCTTCTCGAGTGTGTGTAAGCCTAGACAGGAGTCCGTAGAAGACGATATACGTAGGGTTGCCAGATTGAACTCGAGGCAGGCCCGGAGACCAGACGTGCCCCCCTTCCCCTTGGCCAATGACTCACCCCCCCCCCCCCCCAACTAGGATTGTCGTCTTCTACAGAAAATTGTTTCGGCAAGAAATTAAGAAGCGACTGATTCTTCTTTCGTTTGGTAATATTCGCTTTCTGTCTTTTTGATTGTAAATGTTTATTCACAGCTTTCACTCCGTCGTACTTAAGAGTAAATGAGATATTGCATATTCTGCACTTACACATACAGTATCGACTTTTTGTAGCCACTCTTTATAATTTTCTTCCTGCAACCATTCTTCACGGAACGAACTTAGATATCGTCTCTTCATTTCACTGTTATTACTCACTAATCTGAGTTAATGTAAGCTTGTCTGTTCACACACGATCCGAGTATTCAAAAAATTGCAGGTAAACTGATAACAAACAATGAACGAACGAACACAAATAATAGACGTCGCCAGTTGACACGTTGCCGCAACAGTGTTTGCTTAATAATGCGCTAGCCGATTACTACCGACGCAACAATGAAAAGTTTTCAGAGGAAGAATAGAAAAGTAGCGTTTTGTTGCAATAAGAAATTGACATTTATATAAAGTTATTCATAATTACGAGAGAGGAGCCGGCCGGAAATGGCCGAGCGCACTGAGGCGTCTTGCCGCGATTCGCGAGGCTGCTCCCGCCAGAGGTTCCAATCCCCCCTAGGGCATGGATGTTGTGTTCGTCCTTAGTTTAAGTTACATTAAGTTCGATGTAGATCGTCGCTACATGAGCATAGTACTTAAAAAGCGTCGTAAAAAAAAGTTAAGATGAAGGTTACATTGAAGCCCGGAGATGAGAGTCATTGGCCCGTAGACCCGGAGAATTCATTCTAAACCCGGGCACTCCGGGCGGCGCCCGGAGATCTGGCAACCCTAGATATACGAAGCATACAGATTTACTGGCCTAGTATTTTCATCCGGCAGTTGCGAATATTGAGCCAAATGTTCAAATGTTTGTAGAACTTATGGGACTTAACTACGGGGTCATTAGTCCCTGTTGTTGTTGTTATGGTCTTCAGTCCGGAGACTGGTTTGATGCAGCTCTCCACCCTACTCTATCCTGAGCAAGCCTTTTCATTTCCTCATAAGAACGGCAACCCACATCCACTTGAATCTGCTTACTATACGCGTCTCTTGGTCTCCCTCTGCGATTTTTACCGCACACACTTCCCTCCAATGCTAAATTTACGATTCCCCGATGTCTAAGAATGTGTCCTACCAAGCGATCCCTTCTTTTAGTTAGGGTATGCCAAAAATTCCTTTTCTCACCAATTCTGTTCAGTACCTCTTCATTAGTTATGCGATCTACCCACCTAATCTTCAGCATTCTTCTGTAGCACCACATTTCAAAAGCCTCTATTCTCTTCCTGTCCGCACTGTTTATCGTCCATGTTTCACTCCCGTACAAGGCAACACTCCACACAAATGCCTTCAGAAAAGACTTCCTTACCCTTAAATTAATATTCGATGTTAGCAAATTTCTCTTTTTCAAAAATGCTTTTCTTCCCATTGCCATTCTGCATTTTATATCCTCTGTACTGCGACCATCGCATGTTATTTTACTACCCAAGTAACAAAACTCATCTACCACCTTCATTGTTTCGTTACCTAATCTAATTCCTTCAGCATCGCCTGATTTTCTAAGACCGCATTCCATTATTTTTGTTTTGCTCTTGTTAATGTTCATTTTATACGCTCTCTTCAACACGCTGTCCATTCCGTTCAACTGCTCTTCCAGGTCCTTTGCTGTCTCTGACAGAATTACAATGTCATCAGCAAAACGCAATGTTTTTATTTCTTCCCCCTGAACTTTAATCCCTATTCCAAATTTTTCCTTGCTTTCCTTCACCGCCTGCTCTATGTACAAATTGAATAACATTGGAGAAAGGCTACAACCCTGTCTTACTCCCTTCCCAACTGATGCTTCCCTTTCATGTCCTTCGAGTCTAATAACTGCGGTCTGGCTTTTGTACAAGTTGTAAATAACTCTCCTTTCCCTGTATTTTATCCCTGCTGACTAATCCCTAAACTTAGATTATGAACTAGCTAATAATAAGGACGGCACAAATATCCATGCCCGAGGGGGAATTCGAACCCCCGACCGTAGTGGCCGTGCAGAACGTGAGTAACGCGCCGCAGAACGCTCGGTCACCGCGGCCGGCAATATTGAGCCAACCACTCCGTAAGTTGAACTTGTGAGCCAGCGCATACGAATATCTCGTTATGATAAGATAAGTTTGTATAGTCTATGGGACTTAACTACGGGGTCATCAGTCCCTAAACTTACAAACTACTTATGAACTAACTAAGACTAAGGACGGCACAAATATTCATGCCCGAGGGGGGGATTCGAACCCCCGACCGTAGTGGTCGTACAGACCGTGACTGAAGCGCCTCAGTCCCCTCGGCCAAACCAAACAAAGATAGTAACCAAAATAGAAATGGCATATAAAATTCGCACGATCTCATATTTATTGACTTAGATGTTATACAATGTATAATTTTTCGGGTATACATTCACTTCTATGTTTTATGTCTGTAAAATCTGTTGGGAATACAATTAGTAGTAAAGAAGTAATAGATTAAAACTTGGTGCCTGACAAAGTGGTTTTCTATGAATGTTGCTGTTTAGTGCTCATATTTCGTGAACTTCGTGTCGTACTAAGATACAATTTAGAAGATACATTCACCTGTATGTTTGTACACTGTCTGTAAAATTTCCCGCGGCTACAATTTGTAGTGTAGAAATTATAAATTGCAACGTCATATCGAATGCCGTAGTATTAGTCCACGAACAGCGGAAAAGTAATAAGCGAAGAAACTTTGTTCCTTTCATAAATTTGATATGGTTGTCAGCGAGAAAAGTTTCCATAAAGGTTTGAAATTACGTTCAGAGTTTGTTGCAAGTCGCTAAGTACCGTCATTCTCATACAGTGTGCGAATAAAGTCTCGTCGCATTATCTGGCAGTTTCTTGCAACTACATTGTTTATGACGTAGACTTTGAGAAAAAATGTAATGATTCCCATTCCAAAGAAAGCAGGTGCAGACAGGTGTGAAAATTACAGAACCATCAGTTCAATTTGTCATGGTTGCAAAATTTTAACACGAATTATTTACAGAAGGATGAAAAAGCTGCTAGATGCAGACCTCGGGGAGGAAACAGGTAGCATTGTCGTATGATGAGGCACTTTTTAGTGGATCTCATTGTTTGTGACGTCACATCTCGCGAACAGTGTATTGTACGTGATCATAAAACTTACGGCGACTGCCGTCACGGATTGAGCTCACGTGTGCGAAATTTCATGGTCATTGCAAGAAAACTGTAGATTTGTATGCAATACATACAGACAAACTTACGAACACTGCTTCTCTGTACTAATAAGATGCATTTGTTGTCTGTTCTCTTATAACTCAAGATCCAGACAACCAATAACGTGAAATTTAGTACACTTTCAAGTTGAAGCAGGTGCACAACGCAAAAAAAAGAGGACATTTCGCCATTTTGTTAAAAACCCGGCCGGACCATTTTTAGGATCCAAAAAAGAGGACGTCAGGTAATCCTATTATCGAGTATCAGCAGCAGCTCTGCGCAAGCGCAGTTTGCTGGAATCTGGCAACTGTCAGCTGCTCGAACGAACGCTGCGTGTCTCCTGCTACTTAAAGCTCTGTCTAGGGACAGTATGGCAGCCTGCCAGCGGCAGCCATGTTGGGCCTATTGTATTCTATTCCGCTGCTGCTTACGCACCGAGCGCTACAATGTTCCCAGCGCTTAGCAATACTTATCAGCCGATTTTGAGAAAACTATTCTATGAAAAAAAAATAATTTTTCAGGTGTTATAGTGTGATATATTCGCTCGATAATGATCTCAATTTCTATTCATTATTACTTATAATTTCCGTGTTACGTCAAATTAAGTAAACTACTACGCAAAATTTTGAAGATTCTGCAGAGGAAAAATCGCATTGCGTAGACTTTGCGTATGGTTGATTTTAGCACGTACAATGCTGCGGGCGAAATGTAGGTAAGATATCGAAATTTTATTTGAGGTTGAGAGCGGAACGATAACTCTTTTCATTCTCGAGATACAGGGTGTTGTATCCGACGGACAGATGCGGGAACTTGGCGTAGTTCTGTCCGTGCGGACCTGGCTGCTCTACGGAATACTTTTCGTCCGATTTTAAGAAAACTGCTTGGTTTGTGGCTCCAGATCTTAAGAGTTCACCTATAAATTCAGACTGACCTGTACCGTAGCCAAATATTTCAATAGACCGCGAACATGTCGTCATCGGAGCATAGTGTAAATTAAGAAAACAATTGAGATCGTGGAAAAGTCTTTGAGTATTATCTTGTTTATTATGTACTTATATCTTACATGAACTACAAAAAATGCAAGGAGATACCCACTACATGTCTTTTACCAGAAACAGAAATTAAATGTCTTTACAACGCCAATTACATTTGAATGTCTAATATTTGTTTTGTTTGAATTCCATGTTTCCCGTAATGACACACATGAAAAAAATGAGAAAAGCTTGCTTTAGGAACCATGTATTAATTTCATATCTAAACTAGAATATAGTTCATTCACTAATATGTTCAACATTTGTTTGTTTCGGCAACTACTCGCAGATAAAACCAACTACGCGTGGATAATTTAACCTCACGACATTATGCAGGAATTTTCTTCACAAATTTATTCAAGTTAAAATTATATAGATATCTGCTGCGTGATCCATTCGTCGGTGAATCTTGAATCTATTAATTTATATTATGAATTAGTAGAAGAAACGAAGGTAGCTTCTGGGCTCTTAGTTTTCTGTGGCGACTTTCATCAGTCAGACCGTTCATCTTCCTGCATTTCTGATATCTAATGGAAGTACTATAATGTTTAGCTCCCTTCTTCGCTTCTTAAGAGCACACTGTGGCATTATTCAAACCCAAACATACGAAATTCACAATACTTCTAATGGCAGCCAAGCAACATATAGGAGCAAGATGGCGGAAGGAACCACGTGACTCGATTTCAGCCAATCACGAGCCGCAGACGGCGGCAAGCGGCGCGGAAAAGGATGGCCGTGCTTTCCCTGTACAGGGCTTTACTGCTGCTTAGAGCCCTGTACTGGGAGGGTAGCGCCATCCTTTGATGTGTGTCTTGCCGACAACCGCCGGCTGCTATTGGTCAGTTGAGCGCGGGTGGGGCACGTCCGCCATTTTAGGCCTAAGCAGTCCATCAGCGTATATGGCATATTTCACTTAACTAGCTGTTATTTTAGCATTTAGAGGTGTTGGAAATGTGTACACTCATTATGTATTAAATTAAGAGCTTAACATAGCATATTCCATTTTATATGGTGAAAAATGCCGCATTGTTGGCAGTGAATTGCTGTACTAAGACAGTACGAGGTCCACAGGGCGAAAGAGATGCGAAAAGACGCGAATTGTGGGTACACTGCATTGGAAGAAAAAATGCATTTCCATACGAGACTGCAAAATTTTGCGAAGTAAGTTAATTTGTATTGAAATATCGAGTAAACTTCTAGGTTTATCTGTTCATACAAGCTTCTTGCGAGCAATGTTGGACGGACAAACATGTAAGAGAAAAGATATTTTTAAAAGATATAAATACATGAAAATCTAACATAATGTGCCGTATTTCACAAATTTCGTATTTATACTTCGCCTGCATATTACGAAAGTTTGGGCGGTAAATGAAACCGCCCATTAAATAGATCTCCAAAACTCGAATTTTAAGATAAAGTTTATTTTACTGAAATTCCCAGCAGTTCGATAACAATGTGTAAAAACTTAAACCTTCCCAAAATATTAGCTCAGTTAATGTTATGTGATAATATCACATGTAGGTTAGCACACAACACCTATCAACATTAGGCACTAGATTAATGGAAAACAACATATATTAATTACATCTACTTTGATAAAAACCAATATATTAGAGATAATATATCCTTAGCTAATTTGAAAGCAGCAGCGTCACTTATTGCGAAAGCAGTGCATTTGGTACAGGGTTTAAATTTTAGCACGAAACAGTTTTACAAATAGTTTGCTCAAAAATAAAGGTCTTGATCTCAGATTACCAATTTATCCTTAATATTCGCTGTAGATGTGATGAAACGATTTAAAACTTAAGTTCATCGTTTACTTAACGTATTGTCATACCACGTCGATGCGCAGACCTGTTTCCTTAATCATAAATGTTAATGTAACAGCGCCGTGCATAGCGCTGCTACTGCCAGATATAACAGGCCTACAATGGCGGCGCTCGCCCAGTTGGCCGTACTTCCCTAAACAGAGCTCTACTGCTGCTGAATCTGAGCTGCCGCCTAGCGGCTGAGCACGCAATTAATGTGCACCGATCATTCCTTTAATACGTCATCTGTGGTGCACTGAATGAAGAGAAGTATGAATAGCTGCAGGCGAGTCTTCAGGGCAGTATGAAGAGGAGGATATTTTGTGTTATCTTATGACAAGTTTTTTTGTTTGTTTAGAGTGTAAATTTGTTAGTCTCGCGACACCCTTGATAGTACTACACGACACCCAGTTTGGAAAGCTGTTGTGAGGAAATTAGGCCGTGTCCACACTGCCGACTGCCGACCGGGCCGACTGGATTTTGGTGTCGCTTCTGCAGCACAAGTATCTCACGTCTCCAGCCTGTTTACAAGTCTCTTTGCATGATAGCTTCTTTTTTTCATTTAAATAACACTTGTGAAAATATGTTGTTTATTTTTTCTTTTATTACTATTAATTCTGTAAAATGAATACAAAATTCAGAATTTTTTTTAGCTGTTCTCATAAGGAAAAACTTTCCTAAATGTTAGTCGAAATTCATAGGATGAATCCATTACCACCTGTTTCGTATGGGCTTACCGAGCGAGGTGGCGCAGTGGTAACGCACTGGACTCGCATTCGGGAGGATGGTGGTTCAAATCCACCTCCGGCCATCCACATTTAGGTTTTCCGTGATTTCCCTAAATCGCTCCAGGCAAATGCCGGGATGGTTCCTTTGAAAGGGCACGGCCGATTTCCTTCCCCATCCTTACCCAAAACTCCGAGCGAATCCATTACCACCTGTTTCGTATGGGCTTACCGAGCGAGGTGGCGCAGTGGTAACGCACTGGACTCGCATTCGGGAGGATGGTGGTTCAAATCCACCTCCGGCCATCCACATTTAGGTTTTCCGTGATTTCCCTAAATCGCTCCAGGCAAATGCCGGGATGGTTCCTTTGAAAGGGCACGGCCGATTTCCTTCCCCATCCTTACCCAAAACTCCGAGCGTTAGCTCCGTCTATGATGACCGAGCTGTCGATGGGACATTAAACCCCAAGCTTCCTTCCTTCCTCTTATGGGCTTAAAATCCGATAGGTCACTACAGTGTGACAACAAAAGAAATATAATAACAAAATCAGTGAACTGTTAGCTGGCTCAGTTTTGTTCACCACCGCGTTTCCTTCGATTTCTAGCTGGTTGTGGTTGAGGATGCTTGTTGCTGGGGACAAGCCGACCAGGAAAAAAAAAAAAAAAAAAAAAAAAAAAACACAGCAAGATATAAAGTCGCACACGCTCCTCATCCTTTACTGACGTGACTTGTAGTTTCTGAGTCTAAACTATATCAGCGCATTTTTCCTTAAGTTAACCCTTTTTTTAATCGAAGTACCATTGAGACAAAGAATATTGTCAGCAGATGATTCAGCAAAATGTTCCTATAAACGCAGTTTCCCTCAGACACCTTCTTAACAAAATAAATAAATAATGAAATTGTGAGGCATGTGTTGAGTTCTTTGAAGGTGGAGATGGGTTGAAATACAGTACAGCGTGTCCCACATAAAACAGGTAAACCTCACATATGCCACCACTTGCAACATCCCTTATGAGGAGGTAACTACATATTTTAATGTTAATATTATCTATTACTTTTTACTTAGTTCGTTCTTAATTTAATCTCGGGCGTCAGTGATATTGCTTTTATGTGAGACAAGCAGTATAGAATTATTTTTACCTTGTGATAAATTATCTGAGAGCTACAAAAGCGAAAATTAAAAAATAAAAAATATTATACATGACTTAGGGCCGGTTCGTCCATCTCTCGTTAATCTTGTCGTTAGTAAACGGGAAGATGCCTTTAACGTCTCGTTAAATGAGCTCGTTAAGTGCACTGCGTTCGTCATTGCCACAGACACCTCTCGTTTGCTAACCTGGAGAAAACGAGAAGGTACCATGTATTTCGACTACGTTAGCAATAGAAACAAATGAATGTGCAGTCTGAATAAACAGCTGTTCCCCATATTTGACTGTCAGGGAAGAGGTTAGCAGACAGTTATTTGGCTATGGCAAACAAACGTGAAAGATGCTCAAATTTTTCAAGAAATTAGTGCGAGAGTCTTGTGTCTTTAATAGAGAAATATGACACTTTTGAATGTAAAAAAAAAAAAAAAAAAAAAAAAAAAAAAAAAAAAAAAAAAAAAAAACCTCGACGCTACGACATGGAACGAAAAGGAAGCGACATTGCGGCAAATGAATTCAATGTTGTCCATGTAACATGTAGGACAGCAAAAGTGCTTAGAGCCTAGTACGAGAATATACTGCCAAGTGCATAGTACGTTAGTGCAGGTTACATTGTACGACGCTTCTCGCCGGGCTGCAGTGGTTATGTTGGCACCAATGGTAGTGACGGCAACTCAGACGACCAATAAATATTTTTTCGTGACAACCTCAATTAAAACGAAAATTATTTTCTTTTGAACGGACAAGGGTACATACAAGAACATGTCAACCATAGAGCAGGTACAGCTCTGTAGCTCTGTAGCTCGTGAAAAATATTAACGCAATTCTACACTTCATTGTTCATCTGTTGCCAACATAAGCACTGGAGCCCGGAGAGAAGCGTCGTAAAATTTTACCTTAGTGCAAGCAAGAAATTGCACGTAGGCGAAAGTGCACTGTTCCTGTAGATCGGAGGAAGAAATCACATTTTAGCCTTACACTAGGTGCAACAAGCATAAATAAATACACAATTAAAAGCTTGCAGACATAAATAATATATTCTGTTTTTTATTACAACAGATAACTTACAAAACTCATAACTATATGTTAGTCTCTTCAGATGGTCGTGTAGTTTTTCATGCAGCATTTCCAAAGTGGCTTTTCGAAGACGAAATTGTGCATCATCCCAGCATGCAAAATGATTTGGACGAACATAAATACGTCTAGGACGCCTTATAGGGGTAATGTCCTCTAGATCATCCAAAATATTGACATTGTAGTAATTGTCAACGAAATCTTATTCCAGCCATTTTCAACATACCGATTCTCACTTAACTAGTCGTTACCCTAAGTTTGTATTTTGAAATCGCAACAATATTTTTAAGGTTATGTTGCGTATCTTCAATGTATCAAATTCATCTAACAGCTACTGACATGGATAGGGCGAGAAATATGACGATACAATTTACCAATAAAGCTGTTTTCCACACTAGTTTTTCATACATGTAGTGCTTCTGTTATTTTGTTCGATAAATCGGTCTTTTTCACGTGAATATATTGATGTATTTTAGCGCTTTGGAATATTGCCATTTTGATACAGATACTTACTTAACTGGTCGTTAGCCGCGTAACGAGCAGAATTTTACTCGTTAACTTAACGCCCAGTTTGAGGTCCTTTAACCTCAGGTTAACTCATAGCGAAATATTGACAAACGCAATTCTCCACTAACGATAAGTTAAAATCTTAACTGGAACATAACGAGACATTGACAGACCGGCCCTTAGGTGTAGAAATGTCTATAAATAGCAGTATAATTTTGGACTTCTTCATTTTACCATTTCCAACTAGAAACCCAATAAGTATAATGTAAAAAAATTTTTTCAGTGCATCTACCAAAGTAACAGTTAATATTAATTAATCTTCACTTCTAATTCCATTCAGGAAATATATATATTCCATTTATTGTGTAATGTGGACAAGAAATAAAGTATGACCTCATGTAAAACCATAGCAGGACATTGTCAATTATAATCTGTTGCCAACCAAATATATATATATTCGATCTCGGCGGCTGTTGGACGTAGCGCGAAGCACTGCAGCGCCGAAAAAATGGATTGCTGGCCACGTTTGTCGCTTCTTCGTGATGTGTTAATGATCCGTAACCAGAAGGTAACTATATATATATATATATATATATATATATATATATATATATATTATCTGAGCGGCGTCATTCCGCGGTCGCAAGCCTTCGATCTCGGCGGCTGTTGGACGTAGCGCGAAGCACTGCAGCATTGCTGGCCACGTTTGTCGCTTCTTCGTGATGTGTTAATGATCCGTAACCAGAAGGTAACTATATATATATATATATATATATATATATATATATATATATATATATGTGTGTGTGTGTGTTAATGATCCGTAACCAGAAGGTAACTATATATATATATATATATATATATATAGTTACCTTCTGGTTACGGATCATTAACACATCACGAAGAAGCGACAAACGTGGCATATATATATATATATAGTTACCTTCTGGTTACGGATCATTAACACATCACGAAGAAGCGACAAACGTGGCATATATATATATATATATATATATATATATATATATATATATATATATATATATATAGTTACCTTCTGGTTACGGATCATTAACACATCACGAAGAAGCGACAAACGTGGCATATATATATATATATATATAGTTACCTTCTGGTTACGGATCATTAACACATCACGAAGAAGCGACAAACGTGGCATATATATATATATATATATATATATATATATAGTTACCTTCTGGTTACGGATCATTAACACATCACGAAGAAGCGACAAACGTGGCCAGCAATGCTGCAGTGCTTCGCGCTACGTCCAACAGCCGCCGAGATCGAAGGCTTGCGACCGCGGAATGACGCCGCTCAGATAACTCGCCATTACTTGTGAAAGGTGGTAGGCATCAGTGTGGCTACTATTTAAAAACGTTTCTGTACTTTTAGCTCAATTTCACTCGCAGTAATCTATATCTATATATAAAAGGGTGTGTACGTGCTGACAGACTTTTCTCCATGGCCACATATTGCCACCCACTCTTGGTTGTGGTGGTAGATAGCCCTTGGTCTAATGATGTTAGTAAGGGAGTTTGGTCGCGGTGCGTGGCAGTGGGTGAGTGTGACGAGCAAAAATTCGCAAAATATGCAATAAATACTCTTAGGAAAAGCTATATACTCTGTGACTTACGAACTTTACGGTACTAGTCAAAATATGTTTATTCTTTCAATCGTCAGACAATGCGGTCCTTTCAGACTTTAATAACGACGAGGAATATCAAATACGCATTTTTTTTTTTTAAAAATAGATCTCATTTTTCCGTCAACCACACACTACCGACTATGAACAGAGACACAAAACAAAGATAAAAATCCAGATAGACTCAAAGATAAAAATACATGTGGAACATTGATCACTGTCGTGGAAGCGTGGTGGAAACACAGACATACATTAATGAATGTCTCTTAGGCCATAGATATTGATATGCCTGTGCCAGTAAGCTCACTGGTCTGTGCTAATCAGTGATCTCTGATACATATAGCCGCGACACTCTCTGCTGTGAAAGGTGTTATCGTTTGACAGCTGGGTCAAGAAAAACTATGCGACGTAGTCCTACTCATATCCCGGTGGTATCCTGTGATAATGTTGGCAACAGATGTTGAATTACGAGAATCATGTGACATCGTTATAAGCCAATCGCGTGACACGCAAATATTTTTTCGTGAAATCAAGCATAAAGCAGGAACAGCAGTATTTATCTACACTCTATGTGGTTCGGTCATCTTTGCAACGATTTTATATCGTGTTATTGATATTGCCAACATAAAAACACGAAGCCGCCAGGATAGAAAGTAAAATTTTACCGAATCAGATACATCCATTGTTGTCACATCTCATTATGACCAGCACTTTCACGCGAAAGAGTCTCATGATTCACACAGTGTTACAATTCATTCCAAATTCCTATTCAAGAAAATATTTGTGAAAACTGTTACAAATCAATATTCGCACTTATGCAGTATCGTTTTCAGAAATGTAATTTGCCAGCCGTTTTCGGCGCTGCTGTTGCAATGTGTAACTTTATGAACACAACCTAACATTGAATTTACATTGTTCCGAAGCACGGACTTAAATTAATTTCAATCTTAGTTTGAAAAACTTCATGAACATTAATCGTTTTCGACAATGACTTCTACTTAAATTTGACATCTTGGTTAGGAGAACTGGGTTTATTGACAGAGAGATCCAACACGGATTGTGTTTTTGCTGACCTACGTCCGGAAACCAAAGAACTATGATATACACAGGACCTTCTTTAACAACCGTTGCGAAGCACGGGCATATAAGCTAGTGTATGGTCTAAAATCCATAGAACAGTAAACTGCCCGCTATCGAACTTTTTCAATACACGATTTGTAAATCAAGTGCGCATACATCTACATAGATACTCTGCAAATCACATTCAAGTGCCTGGCAGAGGGTTCATCAACCACTTTCATAACTTTTCTCTACCGTTCCATTCTCTAATAGCGCGCGGGAAGAAAGAACACCTAAATCGTTCCGTTTTCGATCCGATTTCTCTTATTTTATTGGGATGGTCATGTCTCCCTAAGTAGGTGGGTGCTAGCAAAATATTTTCACATTCAGAACTAAAAGTCGGTGATTGAAACTTCGCAAACAGATCACGCCGCAATTAATAACGTCTTTTTTTTTTTTTTTTTTTTTTTTTTTTTAATGATTTCCACCCCAATTCGTCCAAATTTCCGTGACGCTTTCCGCCCCGTAACGTGATAAAACAAAACGAGCTACCCTTCTCTGAACCTTATCAATGTCTTCCGTCAGTCCCACCTGGTGAGGGTCCCACAAGGGGCAACAATGCTCCAGGAGAGGACGCACAAGTGTGATGTAGGCAGTCTCTTTGGTGGAGCTGGTGCATCTTCGAAGCGTTCTGCCGATGAAACGTAACCTTTGGTTCGCCTTCCCCACAATATTTTCTATGTGTTCTCTGCAGTCTAAGTTGTTGGTAATTGTAACTCCTAGGTATTTGGTAGAATCTACGACCTTAAGGTTTGACTGATTTATCGCGTATTTGAAGTTCAGCTGATTTCTTTTCGTGGTCATGTGTATTACTTCACACTTTTCTTTATTTAATGCCAATTGCCAATTTTCGCACCATGCAGAAATTTTGTCTAAATCGCTTTGCAGTTGCTTTTGATCCTATGTTGACTTCTCTAACCGATGAACGACAGCATCATCCGCGAACAGTCTAAGGGAGCTATTCAGATTGTCTCCTAAATCGTTTATAAACACAAGGAAGAGTAAGGGACCCATAACGCTTCCCTGTGGAACGCCAGATATCACTTCTGTTTTACTCGATGACTTACCGTCAATTACAACGAACTTTGTTCTTTCTGATAGGAAATCGTGAATCCAATCGCACAATTGGGGAGATATTCCATAAGCACGGAATTTCATAAGAAGCCGCTTGTGGGGTACAGTGTCAAAAGCCTTCCTGAAATCCAGAAATATGGAATCGATTTGAGATACCTTGTCGATGGCACTTAACACTTCATGTGAATATAGGGCAAGCTGTGTTTTGCAAGAGTGACAAAAAGCATCATTTGTAAACGACTGTTACGAATTTCAAAAAGGTGAATGTTTTATTCGAAAGCTAAAATGTTGTACTACCATCTGACCAAAATGAGATTTTTTAACAGCATACTTTCATCAGAATCGAGTGAGGAGCGTTACAAAACTAAAATCTCACGCGGAATGAAAAGTAGACTATTTATTTTTTCACAGGCAAACCAAAGCTTGTAAGGAAAAAAAAACTTCACAAAACGATGTGGCGTGGTCTTATATACCGTCAAAATGTTTTGCGACTTGAAAATCGGAAAAGTCGATTTTCGCCCTGTTTTTCGGCCCGGCGAGCAGTGTGAACGCACGCGAGTCTTAAGCCCTTTTTAAACGATGAACGAAGGTGAACAAGATAGATAATAGTCTACTGAAGCGCTGCTAGCGTACTAGCCTCGAACTACAAACTGAAGCAAGATCCTGTAGCAGCGTGTTTAGACGATAAACGTAATTGAACAGTAATACCCGATGTTGAAAGTGAGGTTATAACAGGCGATTTGGTATGTAGGAAGTCATAGTTTAATACTGGAATTGAGGAAACAACGCTAAATGTTATTGACGGCCAAGGAAAAGCTTGGAATCTATGTTTTTGGTCAACTTAGTGTGGTAAAGTTCTGGGAAGTAAAACAGCATTTCAAAACATTCACATCTATTTTCAAGCGAAAAAAATAAACTCATGAACACATCGAGCAATATTTATAAGAGCGTAAATAGACCTTCTTTACTTTATCTACTACGATTTGCCACTGACATTGTTAATAACGTCATGAACAACTGAATTTTTATCTTTCATTTGGACTGACTTCTTCATTTAAAATGGTATTTAATGAAAATTGCATCATCAAATTACAATCTTATTCAAATAAACAATTGGCTTCAGTCTTTTCTGTTACGATATTGCAAAACATAAACCACTTTTCGGTTTCAGATGTACGCCCTCGCTTTTCGGTGGACAATAATTGAGATAAATATTTAAGTCGTCATGAAACATATGCAGTTTACCGCTAAACCATAGTATAATAATAAACTAAAGCTTAATAAGACAAATTTGCGTGGAAATCGTGTAATTGTCGACTACAATATGAAAATCGCGTGACGAAAATAGGTTAACTTCCGATGTCAGCAGACGACCGTTCAGTCAAAACAATCTTCTGGAGAAAGCTTAACGTGACGTTGACGTTAGGTGACGGTCCCGTGACGGGCAGTGTGAATGCCGTCATTAGAATCACATTTTGTAATACATCCTACAGGAGAATGGAAAAGCTGGTAGAAGCCGACCTCGGGGAAGATCAGTTTGGATTCAGGAGGAACGTAGGAACCCGGGAGGCAATACTCACTTTACGTCTTATCTTAGAAGATAGATTAAGGAAAGGCAAACCTACGTTTTTAGCTTTTGTAGATTTGGAGAAAGCTTTTGACAATGTTGACTGGAATACACTCTTTCAAATTCTGAAGTCAGCAGGGGAAAAATACAGGGAAAGGAGAGTTATTTACAACTTGTACAAAAGCCAGACCGCAGTTATTAGACTCGAAGGGCATGAAAGGGAAGCATCAGTTGGGAAGGGAGTAAGACAGGGTTGTAGCCTTTCTCCAATGTTGTTCAATTTGTACATTGAGCAAGCTATAAAGGAAAGCAAGGAGAAATTTGGTGAGGGAATTAAAGTTCAGGGGGAAGAATTAAAAACATTGCGTTTTGCCGACGACATAGTAATTGTATGAGATTCAGCAAAGGACCTGAAAGAGCAATTAAACGGAATGGACAGTGTGCTGAAAGGTGCTCATAAGATGAACATTAACAAGAGCAAAACTAGGGTAATGGAGTGCAGTCTAAGAAAATCGGGTGATGCTGAAGGAATTAGATTAGGTAACGAAGTACTAAAGGAAGTAAATGAATTTTGTTACTTGGGCAGTAAAATAACAAATGATGGTCGCAGTACAGAGGATATAAAATGCAGAATGGCAATGCGAAGAAAAGCATTTTTGAAAAAGAGATATTTGCTAACATCGAATATTAATTAAGTGTAAGGAAGTCTTTTCTGAAGGCATTTGTGTGGAGTGTTGCCTTGTATGCGAGTGAAACATGGACGATAAACGGTGCGGACAGGAAGAGGATAGAGGCTTTTGAAATTTGGTGCTACAGAAGAATGCTGAAGATTAGGTGGGTAGATCGCAGAAGAGGTACTAAACAGAATTGGTGAGAAAAGAAATTTTTGGGTTCGAATCCCCCCCTCGGGCATGGATATTTGTGCCGTCTTTAGTCTTAGCTAGTTCATAAGTAGTTTGTAAGCTTAGGGACTGATGACCCCGTAGTTAAGTCCCATAAGTTGTACAAACATTTTTGAAATTTTTGGCATACCCTGACTACAAGAAGGGATCGCTTGGTAGGACACATTCTTAGACATCGAGGAATCGTAAATTTGGCATTGGAGGGAAGTGTGTGGGGTAAAAATCGCAGAGGGAGCCCAAGAGACGCGTATAGTAATCAGATTCAAATGGATGTGGTTTGCCGTTCGTACGAGGAGATGAAAAGGCTTTCTCAGGATAGGGTTTTGGGGAGAGCTGCATCAAACCAGTCTCCGGACTGAAGACCATAACAACAACAACAATACATCCTGATCATAAACTTCAACATAACGGAAAATATACGTAAATGGGAAGGAAAACGGCGGACAACTGGAGCGGTGACTGCAGCTGACAGCTGCTAGCTCGCGCATGCGCAGTGAACCCACTAGTGCCGAATCTAGAACTGGCCCTGTTTCTTTATCGCTACGATTATCGCGCTTCGATACTGGCGCGATCATACTAGTGCAGCCGTTCAAACGACTGACGGCCGCCATTAACGCAACTTGTCATCAATCTATTACAAGTTCGCTGATCGTCTAAAACGGGCTGTGAGCAGCTTGCAGCCGTACCTGCGAGGCTGTGTGTCTCCGCTGCCAGCGAGCTCGGCGCGACCGTGGGCGGACTGCTAGGCCGGTGTTTGTGCAGGAGCCACGTCTGCGCGCGTTATCAGCGAATGCCGTCTTTGTCTTGTCTTTGTCTTGTCTCGGAGATTACTGCACGCCTGCACAGGCAGACAGGCAGCTGGCTTTCGACTCCTACATCTACATGTAAATACATACTCCGCAATTCACCGTAAGGTGCGTGGCGGAGGGTACACTGTACCACTACTAGGCGTTTCCTTTCCTATTCCACTCCCAAATTGAACGAGGAAAAAAAAGAATGCCTATATGCCTCCGTACGAGCCCTAATTTCTCTTATCTTGTCTTTGTGATCTTTACGCGAAATGTAAGTAGGCGGCAGCAAGATAGTACTACACTCAGCTTGCTTCAAATTCCGGCCCTCAAAATTTACTTAACAAAAATTCACGAAAAGAACGTCGTCTTTCTTCCAGCGATCCCCAATTGAGTTGCCGGAGCATTTCCGTGACACTCGCGCATTGGTCGAACCTACCAGTAACAAACCTAGCTGCTCGTCTCTGAACCGCCTCTATGTCTTCCTATAAACTGATCTGCTGCGGATCCCAAATACTTGAGCAATACTCAAGACGTGGTCGTACAAGCGTTTTATACGCGGTCTCTTTTACAGGTGAAGTACATCTTCCCAAAATTCTCCCAATAAACCGAAGTCGGCTGTCCGCCTCAGTCACAACTGTCCTTACATGCTCGTTCCATTTCATATCGCCCTGCAACGTTACGCCTAGATATTTGAACGACGCGACAGCATCAAGAAGCTCACTACTAATGCTGTATTCGAACATTATAGGATTGTTTTTTCTACTCATGCGCATCACCTTACACTTTTCTACATTGAGAGCTAGCTGCCATTCTTCGCACCAACTACAAATTTTGTCTAAGTCATCGTGTATGCTATTACAGTCAGTTACAGACGACACCCTCCCATACTCCACAGCATCATCAGCAAACAGCCGCAAATTACAACTTACTCTGTCCATCAGATCATTTATATAGATAGAAAATAATAGCGGTCCTATCACACTCCCCTGGGGCACGCCTGACGATACACTCGTCTCTGATGAGCACTCGCCGTCGAGAACAACGTACTGCGTTCTATTACTTAGGAAGTCTTCCAGCCAGTCACAAATCTGTGAACCTATTCCATAAGCTCGTATCTTCGTTAGCAGTCTGCAGTGTGGCACCGCGTCAAACGCCTTTTTGAAGTCGAGAAAAACACAATCCGCCTGTTGCCCTTCGTCCATGGCTCGCAAGATGTCATGTGAGAAAAGGGCTAGCTGAGTTTCACATGAACGATGTTTCCTAAACCAGTGCTGCTTCATGGAAAGGAGCCTTTCCAGCCCCTAGCGCGACAGCCGAAGCGACTGCTCCCCCGAACTGAGAACTGTCCGCGCATACTAGCTCTCTACTCACACCAAGTGATGGGGGCTATCGACGAAGGTTCGCAAATCGATTCCGAATTTCTTGATTTCCAGAAGGCTTTCGACACCGTACCTCACAGACGGCTTTTATTCAAATTGCGTGGTTGTGGTATATCGCCCCAAATTTGCGACTGGATAGGGGATTTCCTGTCAGAGAGGACACATTTCGTAGTAATCGATGCAAAGGCATCAACTAAAACAGAGGCGTTCCACAGAGTAGTGTTATTGGTCCTCTGCTGTTCCGTATTTACATAAACGATATGTGGGAAAATCTAAGTAGCTCTCTTAGGTTGTTTGCAGATGACGCCGTCATTTACCGTCTAGTAAAATCATCTGAAGATCAAAACCAACTGCATAACGCTCTGAATAAGATATCACTATGGTGTAAAAATTGGCAATTGAGTCTAAATAATGAGAAGTGTGAAGTCGTCCACAAGAGTACGAAAAGAAATCCGTTAAACTTTGTTTACAAGATAAATCAATCAAAAATGAAGGCAGTAAACTCCATTAAATACCTAGGAATTACTATTACTTCAGACTTAAATTGGAAAGAACACGTAGATAATATCGTGGGAAAGGCGAACCAGAGACTGCGTTTTATTGGCAGAACCCTTAAAAGATGCAACAGAACTGCTAAAGACACTGCATACACTACGCTTGTCCGTCATTTTTTGGAGTATTGCTGCGCAGGTGGGTTTGACAGACGACAAAAAAAATGTTGAAATGTTTGTACAGCTTATGGGACTTAACTACTGGGTTATCTGTTCCTAAACTTACAAACTACTTATGAGCTAGCTAACACTAAGGACGACACGAATATCCATGCCCGAGGGGGGATTCGAACCCCCGACCGTAGTGGCCGTGCAGACCGTGACTGGAGCGCCTCAGTCCCTTCGGCCACCGCGGCCGGCGACGGAGGACATCGAAAGAGTCCAGAGAAGGGCACCTCGTTTCGTATTGTCTCGATATAGGGGAGACAGCGTTACGGAAATTTTATACAGGATCTGGGATGGGAATCGTTACAACAACGGCGCTTATCGCTGCGGCGTGGGCTACTTACGAAACTACAATCGCCAACATTCTCCTCCGAATGCGAAAATATATTGTTGACTCCCACTTACATAAGTGGAAATGATCATCAGAATAAAATACGAGAAATAAGAACTCGAACGGAGAGATTCAGATGTTCCTTCTTCCCGCGCGCTATTGGGGAGTGGAATGGGAGATAAATAGCATAACGGTGGTTCGATGAACCCTCTGCCAGGCACTTAAATGTGATTTGCAGAGTATCCCATGTAGATGTAGATACTAGGCGCTCTGACTGATGGACCTCACGATCTTGTAAGCGCTCTGCTGAGAACAGCTGGCAGTCTGAAGGGCCGTCCGTCGTTATGGTGGCAGGCCTAAGCTGTACGCAGTTTTGACCGACTTCAAGAAAGGAGGAGGTTCTCAATTCTACTGCTTTTTTTTAATGTTGGTTACCTCATAACTTCGGACTGTGTGAACCGATGTTGATGATTCTCTTTTTCATTTGCAAGCTGCTGGTTCCTGCGTGGTCCCATTTCTATTTGGTGCAGCTCTGTCAATTTGATCCATAAGAAAACTATGCCAGTCCTCATCGTAAGTGGTTGTGCTCATCGCTGAACCGAGCGTCTCCATCCCTGTCGGTTGCCAGCTTCTCTCGGCGCCTGCTGAAGAGGCAGACCGGAGATCTTCTTGACTTGGTCTATCCATCTGCTCGCTGCTCTGCCTCTTGGTCTTGTGCCCTCGATCCTTCCTTATAAGATTATTTTTCTAGGTTTTCTCCGTCTCTTCTCACAATATGGCCAAAGAACTGGAGAATATTTTCGTCGACTCGAGAAGAAAGGCGACTGGAGATATTGAGTTGATCAATAATGGACACGTTTGTTCTTCTTTCGGTCCATTTTATGCGCAGCATCCTACGCCAGCACCAAAGCTCAAACGCATCGATGCGCTGTTTGTCTCTGGGCTTGAGTGTCCATGTTTCACAAACATAAAAGAAGACAGAAAACACGAGTGTTTAAACTAGCCGGATCTTTGTGCTATTCGTTATTGCTCTTCTCTGCCACAACTCCGTAGGCTTCTTCATAGCCACTCGTCTTAGCGTAATCCGCCTTCTTATCTCCTCTTCACAACTACCTGTGCTGCAGATGGTTGACCCAAGATAGGTGAAGGACTGTAGTTCCATTAATTGACCTGTGAGCTGGATCTGTTCTTCTCGATCAATTAACATGAGTTTGGACTTACTGAGGTTGATGTCTAGTCCATATGCTAGACTAATGTCTTTTATTCGAGTTAGTACCTCAGCAAGTAACTAGAATATGGACTAGACATCAACCGAAATTTGCATTAAATATGTGCCCGACAAATGACCGAATAATTCAACCCATTTCGATGATTCTTTTCTTCTTGGAAAGGATATACTTCAAGGGTAGTTTGATGAGAGTTTGGTTGGGTTCTGATTATAGGATCAATGACAAAGTAACGGAATTCTTCATTTCTCAGGAGCAAATTAACGACACGAGGTCGAATCTTTTACAGGCTATCCGGATATTTGAGTCACCTACCGCAACGTCGTTATGGTCAAGTAATTCCCTGGTTAAAAACTTTTTCCTTGTAAAGCCTTGTAAAGCGCCTCTTTTCAAATTGTCCTCGCGGTAGATTTCCTCTGTTGAGATAGGCGTTTCTCCCTGACTTCGTGTGTTTCATTTAAACGGCGCTGTCTCATGTGTGCAGCACGTTCAGTAGGTCTAGCCATATTCAGAAAAATTAGTGTACTTCAGATTCACTAAAAATAAAAATAAACATAAATTAAAAAAAAAAACAGAAGCTATTTCAAAACAAATTGATATACACTGTTGTTGTTGTTGTTATGGTCTTCAGTCCGGAGACTGGTTTGATGCAGCTCTCCACCCTACTCTATCCTGAGCAAGCCTTTTCATCTCCTCATAAGAACGACAACCCACATCTATTTGAATCTGCTTACTATACGCGTCTCTTGGCCTCCCTCTGCGATTTTTACCCCACACACGTCCCTCCAATGCTAAATTTACGATTCCTCGATGTCTAAGAATGTGTCCTACCAAGCGATCCCTTCTTTTAGTCAGGGTATGCCAAAAACTCCTTTTCTCGCCAATTCTGTTCAGTACCTCTTCATTAGTTATGTGATCTACCCACCTAATCTTCAGCATTCTTCTGTAGCACCACATTTCAAAAGCCTCTATTCTCTTCCTGTCCGCACTGCTTATCGTCCATGTTTCACTCCCGTACAAGGCAACACTCCACACAAATGCCTTCAGAAAAGACTTCCTTACACTTAAATTAATATTCGATGTTAGCAAATTTCTCTTTTTCAAAAATGCTTTCCTTCCCATTGCCATTCTGCATTTTATATCCTCTGTACTGCGACCATCGCATGTTATTTTACTACCCAAGTAACAAAACTCATCTACCACCTTCATTGTTTCGTTACCTAATCTAATTCCTTCACCATCGCCTGATTTTCTAAGACCGCATTCCATTATTTTTGTTTTGCTCTTGTTAATGTTCATTTTGTACGCTCTCTTCAACACACTGTCCATTCCATTCAACTGCTCTTCCAGGTCCTTTGCTGTCTCTGACAGAATTACAATGTCATCAGCAAAACGCAATGTTTTTATTTCTTCCCCCTGAACTTTAATCCCTACTCCAAATTTTTCCTTGCTTTCCTTCATCGCCTGTTCAATGTACAAATTGAATAACATCGGAGAAAGGCTACAACCCTGTCTTACTCCCTTCCCAACTGATGCTTCCCTTTCATGCCCTTCGAGTCTAATAAATGCGGTCTGGCTTTTGTACAAGTTGTAGATAACTCTCCTTTCCCTGTATTTTACCCCTGCTGACTTCAGAATTTGAAAGAGTGTAGTCCAGTCAACATTGTCAAACGCTTTCTCCAAATCTACAAAGGCTAAAAATGTAGATTTGCCTTTCCTTAATCTATCTTCTAAGATAAGCCGTAAAGTGAGTATTGCCTCCCGTGTTCCTACGTTCCTCCTGAATCCAAACTGATCTTCCCCTAGGTCAGCTTCTACCAGCTTTTCCATTCTCCTGTAGATAATTCGTGTTAAAATTTTGCAACCATGACTTATCAAACTGATGGTTCTGTAATTTTCACACCTGTCTGCACCTGATTTCTTTGGAATGGGAATTATTACATTTTTCTTAAAGTCTGAGGGTATTTCGCCTGTCTCGAACATCCTACACACCAGTTCAAATAGTTTTGTCATGGCTGGCTCTCCCAGAGACTTTAGTAGCTCTGAGGGTATGTCATCTACTCCTGAGGCCTTGTTCTGACCTAGGTCTTTCAGGGCTCTGTCAAATTCATCTCTCAGTATATCTCCTATTTCATCTTGATCTACTTCCTCTTCCCTTCCTACAACATCGTCTCTCAGTTCATTTCCTTTGTAGAGCTGCTCTATGTACTCTTTCCACCTTTCAGCCTTCCCTTCTTTGCTGAGAACTGGTTTTCCATCTGAGTTCTTGATATTTGTAGAATTGCTTTTCTTGTCCCCAAATGTCTCTTTTATTTTCCTGTAGGCGGTATCTACTTTTCCCCTTCTTATACATTCTTCTACAGATTTGCATTTGGCTTCTAGCCACTCCTGCTTAGCCATTTTGCACTTCCTATCAATCTCATTTCTTAGTCGTCTGTGCTCCATTTTGCCTGTTTCATTTACTGCATTTTTATATTTTCTCCTTTCATCAATTAAATTTAGTATTTCCTGTGTTATCCAAGGATTTTTTGCAGGTCTTGCCTTTCTACCTATTTTGTCCTCTGCTGCCTTCACTATTTCATCTCTCAATGCTGCCCATTCCTCTTCTACTGTTTTATTTCCCCCTGTTTCTGCCAATTGTTGCCTAAATCTCCCTCTGAAATTCTCCAGAACTTCACTTTCCTTCAATTTATCTAGGTCCCATCTCCTTATTTTCCTACCTTTCTGCAGTTTTTTCAGTTTCAGCCTACAGTTCATGACTAACAAGTTATGGTCAGAGTCTATATCTGCCCCTGGGTAAGTCTTGCAGTTAATAACCTGATTCCGGAATCTATGTTTTACCATTATAAAATCTATCTGATACCTTCCAGTGTCTCCTGGTCTCTTCCACGTATACAACCTTCTTTTGTGATTCTTAAGCCACGTGTTTGTTATGATTAAATTATGTTCCGTGCAAAATTCTACCAGGCGACTTCCTCTTTCATTCCTTCTGCCCAGTCCATATTCACCTACTATTTTTCCTTCTCTTCCTTTTCCTACTACCGAATTCCAGTCTCCCATCACAATTAAGTTTTCCTCTCCCTTAACTGTCTGAATAATTTCCTTTAGCTCCTCATATATTTCTTCTATATCCTCATCATCGGCAGAGCTAGTTGGCATATAAACCTGTACTACTGTTGTCGGTGTTGGCTTCGTATCTATCTTGACAATGATAATGCGATCACTGTGCTGCTCATAGTAGTTTACCCGCATTCCTATTTTCTTATTCATTATCAGTCCTACTCCTGTGATACCCCCAACTGATTTTGTATTTATAATCCTGTACTCACCTGACCAGAAATCCTGTTCATCCTGCCACCGAACTTCACTAATCCCCACTATATCTAACTTCAACCTATCCATTTCCCTTTTTAAATTTTCTAATTTTCCTACCCGATTAAGGGATCTAACATTCCACGCTCCGATCCGTAGAATGCCAGTATTGTCTTTCCTGATGACAACATCCTCCTGAGTAGTCCCCGCCCGGAGATCCGAATGGGGGACTATTTTACCTCCGGAATATTTTACCCGAGAGGATGCCATCATCATATTTTCATACAGTAGAGCTGCATGTCCTCGGGAAAAGTAACGGCTGTAGTTTCCCCTTGCTTTCAGCCGTTCGCAGTAACCGTGTGGCAAAGCCACATTAGCTGATGTTACAAGGCCAGCTCAGTCAATCATCCAGACTGTTGCCCCTGTAACTACTGAAAAGGCTGCTGCCCCTCTTCAGGAACCACACGTTTGTCTGGCCTCTCCACAGATACCCCTCCGCTGTGGTTGCACCTACGGTACGGCTATCTGCATAAAAAGTAAAAAATAAATATAAGTAAATAAATAATCGCGTATTTTGCTACAACTTTAAAGTTGAACACTGTACGTAACAAAAGCTTAATTCTGGTAGGAGATATCCAGATAAGAGTTTGCTGTTATAAAAAAGATTAATGTTATTAGTAAAATTAGCAAAAGGTCCGTGTGAGCTACCGACCATTCCCTGCTGCAAAACCTTGTTCCCTGGCCCAAACTGAGAACTGACTTGGTTCAAATTACTCTAATAACAGGATGTTATACGTAGCAGCCACACGAAATTACACACAGGCATTAATAAACAAGCCACCACAATTAAGGTTATTTCATAAAGGTGGCTAAAGAAGAACATTTATGGCGCAACGGAACTTAAACATAAATAACTGCATCTGAGCTTTTTCTCAGCACTGCTGAAAAACAATGTCGAATAAAAGGGGGAAGGTGCTCGAAAACTACAATTTATAGGCAAGTAAGAATTATACTGAACTTAACTTGTTTATTCAGGTCGGACACAAGCCAAATGGGGAACCAATTTTGTTGATACAATAAAAGTACATTCCATTTACAGGGTTTAATACTGTCGATGCCCAGCATTGAGTTTAACAATAAATTACACAGAACTTAGATTCTCGCACATCTGCTTAAAAGTAAAGCAAGCAGACATTCTCACAGGGACAGTGGCGTAGCGGAGAAGCCGTATATATTGCCACATTCATAACCACAATAATAAATTATGAAAATAATATAATCCTAGCAATATTAACTAACATTTCAGAAAGTAATACTTTAAAACATGAAATAAAAAATGCTATTCCTCATACCTTGAAAAGAGTGGGGGTTCTAGTTTTAACAGAATGCTAATCTAGTTACATCAAATAAATTACAATTTTATAAAAAAATATACGGAAGACGACAGACGATCATCTTTCAAACTTAATAATCAACTTACTTTTTCTACTCATCAATATGTAGGTACGATCTATGTGTTTGTCATGCAAGGAGATAGGTAGTTACCTACCCACTTGAAATCTAACGCGACACATACCTATGAATAACAAACAACTATCGAAATATTTTTTTACAGTTCTCCTAAGTAAAATGAAATAAAAAAAGATTAGAATATTTAAAAGTCAATCATAATGTACAACTATTGTTAGTTTTGGAATAGCTTTTTAGACTTTTCCTAATTTTTTTGTTAAAATTGTTGTTTGTGTTGTAACACACCTACCTTTCAACTATCTTGCAATGTTCCATTTAATTCAAATCAGCTGTTCAGAACCGGCCCCACTCCACACTGGCGGCTGGTGCAGCAGCTGGTTATTAATTTACCTCAAAAGTCAGTCTCAGTCGCTAAATTTTCTCTTTAATTTCAGAGAGAGGTTTCGTCCTTTTGAGGCATCATCAGATTGTGTAAATGTATGGTGAGCTATTTGTCGTCACCGTAAAATAAACGGTAGGTTTTCTTCCTAGATTTTACGACCATGACGAATAGGTCACCGTAATCTGATGATGCCGCAAAAGGGCGAAACGCGTTAGTGAAATAAAGAAAAAATTTCGCAACTGAGATTTACAAGGAAAGTACTTGGGCTCGAACAAACACATACACACCGAAATCGTACGAGAGATAATGTAAAGATCCCTTATTGCTCTAGTGATACTCCCGCACCTGCAAAACTCTGCAGTCGTCCGTTAGGCCGGGCCCACACATTGGAACGAACATTGGCGCCAACGGTATTCGTCCAATGTGTGGATCGGTGAAATAGCGTTGGAGCCAACGTTGGCTCCAACGTTGGTACGGATCCGCTGCTTGTCGGTTTTTAGACCAAAGATCAAAGGACGTTGGGCCGATATGGATACGTCGTCCACACATTGGCGCCAACGTTTCATTCTTTGTCATCTGCTCGTCTGGAAACTGTTTCTTTCTTCGTTCAATGTTCGTCGCCGATTATTTTAAAGTTTCAAAATCTCTTTGTAAATATTACAACTGTATCAGAAAGTGATTCATTTGTGAAAGCAGCCATAAAAATCGTGATGTCACGTCAAAACAGACGCGATTATTGAAATTAAAAACTTTTCAGAATTTTAACACGCTCAATTACTGAATGAAGTATTTAAAATTAACTTTACCTAACATTTCCTGTCAAGTTTCGCGTATTGCTGTGCAAACATCACGCACTACCAGTCAGGGCCGACGCTAGCCCAAGTGCCGCCAAATTGCCGCCCCCCACCCCCCAACCCGTTTTTTACGCAAGTTTCTGGAATTTTATTTAAACAAATCTGTAGGAAATGTCAGTAATGAATCGCAATGTTTGTTTTTACTTTTCAGATCTACGTACCTCTAGGTTTCGGGCACTGAATGGCCAACCTCAAAGCTTTAATATGTGCTTCCATCTAAACCGTCATGTTGACAGTTGCATTCAGCATGACGGTATAGATGTAAACATAAATCATTGAGAATAGCCACACTGTGCCCGAAATATATGTAGATCCGGAAAATAAAAACAAAAATGCGACTGATTGGTGACATTCTCAACAGATTTGTACGAAACAGTCGCTGGGCACCAGCTCAAAAAGCAAGTCAAACCTGATTAAACAAATCTAGCTAATTTTAATAATCCTTGTTAATTTACAAAAATGTTCAAATGTGTGTGAAATATTATTGTAGGATACGCTGTTCAGGAGATGAAGTCTAAGAATTGAGCCGCGTGAAATTGAATTTCAGGCCGAATTTCACCACACACGCAGGTGAAACGGTCAAAAGATTGGGGCGGAAGACAATGGAGAGAGGAAAAATAAGGAGATGGAGTAACGCAATAATGCAATAAATACAGACCCGGGCATCGACGGGTACTAATGCTAGTCGAAACATTAACTCACTGCACTGCTGTTTTTCATTTCAAAGAATTGACACTCGACATCTGTCGTAATTACCTCTTTCGTGTCTGATTATGGAATAAGGGGCAACAAATTAGTCATTGCCGCATCACATCACTTTTCTGCGCTTTATTTTCATTCCAGCTATTGGGAGGACGCGTGCTTATTTGCCGACTTGCCAATTTTTGAAGTAACAGATCATAGGAAAAATAAATTTTCCTATTCTGCAATCTTGAAGGAGAAAAATTTTAAATTAGGCGTAACATGCATGCGCAATACTAATTGTACATTATATGAAAAGCACTAACCTATTACATCCCAAGTTGCAAGAAATTTGGACGCACCAATTCATCTATTCTTACGAAAAAAATGTGAAAGTGCTTCTGACCAATCTTGACTCCCTCGGCCAACTACCGAAACGAATTCTGCAGTTTTCGTTGTAGAGAACGCGACAATACGTATTGCGTGGAAAGGCGAAGTGGTGACGCGACACTCGTGACGAGGTTCAGCGAGGCTACGGTTAAAGCAGCGCCCAAGAAGAAGTAAGAAGCTGACAGTAATTATGTGATCGATGATGTGGATAAATGTATTATCAGGCAGTAATTTCTATGGTATTGCGAACAATAGAAGAAAATACGAACTTTGCGAAAACTGCACAACTTTTTTCAAACAGAAATGAGTTTCAAAGCTAGCAAGGAAACCCTCAGAAGCAATGTTCTGTCTATCGATATTTGTTTTAGGTGTCAAAATGAGTGGCGGCGCTAGGCGTCGGCGACCGCCTGTGGGGGCCTGATTTTAGATTTTTTTTATGCTTAACGGTGCTTTCCAACTGCTAGGTTATGTAGTGATGACCTACATCTAGCTTACCTTAGCTTAACCAATGGACGAACACAACATCAGTGGCGTAGCTGTATCACCAAGGGCCCCGGGGCAAAATTGACATTGGGGCCCTCTTTAAACTAAAACTATACAGATACAAAACTACATCAGCTTCTTACCGCCCACTAGAAGACATAAGGCAAACCTAAATACTACTAAGTAAAGTATTACGTGCGATGCACCAGATAATTTTTAATCGTACGCTCTAATATAACTGTGCAAGTTCGTATGTTATGCTTTCAAGCAAAAATTAATGGGTGGATTTGGATGAAATTTTGCAGAGGAATAGAGTTCGACCTGGGTAGGACACACAGATAAAACGACCCAATGCGATAGTTTTGGAAGTTGCACCAAACTAGGTTAATGAAGTTGCAGACAGAAGCTTCACTGATGATGCGCCGATTAGTATCTATCCAATATTTTCTCTTCTTCTTGCACAAATTTCAGAGTGCAGTTGGTTACAGCACTTAATTTGGATTAATGATTAAGGAGTACTCCCTTGGGAGTATTCACTACACAAAGAGGAGTTATTATAACAATACTGTTCTGTAATAATACACTATAGAGACTTCATATTTAAATGTGGTCACACCGTGTATTGTCAAACACAATGCTCATAATTCAGCGCCATTGACTGTTATTTCGCAACTCCGACTTCAACCGACAACACGCTAATAGTGACACGGTACACGTCTTAGCGGACAAGCAATACACCTTGTTATGTTTATATACTAAGATGGAAATAATTTTGGATTTCACTTCGTGCCTTTGAGGTTTGTTGGTCTAGGGTAGAGTCGAAAATCCTTCATTCAACTAAACTATAGAGTAAAATGTCGATTATCCAAAGTAATTGGGAGACATGGACGTTCGAAAAACCGGTTTATACGGATATTCGTACTGTACACTTCTATTTACCAATAAGAAGTTTATACAGTATTTGGAGGTGCGCCGAGCGTCACGCCGCAACAGTTGGAAGTCTCAGCTGTTGCTTTGATGCTGCCGCTACTTGTGCTGCTACACCGACTGAAGTGTGCCGACTGTTGTACACGGCGAGTGGCGGCTTGGCCGGTCAGCTGCGCTTCCCAATGGCGTCGTGTGAAGTGGAGGCCTCAATAGGAAGCTTTGCTCCACTACGCGGCGGCCCAATGCGGTTACTATTGGAAACTTGGTGGGAGGGGAGGGAGAGGTGATGGACGATAGGGCGGGAGAGTAAAGAAAAATTTTTAAAAATTCGACGCACTATTGTAACTTTTTCCGGAGGCAGCTCATGAAGGCGGAAGGGCCCCTTAAGATGGGGTCCCGGGGCACTGCCCCGCCCAGCCCTGTGATAGCTGCGCCACTGCACAACATCCGTACCCAAGGGTGGGGTTAGACACCCGACGAGAGCGACCTCGCTCACAGTAGTATGACGTCTTAGTGCGCTCAACCATTCCCGGCCGGCAGCTATTTAGTTGTCCGTATTTATTTCCGTATGAGTGCAGCAGTGATGCAATTTTTAGTTAAATACTTGTAAAACAATTTCTTCAGTAATTACATTTCAGAAAACGATTTGGAAGAAGTATATCCAAATGTTTACATAAGAATCATGCTCACAGTTCCAGTCGGTACAGCTTCGGCCGAGAGAAGCTTCACAAAGTTAAAATTGATTAAGACTGACTTGAAAAGCACAGTGAGCCAGGAAAGACTATCTGCGTTTTCAGTACTATCAACTGAAGCTGAAAAGTTTCTCTAAGTTGTATTTACTGTAATTTTTGTCATTGCAATAATACTCGTGTATTATACTAATATAATTTTAATATATTGATTATTGATGTATAATTAAGCTCATTTAAAATTCTTTATTAATGAAAAAATGAAAGGGGCCTCCAAAGAAAAGTTCGCCGACGCCTAGTTTTCGTCTAGCGCCGCCACTGGTCAAAATTAACGTTTTGTTTTGAGCGGACGAGAGGGCATTGTTGTTGCTAAAAGACCATACTTTCTCATGTTTTCATCAGAATCAAAGCGACCAGTAATATACTTAGATGAAATATGGATTCACGCGTATTATACCAGTAAACAAATGTTGGCAAAGTGATAGTGTGCGACTAGTATTGTCAAACAAAAGTGCCGGTCGGAGTTTAATTGTTCATGCAGGCAGAGAAAGGTGTTTCAGGACTCAAAAACCAAAACGTCCGACTACCACTCAGAAACGGATAGCAAAAATTTCCAAAAACACGTCGAAACCCAAATTATGCCAGGCTTATTACCAATGTCTTTATCCATTGCAACTACTCAGAGCGTATTTACCCAATCTCAATACTTCTAGGAAATCAAATGTTCAAATGTTTGTAAAGTATAAGGGACTTAACTACGGAGTCATCAGTCGCTAAGCTTACAAGCTACTTATGAACTGAAACTTCCTGGCAGATTAAAATTGTGTGCCGGAACCGGGACTCGAACCTGGGACCTTTGCCTTTCGCGGGCAAGCGCACTGCCGACTGTGCTATCCCGACACGACTCACGATGCCGCCTCACAACCTTACTTCCGCAAGTACCTCGCCGCCTACTTTCCAAACTTCACAGAAGCTCTCCTGCGAACCATGCAAGACTAGCACTCCTGGAAGAAAGAACATGGTGGAGACATGGCTTAGCCACAGCCTAAGGGACGTTTCCAGAATGAAAACATTCTAGCCTTGCATGGTTCGCAGGAGAGCTTCTGTGAAGTTTGGAAAGTAGGAGGCGAGGTACTGGCGGAAGTAAAGTTGTGAGGCGGCATCGTGAGTCGTGTCGGGATAGCACAGTCGGTAGTGCGCTTGCCCGCGAAAGGCAAAGGTCCCAGGTTCGAGTCCCGGTTCCGGCACACAATTTTAATCTGCCAGGAAGTTTCATATCAGCGCACACTCCACTGCAGAGTGAAAGTTTCATTCTACTTATGAACTACCTTATACTAAAGACGACACAAACATCCATGCCCAAGGGGAGATTCGAACACCCGACGCCGGACGGGCGCGTGTACCACAACATGGCGCTCCAGTACGTGCGGCTAATCTGCCGCGGCATACTTCTAGGCATTTTAAGTATCGGACAAGTTTGTCTGGAGTTATGTTCAATCATTTTTTCCATAATGCGGGAAGAATGAAACACTCGGAAACTGCCACTGAAGAGCTTAACAAAATTACTTCAGGCTTAACATGTAACCGCGCTATCGAACATTGCATTCGAATTTCCAAATTAGATTTCGTCTCCTGCCAAATTAGATGTGAGTAAACGCACGGCGCGTAACAGGCCGGCAGCGCTCACTCATAAGAATACTGGCGGGGCGCGCCACGCTGCTGCCTCCGGCGTAAACACGACAGCCCAGTGGTGTCGCAGTGGCGAGGGAGAGGCTAGTCCTCCTCCCGCCCCTCGTTCAACAGCGGCGACCGGCAGGTAGTCGAGGCGCCATGCCACGGCTCCCGACGCTGTTCCCTCAGAGGTTTGGTTTCGAATCCCCTCTTGAGCATGAATGTTGAGTTTGTCAGATTTGCCGCCCCTCCCCCTCCCCCTCGGAAAGTGCCGCCCCTTGCGGCCGCACGTTTCGCATGTGCCTTGCGCCGGCCCTGCTAGCAGTGATATCAGTTACATGGCTATTTTGAAAAGGACGTGTAGACTTCTAAAACTGTCTCCCTCCTGTAGCAAGAAATCGAAGCGTCAATACCAAAAGAACTTTAGCAGGTATAGCAACCCTCCAACATGTCTCTGTTTTATTTAAAGTAGCAGGCCTAACTTTTAATAATGTGTATCTATTACTTGTAACATATTTTAAAACTTACTAATTTTATAATTAATGTTCGATGGGAAGTGATACATCACATGCTGTCATCTTTTACATACATTTACTTTTTTGGCTTGCAGTGACAAAATGTTATTATTCATATTCAAAACTCTTAATGCATCGGCCGCGATTTGTGCGTTACATATGTTTACGTTGGCTCTCGACTAATTCAAATGAATGTTGACTCCAATGTGTGGGCGCTGTCGCAAAAATATTGGCCAATGTTGGCGCCATCGTTGGTACCAATGTGTGGACGCGCAGTTAGAGGCCTCTGCGTGTGCCATGCCGCATTGCACTTTGACCTGTCGGTTCGCCAGTAGGGACGGTGCAGTGTGCCTCCCAAGTTGCGTTTTGTGACGTCATTTGTGTGGTGAAGCGTCAGATGGGGCGGCGATTGCTAATCAATCCTGCTAATGTATTGCGATTGGTTAAGATGAAGTTACGAAGATGGTATTAGTGTAGAAGATGAATCATTTGCATACTTTCTCGTATCTGTTATGGTACAGAAATATGAGCATTAGTTAGACACTGTTGTTACAAACGCATAATAATGATAATAGGGATGATAACGACGAAGAACTCACTGCTAGCGGTAGTGCTACGGTAAGTGCGGGAAGAGGCGATGGAAGCAGTGGCAGTGAATACCAACAGTCTTCCGAGAAGAAGGTTAAAGTTGCAACTGTCATCACGGCTTTTGATGACAATTCGCTACAGAACATGTACGATGATTATTACATAAGTTACAGTTAAGATATCTGCATTACGTATGACGTCTACAATTACATCTACAGTGCTATGATTGCAAAGTTTTGCATAAAAACGTCACCCACCAGCACATCGAGGTGTACGTAGAAATACTGTATCCAAACGTTCATACAGATGTGTTTGTTCGAGCCCATGTACTTTGCTTGTGAGTTTTGAGATAAATCAACTGTTTGTAAATCGGTGGGACTTTCCTTCTTTGGTTGTTAATCCCTAGGCTTACAAACTACTTAAACTAACTTAAACTATCCTAAGGACAACACATTTAGTCCTGGCCCAACCGCGCGCTACACTGCAAGGCACCTTAGACCGCTCGGCCACTCTACCGTGGCTGTTCCATATAAATATGTACAAGGTGTACAGAAAATGGCTCCCTGATTTCAACATTAAATGCCTCGAAAACAAAAATCGATAGAGGAATGCAGTAAACGGTATTTTTATTGTGAAAGCTGTAAGAAGTTATACAGCAGTTTGAAATAATAGTTACAAAAGCTGCTAACAGATGGCGCTGTACGCTGTACAGCTCATATCAGCATACATAAGTGAAATAATCGTATGAAAACACTCTTTTCAAACAATCACATCACAATGTTTTCAAAATGTTCACCATTGGCACTACAGAGGTGGCGCAAATGAAGAATGAAATTTGCCATCACATTTCGCAGTGTCTCAACCGAAATGGATTGACATGCCACAGAGATCGCCGATTCAAGCTCGTCCAGCGTGGCGGGATGCTTCGGGTAGACCATGTCTTCCACTGTGCCCCATAAAATAAAAGTCACATGGAGTCAAATCCGGTGAATATGAAGGCCAATCCATGCCTACACCTACGACGGAAACGAGACACAAAAGCGGCGACGAGGCTGGGACACAAAAGAAAGAATACCTCAATCGTTACGTTTTCGATCTGATTTCTCTTATTTTATTGGGATGGTCATGTCTCCCTAAGTAGGTGGGTGCTAGCAAAATATTTTCACATGCAGAAGTAAAAGTCGTTGATTGAAACTTCGCAAACAGATCACGCCGCAATAAGTAACGGCATTCTTTTGATTCCGCAGTAACTATCTGCATTGTTTGTTTGGCCCTGTGGAAACAAATCAATCAGTAAAATTCCGCTTAACCTTTGTTGAGGATGAAGTGTCTCTCCATTCCATTGATTACCGTTTTGTTTGAGGGGTGTCGTACGGTACCCAAGTTTTCATTCCTCGTGACGTGAATAACGTCTCTATTTTAATGATTTCCACCCCAATTCGTGCAACATTTCCGTGATGCTTCCCCCCCCCCCCCCCCGTAACGTGATAAAACAAAACGAGCTGCCCTTCCCTGAACCTTCTCAATGTCTTCCGTCAGTCCCACCTGGTGAGGGTCCCACACTGGGCAACAGTACTCCAGGAGAGGACGCACAAGTGTGATGTAGGCAGTCTCTTTGGTGGAGCTGGTGCATCTTCGAAGCGTTCTGCCAATGAAACGTAACCTTTGGTTCGCCTTCCCCACAATATTTTCTGTGTGTTCTCTCCAGTCAAAGTTGTTCGTAATTGTAACTCCTAGGTATTTGGTGGAATCTACGACCTTAACGTTTGACTGATTTATGGCGTAATTGAAGTTCAGCGGATTTCTTTCAGTGGTAATGTGTATTACTTCACACTTTTCTTTATTTAATGCCAATTGCCAATTTTCGCACCATGCAGAAATTTTGTCTAAATCGCTTTGCAGTTGCTTTTGATCCTCTGTTGACTTCACTAAACGGTCAACGACAGCATCATCCGCGAACAGTCTAAGGGAGTTATTCAGATTGTCTCCTAAATCGTTTATAAACACGAGGAAGAGTAGGGACCCATAACGCTTCCCTGGGGAACGCCAGATATCTTCTGTTTTACTCGATGAGTTACCGTCAATTACAACGAACTGTGTCCTTTCTGATAGGAAATCGTGAATCCAATCGCACAATTGGGGAGATATTCCATAAGCACGCAATTTCATTAAAAGCCGTTTGTGGGATACAGTGTCAAAAGCCTTCCTGAAATGCAGAAATATGGAATCGATTTAGATCCCTTGTCGATGGCACTTATCAATTCATGTGAATAAAGGGCAAGCTGTGTTTCGCAAGAGCGATGCTTTCTGAATCCGTGTTGACTTGCTCTATGGTTGACAGGTTCTTGCATGTACCCTTGTCCGTTCAGAAAAAAATACTTTTCGTTTTAATTGAAGTTGTCACGAAAAAACATTTATTGGTCATCTGAGTTGCCGTGATTACAATTGGTGCCAACATAACCACTGCAGCCCAGCGAGAAACTATATTACCGGTACGTTACGATTTTCTGTTATATTAAAAGCGCATTCTAAATCTTTATAGGCCCATACACAACAGTTACTGTTCGGTACACTTAGTGTGTGCAATATTAAATACATTTCATTAGAAATATTGTTGAAAACTGCGTGAATAGGGCAAATATCGGCAATATAAACATCGTCAGATGCGCCCATGTTGGGCCAAAAATGGCGGACGATTCAGCCTGGGTTTTTAGAAGCTCTAGATGAGGTGATGGCATCATAGACCGAAGATAACATAGACTGCGCTTGTCGCTATGTCTGCCATGTTATTGTTTGAAACCAACATCTAACATTGCCCCGAATCGCGTGACTGGGTTTTCGTCGTAATGAGCCACGGTTTATCTAATTTACAGATGAAGTTAGGCGTTTATTTTAACAATAAAACCACTTTCACCACTACACATGTAGTAGTGAAGGGAACGTAATTTCGCCATATTACTAATATTAATACGCTGATTATTATTTTTATATTTGCCCTGGTGAAACGTATTGTCAGTTATTTTTACAAGCAACAGGATTACATATCGTCATTGATTGTCTTGCACTATGAATCTTTTGCTTTTTACAACTTATGAACGTGATTATCGATGGGAATATTATGTTGTTGTTGTTGGTCTTTGAGGGGACTAAACAGCTAGGTCATCAGTCCCCTGGGATTATTATTCCAGCAGCTCTTGACCGAGTATACATGTAAAAAAGTAAGTCACTGTTAGTGCAAATCTGCTTTCAATAACGTTATACAGAGCTATAAAAGCATACAGACTATTCATTACACCTATAAAAGCACATCTCGCAGAGCGCATCGATGACGCTACGTCCCCACATTCATTATTATTTAATGTAATCAGACAATATTTTGTTTGTTTTGCGTTTTGGCATCACCGTTTGTGGCAATTCTTAAAATACAAACAGTTGTAGTGTCTTAAAATCGTACATCGGACGAAATCACATTTCATTTCTTATAAAAGCAGAACAAAACATTTCAAATGTATTGCTGACGAATCGTAAGAAAACTGATGCAGCTTTTCAAATTAATATTTGGTCTTCTACTCCCGTGTAAAGTACAAACTAAAAGACACGAAACAACGAAAACAATATTGCGCTTAAAATCTGCAGTTCTGTATCTTGTAAAAAGAACTGTTACTGCTTTTCATCTAGGCTCGCGTAGAAACTGTAGCCATCACATTAATAACTGCAGCTGTGGAGAACTAGCGCTAAGTGTATTTCTAAAGTTGTAATAAAATACGGTAACTCTTTTATTGTTATAAACTACGCTTAGTTTTCACTACAAAGGATGAAAACTGCAAATTTCAGCCCCATTTCAAATTACTCGTAATAAAGAAAACGGTTCCTGTCCCGAGTCACGTGACTTAGATGCTGGTTTCAGTATAACGACTTCACGAGCAGTCTAGGTTATCTTTGGTCTATGTGATGGCATACTTGAAGCAAACTGAAAGCTCGGCCGCCATGTTTTACAACGTCACGTAAGCATAACCAGTCGTCAGTCGTTTGCTATAGCAGCACTGAATCAGATCACTTTCACTTGTGCAATGACTTAACCAACCATTCTCTACCAGCTTATTGTTACTTTTATAGCCAAGCTAATATGGATAAACGATACACAAGAAATGTGTGGTAGACAAATCGGAAAGTTTAATTACAAGTGTCACATACACTGGATCGGTTAAACATAGTCTCATTCATACAAAAAAAAAAAAAAAAAAAAAAAAAAAAAAAAAAAAAAAAAAAAAAAAAAAACATGACTTTTCACTGTCCTTTGAACACTATTAATTTCGTGTACATTTGCCAAATCTGCTTACCTCTTTCCTCCGCAGATATAGCTTCACATAATGATGCATTCTACAACTGAAGTAATGTTTTAACAGCTTTATTAGGCTGGAGTAATGAGATTCCTCCCAAAATTTCGAGGGTACCATTAACTGTCTGTTTCTCAACATTCTACATACATCTACATACTTAGCTAAATCGCAGTCTCTGTTGCAATATTCTTTATCACTCCAATAACGCGTTTCGCGCTGTTGCGCATCATCAGACAGGAAACAGACAAATGTTTTATTACAGTCCGTGTACCTGACGGGCAGCGAATCTAATATGGATAAGGTGAGTAAATTTTTAAAAGTGTGACACTACATCGCATAAACTAGCCCTTTTCAGTCAATTTCAGTCTTAATAATTTTGTAAGAGGCAGAATTTTCACATTTTTTTTAAATTCCACTAAAATCAGAATATCTTTTAAGTTTCGGAATAGTAAAGTCACAGAATAACCGCGTCTAAACACCGCAATTCAAAGTCATCTTTTGTTGCAAATAGTAGTACAAATAGTTCCGCAGAATAGCTACTCTCGCCGGCCGCGGTGACCGAGGGGACTGAGGCGCGCCAGTCGCGGTCTGCACGGCCACTGCGGTCGGGGGTTCGAATCCCCCTTCGGGCATGGATATTTGTGCCGTCCTTAGTATAAGGTAGTTGATAAGTAGTTTGTAAGTTTAGGGACTGATGACCCCCGTAGTTAAGTCCCATAAGCTCTACAAACATTTGAACAACTACTCGCTCTCTCAGTCTTGTTTCTCGTTGCATTAAAATCTCTCTGTCTTTGTGGTCGTGTTTGAGCGGAAATGTTCAGAACTCTTAATTGCGATGGAATCAAATTTTTTGTACAATTTAAAGACTTCATTATTTATCATGAAAGGGTCGAACTGTTACGGGAGTGAGTAAAAGTTACCTGTGGACTTTAATTCGGGTTAGGCTAAGGACCTTAAAAAAATTCTGCTTCCCGACAGGACCGTGAATATTCAAGTGAATATCAAATATTGTTAAAGGATTGTTTCATTCAGAAAGTTTTGAGTTAAATAACTTTAAAATTAAATTGGGAAGAATATTCCGAATATTAGCTTTGTCGAAGATACTGACTTGTTATTCTATGATATGTACTGTCGAGAACTATGTACTAGAAAAAAAAGTGTGACTTGGACATTGTATGTTACAATTGTGTTTGTAAAGCGAAATATAGGTTAAATGGAGATTAAAATTTGTCTAGACCACGTCTTTCGTAATTAGCACGTGTCCTTAAATATTGAAATTTGAGGAACATTTAAAAATAATATCTTTGACTTTTCTCTGAAATAAAGTGAATGAAAGTTACTAGAGGACGTAATATCCAGTAAAGATATTTAAAGTCAAACAAATCAGTAATAAGATTTTTAAATGCAAAGATTTAAAAAATGGTTTATGTGACGTGCTTCTTGGAAAGGAATTGCCGGGAAAGAAAATATATTATTCTAAAACGACTTGGTAATTTAAATAAGCCCCTGAGAAATAAAGAGCTCATGTTTAAACAGTAAGGAAAATATTCAAGAAACTGTTTTAGGCTCTGGAAGGTTTAATACAGAGGTATTAGTAAACTGAATATATGAACAATCATTCGGCTACCAACTTAAATACACAACGTATGCGTCAAATAAAATTTTACGAGACTATTGAACCCTAGCATTGAAGACGATGAAAGCTTACACGCCCACTAACGTCGCCTCTATAATACAGAAGGAATACATACAAACCATAAATTATTACCAACCAAATATAGGACGTCACAAAAGCCAGAACTTACTTGGCTTTAAATAATTCTGTGCCTCCATTTACACCCAAGGAAGTTCTGACTTTTCAAAATTTACTCACCTCAGCCGTATTAGATTCGCTGCCCGCCAGGTACACGGACTGTAATAAAACATTTCTGTGTCCAGTCTGATGATGCGCTAGCAGCGCGAAACGCGTTATTCTACATCTACATGGGATACTCTGGCAAATCATATTTAAGTGCCTGGCAGAGGGTTGATCGAACCACCATTATACCATTTATCTCCCATTCCATTCTCAAATAGCGCGCGGGAAGAAAGAACACCTGAATCTCTCCGTTCGAGCTCTGATTTCTCGTATTTTATTCTGATGGTCATTTCTACCTATGTAAGTGGGAGTCAACAATATATTTTCGCATTCGGAGAAGGATGTTGGCGATTGGAGTAATAACGAGTACTGCAACACAGACTGCGAATTATTTAATTATTAACCACTGTTGCTGTACCAATCCTGAATCCCGTGTACAAATGTCCGCTGTACTGTAAAAAAACATTTTTACTCCATCTAACTCGCATAGTAACAACAATATAGGGAATCAAATGAAAATTGTCACAGCCGTACCCAGTCTACCCTAATACATTTCTGAACATAAAATGTGAAATGTCAATTGTGAGTTCCTCAAAGCGTAACGCACAGTTCCTAAATATAAGCGATCGCAGACTTTCTCGGCGTATTCCAGTAATGAAATCTTCTCGCGCTCATCATCTTCTGGCGAAAATGCCAGTTGGCAAATTTGTGATTCAGTGGAAAGGCGCAAATAATTAGGAAATAGATGTAGGTAAAATAAATTGACAGATGCTATAAATGAATCAGGTATAAAGTTGATTCCTTCTGGCTCGTTCGCAAATTGACTTTAATTGCTTTCTGTATATTATGTCAAAACTACATTACGTACATTAATAAACGTCTGTTAGCAAAGTGAATTGACAGATTCTATAATTGAATGAGGCAACAGGTATAAAATTAACCCCCGGTGGTTGTGCTCACACAATGAAAAAACTGACCTTAATTCCTTTCTGTGTGGAACACATTAGTTTAACTGATATCAGTTGGGTGCATGTCATTTGGAAACAAATTTAACATGAAGTTTGGTACAATTAAAAACAAAATGGAGCAACGTACGGAATAGAAGTGTAACACTGTGAAGTGAGTACACCTCAGAATCATGTAATTTTCGAAATCAAAACCGCACTGAAATTAAATTTATGAAATGAACGAAACGTCATATTGATAGGGGTTATATAAGAATATGAACAATTCATATTATCTGAATAGGGAATAAAATATTCAGTTGACGAGATAATAAAATGGAAACAGAAAAATATCCTGAGATCACCTACTATATTTTGGTGACTAACAAACATTCTGTTGCAAGTCGCAAGGAAGACGCGATCACAAAGAGAGTGTAACAGATCTCTAGTCGGAAAACCGAAGAATGTATTCCTTGAAGTGAAATTAAAAATCAACAAGAAGAAAACCTTCCCTTGAAGGGTAAATATTAATGGACTAAAAATTCTCGTGACACTCAAACTTTGTGCACATTGTCTGAGTCAAATAATAACTTCACCATATACATACGGAATTTACTCATTTATCGTGATCAGACGATGGTCATCATGGAACGAAATTAATAACACTTGTGTTCCGTGGCCAGATTTGTGATAAGTAATTCCTGCATTGCTGAAAGATCTTACTGTGCGTATGTGCGTTTCATTCAGAGATTCAATTTGCCAGTTTGTATGGGCCCACATGGATTCTTTTCTAGCACTGAAGATGACAACTCATTGACCGAATTCGATATGCAATAGTTCAAAGCAAGAAAGCTTTCATGCGACTGAAGCTGATTCCTGTATTACTTCATTAGCGTGGTCGCTCTGCTCTTGGCTCCATATTGAGTCGTCTATGTCTAAATTATCTTGTATTACATACATTCAAAAGTATCCTATGTTCTTCACCAACGTTCGAGCTATCCCCACACCGAATTTTCACATTTATAATACAAGTATTTATGTCATTTATACAACCGGACATAGTGAGAGATATGTGACCTTTCGTTTTTAAATACTATTTTCCATGAGGGAATACATGGCATAGATCCCCAAGAACTTCAGTCAAACTTTATTATTTGTACCAATCTTAACATACATTGCGAAATCCACTCCACCAACCCTTTTGTTTTCACAACTCTTAAACAGTCAGCGTGAAATTTTATTCACCATTCCGCAAATGAAGACACGAACACACGTAAGTCAACTTAGTTTATAATCAAATGAATGAACACACGAGTTGTCATTCAGTTAAAATTAAATAGTACTATTCCCACCCATAAAAAAATCAGATCAAGTATTTCGATACAAAACGATTTTGCACATAAGTGCTATATACTTACAGATGCTAAACTGTCATCCAGTACCTAAACAGAAAATGTTGGAAAAATTTAACCATTTCAACATGCAAAACGAGTATATATAAGTGTAAAATTCTTGTATAAATTTCTATTTAACAATAGCCGTGTGAAATGCCCGTGTGGTCTAAGGCATCACGTTATGGACTAGGCGGCTGTTTCCGCCGGAGATTCGAGTCCTCCCTTTGGCATTGGTGTTTGTGTTGGCCTTAGTGCAGGTTAGATTAAGTAGTTTGTAAGTCTAGGGACTGATGACCATAACAGTTTGGTCCAATATGTTTACGAACATTTCGACATCTGACTTAACAATCCTTTCTCTTTGGCCATGATGCCATACATGCAGGGTCGGCTTTGTTAAGTCCGGATTTGGCGTCTTTTGTACTTACCATATTTCTGCATACAGTAGTCCTGAGGCTTGTGTATGTGGTTTAACTGTAATTATATTTTTCCGTTTTTCTTTGAAAAATGAAGAACTGTAAAACGATAGTTAGCCAATATGAGGAGAAATAAGTGGAAACCTACTGCATACAGTTACATTTGTTTATCGTATTTTGAGGAGAAATCATGTCTGCAAATCAAATGATACAAAACGGCTTCTGGTTAATGCGATTCCGACGATATTTTCGTTCCCTAGACATCTTCAAACAACAAAAACGCCAGAAAGATCTACAAAAAAGTCAGATAGCTGAATCAGCTTCATTCGAAGATATGTCATGTAGCCAAGCAGGAGACATGGGACCTCTTTTATTACGTATCTATTGCAAATCATGATTTAAGTCATTCAGAAAGCAGTAGGACTAATTAGTTTGACCATGACTATGTGCCAGAATACGAAATGCTGACATTATATTCCGTAAAAGTAGCTTACTATATTTCTGGAAGCATCCTTAGGCAAGTGAGTAAACAATTGAAGTGTTTAGATTGCGTGGAAGTTGCCCTTGCTCCTGAAAATGAGAGTAAAACAGGATTAATCGGATTAAAAGGTATAAAAGACAGTCTGTTCAATCCCTCTAAAGATCTTGTAAAACTTTTCAAAGTGGCAGAAATCATGAAACTTCATTAGGGAAATTTCTTAATTATTTCCGCCTTTCGACTGAATCACAAATTTACCAACTGGCATTTTAGCCAGAAGATAATGAGCGCGAAGCTATCGACCGACGCTCAAATTTCCCATCTGAGCTTTTTGCTCTCTATCAGGCGGTCCACTATGTTCTTATCAACAAGATTTGTGAAACCCCATTGCAGAAATGCTTCTTTGCATGAATGCTTTTTTCTGCATGTAGAAGCCATGATACCTGAAACGAACGTAAAATACTGTCACGAAATGTACATGAATTACCCACGAACTTGTAACAGTATTTAGAAAAACACACAAAAAGTAGTGACTTATTACTTACGGTACTTACCAAACGGGTGCAGGATCTTGCTTTCAGAACGAAAAACTACCGATCCGTGGGAGACGATGGCTCCCAGGGAGGCACAAAACACTATTAATTACAACTGTGGCTAGGCCGGGCCTGTCCTTATATTTTTGCCAACAATAGAATGTGCAAGTAAGCATTGTTTATATGCGGACCAAAACAAAAGCATTCAACAATACGTGAATGACGCACGTGGCGAGGTGTGAACGACGCACACTTACTGGGTGGGGACCACAAGCTGCACGACTTGCAGAAGTTACGCACAGAAGGAAAATCGGCTTTATATATTGTTAGTAAACGAAACTGAAATCGCTGCAGAATGGAAGACACTCGGAACAGGGTCGTGCAGTAACTGCCAGTAACAAGGCAGACGACTACGGCTACAAAACAATGGCCACCTCTCATAACACGGGTATTTGGATACTGTTGTCTGCTGCCAGGAACAAATGACTGCCGGCCAAAGCATTCCCGTCGTTTACCGACTCAGGACTAGGAAGATGTCTGCCATCTACAAGGCTACCCTTTATTAACAACGATTGTACCGTTATTGCGTCAACAAAAACATCAAATAGAAGAAAAAGACAATTCGCAATGCAAACATCTAATGCAGGAATTGTAAAATTGTTGTCATTAAACAACGAGAGGAAACACAAGACATGTGCTGCCGAGCTGTCATTTGATATAATTATTTAAACATTGTATCCACTACCAGTACCTTGATTAATTTTCTCATGGAAGCCAAAACAGTCTTGGTCCAACCCACCACTGCCTGCACCGAAACTAAGTTTATTGTGCGGTATCGCTCCCTGTATATCTAGTACAGCCAACCAATGCCCTTGAACAGTGCAAGGAGTCCCTTTACCAGTTCTTTATTAGACACAATTTCTTCAGGTCTTGTTGTCCCAAATGTTCCATGCCTTTTACTCTCCAATGCAATGCATTAGAAGATTAGATGTGATGCAGTTTCATCACTGTCATCACAGATCCTACATTTAGGGTCCTCTTCTGTTATTCCTATTGTATGTAGGTGTTTTTTGAAATTCCCATGGCCTGTCAGCAATCCAACCATGAGTCTAATCTCTCTCCTGTTGAGGCCCAGGATTGCAGAGCTTCTTTTAAAACATGGCTTTGGATCATTACCTTGCCATGTTTTTGTTGATAGGCTTTGGTCCAATATTCTACGTGCTGTCTTCTGAGCCAGTTACGTAGCTCCAATCTGATCATTGCCTCGGTGATTGTCAGGACAGGTTCCGGTCCAATAAATGGAGTCTCTGCCCCCATCCTGGCTAATCTGTCGGCATGTTCGTTGCCACTGATCCCCGAGTGGCCAGGGACCCACAATAGGTTTACTCTGTTGCTTTCCCCTAGCTCTACCAGAAGCCTGTGACATTCTGCTACAATGTTAGACCTTGTTGCAGGAGCTGCCAGTGATCTCAGGGCTGCTTGGCTGTCTGAATAGATATAGATGCTATGGTGTTTGTAGCACCTATGCAAATTCTCCACGCCCTGATAGCAGTGATTTCGGCCTGGAATACTGAGGCCAGTTTCCCTAGAGAGATGACGCCCTCCTGTCTTGGCTGCATCCCATATACCCTGGCCCCAACGCCTTGGTCTGATTTCGACCCATCAGTGATCCAGACAATATCCCCCGTACGGTGTCGAACTATTTTCTCCCACTGTTGCCTACTTCCAATTGTTATATTGAAAGGCTTGTTGAAGCAGTATGGGGTTATAATATAGTCAGTTTGCATTTCCCCAACCTTTCCTATATTTACCTTACTCACTATTTTAGTGTGTGATTCTGGATATCCCAAAGAGTTCCAGTTGTTGACAGATTTGAGTCTGTAGGCACCAGCTGCTGCCTACATCTTGACCCAAAGTTGTAATGGGGGCATATCCAGCATGGTTTCCATCCCAGCAGTTGGTGTGCTGCTAATTCCGCCTGTTATGGCTAAGCAGGACCGGTACCTTACATATTACCCCCACAGAATTACCATTTTACCCCTGAGGAGGTAATTACCCCCAGGTTCGGAACCCCTGGTCTAGGAAATGCTGCTAGGGAACGTAATTACTGGCTTCTGTTGTGGCAACCGGTTTGTACTTCTTGCTTTTAGCAGTAGACTTAGTATGGGATGCAATAAATTTAATGCCAAATATCTATGGGTTCCATAAAGTTTCCTACACAAGTATCCTCTCGTGTCCCGAAATTGCGTCTCTAGTAGTTGCCTGTACTGTCTCTCTGCAGTCACTCCTTTCCGATTGGGATATGCAGACTTACCTTGCTACCTCTTCCCTCTTTGCTATGTAGGACACGACAACATATCACATGTGATTACACAGTATACAAAAAAAAAATGCTTTTTTTATTATTTAGAAATTACAGTGTTGTTTGTTTTATTGATTTTATTTGGATTCCACTGATACAGATGGTAAACAAGTAGAAAATTGAGCAACTGAAGCCCTTTATGAAGTGAGCACATAACTCGCTGTCAACGGTACGTGAGCATGTTCCTGGCCCTGTAGCGGTCCCACTCCGCCCTGATGTCGTCGATGACCTCCTGGACCTCCTGGAAGCCGTCGAAGACGTCCCTGGCGACCAGCACGGACTGCACGGCCGCCTGCAGGCCCTGGGCCAGGCCCGCCTTGTCGCCGGCCAGGAAGAGCGCCAGCTGCTGCATCAGCAGCGCCGCCTGCTGGCTGCTGGAGTCCAGCCTGCCGACGGCGGCCCTCAGTCTCAACAGCAGCCTGAACACTCTCGCCTGGTCCGGGTCCATGTCCTTCAACATGGCTTCCGCCATCTGGTTCATCATCTCGCTCAGGAACGCCTGCCCCACCTTCGTCCAGAAGTCCGACATCGTTCACGTCAGAAGTTTTGGCCTGCAACAACAACAACATCGTCATTTTTATGTGTATCCATTCTTGAGGACAGAAGTGGTACTCAGCTGATCAGATCAGTTCTTGCAATAAAAATTCCAACAGCTGTACACATAATAATTTTATTTAGGCGACTAGTTTTGGTACATCAATTGTACCATCTTCAGGCCCCAATAGTGAATATTTGGATAAGCTCCTCCAATTCATAAGGTTGGACCTCAAATAGCATTCGCTTTACCAACCTCCAGTATGTGTCAACGCTGCAACCATTAACTATCATTGGTAAAGCGGATGCTAGTTGAGGTCCAACCTCATGAATTGGAGGAGCTTATCCAAATATTCACTATTGGGGCCTGAAGATGGTACAATTGATGTACCGAAACTGGTGTTGTTGTTGTGGTCTTCAGTCTAGAGACTGGTTTTATGCAGCTCTCCACAATACCCTATCCTGAGCAAGCCTCTTTAACTCCACATAAGAACGGCAACCTACATCTGTCCGATATGCATACTGTATCCATCTCTTGGTCTTCCTCTGCGCTTTTTACCCCACACACTTCCCTCCAATGCTAAATTTACGATTCCTTGATGTCTAAGAATGTGTCCTACCAATCTATCTCTTCTTATAGTCAAGGTATGCCAGAAATTCCTATCCTCCCCAATTCTGTTCAGTGCCTCCTCATTTGTTATGCGATCCACCCACCTAATCTTCAGAATTCTTCTGTAGCACCACATTTCAAAAGCCTCTATCCTCTTCCTGTCCGCACTGCTTATCGTCCATGTTTCACTCCCATACAAGGCAACACTCCACACAAATGCCTTCAGAAGCGACTTCCTTAGGCTTAAATCAATATTCGAGGTTAACAAATTTCTCTTTTTCAAGAACGCTTTTCTACCCATTGCCATCATGCATTTCATATCCTCGGTACTGCGACCATCATTCGTCATTTTACTGCCCAAGTAACAAAACTAGTCGCCTAAATAAAATTAAAACGTGAACAGCTGTTGGAAAATTTTTTGCAACTCATCATAATTTATCCACTCCACCAACTGCGTGTGGAAACAAACCTCCTCAATAAACCTCCACCCTTCCTCCAGTCTGCTTTTCTCTTGGCTAGATCCATTTTGACACTAAAACTTCCTGGCAGACTGAGCTATCCCGACACGACTCACGATGCCGCCTCACAACTTTACTTCCGCCAGTACCTCGCCTCCTACTTTGCAGACTTCAGGTTCGGGTCCCGGTTCCAGTACACAATTTTAATCTGACGGGAAGTTTCATATCAGCGCACACTCCGCTGCAGAGTGAAAGTTTCATTCAATTTGACACTGCTTAAAACGATTACGGGATCAGTTGAGATATATAGGTCCTGAAATATTGTCATCGGCAGTAAGGACAGAAAGGGCACAGTACGTTGAATTTGGCGGTACGTCATCGAGCAGAACAGAAGTGATATCTGGCGTTCCACAGGGAAGTGTTATAGGGCTCCTACAGTTCCGTATTTTTATAAACGTTTTACGCGACAATCTTAGTAGCTCTTTTCGTCTGTTGTCGGATGATGCAGTCATTTATCGGTTAGTAAAATCAGCAGAAGATCAAAAGCAACTACAAAATGATTTAGATAAGATTAACATTAACAAGAGTACAATGAGGTTAATGGAATGTAGTGTCAGAAAATCACGCGATTCTGTAGGAATTAGATTAGGTAATGAGACAATAAGAGTAGTACATGACTCGTTATTTGGGTAGCAAGAGGTCGAAGTAAATAAGATATAAAATTCAGAATGCCTATGGGAAGAAAAGAGTTTCTAAAGAAGCAAAATTTGTTGACGTACAATATTAGTTCAAATGTTCAATGTTAGGAAGTCCTTTTTGAAAGTATTTGTCTGGGGTGTGGCATTATATGGGAGTGAAAGGTGGACGATAAGGCGTTCAGACAAAAAGATGATACGAGCTTTCGAAATTTGCTGCTACAGATGATGAAGATTACATGGGTAGACCACGTAACTAATGAAGAGGTGCCTAACCGAATTGGGGAGAAAAGGAGTTCCTGGCATATCCTGACTAAGAGAAGGGATAGGTTGGTGGGACACATTCTGAGACATCAAGGACTCTTCAGCTTAGCATTAGAAGGAAGTGTGTGGAGTAAAAATCGTAGAGGGAGACCGAGGGACGAATACAGTAAGCAAAAGAAATCCGTTAAATTTCAGTTACACGATAAATCACGTAAACCTATAGACCGTACATTCTACTAAATACCGAGGAGTAACAATTGCGAAAAACTTAAATTAGGAAGAACACACAGAAAATATTGTAGGAAAGGCGAACGTTACATTGGAAGAACACTTACATCATACAACAGCTCTACTAAAGAATGTGCCTACGCTACACTTGTGCGTCCTATTTGGGGATATTGCTGCACATTGTGAGAGTTGCACCAGGTGGGACTGAGTGACTATTTAGAGAAAATTCAGAGAAGGGCAGCTCGTTTTGTATTATCGCGATAAAGGGGAGAGAGAGTGACGGAGAAGATGCGCAAATTGGGGAGGAAATCGCTAAAAGAAAGGCGTTATTCGTTGCGCCGAGATCTATTTGCGAAATTTCTTTCTCTTTCTCTTCAGAATGCGAACATGAATTGTTACCTTCCACCTACATAGGGAGACATGATCACTATAATAAAATAAGAGAAATTAGAATGAAAACAGAACAAGCAATGACAAAACTATTTGAACTGGTGTGTAGGATGTATGAGACAGGTGAAATACCCTCAGACTTTAAGAAAAAATTAATAATCCCCATTCCAAAGAAATCAGGCGCAGACAGGTGTGAAAATTACAGAACAAAATCAAATGTTTGTTAAGCTTATGGGACTTAACTACGGGGTCATCAGTCCCTAAACTTACAAACTACTTACGAACTAGGACGGCACAAATATCCATGCCCGAGGGGGGATTCGAGCCCCCGACCGTAGTGACCGTGCTGACCGTGACTGGAGCGCCTCAGTCACCTCGGCCACCGCGGCCGGCAATTACAGAACCATCAGTTTGATAAGTCATGGTTGCAAAATATTAACACGAGTTATCTACAGGAGACTGGAAAAGCTAGTAGAAGCTGACCTCGGGGAGGAACGTAGGAACCCGGGAGGCAATACTCACTTTACGTCTTATCTTAGAAGGTAGATTAAGGAAAGGCAAACCTACATTTTTAGCTTTTGTAGATTTGAAGAAAGCTTTTGACAATGTTGACTGGAATACACTCTTTCAAATTCAGAAGTCAGCAGGGGTAAAATATAGGGAAAGGAGAGTTATTTACAACTTGTACAAAAGCCAGACCACAGTTATTAGACTCGAAGGGCATGAAAGGGAAGCGTTAGTTTGGAAGGGAGTAAGACAGGGTTGTAGCCTTTCTCTTATGTTATTCAATTTCTACATAGAGCAAGCGGTGAAGGAAAGCAAGGTAAACTTTGGAATAGGGATTAAAGTTCAGGGCGAAGAAATAAAAATATTGCGTTTTACTGATGACATTGTAATTCTGTCAGAGACAGCAAAAGACATGGAAGAGCAGTTTAATGGAATGGACTGTGTGTTGAAGAGAGCGTATAATATGAACATTAACAAGAGCAAAACAAAGATAATACGAAAGGGTCTTGGAAAATCAGGGGATGCTGAAGGAATTAGATGAAGTAACGAAACAATGAAGGTGGTAGATGAGTTTTGTTACTTGGGTAATAAAATAACGTGCGATGGTCGCAGTACAGAGGATATAAAATGCAGAATGGCAATGGGAAGAAAAGCATTTTTGAAAAAGAGAAATTTGCTAACATCATACATTAATTTAAGTGTAAGGAAGTCTTTTCTGAAGGCATTTGTGTGGAGTGTTGCCTTGTACGGGAGTGAAACATGGACGATAAGTAGTGCGGACAGGAAGAGGATAGAGGCTTTTGAAATGTGGTGCTACAGAAGAATTCTGAAGATTAGGTGCGCAGATCGCATAACTAATGAAGAGGTACTGAACATAATTGGTGAGCAAAGGAATTTTTGGCATACCCTGACTAAAAGATGGGATCGCTTGGTAGGACACATTCTTAGACATCAAGGAGTTGTGAATTTAGCATTGGAGGGAAGTGTGTGGGGTAAAAATCGCAGAGGGATACCAAGAGACGCGTATAGTAAGCACATTCAAATGGATGTGGGTTGCCGTTCTTATGAGGAGATGAAAAGGCTTGCTCAGGATAGAGTAGGGTGAAGAGCTGCATGAAACCAGTCTCCGGACTGAAGACCATAACAACAACAACAACACAGAAAGATTTAGGTGTTCCTTTTTCTCGCGAGCTATTAGAGAATGGAACTACAGAGAAATATCGTGGAAGTGTTTCGATGAACCCTCTGCCATGCACTTCAAGTTACTCGCGGAGTATCCAAGTAGATGTAGATGAGCTAAAGTGGTTTGACGGCTTCCTGTCGGTTCTACTAACAAGGGGAACACCAAGTATGGTACCAACGGAATTTGATGGGTCGCAGGTATGTTGTGAGGGAATTCCTCCATACCATCAACCTAAAAGGATTTGTTCCACTGGGCCTTGATATCTAAGAAAATCTAAATAAAATTCGCAGCAAATTACCACGTGTGACGTGTCTACTTATACATGGCGGTTACCGCACAGAGGGACAGTATGGTGTAACTGGCCGGTCAGAGGGCTGCGAGGGTGAAGGTCGAGGTCGGGGTGAGAGTTTAAAATAGGGAAAGTTTAATTTCTAAAACTCACCACCACCAGCTGCGAACCAAATTCATAAACATGCAAAAACACTGGAACTGTTATTGCGACTGTTTGACTCGATTTCTAGGGGATGATATCACACGTTCGCAGCTTTCCTTCCCTGCATATGATCAACAAAACAAATTCATAATAAATTCAAGTTCATGAGAGAAAAGGGTGTACTAACTACTATTTTTGAAAATACGTAAAAGTTCACTTTATGTTGCTTATTTCACAATATTAGAACCCTGTGGCTGATACGTCTGTACGTCGACACATTTACCAAATAAAGTTATAGCTCGTGAGCCCCCAGACAAAATGAATATTTCTCGCAAATTGTTTTCACACCACGTGGCTGTCTCAAACACCGTTTATGTTCCTGCCTATGCGACGACACGTGTTACATTAACAAATCACAGTTACTTTAATTCAACGCGATGCACACCTTGTTCCACCGGCTAAATATTCACAAACACACAGTAGAACTCTATTTAACTTGGTACAGTCTACGACGTGCAACCACACGTGGCGATTGCCACAGACAAATCTCAAGTCACCACCTAGAGATCCACATGCCGACCGATTGCCGAGCGACGCCGCCCGGCCAGCTACACCACGTGCTCCGGAGTCCTCACTTCCTGCCCTCGTGCGCGCGCGCCAAAACTCAACTGCCGGGGTTTATTCCCCGGCGTCATGAACTTCCCCATGTGAGCTGTTCTAACTGATTTGCCAACGTACAGCGCTCAGCCAGTACATTTCTAAAACTTCACTTAAAATCAAAATAATTACACTATACATTAAACAAATATTTTCTTACGTTTTTATATTAGTATAAACATCCTTTGTACTGTTTATCATAATCGTGCAATTTCTTATACCACAGATAAGTGATTTAACTGAATACTTCAAGATGAAATACACAAGATTAATTGAAAATAAAATGAGAAATAGTCAATATATTATTTTAATAAACGAACATTGCCATGCTAGTTGTGTAACTGTCTTGTCTTCGTTGGTAATTTATTACTTTTCATTGTCAATTAAACATATTACGTTAGATGTGACTATATCAGCTAATGTATTGTTTATTTATCAACAGGCTATTTTGTAATGAGGGCCTTAAAGGTTCCTAACTGCATCGTATTACTTCAAATTCCAGTAGTATTAGAATATTTTATTTAACGCTGTGCACTGCACTGTGCCTGGCACTCGCCATTGTCCCTCTCTCCCCTCACCGGAAACGAACTGGAAAATCCTAAGCTGGAACAAGCCACCAACGTCGGCCTGCTCGCTGGCCTCCCGTCAGCTACAAGCACACAGCAAATCTCAACGTGGAGAATTTCTACCTATGGCCTAACTATAAATGTTGTCACCCAACTGCGTACATACATTGGTACCATAATTAATAAGATTAAAATTGTGTAACATTTAGTGCATTGGCATGGTCAATGTTTGTAGTGAACTTCATACTGTTTAATTATCAAATGCTATTGATTACCGGTATTTCTATTAGGCGGTAATCTCACAGGGCTCCCCTGCAATAACAAAGCTGAGCCAAGAACAAACCGAACAAACACGATGAGCGTCTGCGACGAAAAGAACTAACCGTGGAGCAAACACACAAAAATAAATAAATAAATAAAAATAAAAATGGCAAGGTGCTAGGCTCCCATGCAGCACACCTAGAGGCAGAACTATTTTTAAAAATTGTAATTGCTACTTTTTACATTTCAAAAAATAATAATAATAATAATAATAATGAATTATTAACAGCTAATCGCGAAATTGCTTCACGAGAAGACTCGATTCGAATACAGTCATTACTGTTGCGTCAGTTCAGCGCACCAGTCTTGGTTCCCATAGTTAAATATGCCTGGTTTGCGTCGCATTTAATTGACGACCGAGCACTGCTTTTGAACGTGAGCGACCAGTGTTTTCCAGTATCGCTGATGAAGACACCTTGCGGCTGTAGGGCGGTAGCATTTATTAGATGTGCGTGCTGCTACAGTGTTCTGTGTTTTCGGTGCTTCTATGACAATTATCAACCAGAATTTTGTACACGTGTTAAAGATGGCGACAAGGAGTAAATAACACTGCGCAATAAGTGAAATAATCAGTTGCTAGTGCTGTGTTATTTGCTATTATCCTGACTGTTTACTCAAGATGTAACATACGAGTGGGTATAAAGGCATAATTATGCGCAATAAAATAAGAAAAATGAAGAAAAGTGAAAAATAAATTACTCGAAGGGGAAGATTTTTTATTTTATTGGTTATTTTTTTAATCGTTTGACTTTTCATTATTTTTGTTTTTCTATCTTTACATATTTTTCTTTGCTTAATCATTTTTTAATTTTTTTAAATATAAAAAGTAGCAATTACAATTTTTAAAAATTGTACTGCCAGTGGCTATCGAGCCCAGGTATCCCGAATAGGAGGCTAGCAAAGGCCGATTACACCACGCTGTCTCACGGAACGGTACCCGCCATGTATAAGTAGACACGTCACGCGTGGTAATTTTATGGGAATTTGATCTCGATTTTCTTAGAAATCAAGGCCCAGTGGAACAAATCCTTTTAGGTTGATGGTCTGGAGGAATTCCCTCACAACATACCTGCGACCCATCAAATTCCGTTGGTACCATACTTGCTGTTCCCCTTGTGAGTGCAGACAACATTACGGCAACCGAGATAGTGGTAATAACAGGAATTTGCTGCAGAGAGGGCTGTGTTATGTTTACCAAACAAATTACACATCAGTTGCTTTCAGGCAGTAATGCAGCAACAACGTTACTTACCTGAAGCTATGGAAGCGGGACAATACACACAGGGTGGGCTCTTACAGTTCTTACGTAATTATAAAAATTCCTTTCGGTTGACCTTAAGCTGTTTTATCAGTTTAGCCCAATGCAACCATTCACAAGCCGTTGTGAATGGTCTAACGACTTAAACCGGTAGCACTGGGCTAAATTGTAAACAGTTTATGAAATCACTGACCATTCCGTCGGTACTTGACAGAATGTTTTATTCGTTGTGAGTGAAATAGACGAGGTAACTGTGTAAAATCTTGCAAAATGTATTGTTTCCACCAACCGGTTTTCTACTCTTACGCTATCATAAGTTAAAAACTACAGATATAAAGCGGTGTAGCCGGGATTTTACATTCATAGATGTTAAGTTGCTGTGTAGATAATGCATGCAACATTTTGCTCTGATCTACCGTTTATTATCAGTTCCCATGGGTAAAGATAACTTTCAAATTGAATTAATTACTAACAATCAAATAGCAACAAACAATGGCTACTCCTTACCTTGATATATTCCATAATAAACAAAGAAAAAAATAGAAAAAAAATCTCTTATTTAGCCTGTTGTTGACACCTCAGCACCCCAAGCCCCTAACCCCATAGTTAGGAAAAGTATCTCTGAATGTGGCCAGAAAACTTAAATCCAGAAATTTCAGAACATTTTTTATGTACACAAATAGCTGAACACCTGCTGCTTCGCATGCGTAGGCTGGTTGGTCTGCACCAGTTGTTTCTCCCTCTTAACATAAATTTTCACAGACATAGCTGAAGTACTGACACAATGAAATGTTGTGATACTACCTCTAGCCGCGGTAGAATGGCCGTGCGTATTGAGGCGCTATGCTGTGGTGCGCGCTGCTGTTCGCCGTCGGGGGTTCGAGTCGCCCCTCGGGAATGGGGTTTTGTGTTGTCCTTAGCATTAGAATGTCTAAGTCAGTTTAAGTTAGTTTCATTAGTTTGTAAGCCTTACGCACTGATAACCCCATACTTAAGACTCTTAAGATTTACAAACATTTGATTTTACTACTTGTAACCCCCTATTTTTTTTGTAATTCTAGGTTCAAAATTGGTTTAGTAGCAACGTATTATATATATATATATATAAAAATGTGGTTGTAGCTTAAAAATTGACTTAATAGCAAAAGATTTTCGTAACATCCTCTCTCCAATTTAACCCCCTTGGGGTTCAATTTCCAAAAACACCGAAACACGATTTTTTAAAGTGTAACGAACAATACAAATACCAATTTTTGCAGCTCTAGCATCAAAATTATCTGGACAACAATGTGTTCTCGAAAAGAATTTCTGATCCCCTATTTTACCCCCTTAGTTGTTGAATTTGCAAGAATATCGAAACTCTTGTCTTTTTATCCTGACCAATAGTCAATATCCTAAGTTTCGTAGCTATAGCTTGAAATTTCCCCTCTCGGTCGAATTTCCAACAATACCGAAACACATGTCGTTTAAATTCGAAAATTTGTAGTTCTAACTTTAGAATTGCCTAAATAGCAACAGATTTTCGAAAAACATCCCATCTGCAATTTAACCCCCTTGATGGTTCAATTTCTAAAATACCGAAACACGTATTTTTTTAAATTCTAACCAACAATACAAAAAATCAATTTTTTGTAGCTCTGGCTTCAAAATTGCCTTAATAGCAACGTGTTTTCAAAAAGAATTTTTCATTTCCTATTTTACCCTCATTTTATCAATGTTAATCTCGCCATAGTTTACTAATGTTTATTGTGATACTAGTCTTCCTTGAAAATTGATGTAAATGTTTCATCCGCACAGCAACAAGATCTCTGAACGCAAACTCCCAGCTGCATCGCTACATCTCTGTAGTGGTTAAGCCGGCCGCGGTGGCCGAGCGTTCTGCGGCGCGTAAGTCACAGTCTGCACGGCCACTGCGGTCGGGGGTTCGAATCCCCCCTCTGGCATGGATATTTGTGACGTCCTTAGTATTAACTAGTTCATAAGTAGTCTGTAAGTTTAGGGACTGATGACCCCGTAGTTAAGTCCCATAAGCTCTACAAACATTTGAACATTTTGTAGTGGTTAACTGATGATGGCGTAAAAGCCAAAAAGTGGTTAGTGAAAACAATAAAATTGCAGAATATTACACTAGCCTAGCGCATGATAGTTCGCGATCGGAAACGCTCACTTTAATCGCGGCTCTGCCGTGAACTAGTTCGTTCTTTTAGTTCATCCGCTCCCAGTGACGGCTGAGCCACAGAATAGGGAGTATACAGAAGGGAAAGCTGGGGGCGGCGCCTTTGATCTGTATGTGTTTTTTTTTTATTTTTTTATTTATTTTTTTTTTATTTGGCCTTCAGAGTGTTAACTCAATGTGGCCATCTACAACACACAGTGGAAATGTACATATATTTAAATAAACAGACAAAACAGAAGTACACCAAGCATTGCGCTCGACGCCATATTGAAAAGCAGTAAACGCGAAACTATAGCCACTTAGTGCCTTGGCTGGAAATGGACATTTTACGAACTGCAGCTAATCTCACCAATTTTTACGAAAGGAAACGGCTGTTCATTAAGCTTTCATTAAGCTCTCAGCTATTTTGCGCCCTTTTCTTGCACCTAACTGTAATCCAACGAAAAAAAAAAAAAAAAAAAAAAAAAAAAAAAAAAAAAAAAAAAAAAAAAAAAAAAAAAAAGGCCTAAATTTTAATACAACTACGAAAATGTACGGTGGAATCGATGATCGTTTTATTCGGTGCTTATCTCTAGAAAAATCCCAAATAACGCGGGGTTATGTTTGGGAAATTAGTTATAAACAAGAAAGTGACTTTACAACTGCCAGCTTTTATTTGACACGAATAAATTCGCACAACGTCATTACACAGAACTAATGACGTCTGGGCATATATAAAAGTTGTATTTGCTTTAGGAGTATCATTAATTTACTGATCGGAGAAGGGGATATAGAGGAATCTGTCAACCACAGAGCAGGAACAGCATAAAATAATTATTCCCCTTAATCTATTTGTTTGAGTATCCGAAGAGCATTCGTTGCCAACATTAGCACACTACGCCTCCAATGCCGTAAGTAAAATTTTACCTGCCTCCTTACTCACTATTCTTTGTCATTCATTTTATATTATTCGCTGCAAAGTTAAACTTGTAAAATATAAATGTACTTCAACATTTCGATGCTGTTGAACTGCTGCAGCAACAGCGAGAGTTATCGTGAAGAGAAGAAGCGAGGCTACTTTTAATAATAACGCACACATTACTTTCATTCGAAACTGATAACATTTAACTTTCACTATACATATAGCGACGTTCACTTACTGCTTAGTATCTTTCGGGAAGGTGAAGAAACTTATATCCTTATTTGTATTCGAATTATTACAGGTACGGCAATTAGGTGCTGAACACCATCGGCCGGCTTTTCTTTTATTGCTGCTCATAATAAAAACGGAACAGCTCCAACTACTGACACACACTTCTTTCTTTTCATTGCACTGCACTGTACCAAATACTTGTTTACGTTTATGCGATTCAGGCTGTTAAAATACACTGTTAACAAACAAAGACGGGGCATTACCACGCGTGATCACTCGTTTACTGCTTTTCAAGATGGCCGATTCCGCGCATGCGCACTAAATTTTGGACGACAGACTGCAGCGGGAGTTTCCTTTCTGTATACTCCTTATTCTGTGGCTGAGCGGCGTGGTCTGCGCGTGCAGGTGGAGGGAGAAGTTCCCCCACCTAGCTGCTTCATGCGCTTGCTGCTTGAGCCGCTAACGATATCACGTAAACCAAAAGAAACAGTTTGTGGATAATTTCTCGCGTTTAAGTTTAGAGTCGTCTCTATATCTTGGCATTATGGAATTTATTAGTCAGATATTGCAGAGTGCAGAATACTTTAAAACAGAAATTTTGCAGCACTGAACTATGTAATCTAGCAGGCAGACGCTAACCTCGAAATGGCTCTCATCAGCAGAAGGCAAACACGTGATTTTTAATTCTGCTGCGCGCCCTCTCGCTATTGCCCGTCGGTCTTCGGAAAAGAGTCCAACGAACTAAAAAGAGAGATACGTTTGGCATAATAATTCCCATGTTTTAGTTCGCGACCGATCCCGCATATTTTAGTTCGCGACCGGAAGCTCTCCTTTTAGTTTAGCAAGGCCGCGATATAGGTCGCTCTTTTTAGTTCGTCCGCTCTTTTTGGCTTTTGCTACCGCTACTAAATGAGCTCTTTCTTTTGTTATGACAGCTTTTTTATATAATGATCAGTGTTGCTCAAGCATGTGCTATTACCCGTATTTTTGGGCAATTAGGCATCATACACTGAAGCAAATAAACCAGTTATTTACACGAATGAGTGATACAATGGTATTCAACTACTTTGCATACAGAGTAGTCGTAGTATTTTACATTATGGAATAGGGGTTATATTTAGACACTTATGAATACCTTAGAGAAGAAAATTCGTGGCAGAGAACTATGAAACTACAGCAGAGCTGCATCTCAGCTCGAAATGACGGCAACTGGCAGAAGGGAATCACGCGATTCTGCGCGCTCTCGCGTCCTCTCGCTGTTACCCTTCAGTCTTCGGAAAAGGAGCGGACGAACTAAGAGACGAGGGATCTGCGAACTAGTTAGCGTAGTTCGCTTGTGGGAGCGCTCTTCCGAACTAGTTCGTTCGCGAACTACACAAGACTATATTACGCAGTTATATCGTGTGTTTTCTCGGAGGGAGGTGTCTGCAGCTACTGGAGTGTCGCAAAGTGTCATTTCCAGGGCCTGAACACGATTACAGACAACAGGACAGACAACATTACAAGAAGTCGTCCAGAGGTAACATCTACATCTACAAAGATACTCTGCAAATCACATTTAAGTGCCTGGCAGAGGGTTCATTAACCACTTTCATAACTTTTCTCTACCGTTCCATTCTCTAATAGCGCGCGGGAAGAAAGAACACCTAAATCGTTCCGTTTTCGATCCGATTTCTCTTATTTTATTGGGATGGTCGTGTCTCCCTTAGTAGGTGGGTGCTAGCAAAATATTTTCACATTCAGCAGTAAAAGTCGGTGATTGAAACTTCGCAAACAGATCACGCCGCAATGAATAACGTCTTTCTTTTAATGATTTCCACCCCAATTCGTGCAACATTTCCGTGATGCTTCCCCCCCCCCCCCGTAACGCGATAAAACAAAACGAGCTGCCCTTCTCTGAACCTTCTCAATCAATGTCTTCCGTCAGTCCCACCTGGTGAGGGTCCCACAAGGAGCAACAGTACTCCAGGAGAGGACGCACAAGTGTGATGTAGGCACAAGTGTGTCCGGGCCGACGCGCTGCCGCCGCCAGCCACCGTTATGTAGATGATGCCATTTTATTAGTTAAAGGAGACCAAAACGATACTAATGACATTGCGCAAAAAATGAGTGCTATTCATCCAAAAATCAAGTTCACAGTCGAGCACGAAAATAATGGATCCATCAACTACCTCGACATTACAGTTGCAAGAGAAGCGGGTAGATATCGTTTTGGTGTATATAGGAAGCGCGTCGGCCCGGACACCGCCCTAGCAGCAGGTCGGCGTGCAGGCTGGCTTCCGAACGTACGAGAAAAACTGCGCGCCGCACCACGCCACCAAGTAGCGACAGAGGCAACTAACGCCCATACCATACTGTTTTATATAAGTTTTTTCTATAAATTTTTTATATATTTTTATATTTTAACATTTTAATGATATTTTAACAAACTGACGTTTAAAAAACTTTAAAGTATGACATATGTAATTTTATACATCTCTGTTTTACACATTCAATGTTTTAAATATCGTATGCATTTTTTAATTATCGTACCACATTTTTAAACTGATATAACATACAGTTTTATAATTTTTATGTCTGGATATATTCAAGAACCTCACTTTTAGAAATTATTTTTATAACAAACAAATGTACGGAATATTAGGGCTGAACCTATCCATTACAATCCCTGCCCCTCCCCCCCCCCCACCTACTCTTTCCCTCCCCACCACCACCTGCAACCAAATTAAAAATGCCTACACCAAACTGTAAAACTCAGTACCAATTAGTACTCAGCCAGACGAGTTGCGGACGCAACTATAAGGTAAAGAAAAATCTATCCATTTATGTATAAATTAACTATTGTCAATTAACCCTTAGTAAATTTATCAAATCGTACATTGCTATTTTACTTTTGTTTTTTAGATCTGAAGATGATCCAAGTGATCGAAACATGTTATGAAACAATTTTATAGCAACTGTTGACGGAAATAAACACATTTAAAATAACGTAGTGCAGTTGCGGACTCTCTATAATCGACCATGTCGACTATAATGATCCATCAAAGAGTACATAAAACGGCGAGATCTGCATAATTAAAAGTTTCTGATTACATTTCACGCCCTGGAATAATATTATGTAGTTCATAAACTTGAAAGTACTGCACTTAATATTACTGCATGTCAAATTCCTGTGGAAACAGTTGCATCGAGTGTTTACACGCGTCAGTGCGTTCAGTCAAAGATAATATTATGTAAATAAATTAACGTACACACACGTAACTTTTTCTAGATTCTTCGAATATATTGAGTCACTTTTGAATGTAATGATATGAATGAAATGTTCCTAATATCCAAGATAAGTTCGATCAACTCCCAAAATGTAGTTTCTATAATTATCAGGTCTAATCCACGCCTAAACTAACACACAATCATTCGACTGATATTAAGTATCGACCGTAATGACTGATTTCGATACTGTTAGTACCAATCATAAAACTATTACGCGGTACTAAATCTTTCGTACAAAGTCCATTAGTAAAGTGCAGTAACGCGTATCACACACATTTCATCGATTTATTCGGATAAAACATGGCTGACTTTAACAATGCGGAAATTTTGCTTTTATATGACCCACGGAACAAATAACTACGATCTTATTCGCCCTCCATGCTGGTACTCCCGTAATCACTTTGACCTACTGTTAAATTAATATTCACAGTAGTTTGAATTCTAACTTTCCCATTACGAAAGTTGACTACTGGTCCCTAAATAATTAAAAATGTTAACTGAAATACTAACGAGGTGTTACAAATGGTAATTCCTAGGTGTTTGGTAGAACTTACGACCTTAGGGTTTGACTGATATATCGCGTAATTGAAGTTCAGCGGATTTCTTTTAGTTGTCATGTGTATTACTTCACACTTTTCTTTATTTAATGTCAATTGCCAATTTTCGCACCAGGAAAAAATTCTGTCTAAATGGCTTTGCAGTTGCTTTTGATCCTCTGTTGACTTCACTAACCGATAAACGACAGCATCATCCGCGAACAGTCTAAGGGAGCTATTCAGATTGTCTTCTAAATCGTTTATAAACACGAGGAAGAGTAGGGGACCTATAACGCTTCCCTGTGGAACGCCAGATATCACTTCTGTTTCAGTCGATGACTTACCGTCAATTACAACGAACTGTATCTTTTCTGATAGGAAATCGTGAGTCCAATCACACTATTGGGGAGATTTTCCATCAACACGCAATTTCATAAGCCGCTTGTGGGGCACAGTGTCAAAAGCCTTCCCGAAATCCAGAAATATGGAATCGATTTGAGATCCCTTGTCGATGGCACTTAACACTTCATGTGAATAAAGGGCAAGCTGTTTTTCGCAAGAGCGATACTTTCTGAATCCGTGTTGACTATTGGTTAATAGGTCGTTCTCTTCGAGGTAGTTCATAATATTCGAACAAAGTATATGATCCAAAATCCTACTGGAAATCGACGTCAGTAAGATTGGCCTGTAATTTTGAGGATCACTCCTATTGCCTTTCTTGAATATTGGAGTAACTTGGGCAACTTTCCAATCTTTGGGTACGGATCTTTCGCTGAGTGATCGGTTGTAAATTATAGCTAAGTACGGAGCTATTGCATCAGCATACTCTGAGAGGAATCTGGTTGGTATACGATCTGGCCCGGAAGATTTATTTCTGTTTAGTGACTTAAATTGTTTTACTACTCCAGGAACATCTACTTCTAAGTTTCGCATGCTGGCAGCTGTTCTTGGATTGAATACTGGACTGTTCACTTCGTCTTCTTTGGTGAAAGAATTTCGGAAAGCTGTGTTTAGTAATTCTGCCTTAGCAGTACTGTCGTCGGTAGTATTACCATTGCTATCGCGTAGTGAAAGTATTGTTTGTGTTTTGCCGCTAGTGTACTTCACATACGACCAGAATTTCTTTGGATTTTCTGCAAGATTACGAGACAGGATTTCGTTGTGGAAACTACTATAGGCTTCTCGCATTGAAGTCCGCGCTAGGTTTAGTGTTTCAGTAAAAGATTGCCAGTCTTGTGGATTCTGTGTCTTTTTAAATTTTGCATGCGTTTTTGTTTGTTTCTGCAACAGTGATCTGACCTGTTTGGTGTACCACGGGGGATCAGCCCCCTCTTTTATTTGGTATAAATCTCTCGATTGCCACTGATACTATGTCTTTGAAAGTACGCCACAACTGTAAGCCAACATCAGCAGGAGATGACCGTTATCTCCGGTTGACAGCCCTCGAGACATCAGGCCGGAGGCAACTCGGCTGCAACGCACCTTCCAGGCAGCAACGGGACGCGCAGTATCGACACGGCCAGTCCGGAATAGCTTTCAGAAGTGTGGTCTCTGCAGTCGGAGGCCCACGTTGTGTGTGTCCCACTAAAACCACGGTGCACCGTTTAGTCCGCAGACTCTGGCCAGAGGAGCGTCAGGTCCAGAGTCGTAACAGATGTCGCCGGGTTCTGTTCACAGGTGAGTCGAGATTCTGTAGTCAGCCGCACAATCGCCGTTCCCTCGTCCGGAGACATCGTGGATCTCCGAACAGTCGTGTGCAGGAAATGTCACCGTGTCGTGGCGGTCGGCGTACGGTGCAGGCAGCACTCAGTACGGAAATATGCGGGGTGTTCCACTAAGCGTGCTTGCCTCTCTAACTTGTAAAATAACAGGTGACGGGAAACTTTAATGCGGTAGGTCCACACAAGAAATGTTACTCTTTCTGCGGAGCTATGAACATAGTTTATTGTATCGTTTTCCACAGAGTTACAGTACAAAGATATATTTTTTTACGTGGAACAATAGTTTTTTCTATCGTGCAATGGATTCGTCGAAACCAGCTGCGTCCAAATCAATTTAAACTACATTCAAATGTTCAAATGTTTGTATAGACTATGGGACCCAACTACGGGGTCATCAGTCCCTAAACTTACAAACTACTTATGAACTACTTACGAACTAGGACGACACAAATATCCATGCGCGAGGGGGGGATTCGAACCCCCGACCGTAGTGGCCGTGCAGACCGTGACTGGAGCGCCTTAGTCCCCTCGGCCACCGCGGCCGGCAACTACATTCCTATCACTGTTACTTTGGGAGCTACAAACCTTTAAAGTTCCAGGGACAGATACTGTGGTGTCGCACAAGTCCAAAGTGCGCGCCACCATGCACGCACGGCGCGGCGTTCTTACGACGACAGCCACGAGCGCCCTCTGCTGGAACTCCGCTCGTGGCCACCACTGAACGACATCGTTCACTTGGGATTGAGAAAGGAACCAGTTAGGACCTTCGGAATCAGATAGGCACCAGTGAAGACTTGGCTATTGTACAGGCACTAGGCAGACCTCTAGCTCAACTATGTATCAACATTCTGCAGTACTATGTAAAAGTTAAGTATTGTATAAATTCTGTGCAATATATATCTCATTCTAATTTACTCTAGTGTATATAGTTTCTGGCTGCTCCTCTCCGTACCTGCACCAGCGTGCTATCTTTATTCCTGTGTCGGTCTCATTCCACTCGGCCACCGACACCTACGACGGGAACGAGACACAAAAGCGGCGACGAGGCTGGGACACAAAAGATACCACAAACGCTGTGCGTAATGGAATGCGCCTTCTAAGTGTGGTGCGGCCGAGTTGTGACGTCGCCGGTGTCACGGAGCGAGGAGCTTCCTCGATGCGCTGTTAGACTGCCGACTGTCGCCGCACACGGCCGTATACCCGACAGTTGGAGCCACGCAGACAACCGGGGCTCAATACACCACAGTTACTGACGTCGGATGACGATGGCATAAACGAACAACGAGTACGTCGACATGCATCACAACAGCCCTCCAGACATTGCGACGACACCAAATAACAACACACACGCACAACGACAGCAACCAGTGTTGCCAGACGTAGGGAATTTTCCCTACACGTAGGTACTTTTAAGCATTAAAATCATGTAGGGAATTTTCATCCACAAGTCCCCAACGCGTAGGTACTTTGGTAAAATTTTACAATCGCTGACAATGCCTAGCGGGTAATGTTGGCGACAGAACAGTTGTCAGCAGGCGTGAACGAAGCCGACCAATTGAGGCAGAGTTTGAAGTAGCCGATGATATTTTAGACGCTACAAGTGCGCCTCGGTTGCGCAGTGGTAGAGTGCCAGACTACAAATCCAAAGGTCGCGAGTTCGATACCAGCCAGATCGTAGGATTTTCATCTGTCACTTTTGCACTTCTGGCAGTATTGTTCATGTGAAAAATACCGAGTAGCACCGTGGTTCGGAACCCACGTTAAACTTCAGGTCCCCCCTATAACTGCTGGGTAAGTCAGTTCCAAGGTCGGAGGAAGGCAACGGCATACCACCTCCAAACAGGACCGTGCCTAGTAAAGCACTGTGGTGTTCAAACCAATCTTCGGATTGTTGGCTGCTTTACCTTAGTTGTTTTCTGTTCATAGTAAACAATATTAATTTGCAAATTTAGTTTCAGACACATTAAAATCGATGCGAAATATGATTTAATGTATATCAGTGGAATGGGGAGTCGGTTTGGAAATAGTGTTAGAAAATGTCAGCACAAGGAGAAATCATTGTTTCCATGAACGAAAGACGTTTTATTACCTTGACTAGACTGTTATTTATTTACGTCAGGGCGATGTACTAGAAGTACTTGTAAATGAGGAGATGCTGACTAGAAAACGCTAAAACATTTGCGACTGCCAACGTTATGATGAACAAAGTGAGAGATGTTCGTTGTCGACGTAGCATTACTCTTTGAAAATCGAATCATGCAGAGCGACGGTCTTGCTTTTTTGTGCTGACCGTGAACTAAATAATTACTGCTGCTCCTTTCAAAGGTTGACAGGTTCTTAATGAAGCCTTGTGCAATCGATAAGCCAGTAATCCTCTTCTAACAGAGCACTTGGAATTCGCGGCTTAATCTACACTTGACTCCATCAATCAGTAACGATCAGTCACTGGAAAAACATATCTAGCAAGGGAAGCAGGATGCCAAATATTTATTTTAAAGTTGTTCAAAACTGTAACATGTCACATTAATGAACTGGTTAACCTCTGCTGGCCGGACTCCTGGGTTCAGCCCCTCCCAGACCCAAATCCTGGCTACGACCCTGATGTTATGTAGGGGCTTTGATGAGGTGGTAGGGAGGAAGTAGGGAAAACGTAGGTACATTTCTGTGAGACTGTAGGTATTTTCTCTCTCTGCCATCTGGCAACACTGGTCGTAATAAATGGCTCCAGGTTCTGTTCACAGATCAGTTGAGATTTTGTATTCAATCGTCATTCCTCATCTGGAGAGAACGTGGAACTCCGAACAACTCCAGCGTATCATGGCGGTGGGCGTACGGCGTATACCCGGGCCGCTCAAACATTGCACTTGACGTTTCGCGTTCCGGCGCGTTACGTTGGCTACACTGCTTTAGCGACGTTGCAACACTAGCCTCTATACACGCAGCAGACGAAACGGCTTTCTGTTGCATCTCGTAAATGTAAGCTATTGAGCAATAAAAGGGCATACAATAATACGTTTTTGAGCAGCAATTAATTAACGGCATATTAATGAAGACCAGAGCACAACAATGCACTCGCTTTCAATAACGGAGCAAAGCAATATAGAAAATAAGCATTGTCTCACGACAGATACGAAATAAATAATAATCAAGATAGTAACTTCTCTATCTACGTTTTATAATCACAATGCTTTTCACTCAATGGTACAATTACATCCAGCTCCCCATCTTCACTGTTGTCGTCACTGCCAAAATCGTCATCACCAAGACAAATCATTAACTGTTCATGATCCCTTTGACTGTTTGCGCTGTCCAAATCAGTTTTTCAACGTGCTCGACCCTTTTTTTCCCAAAATGCAGCATCCACATTGGCAACAGCTCCAAGCAACAGCTTTTCCACCTCTGTTATTGTGAAAGACTTCAAAAATGTTCAAATGTTTGTAGAGTCTATGGGACTTAACTACGGGGTCATCAGTCCCTAAACCTACAAACTAGTTATGAACTAACTAAGACTAAAGACGGCACAAATATCCATGCCCGAGGGGGGATTCGAACCCCCGACCGTAGTGGCCGTGCAGACCGTGACTGGAGCGCCTCAGTCCCCTCGCCAAGCGCGGCCGGCTGTGAAAGACTTATTGTTCCTTAAGTAATTCTTCACGTCACTCCATACAAATTTTATATGGTTAAAACAGCAGTGAAATGGGTGCAGATTTATTACATTGTGACACTGCTTTGCGATTTCGTCTACTGCATAGGGTGTAGTAGGCTTATTTTGTTTCACGAGCGAATATAAAAGAAGTTTTGACATTGACGTATCTGCACCAATAATTCTTTCTTGTAACCACTGCACCGTAACGTCTTTCCGATCTTTTGAAGCGAGAATGAACTCCCCACTCACAGCAGAAGCTTCGAAGTTTTTATTCGTACGAAATTGAGAACTTACTCAGAAAACGTCACTAGACAAACGTCTTTTCGGTGACATTATTCAATTACTTGAACTCGGAAAGTCAAGTTAAATCACTCACAGTAAAACAAATCGCAGCAAAAAAAGCACACGCAACATAAACACGCGATAAACGACTTTGTTTACGGTAGCACTGAACAAAGCCGGCAACGCGGGAACGTGACGTCACGGCACGTGACCACTGGAAGTGTTTACCGCGCTGTGATTGGATCGTTCCTAGCGCCCGCGCTTCTTGCTCTTCGCTTGTTATTGTAAACGTCAAGTGCAAAGTTTCAGCGGCCCGACTCAGTACAGAAATATGTGTCGTTCATAATGGCGCTTCGACTGTTCCGAGATGCAGAGACAAAGCCCCTCGACTTTCTGTTTTATCAACTTGCAATCTTATTCGTATGCACCGTTAGCGACAGCCTCTTCTGTTACTCTACATCTACATACATACTCCGCAATTCACCGTAAGGTGCGTGGCGGAGGGTACACTGTACCACTACTAGGCATTTCCTTTCTATTCCACTCCCAAATTGAACGAGGAAAAAAAGAATGCCTATATGCCTCCGTACGAGCCCTAATTTCTCTTACCTTGTCTTTGTGATCTTTACGCGAAAGTAGGCGGTAGCAAGATCGTACTACACCCAGCTTCAAATTCCGGCCCTCTGAATTTACTTAACAGAAATTCACGAAAAGAACGTCGTCTTTCTTCCAGCGATCCCCAGTTGAGTTGCCGGAGCATTTCCGTGACACTCGCGCATTGGTCGAACCTACCGGTAACAAATCTAGCTGCTCGCCTCTGAACCGCCTCTATGTCTTCCTTCAAACCGACCTACTGCGGGTCCCAAACACTTGAGCAATACTCAAGACGTGGTCGTACAAGCGTTTTATACGCGGTCTCCTTTACAGGTGAAGTACAACTTCCCAAAATTCTCCCAATGAACCGAAGTCGGCTGTCCGCCTTACTCACAACTGTCGTTACATGATCGTTCCATTTCATATCGCTCTGCAATGTTATGCCTAGATATTTGAACGACGCGACAGCATCAAGAAGCTCACTACTAATGCTCTATTCGAACATTACAGGATTGTTTTTTCTACTCATGCTCATCACCTTACATTTTTCTACATTGAGAGCTAGCTGCCATTCTTCGCACCAACTAGAAATTTTGTCTAAGTCAACCTGTATGCTATTACAGTCAGTTAAAGACGACACCCTCCCATACACCACAGCATCGTCAGCAAACAGCCGCAAATTACAACTTACTCTGTCCATCAGATCATTTATATAGATAGAAAATAATAGCGGTCCTATCACACTTCCCTGGGGCACGCCTGATGATACACTCGTCTCTGATGAACACTCGCCGTCGAGAACAACGTACTGCGTTCTATTACTTAGGAAGTCTTCCAGCCAGTCACAAATCTGTGAACCTATTCCATAAGCTCGTATCTTCGTTAGCAGTCTACAGTGTGGCACCGCGTCAAACGCCTTTTTGAAGTCGAGAAAAACACAATCCGCCTGTTGCCCTTCATCCATGGCTCGCAAAATGTCACGTGAGAAAAGGGCAAGGTTGAGTTTCACATTAACGATGTTTCCTAAACCAGTGCTGATTCATAGAAAGAAGCTTTTCCGTTTCAAGGAAATTTACTATATTCGAACTGAGAATATGCTCCAAAATTCTACATGAAACAGTTGTCAACGATATTGGCCTGTAATGCACATTGTGAAGAATGCAGAGCTACAAAGTAATTAGCAGTGGATGGCGTCGTGGCTGTTCTGCCGACGACATAAAAGAAGAAAATCCTCCCGATCCGGTAACAAATTTTATTTACATCGCCCTGACAGCCACGGTTTCATCCAAGTGCGTCTCCTTTTCTTTTTTCCCTCCTCTTCTAAATGAAGACAACACGACTGTAGTATAAACAACAACTGAGCATAACACCGCCATTTCGAAGAAAAATTGACAAAATATTGGATGATAGTGTAATACCACTTTTAGCGTTTTATCCAATATATTTGTCGAAGAATAGGACGATTATTTCATCCAATTTTATCGTCCAATTCTTTGTCCAATAATTTGCTAGTGTAATACCGACAAGGCTGGTAATTATTTGACAAAGAAATATTGGACGTAGTGTAAGGCGCCGTTCACACTACGGCGATATATCGTAAGCGATTTATCGTAAGCGATATATATCGCGACGATATGTTGCTAGCAAGGTTCACAACAGCAGGGGATAAATCGGAGCGACGTGGGCGGTAAAAATGTGTTGGGAACACAGTTTTCACTGCTTCGGCTACAGATATGAGGAAGACGTCGTAGTGGCTCACTGGTTCAGGCGTAGGATGAGAAGAAAAAGGAAGCACTGGGTACAGCCTACAATGTAACCAACGTCCAATATAGCTCGCCTGTTGTTTCTCGAGAGCTGTCTCAACATGAATCGAATGTACCCTGAAAACTTTCATTTTCTGAAACACCTTGTGTTATCAACCCTTAAAAATAAAAAAAAAAAAAAAAAAAAAAAAAAAAAGATACACGCTTCAGGAAAGCAATTTCTCCCGATGAAAAACTTCTGATTACAATATAAGTTAAGTAGACATGAATGTAAACAACAGTACCAATATAATTGAAGTTTTATTGTCATACAGTTTTACAAATTGTACCAGGATTACTACAACGTAACTGTTTAAGAAAGAAGTGTTAACATAATTCAGTGGATTTATTTTTATCACTTTTCACACATTGAACCAATTAGTTCCACTTTCTTGCGGCAGTGTGGCATTCTGATTGAGTCCGAAAGTTGGTGCAGTATTGCTCATACGAGCCTGAGTTTGAAAGGTGTCGTGTGAACTTCTGTGCTTTCTTTCATTAATTTAGCGCCTAATGGGAATGTCGTCCAATATTTCATCAAATAATTGATCACGGAAATCACTAGTCTTCTGTTTCCTGCAGAGAGAAGCGCTTGTAGTATTAAGGCCTCCATATGCCACTACAGCTGTTTTATTTGGAGGATAAATGTCTGACATAACGTTCGTATTCGTAAACATGGCTAGTAGTGGCAGGTTGAGTAGTGTTTTCCAGCATCAAAAAAATTTATATGAATGTGTAAATCAGGTAGGCCGTTGTATAACAGCCCGCAAGGCCAATTCACACTGTCCGTCACGTCAATTCGCTTAGCCCAATACACTAGTCTTGTGTAGTTCGCGAACTAGTTCGGAAGAGCGCTCTCACAGGCGAACTACACGGAGTAGTTCGCAGATCCCTCGCCTCTTAGTTCGTCCGCTCCTTTTCCGAAGACACGGGGAACAGCGAGAGGACGCGAAAGCGCGCAGAATCGCGTGATTTGTAGGTAACTAGCTGAAAACCCGGCGTTGCCCGGGTATTTATTTATTCCTGCCATTTCTAAGCTATATATTCATTTGTGTAAGGGCTGTACGACTGTAAAATCTCTTGCGAATACAATTAGTGGTAAAGAAGTAATAGATTAAAACTTGGTGCGTGTTGAGGCGGTTTTCCATGAACGTTACTGTTTATGCGCCCATATCTCATGAACAGCGCGTCGTACTGTGATAAAATTTAGAAGGTACACTCAACTATATGCGCGTATACTGTCTGTAAAATTTCCTGCGGCTACAAATTGTAGAGTACAAATTATAAATTGTAACGTCATACCGAATCCCGTAGTAAGCGAGAAACTTTCTTCCTTTCATCATTTTGCTATGGTTGTCAGCGAGAGAAAGTTTAACAAAAGTTTGAAATTATGTATGAAGTTAGTTGCAAGTCGGTAAGTACTCTGATTCTCGTATAGCGTATTTATGAAGTCTCGCCGCATTATGTGGCAGTTTCTTGCAAATCATATTGTTTATGACATCATATCTTCTGAATGATGTGTCGTATATTATTGTTAAGCCTGCAGCAATTGTCACCTCGCGGTAAGGAATGTGTGTACCAAATTTGGCTGAAATAGGTCCAGTGGTTTAGGAGAAAATGAGCAGATTTGTCGCTAAATGCAGCAGTTTTTCGCGCATCTCATTGTTTATGACGTCATATCACGTGAACTATGTATCGTACGTGATTCTTACACTTACGGCGACCGTTCTCATGGATAGAAGCTTACGTGTACAAAATTTCATAAAGATTGGAACAAGACTGAAGATTTGTATGCAACACGTACAAATATACGGACACTCTGTTTTATATATTAGATGTTCCTTCAATGACCTATTAAATAAATAAATAAATCCATTTAAAAATAAAATACTACATGTACTCTGTATGCACACTAATTGAATATCATTGTATGACCCATTCGTGGAATTAACTGGTTTATTTGCTTAAGTAGTTGATGTCTAACTGCCAAAAAATACGGGTAATAGCACACGCTTAGGCAACACTGATAATTATATAAAAAAGCTACCATACCAAAAGAAAGAACTCTTAGTAGTGGTAGCAAAAGCCAAAAAAAAAGCGCACGAACTAAAAAGAGCGACCTACTTCGCGGCCAAGCTGCGAGCTAAACGGAGAGCTGCCGGTCGCGAACTACGATATGCGCGATCGGTCGCGAACTAAAATACGCGCAATCGTTCGCGAACTAAAACATGCATTACCGGTCGAGAACAGTGCCAAAAGTATCTCTTTCTTAGTTCGTTGTATTCTTTTCCGAAGACCAACGGGCAATAGCGAGAAGGCGCGCAGCAGAATCAAAAAACATGTGTTTGCCTTCTGCTGATGAGAGCTAGATTTCATAGTTCAGTGCTAAAAATTTCTGTTTTGAAGTATTCTGCACTCTGCAATATCTGACTAATAAATTCCTTAACGCAGGGATATAGAGATAACTCTAAACTTAAACGCGAGAAATTATCCGCAAACTGTTTCTTTTGGTCTGCGTGATACCGTTATCGGCTCAAGCAGCAAGCGCATGAAGCAGCTAGGTGGGGGAACTTCTCCCTCCACCTGCATGCGCAGACCACGCCGCTCAGCCGTCACTGGGAGTGGCGAACTAAGAGAACGAACTAGTTCGCGGCAGAGGCACGAAATAAAGTGAGCGCTCCAGATCGCGAACAATTATGCGCAAGTCTACAATACACTGCAGTGAAAGAGAGGTTGAGTTACAACCCGTGATGTAAAAAGTCATAATATACTATCGGAATTGAAGAGGTAACACCCCTAAATCTTATTTACGGCCAAAACAGACTTTATAATGTGCGATTTTGCCCAACTTGGATGTGCTAAGAGCTGGGAAATGACACAACTTACAAAAACATGTACATATAAATAAGTCAGACAATTTTTGTAAGGAAATAAATAGAGCCTAGTTACTTCGTCAGCTAATGTTTCCCCCTTACATTAGTAATAACGTCATAAACAATTTAGATTTTCTACTTTTTTAGTGCTGACAACTTCCATTTAAAACGTTATTCAATGAAACTTGTTTTCTCAACTTACAATCTTATTCGTATACACTAATTGCGACAGCCTTTTCTGTTACTCTAATGCAAATTGTGAAGAATGGAGAGCTGCAAAATAATTAGAAGTGAACCACGGCGCGGCGTACCAATCTACCAGGGTCACCAGTTCCTACAGTTTCAAACAAACTTCAACTAAGAACAACACACACATAATGCCCTAGAGACGACTCGAACCTCTGGCGGGAGCAGCCTCACAGTGTCCGACATGTCACCTACAATCGCCGAATATTCCGCGCTGCTGCATTAGATTTTTTAATTTATTATTTATTTATTTATTTATTTACAATTTGATAATATAATATTACTAATACAGATACATACACTTTTCACAAGCTGATAATATAATAATACTAATAGTATGAATAGAGATACATGCATGATTGGGTTCTATTTATTTCAGAATTCGTAGAAGGAGTTGGCCACTAGAAAGTCTTTTAGGCTCCTCTTAAACTGATCTTTATTTCTAGCTAAATTTTTTATTGTTGTTGGTTCCCTTTTTGAACTGAAGTAAGTGCTATTAAGTCCTTGTGTAGATCAATTTTGTTCCTAGTATTGTTCATTAAGGAATAAATATACTGAGAGGCAGTAGTTAATATACCCAGTTCTTTGAAGAGGCTTCTACAGGACTTCCGTGAATTTACACCACAAATAATAAGTATTACACGCTTTTGGACTCTGAAAACGTGACTTGAAGAGTTACCCCAAAATATTATACCATATGACATTATGGAATGAAATAAAACAAAGTATGCAACCTTTTTTTTATTTTTGTATCTCCTATGTCTGATACCACTCTCATTGCAAATACAGATTTGTTAAGTCGTTCCTGCAGTTCTGAGGTGCGCTCCTCCTAACTGAATTTATTATCAAGCTGTAATTCCAGAAATTTACTGTCAACCTCTTCTATCTGCTCTTTTTCGTATTTAATGCATATGCTGGCGGGAAATCTCTTACATGTTCTGAACTGCACGTAGAGAGTCTTTTCAAAGTTTAATGTCAATGAGTTGGCTTTGAACGATTTATTAATGTTAGTGAAAATATAATTAGCAGACGTTGTTAAAACTAAGCTGGACATGCTATTTATTGCAATACTTGCATCATCTGGAAACAAAACGAACTCTGCTTCTGGCAGTGTGATGAGATCTCATTAATGTAAACAAGTGAAAACAATGGCCCTAAGATGGATTGTGTGGGACACCACATGTAATTCTTCCCAATCTGATGATGACTGTTGGCTTAATTCACTAGTCACTTGCACTGACACCCTTTGTTTCCTGTTAGTGAGGTACAATTTTTGCAGCAATTACCGTACACGATAGAATTAATATTTACTTAAAAGGATGTTATGGTTCATACAATCAAATGCCTTTGATAAGTCACAGAAAATACCTGCTACTTGTAATTTGACACGTAAGCCTTTAGTAGTTTCTTTGGCTTTTTCAATGTGGTATACCATCTTTTCGTTTTGCTTGATTGTGGTTTGTCTATCACATTAAAGTGCGGACAAAATGCACTAAATTTTTAGCGCTTCCTTCTAAATAAGAAACGGTGCATGTACAAGTAAGGCATCGGGGAGAATGTTGGGAACATTAGAAATTTTGTTCTCTCTCTCTGGTCGGTCGTAGGCGATAGTCGTCTGTTGACAGTGCCTGTTTGTACGCAGTTACAACAATGCGCTGGATTCAGTGCTAATCTGGCGTGTGTATCATGGTCATAAAGTCCTGTGTGTGTGTCAAAGATACGAGTGAGAGACAGACAGATCAGAGGGATGAGTTTCTTACGTAACCATGTGTGCGTGTACACACACGCATAATAGAACGCACTACGATGTTCTCGATGGCGAGTGTTCATCAAAGCGGTCTCGTTTACAGACGAAGTAAATCCTCCGTAAAATTTTTCCAATTATCCTGTCCGTCTTTCTCAGAACTTACCTTACATGTTTGTTCCATTTCTGTGTGTGTTTGTTTTAAAGAAGAGAGTTAGAGCCAGAGAGAGAGAGAGAGAGAGAGAGAGAGAGAGAGAGAGAGAGAGAGAGAAAACAGAGGGATGAGTTTCTTGAGTATGGAATAGGTTCACTCATTTGTTCAAATTTTTATTGAGATGTGGTTCAACAGCCTTGAAGAAATGCATACTGTAAACCATCAGCTGTTTATTATTTTTCAATTTTCTTCCGGTTTCGGTTATAAATCATCTTCGCGGAAGAGAACTAGACAGACTGATCAAACAGGTGCATTATATGCCTCCTTCTGCATACTGGCATGCATGGCACACAATAAAAATAAATAAGACGTCACTAGGCATCAAGTCTTGCTTAAAAACATAAAAGCAATGCCAGGCTGTGTGATGGTGAACCAAGACTTGACGCCTAGTGGCGTCTTTTATTTTATTTTATTTATTTATTTTTGAGACATTCATGCCAGTATGCATAAGGAGGCATATCCGTGAAGATGGTTTATAACCGAAACCGGAAGAAAATTGAAAAATAGTAAACAGCTGATGGTTTACAGTATGCATTTCATCACTCATTTGTAACTGCCTGGAAGACTTTCTAAGTAACAGAACGCAATACGTTGTTCTCGACGGCGAGTGTTCATCAGAGACGAGTGTATCGTCAGGTGGGCCCCAGGGGAGTGTGATAGGACCGCTATTATTTTCTATCTATATAAATGATCTGATGGACAGAGGAACTTGTAATTTGCGGCTGTTTGCTGATGATGCTGTCGTGTATGGGAGGGTGAGGTTATAAATTGACTGTAATAGCATACAGGATGACTTAGACAAAATTTCTAGTTGGTGTGAAAAATGGCAGATAGCTCTATCATCATCATCATCATTAGAGACTGATTATGCCTTTCAGCGTTCAGTCTGGAGCATAGTACGTCTAATAAAATTCCTCCATGATCCCCTATGCAATGCTAACATTGATGCCTCGTCTGATGTTATGCCTTTTACTTCAAAATCATTCTGCACCGAATCTAAGTACTTTCTTCTTGGTCTATCTCGACTCCTCTTACCCTCCGCTGCCGAGCTCATGAGTCTCTTAGGTAACCTTGCTTCTCCCATGCGTGTAACATGACCCCACCATCTCAGTCTGTTCGCTCCAACTGCTTCATCTATGGTGGTCATTCCCAGCTTTTCTTTGATTTCCTCATTATGGACATCCTCCTGCCATTGTTCCCATCTATTAGTTCCTGCAATCATTCTTGCTACTTTCATATCTGTAACCTCTACCTTATGAATAACTTTCACTCCCACACAACAACGCTGGACGAAAGATAGAGCGATGCACTGCTAACTTAGTCTTGGTACTGACTTCCTTCTTGCGGAAGAGAGTAGATCTTAGCTGAGCACTCACTGCATTAGCTTTGCTGCACCTCGATTCCAGTTCTTTCGCTATGTTGCCATCCTGTGAGAAAACACATCCCAGGTACTTGAAACTGTCTACCTGTTCTAACTTTGTTCCTCCCATTTGGCACTCAATCCGTTTAAATCTCTTTCCCACAGACATTACTTTTGTTTTGGAGATGCTGATCTTCATATTATAATCCTTGCACCTCTGATCGAGCTCTGAAATATTAGTCTGCAACCGTTCAATCGAATCGGCCATTACAACTAAGTCATCCGCATATGCGAGACTGCTTATTTTGTTTTCACCTAGTTTAATCTCGCCCTGCCAGTCTACTGTTTTCAACATATGATCCATGAATAGTACGAACAACAGTGGTGACTGGTTACAGCCTTGTCTTACCCCTGAAACTACCCTGAACCATGAGCTTAATTTGCCATCTACTCTAACTGCTGCCTGACAGTCTACGTAAAGTCCTTTAATTGCCAGTAGAAATTTGCCTCCTGTACCATAATCCTGTAGAACTGACAGTAACTTCCTCCTAGGAATACGGTCATAAGCCTTTTCTAGATCTATGAAACATAGCACTCATAGCACTTTTCCATTACTAGCTCTAAACGTAGAAAAATGTAAGGTGATGCGCATGAGTAGGAAACACAATCCCATAATGTTCGAACACATTACTTGTGAGCTTCTTGATACAGCCGCGTAGTTCAAATATCTAGGCGTAACATTTCAGAGAGAAATGGAACGAACATGTAAGGTCAGTTGTGAGAAAGACGGACAGCGACTTCGGTTTATTGGAAAAAATTTCGGAAGATGTACTTCTTCTGTGAAGGATACCGAGTATAAAACGCTTGTACGACCACGTCTTGAGTATCGCTCAAGTATTTGGCACCCGCAGATCAGTTTAAAAGGAGACATGGAAGCAGTTCAGAGGCGAGCAGCTAGGTTCGACCAATGCGCAAGTGTTTCAGATATGCTCCGCGAATTCAAATGAGGATCCGCGGAGGAAAGACGACATTCTTTTCGAAAAACACTGTTGAAAAAATTTTAGAGGGCCGGAATTTTAGTGTAGAACGAGTTTCGTGCCGCCTACTTACATTTCGCGCGGATATCACAAAGACAAGAGAAATTAGTGCTTGTACAGAGACATTGAATTAACGAAAACCAGCCGTTCGGAGATGTCACGTGACATTCCTCGCACACGTTGTTATTTCAAAGCAGCGCCACACTGAGGAATCAACAAAAACGCATCGTTCTTCGTACGATAATGATAATCTAATGTCTACAAATGCCAAATTAACATCAGTTAACAACGGCTATGAATAGTATGAGATAATAAGAAGTCGGTTTTTTTATTTGTAGCCGTAGCGTAGTGGGCAAGGTGCTGGACTGTGACGTGAGAGGTCGGTGGTTCGAAACCCGCCACTACTTAATTTTTTTTTCCTGAAAGGGTTTCAGACACTCTTATTAATTAATTAATTATTATTTAGATTATTATTTTGGTCCAAAATGTTTGCAAAAACTTATAAAACTACAAATCTAAAGTGGGCCGTAAAACACGTCAGTGCGATTTTGAACGGTGATGGCAGCTACTGACATGCAAATACATATGCGTATGGGTCGTTTTTCTATATACTGCATATCCTAATGTGCCATCAGCTTTTCGACCGACGAGTGCATCCAAAAAAGGAAGGCAGGCTTCTTCCTCCATTTCCATTCTAAATTTGATACTAGCATGGATGACGTTCAGATGGTTAAGAAATCGATGTAATTCATCCTTCCCGTGAGGCCATACGACAAACGTATCTCCAGAACACCGTTGGTTTAAAATTTGCCGACTGCATAATTTTGTCCTCGAAGTCTTCCATGAAGAAATTCGCTACCAGAGAGTATAAGGGGCTTCCCATAGCAACTCCGTCAATCAGCTCATAAAAGTCACCATTAAACTGGAAATAAAATGACGTCAGTACATGCTCAAATAAGGCGATGGTGTCCTTCAATGTTGGCCAATTAGAGAAAGAGAATCCTGTACAGGTACCTTGGTATATAATGATACCACGCCAAAACTCTCCAGTACATCTGTACTATTAAGCCTGAGGTGGCTGAGTCTTTGAATACAATCTACAGAATTTCGAACGTGGTGACTTTTTCCTACCAATGGCTTTGATAGTGAGGCCAAATACTGGGCAAGCAGGTAGGTATTAATTTACATGTTTCGAGGTTCCAATAACCTCATCTTCAGACCCTTTAAGATCCATGCAGTAATATGAGAACTAGCCATCCATTTATAACCCTGCGTATACCCGCTCACCCCAAGATGTAGCTGACAGCTTTTCCGTCTCGGATGAATGGTTAGGGTGTTATTTGCAATTAAATTTCGTGCTGTCAAAAGGCCATCACCAACGGCCTGTTTTTAGTGTTACTAACCTATTTTTTGACGAGACGTGAGCAAAAGGGACGTTTTGGTTGCTGGAGGCCAACAATTAGCAAATTGTCTGTACTATTTGGTTCCGATCGGTTGAAAAAGTGGGACAGACAGTGTCAGATCGCTGGTATTTTTGCAAATATGGAAAAAACATAAGAGAGCAAAGTTGTACGGAATTTTCTCCTCTATAAAATGGTTTACTCAATTTTCGTATCAGAGCTCTCAAAAGGCGATCACAAAGGTCTACGTGTAGTGTTGGTACCGTAACCGAAAGTGAAATCGTACCAACTGTGCTGCATAAAATTACGTGAAGCGTTGTACGATGTTGTACCTAGTTTGCAGAGATATTTTTGCATTGCTATAACTTAGCCGTCGCTTGACGGCATGTCAAACATTGCTGTGGGAAGAAAAGCGGTTTTTGAAAAAGAAAAATTTGTTAACTTCGAAAATCGTTTCTGGACGCATTTGTGTGGAGTGAAGAAGTCCTGCACAGAATTGTGGAGAAAAGCAGTTTGCTCCGAGTGATTAGCCGAGCGGTCTGGAGCGCCACGTTGCGGATCGCGCGGCCTCCCGCGTCGGAGCTTCGAATCCTCCCTCGGACATGGATGTATGTGTTTTCCGTACGTTAGTTTAAGTAGTTTGCAAGTCTAGGGACTGATAAACAAAGTAGCTTGGTCCCATAAGAATTACGAACATGTGAAAAGCAATTTTTGGCGTACCTTGACTAATAGACACATTCTTAGACGTCGATCAATCGTGAATAGCGTTGGAGGGAAGTGTGTGGGGTAAAAATTACAGAGGGAGACCTAGAGATGAATACAGTTAACAGATTCAAATGTATGTAGGTGGCAGGTCTTATGAGGAGATGAAGAGGCTTGCTCAGGATAGAGTACGGTGGAGAGCTGCATCAGACCAGTCTCCGGACTGAAGACCACAAAAAGATAAAACACCTGTGTATATCTATATCTATAAATGTGAATGTTTGTTCGGTGTACGTTTATCACGTCTGAACCACAAGACATAAAGAGCTAAAAATTTGTACAGTTAGTAATGTCTACCCGGGAAAGACTTTAGGCACCGTTTTATGGCGATCGGATAGCTATTTAGCCATGTATATTAATGTGAATGTCTGTTCGGTGTACGCTTATCACGTCCGAACGACAAGACGCAGAGACTTAAATATTTGTACAGTTACTAATTTATACCTGAGCAAGGATTTGGGCACGGTTTTGTAGCGATCTGATAAATATTTAGTAATTTGAAGAATATAATGCGAAATGCGGAACAATAATTACTCTTTGAAAATGGTTTTATTGGTTGCATTGTTGCCTGACGGTTGATTATGATAAAAGAGTGGAATATATTGGGATGGAAAGTTATCGGTGTATATAAAATTCTGCAGCGAAAACTACAGAACGCAAACGAATGGTCCGTGTGTAATTGTGGTCCGAAGTCTCCCGTTGTACACAATGGCAGTTCCATGCCGATAACTATAAGGGGGTGGAAGATATGGTGGTTGAAAGTCGTCAAATTATTTAAAAAATTCGGACTGAAGGCCAGCGATGACGCTTGCGACTCTATAGCAAGGAGGTTACATACAGCGAAACGTGATGCCGCAGACCATATCTTTGGTCTATGCGTGCTACAATGTCTTCAGCTCTTTCTCTGTAAGGAAAAGCATACGAATAACGAAATATAAGAATAAATACATAAAGCAGTAAACAAGAAATTTCTTTTAATATAAGTCTTTAAAAATCGATTTGACGTTTCGCGCATTACCTCAAGTGCGATCTGTGATATTATTACAATCATTATCGTTGAATTTAGGATTGGATTCTTCGAAACTTAAACGCTGCAGGAATCCATTTACAGCCCTCATGTTTTTCACATGGTCAATTATACGTCGCCTGCTCAAGGGTGGGCAACCCAAAATGTATCTACATATACGCTCCAAACAGTACTACAAATAACGTATTTTACCAGAATGCCCTAAAATGAATTTGTACATTACTCTCACTATACATGTTGAGATATTGTAACACAGGCTATAAGGAATAATGTATGTATTATTTATTGTAAATCATTAAACACTTCACATTTTGTTTTACTGGAATGTTGATTAAAAATGTTTGTTTCTAAATAGGGTATTGTATTTCATTTCACCCTTCAAAACCAGTCTCATAGCCCACTACTGAAAGATAGCTTATCTATCATAATCAACCAACACGCGAGCGGAACCGCGGGTGTAAGCTAGTAGGCAATAAAATTCTTTAAGGGTTTTTGCCGCATTGTCAGTATATGAAATCCGACGTTTCGGCCACTTGCAACAGTCTAATTTTATATACTGACAATGCGACCAAACACCCCAAAGAATTTTATTGACAGTGACAACGCCCGCGTAAGTCTTCGTTTACACCTGTGTATATACTTACGCAAGATATCACGTGTCTCCATCTGCCTTAAAGTCTCTGTTTCTCTAGCTCTATCTCTCCTCTTTGACACACACACACACACACACACATACACACACACACACACACACACACACACACACACACACACATACATACATACATCTAATTAGGCACACATGGTGTACATCTACATATACAGGGCGTCCCAGCTATCTTGTCCACCCAAGATACCTCTGGAACAATAACAGCTAGTGGAAAACGACTTTCACCGGTATCAATGTACGGCTGGGGCCCATGAATGTACATATTTGGAAACATTCTAAAACGAAAGCAAATGTGGTGCTTAACACAAACTTATGTTTTTTTTTAAATAGATACCCTATACTTTTTCTTCAGCAGTCCATAGCAAGACAAATCACACAAACAATGGCGTTGATTGCATCGCAATATTCCAATTACATCTCGAGATATTGCGACGAGAAGTTGACGCTTGAAAAACCCGAAATGCGCTGCTAGCGCACGTCCTGAGGATCAGGCGTGAACCCCATGCTGCCCGTAATCGCGATGTGATTGACATGCGTAATCGCACTTCCATACTTACCAAGAGGTCCGAAACGAACAATACGGTCTGCTGCCATCAACTCTCATAAGCCCATAATGGTTTCCCTCTTGCACGTTTTATGTATCTACGTACACAATATGAAGCAGTACCGATCGGTATACACCAGTCAGGTTGTCTTATTTATCCTGCACACCCAAAGTAAGGTTTATCGAATGCGTTAAATGACCCATGGTGCCTTTCGCGCACTCGTTCACCCAGGGCCTAGCTACGGTACACAGATATGTTACAGAACCGCATCACCCCTAGCCTACGGGACAAATACCTGCTGGAATGTACGACTTTAATGCAGGATGGCAGCAGACCGTATTATTCGTTTCGGACCTCTTGGTAAGTATGGAAGTGCGATTACGCACGTCAATCACATCGCGATTACGGGCAGCATGGGGTTCACGCCTGAGCCTCAGGACATGCGCTAGCAGCGCATTTCGGGTTTTTCAAGCATCAACTTCGCGTCTCAATATCTCGGGATGTAATATTGCGATGCAATCAACGCCATTGTTTATGTGATTTGACATGCTATGGATTGCTGTAGAAAAAATATAGGGTGTACATAAAAAAAAAATAAAAAAAACCCTCAAGTTTGTGTTAAAAAAACAGATTTGCTTTCATAATGACTTTGCAGCCAAGATCGCATTTTTCATTTATTAAGTTATCGGTTTCGGCGTGCTCGACGCCATCTTCAGACCTGTCGTAATTTACATAACTTCACGACATTTTTATATATTAAAATAGTACTTCCAGGTTGAGGCATCATCAAACATAAAATTACTAGTCACAAATAAAATATATACATCCATCTTCTAATGGTTCTGAAGCGAGGTAATAGTAATTTGTGACTAGTAATTTTATGTTTGATGATGCCTCAACCTGGATGTACTATTTTAATATATAAAAATGTCGTGAAGTTATGTAAATTACGACAGGTCTGAAGATGGCGTCGAGCACGCCGAAACCGGTAACTTAATAAATGAAAAATGCGATCTTGGCTGCAAAATCATAATTAAACAATTATAGATCGCTCCATCGTACTATGAGTTCCTTATATAACATTTGCTTTCGTTTTTAGAATGTTTTCAAATATGTACATTCATGGGCCCCAGCCGTACATTGATACCGGTGAAAGTCGTTTTCCAATAGCTGTTATTGTTCCAGAGATATTTTGGGTGGACAAGATAGCTGGGACACCCTATATACTCCGCAATACACAGTAAGGTGCGTCGCTGAGGGTACACTGCAGCACTACCAGACATTTTCTATGCTATTCTACTCCCAAATAGATCAACGGAAAAATAATAATCTAAATAATAATTAATTAATTAATAAGAGTGTCTGAAACCCTTTCAGGAAAAAAAATTAAGTAGTGGCGGGTTTCGAACCACCGACCTCTCACGTCACAGTCCAGCACCTTGCCCACTACGCGACGGCTACAAATGAAAAAACCGACTTCTTATTATCTCATACTATTCATAGCCGTTGTTAACTGATGTTAATTTGGCACTTGTAGACATTAGATTATCATTTATCGTACGAAGAACGATGCGTTTTTGTTGATTCCTCAGTGTGGCGTTGCTTTGAAATAACAACGTGTGCGAGGAATGTCACTTGACATCTCCGAACGGCTGGTTTTCGTTAATTCAATGGAGGGTGTCAAATCTCCGTTATTTTTGCAAATATCTCTCAAACGATACGAGATATGAAAAAAAGAAACATAAGGGAGCTAAGTTGTAGAGAATTTTCTCCTCTACCAATTAGGTTATTCAATTTTCGTGTGAGATGAACGGTTCGTTTGCAATTACAATTATATTCCAAACGGCTTTTTTTGGTTTTACTACCGTATTTTTGTCCGAAAAATTTAAAAAAAAGGGAGGTTCTGGTCTCTGGTGACCTACAATTATGACTGTAAAATTTGGTGGTGATCGGTTGAACGGTTCGTCTTAAAAACAGGGAACACGTTTCGGACGGACAGACAGACATCCCAAAATAGCCGCTATATTTGTCTAATATATCTGAAACTATACGAGATATGTAAAAAACATAACAGAGCAAAGTTGTAGAGAATTTTCCCCTTTACAAATTGGGTTATTCAATTTTCGTGTCAGATGAACGGTTAAGCCGATATTTTCATTTAAATTTCGAGCTGTCAAAAGACGATAGTAGAGGCCCGCTTTTAGTGTTACTACCGTAACCTAAAGTGGGCCAAAACTGGAGGGGTCCTTAAAAATTTGGTACAGAAGAGCACATTATATATCCGACGATGAGGACTTGCAGAAAGAGCTCACACATCTGAAGAGCAGATTCGCAGAGCAATCGATGTGAATCCGAGAATGCAAACACGAGACGTGGAAGAAGAAGACGAAAATAATACTCACAGATCAACAGCCTCCTTACCTTACGTGGGTCCTCTTTCGTCAAAGATAAGCCGCGTTCTCGACATACATCGTGTTAAGGCCAATTCACACTGTCTGTCACGTCACGTCACGTCACGTCACCGTCCGTCAGAACATTCCGCGATGTATTTCTAATGGCGGCATTCACAATGTCCGTCACCAGACCATCACGTCACGTCAACGCAGTGTTGCCAGACGTACGGAAAATTCCTTACACGTAGGGACTTTTGAGCATTAAAATCATGTAGGGAATTTTCATCGCAAAGTCTCCAACGCGTAGGTATTTTGGTAAAATTTTACAATCGCCGACACATGCCTAGCGGGTAATGTTGGCAACAGAACAGTTGTTAGCAGGCGTGAACGAAGTCGACCAATTGAGGCAGAGTTTGAAGTAGCCGATGATGTTTTAGACGGCATAGTTGTTTTCTGTTCATAGTAAACAATATTAATTTGAAAATCTGGGTTCAGACACATTAAAATTGATGCGAATTACGATGATTTCAATGTATATCAGTGGAATGGAGAGTCGGTTTGGAAATAAGTGTTAGAAAATGTCAGCATAAGGAAAATTTATTGTTTCCATGAACGAAACACGTTTTATTACCTTGACTAGATTGTTATTTATTTTCGACAGGACGATATACTAGTAAGTACTTGTAAACGATTAGATGCTGACAAGAAAACGCTAAAACATGTGCGACAGCCAACATTATGATGAGCGAAGCAGTGGCGTGACTAGGACTCTCCTTTGGGGGTAGATTTATCTGCTTGACGAGCAAAATTTTAGTCAGTTTCCAGACAGACTACCCTCTACAATTGGGGCCTGAGCCCCAAGGGTATGCACTGGATATCCACCACAGTGATTAGACCCAGGATCACCTATGGGGCGGTCGTGTGGTGGAAGAAGGTAGAACAGCAGGTTGCTGCTAAGGAGCTCGGTAAGGTGCAGAGACTAGCCTGCTTAGCCATAACAGGCGGAATTAGCAGCACACCAACTGCTGGGATGGAAACCATGCTGGATATGCCCCCATTACACCTTTGGGTCAAGATGGAGGCAGCGGCTGGTGCATACAGACTCAAATCTGGCAACAACTGGAACTCTTTGGGATATCCAGAATCACACGCTAAAATAGTGAGTGAGGTAAATATAGGAAAGGTTGGGGAAATGCCAGCCGACTATATTATTACCCCATATTGCTTCAACAAGCCTTTCAATATAACAATTGGAAGTAGGGAGCAATGGGAGAAAATAGTTCGACACCGTACGGGGGATATTGTCTGGTTCACTGACGGGTCAAAATACGACCGGGGTATACAGGGTGCAGCCAAGACTGGAGGGCGTCATCTCTCTAGGGAAACTGGCCTCAGTATTCCAGGCCATCAGGGCGTGTGTGGAGGAGAATTTGCGTAGGTGCTGCAAAGACCGTAGCATCTATATCTATTCAGACAGCCAAGCAGCCCTGAGATCACTGGCAGCTCCTGCAACAAGGTCTAAAATTGTTGCAGAATGTCACAGGGTTCTGGTGGAGCTAGGGGAAAGCAATAGAGTAAACCCATTGTGGGTCCCTGGCCACTCGGGGATCAGTGGCAACGAACATGCCGACAGATTAGGCAGGATGGGGGCAGAGACTCCATTTATTGGACCGGAACCTGTCCTGACAATCACCAAGGCAATGATCAAATTGAAGCTACGTAACTGGCTCAGAAGACAGCACGTAGAATATTGGACCAAAGCCTACCAACAAAAACATGGCAAGGTAATGATGCCAAAGCCATGTTTTAAAAGAAGCTCTGCAATCCTGGGCCTGAACAGGAGAGAGCTTAGACTCACGGTTGGATTGCTGACAGGCCATGGGAATTTCAAAAAACACCTACATACAATAGGAATAACAGAAAGAGGACCCTAAATGTAGGATCTGTGATGACGGTGATGAAACTGCATCACATCTAATCTTCGAATGCATTGCATTGGAGAGTAAAAGGCACAGAACATTTGGGACAACCACACCTGAAGAAATTGTGTCTAATAAAGAACTGGTAAAGGGACTCCTTGCACTGTTTAAGGGCATTGACTGGCTTTACTAGACATACAGGGAGCGATACCGCACAATAAACTTAGTTTCGGTGCGGGCAGTGGCGGGTTGGACCAAGACTGTTTTGGCTTCCCTGGAAAAATGAAATGAAATCAAAACCATCTACCACTCCTGTTGAAGAAACTAATTCACTCCCATCCAATGAAAGATTATGGTGAAATACCACAGGTTCTCAATCTTTACCTTTACCAGATTGCTGTTATACGATTTATTTTTATTTTTTTATTTTATTTTATTTTAGTTACGCCACTAGAACAAAGCGCTAGATATTCGTTGTCAAAATAGCATTACTCTTTGAAAATCGAATCATGTAGAGTGATGGAGTTCCTTTTTGTGCTGACTGTGAACTAAATAATTACTGATGTTCCTACTCTACGGTTGGTAGTGTCTCGATGTATCCTTGTGCGGTCAATAGATCAGTTATCCTCGTGTAACCCATAATCAAAAACCCCCCCTCCCCCCCACCACCACACAGACACATATACAAACAGAGATTTAAAAATACACTCTCTCTCTCTTACACACACACACACACACACACACACACGCACATAGATACCTTCAACACACTTTCAATGAAACAGTTGAATTTCAAATAAGCTGAGAAGGTTGGCAACACTACAAAACAACAGTGGACACAGAATGGCAGCAGGTGACAGTGGAACCAGAAAACTGCAATGTGTTTCAGAAAACAGTGGAACCTTCCGACCTGTTGCCGGAAAGACACTGCCGTGGAGTAGCAAGTGCTGTAAGTACGCCATTTTATACCAAACCACGAACTGTTTTAAGTCGGAAATGAAATGTTTTGTGCATATGTAAGAAACCTAACCTTTATATGTAAACAGAAACATGTAAATATTTGAGGGCACCCAGTGATGATGCCTTGAGAGAAAGGCGAAACCCGTATGGGTGACATATAAAAATGAAACCCTTCATTCGCAGTAGCAAAAGGCGTTCCTTTAAAACCATTACAGTGAAATACAATTCAGCTGCTGCTCAAACTGGCCACAGCGAGCAACATTTTTGTGTGACTGTAGGTATTTCCTCTGCCATCTGGCTGCCGGGTCCCTTGCTCACCAGCAGAGCGCGCTTTGGCGCCGGAGAGAGACACAGCAGAGGAACGCAGGGTTGCCAGATTGAACTCGAGGCCAGACGTGCCCCCCTCCCTCATGGCCAATGCAATGAATAACCCCCCCCAACTGCGACTAACTTCCCCCCAACCAGGATTACACGTGAATACTAAAAAAAAATCATCTCCTTCCTCCCAGCAAGTATCCCCCCCGCCGGTGGAAGAAAAGTCTGAATATATTTTAAGAACTAGGGTTTCTACATCATAATTTAGAAGCTTGAATCCAAGCTTAGCACAGTTATGTAAAATTTGACAACAACATTGGCTTTAACTTTTCATTTTCTTCTTTCAATTTAGTGAAGACAGAATTGTGTTTCCCAAAATTAACTGATGCATTGTCAGCTGAATACGAAACTACATTATTTAGTGTCAAACCATTTTCCAATAAAATGGATTTTAGTTTGTTTGAGATGGTTTCTGCAGATTCGTTAACATCTTCGTAGAAATCAAGAACTTCATTACATTTTCCCTTATCATTGGAGAAGTATGTTACAACTATCGGATAATGTTTTTTATTGCCCTTGTTTGAAGCGTCTGAACATAATGAAAACGGAACATTTTGCTTTAATTCGCTTAGTAGCTTCTCTTTAGCATAAGGCAGAAGCACATTTTTTACTAATGCCTCGCTTTTTGTTCGGCCGCATCTTACTTTCTTTGCCACTGAGGAATCTCTAGAACATAAGGATATAGCTTACTACCACAATATTGAGAATTGTAAGAATGGTGGTGTTTCACACCATGGTAAGTCAAAGTTAATTCCGTTGCAGTGACTTTGTCGTCTTCTGCAGAAAATTGTTTCGGCAAGAATTGAAGAAGCGACTGATTCTTCTTTTGTGTGGTAATATTCGCTTTGTATCTTTCTGATTGTAAATGTTTATTCACAGCTTTCACTCCGTCGTACTTAACAGTAAATGAGATATTGCATATTCTGCACTTACACATACACTCATCAGTATCGACTTTTTGTAGCCACTCTTTATAATTTTCTTCCTGCAACCGTTCTTCACGGAACGAACTTAGATATCGTCTCTTCATTTCACTGTTATTACTCACTAATCTGAGTTAATGTAAGCTTGTCTGTTCACACACGATCCGAGTATTCCAAAAATTGCAGGTAAACTGATAACGAACAATGAACGAACCAACACAAATAATAGACGTCGCCAGTTGACACGTTCCCGCAACAGTGTTTGCTTAATAATGCGCTAGCCGATTACTACCGACGCAACAATGAAAAGTTTTCAGAGGAAGAATAGAAAAGTAGCGTTTTGTTGCAATAAGAAATTGGCATTTATATAAAGTTATTCATAATTACCAGAGAGGAGCCGGCCGGGAATTGCCGAGAGCACTGAGGCGTCTTGCCACGGTGCGCGAGGCTGCTCCCGCCAGAGGTTCGAATCCCCCCCCCTAGGGCATGGATGTTGTTCGTCCTTAGTTCAAGTTACGTTAAGTTTGATGTAGATCGTCGCTACATGAGCATAGTACTTGAAAAGCGGCGTAAAAAAATAAAAAGGTAAGATGAAGGTTACATTCAAGCCCGGAGTGAGAGTCATTGGCCCGTAGACCCGGAGAATTCATTCCAAACCCGGGCACTCCGGGCGGCGCCCGGAGATCTGGCAACCCTAGACGAATGTTGGACTGAGCAGGGTACAAATGTATCACGTGACGCATCGAAACCGGAACTCAGCTGCATATCGTTGAAGGGCAGCGTCGGCGTTCATGCGAAGGAGGGAACAAAACAGGGAGACAACACAGCTGCATACGTAAGTTCAGCTCATTTTCAAGAAGTGGGTATTGATAGACCATCGTTGTCCTGTGGTTGAATATGACGGTGTAGTGCCTCGTATTTTCCCGCCGTTTCCGGCGTACATGCACTCTTACCTGGCGCGAGTTAGTTCCCTGTTTGAGGGAGTTGGAAACTTGTTTGCCGTTTTGTAGAGAGTTCTGTTTGCTAGCTACTGAGTGGCCGAGGGTATACACAAGAACCTGTCAACTATGGAGCAGTAACAGCATCAATTATTTACTTCGTGGTCAGCGCCAAAAAGTATTCCTATAATTCTATACGATTCAGTTAATATTATTTGAAACCCGAATCTTATAGAAAGACGGGTATGCATTTTTGCGCTAAAAATGAAGTAAATAATTAATGCTGTCCCTGCTCTATGGTTGGCAGGTTCTTGTACGTAGCGATTACCTGGTCCGACCAGTAAATGGTTACTCTTCTTCTGTTCCTGCACCTGCAACATGACGACTTGAAGGGGTAATCAAAACTCTTAAGTTTCCGCAAAAGTCTCTGACACTGTTCCTCGCCACAGGCAACGCAATTTGGCACTTCTTCCTTAGATAGCAAACCTAATTCCCTACAAAACGGCAAACAATTTTCAAACGCGCTCAAACAGGGACGAACGTCCTTGGACTTAACTCAGGAATGTTTGTAAATCTATCGGACCAAACTGCGTATCTTACAAACTGCTTAAACCTAGGTAAACTAACCTAAGGACAACACACACACACCCATGCCCCAGGAAGGACTCGAACCTCCACGGCGAGCAACCGCGCGCTCCGCAGCAAGACGCTTCAGACCGCTCGGCTACTCCACCGCGGCACTTAACTCACACTAAGTAACATTTACCAGTACTTAGGGTTACCATACGCCATCTTTTTCCCGGACACGTCCTCATTTTGAGCCAAGAAAATGTGTCCGGCCTGAATTTATAAAATTCCACAAAATGTCCTCTTTTTTGGGTTCCGAGAAGAAAATTTATTTTTGTCACTGGCGACAACGGGTTCGTTCGCACTGCAGTTCCCAACTGTTCGCGACTATAACGCGCATAAACAGAGTGAAACTGCAGTTCACGATTTCGCTCTCCCCTTGGGTCTGACAGTTGCAAACGATTCGGATCTTCTCTGCGAAGGATCCCGGATGTCTATCCTGTATTCAAGCAGAGCATTCTGTCTTCTGCATTACGTTCTATGGCGTTGCTTTTGATATACTTTGTGGTTTAGGTTAAAGCTGTATTGTGTGTTCGAGATCGTAGGTAGTCTTTTGCTTCAAAATAAATTACGAACTTAAATATAACATAATACCGAAGAGAAAGTCAGTGTTAAATATGTGCTCCTGGAGAAATAAAAATCATTCAAGAGCATGATAAAACGAATGTAAGAATTAATGATAGATTGTGCTTTCATCAGTTTTGTAATTTTATAAAATTTCTGCAAGATTATCAACGGAAACAGAACATACCAGCAGCTGAAGTGTGGTGTACATATTTTCGTCATCTAGTGTTGTTAGTTATTCTGAAAACTGTAGAATTATTTTTTTCTATACCTAGTTATGATGCCAACACAGAACGTGTGCTTTCTCTTGTGAACACACGGTGGACGAAAGACAGGAATACATTTTAAATAGAAAATATAAAAGATATTTTGTGTGTACAGTATAATTTCAAACATTCGAAATGCCTCAGCTTTTATCAGTACTTGTTAAAAAACAAAAAAGCTCTTGAGAGAGATTTCATCGTCCTCCAAATATAGTTGGTTCAAAAGTGAATAAGACAAGAATGAGACAATTGAATGTAGTGATGATGAATAAACTGTCAGGGTGCACAATATTCTGTTTTCCAATAACCAAACAGGGTTACTGTTCTAGTTTGTAGTAGTTTTACTTGGTTCATTAATAAAGTTGTAAATTACATTTTGTTAAAGATAATGTGTCCTCTTCTTTATATGAACTGTCCTCCTTATTGGTCATGAACATATGGTAACCCTACCAGTAGTGCAGAAAACGAAACAGTATATAGCCTTGATACTGACCAATACTTAAGGTATCCTTAACATCTAAAAATACTTTTGGTTTCCGATGCACATTGATACTTGGAAAATTTGTCAAGCGTATGTGTTTTCAGAATTTCCTTAAAGCCTTCCAATATTTTCTTTAAATCCGTTCTTCCTTTTTCGGTTTATTTATTAAAGTTCGAGAACAAGCACGCGCCAAAAGTATTGAGCTCAGTGGTAAATAAAACCTACTTCGTCAAGTCACTTCCGGCTGCGGTGAGCCACGTGATACGTTACCACAGACATATATTGCTAGACTGGCAATGACGTATGCGGTGTCATTGGTGTCAGTAAAGTCTCGCCGCCATGTTCCTATACCGTCAACGTGAGAGCAGGCGCGTGTGTTATTAGAGAAAAAAGTCGTAAAATACGGATGAACTGACGTAATTACTGGAGTTTTGACACATGGGAAATTGGTGTGTTGTATATGGCTGTAATTTTTTTCAGCTGGAGTACAATTGACACACACAGTACTGTAATGAGTTTAATCGATTTGCTGTTATTATTAATCTCTTACTAATTTCAGTCCACTTCGTATTTTCTTTCAGTAGTATGGTAATTATAAAAGTGTTGTTTATCGTGGATAACGCGTATCATTCTTTTTTCTCAGGAAATCTATAGTCTGCTTTGAGATTGTGACGATAATGCTGGCCCTCTCGTCTGAATGTTATCGTACGATACCGCCTGCGTCGGAGCCGGAATCGTGTGGTTTAATAGTGATACATTTTACGTGTGAAGTTAGTTACAGACGAAATAACCAGCCTAGGAATCAGTGCAAGACAGTGTCTTGGCGAAACGGCGATTAAAACAAGGGATACATTTCATTAATTGAGAGATTTTTATAAGACGTTTCCACACAGTTCTATAAACAATACTTTTGTCATTGTACATTATTTTAATAAATAGACAGACGAAGGGTACAAACTTTTGTAAAACATAAAGACATGAAAGTAAATAGCATTTTATATAGGTTAGGCTCATAAACAAGTTGTATTGACTAGCTAATTGTGTTAATTAATGTAATAGTAGAAATTCAATATTGTAATTCTTTGTATATATTGACTGACGTGAGATTTTGAACCTATTTTCAGATTTGCGACGATATTTGATAGTTCAATATATGTTAGGAACATATATGATGTACTCATTAACTAATTAATTGACATTTAACATTGGCGTTTGTTATCATACAGAAAGTACCGAAATTATGACTTAAAAATATATGGGCCATGTAAAAAAATTATTGTATCTATAGTTTTCATTTTATATTTTGATTATTTTTGTATATATGAAATGTTTTACCTGTGTGTTTGGTAATTGTAAATTAGTATATTCAATTGTTATGAACAATGCATGATGTAATGTCATTATTGGAGTTCGAGTTTTGCCGCTTCTGAAGTACTTTGGAATCTATGTCAGTCTGTGTTGTTGTGGTAATTTGGGTACGCAAGTTTAAAGTTGTAATGTTTGGTGGAGAAGCACTTTGATTGCAAATTAAAGGAGAAGTGATAAATTGTAGCTACGAGTATTTATTTTCTACCACGACGCCCCAGGAGAATAATGTTGCAGCGAGCAGAACCCCCATACATCGTAATGTTCAAAAGCTGAGTATTCTGTTTGAAGGCGGTAGAATGAAAAGAAATTACTTAACAATCTATTAAAATGTTATAAGATATACACTAATGAGTCGCGGTTTTCTGTTTTTAGTAATCGGTCGTCTGTTTCGGTCAACTTCGGCTTGTCTTTCAATAGTATCACCGTGATAAAAGTGTTCTTTGTCGTGGATAACATATATCTTTATTCTTCTTGGTGTTATTGAGATAACTACTTCTGCTTTCACTGTATGTAACGGTAAAATTTTACCTGCCTTACAAGCGGTCTCGCCTGATTATGCTGGCAACATCAACGAAACGGAAGAAAGTTTTTTTACCAAGATGTTAATATTCTCAGAAGTCCGCATTGAGTGACTTGATTAGCGTTTCGTAGGGACGATGAAGTAAATAAATAATGCTGTTCCTGCTCTCTGGTGGACAGGTTCTTGTATGTACCCTCGTTCACTCACAAGGAACGTACTTGGGCTCGAACAAACACATATACACCATAATCTATGAGAGATAATGCAAAGATCCCTTATTGCACTGGTGATACTCCCGCATCTGCAAAACTCTGCAGTCGTCCGTTAGAGGCCTCTGCGTGTGCCATGCCGCATTGCACTTTGACCTGTCGGTTCGCCAGTAGGGACGGTGCAGTGTGCCTCCCAAGTTGCGTTTTGTGACGTCATTTGTGCGGTGAAGCGTCAGATGGGGCGGCGATTGCTAATCAATCCTGCTAATGTATTGCGATTGATTGAGATGAAGTTACGAAGAAACATTCAGCGTTGTGATGGTATTAGTGTAGAAGATGAATCATTTGCATACTTTCTCGTATCTGTTATGGTACAGAAATATGAGCATTAGTTAGACACTGTTGTTACAAACGCATAATAATGATAATAGGGATGATAACGACGAAGAACTCACTGCTAGCGGTAGTGCTACGGTAAGTGCGGGAAGAGGCGATGGAAGCAGTGGCAGTGAATACCAACAGTCTTCCGAGAAGAAGGTTAAAGTTGCAACTGTCATCACGGCTTTTGATGGCAATTCGCTACAGAACATGTACGATGATTATTACATAAGTTATAGTTAAGATATCTGCATTATGTATGGCGTCTACAATTACATCTACAGAGCTATCTAGAGCATGGTTGCAGCGCTTTGCAGAAAAACGACACCCACCAGCACATTGAGGTGTACGTAGAGATCCTGTAACCAAACGTCCATACAGATATGTTTGTTCGAGCCCATGTACTTTCCTTGTCAGTGAAAGAAACAGCTCTGGTAAAACGAAGATTTCATGCCAAACATTTGCGTTGTCACGCGATAGGATAGGATAATACCAATCTAACATGACTGACAATACAATCACGCGAGGGCGCCAGGGCCTTAAGGAAAATTTAACCGTGCGTAACGATTGGAATACACTCTGTCAAATTCTGAAGTCAGCAGGGGTAAAATACAGGGAAAGGAGAGTTATTTACAACTTGTACAAAGGCCAGACCGCAGTTATTAGACTCGAAGGGCATGAAAAGGAAGCATCAGTTGGGAAGGGAGTAAGACAGGGTTGTTGCCTTCTCCAATGTTATTCAACTTGTACATTGAGCAGGCGGTGAAGGAGAGCAAGGAAAAATTTGGAATAGGGATTAAAGTTCAGGGGGAAGAAATAAAAACATTGCGTTTTGCTGATGACATTGTAATTCTGTCAGAGACAGCAAAGGACCTGGAAGAGCAGTTGAATGGAATGGACAGTATAAAGCGTATAAAATGAACATTAACGAGAGCAAAACAAAAATAATGGAATGCGGTCTTGGAAAATAGGGCGATGCTGAAGGAATTAGATTAGGTAACGAAACAATGAAGGTGGTAGATGAGTTTTGTTATTTGGGTAGTAAAATAACATGCGATAGTCGCAGTACAAAGGATGTAAAATGCAGAATGGCAATGGGAAGAAAAGCATTTTTGAAAAAGAGAAATTTGCTAACATCATACATTAATTTAAGTGTAAGGAAGTCTTTTCTGAAGGCATTTATGTGGAGTGTTGCCTTGTACGGGAGCGAAACATGGACGATAAGCAGTGCGGACAGGAAGAGGATAGAGGCTTTTGAAATGTGGTGCTACAGAAGAATGCTGAAGATTAGGTGGGTAGATCGCATAACTAATGAAGATGTACTGAACAGAATTGGTGAGAAAAGGAATTTTTGGCGTACTCTGACTAAAAGAAGGGATCGATTGGTAGGACACATTCTTAGACATCGAGGAATCGTAAATTTAGCATTGGAAGGAAGTGTGTGGGGTAAAAATCGCAGAGGGAGACCAAGAGACGCGTATAGTAAGCAGATTCAAATGGATGTGGGTTGCCGTTCTTATGAGGAGATGAAAAGGCTTGCTCAGGATAGAGTTAAGAGTAGGGTGTAGAGCTGCATCAAACCAGTCTCCGGACTGAAGACCATAACAACAACAACACGTTCTTCTCGTAACACGATTCGACCGTGTATGTGTTAAATTCATGGCTCAAATGCAAATCCTGCTCAAAGTAACTAATATGGCTTACGACGTCACATCGTGTCAGAAGTTCATACTAATAACGTACAGAAACTTTGTGACGTGAGGTGAGGCCTCAGTTACAGAGGCTAGTTTGCCAGTCTAGTAATATACGGGGTGTTCCACTAAGTGTGTTTGCGTCTGTAACTTGTAAAATAATATGTGACGGGAAATTTTTATGCGGTAGGTCAACACAAGCTCCGCACATAGTTTATTGTATGTTTTCCAAAGAGTTACAGCACAAAGACATAATTTTTTAAATGGAACAATAGTCTTTTCTATGGTGCATTGGATTCGTTGAAACCAGCTGCGTCCAAATCAATTTAAACTACATTCCTATCACTGTTAGTTTGGGAGCTACAACCCTTCAAAGTTCCGGGGGCGGAGGCTGCGATAGCGTAGCTAACTGGTTTTTTCTATCGTGCAATGGATTCGTTGAAACCAGCTGCGTGCAAATCACTTTAAACTTCATCCCTATCACTGTTAGTTTGGGAGCTACAACCCTTCAAAATTCCGGGGGCGGAGGCTGCGATAGCGTAGCTAACTGGCCGAGTGGCTATCCCCTGGGGCACGGCCCACTGTCTCATGACCACCAGCCAGTCAGTACGCTGGCGTAGCCTCCGCCCCCTAAACTTTGAAGGGTTGTATCTTCCAAACTAACAGTGATAGGAATGTAGTTTAAATTGATTTGGACGCAGCTGGTTTCAAGGAATCCAATGCACGATAGAAAAAACTATTGTACCATTTAAAAAATTATATTTTTGTGGTGTAACTCTTTGGAAAATTATACAATTAACTACGTTCATAGCTCCGCAGAAAGTGTAACATTTCTTGTGTTGACCTACCGCATTAAAATTTCCCGTCACCTATTATTTTATAAGTTACAGAGGCAAACACCCTGTATGTCTCCCCTCGTGCGCTCGGAGGTAGCGCGACCTAGCTGGAGTGATCCCGCTGCTACCAGGGCTGCAGCCGCAGTTAGGAGGTGGCGTGGGGCACCTCCGCAGCTGCGGCTGACACGCCACCTCCTCGCGGCGGCTGCAATCCTGGCAGCAGCAGCCGGCATGATCAGCCAGTTTACGTGGAGCACGCATGACGGCAAGTATTTTTGTTCCTTTCATACTCGTGTACCCCCAAGGCGGCTCAACCAACGCCTATTCCCTCCCATACATGTGGTGTGGCTGTTCTTAACTGATCCTAATATGGCATTTGTAGACACATTTATCGTACGAAGAACGATGTGTTTTTGTTAATTCCTCAGTGCACCATTGCTTTGAAATGACAACGTGTAAGTTAAAATAAGAAAATCATCAAATATACAATGCAAGATGTTATATGCCAGAGAGAGTACTGGGCAAGGAATGTCACGTGACATCTGCGAACGGCTAGTTTTCGTTAATTCAATGGAGGGTGTCAAATCCCCGTTATTTTTGCAAATATGTCTCAAACGATACGAGATATGAAAAAAACATAAGAGAGCAAAGTTGTAGAGAATTTTCTCCTCTACAAATTCGGTTATTCAATTTTCGTGACAGATGAATAGTTAAGCCGTTATTTTCATTTAAATTTCAAACTGTCAAAACACGATCGCAAAGGCCCACTTTTAGTGTTACTTCCGTAACCTAAAGTTGGTCAATAAGTAAACCTTAGGACTCAGTTGCCTTTTATTATCTATTATTTGTATCCGATTACCGGTTTCGAACTGCCTGGCTGTTATTATCAGATGGCACAGTTCTGGTTTTTCAAAATACTATATTAAGTACCCGCCTTTTTCTATTTATTCTGGAATTGGGAAGGGTACTTACAGTAGGCGCAAACTCCATAAATTCGGTCGCTTCACGATGGGCTAAATTTGTAAAGATTTTTATCATATGTATGAAATGTCTATTTTATTAAAACTTTATTTTAATATTCACATACAAAGCAGGTTGCCTCGGTCGCACAGTGGTAGAGTGCCAGACTACAAATCCGAAGGTTGCGGGTTTTATCCTCGCCATTTTCCACTTCTTTCACATCTGGCAGTATTGCCACGTGAAAAATAGCGAGTAGCACCGTGGTTCGGAACCCACGTTAAACTGTAGGTCCCCCTATAAACTGGCTGGGTGAGTCAGTTCGAAGGTCGGAGGAAGGCAACGGCATACCACCTCCGAACAGGACCATGCCTAGTAAAGCACTGTGGTGTTCAAACCAATCTTCGGATTGTGGACTGCTTTACCTTTTTAAAACCAGGGATTCCCTGTGTTTGTGTCTACGTATTTCTATACAAATCTACAGTATTGTTCCGATCTTTATGAAATTTTGCACAAGTAAGGTCGCCGTAATAAGTGTACAGATGACTCACGTACGTAAAAAATGAGATTGCGAGAAAAACTGCTGTATTACGTGACAGTGTAACATTTCCTCCTAAACCACGACCGATTTCAACCAAATTTGGTTGTACATATTCCTTACCGCGAGGTACCAATTCTGTAATGGTGAGATCCACATACGACACATGGTTCAGGAGATATAACGTCATAAACATTAGGACTTGCAAGAAACTTGCCACATACTATGACAACACTTTATTAATACAGCATATGAGAACGAGATTACTTAGCGACTTAAACATAATTCGGAACACATTGGACAGACATTCAGCACTTACACAAATCAATATACAGGGTGTCCCAGCTATCTTGTCCACCCAAAATATGTCTGGAACAATAACAGCTATTGGAAAACGACTTTCACCGGTATCAATGTACGGCTGGGGCCCATGAATGTACATATTTGGAAACATTCTAAAACGAAAGCAAATGTGTTGCTTAACACTAACTTATGTTTTTTTTTAATGGACGCTCCATATTTTTTCTTCAGCAATCCATAGCATGACAAATCACATAAAAAAAGGGCGTTGGTTGCATCGCAATATTCCAATTACATCCCGAGATATTGCGACGCGAAGTTGACGCTTCAAATACGCGAAACGCGCGGCTAGCGCACGTCCTGAGACTCAGGCGAGAAACCCATGCTGCTCAGGACGAGCGCTAGCCGCGCATTTCGCGTATTTCAAGCGTCAACTTCGCGTCGCAATATCTCGGGATGTAATTGGAATATTGCGATGCAATCAACGCCATTGTTTATGTGATTTGTCATGCTATGGATTGCTGAAGAAAAGATATAGGGTGTCCATTTAAAAAAAACATAGGTTTGTGTTAAAAAACACATTTGCTTTCGTTTTAGAATGTTTCCAAATATGTACATTCATGGGCCCCAGCCGTACATTGCTACCGGTGAAAGTCTTTTTCCAATAGCTGTTATTGTTCCAGAGATACTTTGAGTGTTCAAGATAGCTGGGACACCCTGTATACTTGAAAAATTATACAACTGTACAACATATAACTCAATAGTTGCAAAAGACGGAAAATCACTGCCATTCATAGCAATAAATATGAAATTGTGCGAATTTTAAATATCATTTGTATTTTGATTACTATCTTTCTTTGTTTGGATACTGCACTATTAATTTTGTATCTTATGCTAGACAGCTTTCTTTCTTATAAATTCTCTGATAAATATAACATGTTTTTAGAAAAAAATGCAGAGAAAGAAGGGCTAGGAGAAGTACTAACTCAATGGAGGAACAAATAAATAAACACGGGGGCAATAGCTGGGTTTTCAGCTAGTGCACGTATAAAACTAATACGTTAATCAATTATTCACTGCAAACTCGTTGTTGTGGTCTTCAGTCCGCAGACTGGTTTGATGCAGCTCTCCACGCTACCCTGACCTGTGCACACTTCCTTCTAATACTGAGGGATTCCTTGATGTCTCAGAATGTGTCCCCCAACAGATGCCAGAAACTTCTTTTCTCCCTAAATCTGTCGAGCACCTCCTCATTAGTTACGTGATCTACTCATCTAATCTTCATCATTTGTCTGTAACACCTCATTTCAGAAGCTTCTATCATATTTTTGTCTAAACTCCTTATCGTCCTCGTTTCACTCCCATACAAATGCTTTCAGAAAGGATTTCCTAACAATTAAACTAATATTGGATGTCAACAAATTTCGCTTCTTCGCTTTTCTGCCCTTAGCCATTCTGCATTTTATATCTTCTTTACTTCAGCCACCACAAGTTATCTCGCTACTCAAATAATAAACCTCTTCTACTACTTTTATTGTCACATTTCCCAATCTAATCCCATCAGTATCGCCTATTTTATGACACTGCAATCCATTAACAGGAGAGGCATTTTGTTGGTTGTCAACTACATCCACAGCTGAGTTTCACAATGTTGTTAAGAAAACTAAAACTACCATTTGCTAATGAAGTGCCAGGCAGCTCACAACTGGCAATGGGATATAAATGAAGCAAATCTGGTTCCAGTTTGTCCTGGACTCCTATATACCGGCCTATTAATCATAGTTGCAGGTTCTAAATCCAGAATGGCTAATAAGTTTTAAATAACGTGCTTAATTTTCTGGATGGAATTATGCAGCCCTTTAATTTAACTTATTACTATAGATTTTCTGTCTTCTATAAACCATGAAAGAAAGATGACTCAAGCAAGTCATGTCATACAACATGAAACACTTTACTACTAGCAGGCTGCTATTTGCTTTGGAAGACCCTTCATGCATTCATACATACTATATATATACATATATGTATTATAGTGGCAGCAATGGTGAGACAGTCGAGGGAGGGGGGTGGAGACATGAAGCTGCAGGAAGGGGCAGAAAAATCCTGCTGAGACTACATGGTGACAATTTCTATGAGCCTACATTAGACCCCTTCCAGACCAAAATCCTAGATTCACTACTAAATGCCAGTAAATGTATAAGGTATGATATGTAGAACGTTGGGTTTTCTTTCCTGGAGGATGATGTTAGACTGAAACCAATAAGAATAAATAGAAGTTAGGTAAACAGCACGGTTGACATGCATTTCATAAGATACTTTTCTGCTTCTGAAAGTTGCCTAATTATGTTGTGCTGCCATCCTCAGTTGCATGTAAGATTATGTTAAATGAATCGCTGATTCGAAAAAGGAAGAAAGTCCAATTTTAACAAAAATAACACTGAGATATACTTTTTCTTCCGCAGCTGTCCACTTATCGACTAATGGGATAGGGAAGAAACGACCGGCAATAATGCCGAAAGTACAGCCTGTGAAAGTTTTTAGTTGTTGGAACAGGGAAGAATGTTTGGACATTCTTCTGTTTTACAATCCCTGGTCTCAGCAGTAGCACCAGATGTCAGGCAAGGACATTTAAACACATTGTTTCAATTTTACTGTCATACATTATTCTCAGTGTAGTTACGTAAGTTTGTTGTCTGTAAACTCACATCATAATGAGTGGAAGTGAAAGTGATAATGAACAAGTACACCACAGAAAAAAAGTACGAATACGTCACGGAGAAACGCGAGAGAGAGATAGATCACTAGGAAAAGAATACGTAACTTCAAAACGTTTGGTCCTGCCAGTGAAACGGCCTGGTCCGTCGTGCAAGAAAGTTTTATTCGTGCATCTTGTGTTATCTGTATACATTTTACTGCAAAATATTTATGTGCTGCGTATTGTAGTAGTATACTGTATGATTTGTTTTATTGCAGTTGTTCCAAAATGTGCTTTGAACATTCAAAAGATGAGGATGAAAAGGAAAATATTACAAAATTGTAAGATGGTAAAACTAAAAAGGAGAAAAATCTGCATTTAATGGGACTGATAGAATATTCATCTGTTCAAAGGAGAAAGAGCAGAAAAGAACATCCATAATCTGAAAAACAATACTGCGTAGTTTTATTGCTACCACGAAGGGCAAGGTAATCGAGGTCCCAATGAAGTGTGTACTTTCCTCAACGACCACGTACAGGAACAGCTATCCGAATCAGTGAATGAACTACATGTGCGGCACCTGATGATTCTGGCAATGACTGGCAAATTTAAATGATTCATCATTATCACCCTTTACGTGGTCACGCCTTCCTCCCATGCTATAAGGAGTTTGCTGTAATAGGAGTGACATGACAAGAAGACACAATCTATTCCATCATACAGGATGTTGAAATGATAGCTAATTCAAGAAAAACACTGAATTCTTTTCCAAGTCAAGATTGTTAAACATCAAGATATCACTAACATTAAAGACTGGTGGCCACAACACTTAAAAAATCTTCATTTGCCCTAAATATTCAAACGAAGGAGAGGTTTTCACTCGCTAAATTCTGCCGTGGTGGATTAGCCGTGCTTACTCGAGCACTGTGCCGCGGTGCGCGCGGCCGTTCACCGTCGGGGTTCTAGTCCCCCCTCGGGCATGTGTATGTGTGTATGTGTTGTCCTTAGTTTAGTTGTAAGTTACGGATTGATAACCACGTAGTTGAGTCTGATAGATTTACTAACATTTGAACATTTTTTGCTAAATTCCGGCATTTGACCTACACACGTCAAAACCCAGGGTAGATCGTTTGTATGGAATGGGTAGATGGACTGCGTCACAATACATATAGGCTTTCTAATGGACGAAAAGTTCTTGATTATCCGAGAAATATGGCATACGGCAAGAAGATTCCTATTAATCACAAGAAAGTATAAGATGTTAATAAAGTAATAAAGTTCATTCCATCAGAGCATCATGAGTTTTTTAACAACATTCTTCAGTGGCCCACAAGAAATAATGTCCTATCTGAAGGAGAAGATTAGTATTTCCAGGAAACAAAGCTGTACAAGCTGCTGAAGAAGATTAAAAAGCATTAAAAATAGTTAATAAAAGAGTTTAATACTACATCAAAATAAATTATTGGTCTTAAGATGTTGGACTAAATTGACATCAGTATTATCAGATTGTAACATAAATGACAATAAACAGCAGTTTAAACCTATGTTACAGCGAATTTCTTTGCAAGCTACTGTCAAGAGAATAGATTATTGGAAAAAGGAAGAATGTCCACCAACTTTCAAAGGGGACCTGCTTCAAAAATATTTCTCGAAGGCATTCGAACGACTCGTCATTTAGTGCAGATAATTTAGTTCTACAAGTTTGTAATGGATCATAAAACTGTCGGAAAATATTTTAGGAGTTGACAAGTTTTTCTTAGTTTTCTCAAAACAGTGGTGTGTGGACTTTCTTCCTTTTTCCAATCACCGATTCAATTATTACTTTGGCTTTGTTAATCCTTTCATGCATATAACAATGATGTTAAAACAATACTTGTAGCCATGTTAAAACACACAAGAAAGAGAAATGATACAGAATTCCTTTTGTTACGTAGTCAGACAATCGTGTAACAGAAAAGATGGAAAGGAAATTTATTAGGAAAATCTTGGGACTACAAATTATAAAAGTACTCCTATTGGTTACAGAAATTATGAAGTAATAAATAAGTTAATGAAAAACAGAGTGCATATTAGCCACAATGAGAAAGAGGACAGTTGCATTCTGCAGAAACCTGTCTAGATGACCGAGTCAACTGCTTTCCATCAGTTGCTCTCATAAACAAATAACTGAATGAGTAATTCAACTGATGCATACATTTTTAGCCAAATGAGTTGATTGTTTTCCAGCAATTTAAATTACTTCATACTGAATGTGCTGTTCATTAGGTAGAATACACAAAAAGAGGTACAGAAAGTGATAAATGACACAATTTACATCTCCAAGACACGAGTCCCAAATTAGTGTAATCGAACAAGAACAACAACCTCTTTTTCTATATCACAATCCTCCTACAAGAAAACGAACAGAAAAGGACACAGGGGATGTGGCAAGTAACAATGAAACTAATTACAATATAAAGCACATACAACAACTCAGAGTAATGCAGATAATAACTTTCCAGTCTCAAATGATTACCTCTAGTAAGCTGCAGAATACAAGCAGATTCGGACTCATCAGACATAGATCAGAAATCCACATTGATATGTTTTATTTAATAAATACAGGAGTATTCTAAACAAGCGGCTTATTCGGGACATGAGAAAGTTAGGATTAAAGAGGCACAGACAAAACTCCAAAGGTACTTTGGCTAACAGCACATTATCTTACAAGTTCAATGAAAGCAGTAGAAGCACAATTCTCAAGTAAAACAATCGGGGGTTAGATTTTCAGAAATAATAACAAGACCACAATGCTATATGATGAATTAAACGAAATAACCTGTAAATGTTTCTACCACAGGTATACTATGGAAATATGTTATGACAAATAGTTGAAGTAGTTCAAGTCAATTCTGTAAGAAAACAAAACAGAATGTTCTGTTATGTAGGTACCACATAACTTACACAAATGATGCAATAAGAAAGAACACACAGACAATTGTACACGCAATAGAAAAACTAAGCCTAGCTTTTTCTGCAATTTAGGAAGAGATGAATAAACAACATGTATTTAAAATCTTACACCAAATTTGGCTAAAAATTTATGCATCAGTTGAATTACTCATTCAGTTATGTAATGTGTAATCAATTAAAGGTATCAAAAAGCAAAAGGTTTCCTTCGGATTGTCTGAGTAGCAAGACGTACATGAAAAATTTGCAAAACTGCTTACAGAAGGACTGCAGAGAGAAAACAGTTCCAAGCAACTATGAGATAATTATTTTCATTCACGAAAAAGAATATACTCAAGATATCAAACAGTACAAAACTACTTGTCTCCTATGCAAAATGTATGAGGAAACATCTCAGTCTACTGAGAAATATGAACGCCTGTACAATTGGAAGCAGCTGCTAAACATACCAGCATGCAGGAGACATAACCAGAATAATAATAAATACACTGCTCACTTGCAATCATTCAAAGTGAACAGATGATAGTAAAATAAATATTTAAGTGCCTCTGGAAAAAGGAACTAATGAGAAACTGCATCAGAGACATTGACAAGAATGTTCCTTATCTGAAAGAAAGAGTATCACTTTAAGTGTTAATAGGTTAAAAACATAAGTAGGACAAAAAGCTGTTAGAGGCCAGGAATGAACAGTATGAGGAGAGGAGAAAAAGGCACAACAATGATATGAGAATTTAAAGGAAGACCGATTAAAAAAATTATGAAGGTGTAAAACTGATACATACTTCTTATAAAATTGTAACAAAAACTAACATTACACAGATATAAAATACCGGTACATTATGTAGAAAATATATACTAACAAAAATAAGACAACTACTGCAACAAGTATTGGTTTGATTACACTATGTGTGGTGCAGTGTTAAGGATCAAAATTAATTCCAGGAGAGGAAAAAAAAAATCACAAAAGAAATGTTGACACAGAGAATATATATGTGCAGAATTTACAAGTTAGCCCCATTTCTGCTTCAATTATTCCTGGTTGTGAAAAAAAATAGGTACGTATAGGCCTACGCTGCATTGGCTTTTGAGGTTATTAGATTACACAGAAAACTAGTTTTGAAATAAAAAACGATTCTACCCCTAATCACACACTGATTAAGTTCACAGTTTGCACACTGGGAAACAGATCAACCTTTGTATCGTGGAAAACGGTATCACTACCAATCTATGTGTTCAATGGCAAATGGCACTGGCAGTAAATAAATGGAAAAAAAAGAAGCACTTAACTACCGAATATTGCATTTTTTTGTATGGTGTGCCAAAAACACTCAAACCTTTTTTTCTGGTTATGGAAACCAACATTGTTTCAGAATTGTAATGGGTATTGTTTCTCGTTGCAACTACAACAAGTTTCGTTTTATGCAACTTTAAGACATTCCAGTGGTCTGTAATGAGCTACATCGTACATACTGAAACACCCGATACCGCCCGTCAGATTGTACCCATGACGTCTGTGCCGCGGTTTACTAAAAGGAAGAAAAAACAAAAAACAACGTTTCGAAACAAAAATCATTTAATAAAACATTCCGTTACTCACAAAGAAACTTTCCTTTGCCACAGTGTCGTGGCAAGCGACTTCTGATACTTGGACGTGTGAACGTACAACGTACGTAAATTGTTCAGTTTGTTTTGAAAAAAGTGATGAAATATTCATAACAAAAGGAAAATGATCAATTTTTACAGTAATAAGACACACACGCCGACGTCAGGGGTCAAAGCTGGTGGGTTATATATCGTGCTTCAGTTGACCCGATAAATGCACAATTTATTTTGTTTCCTGACATCGAGAAATAGTTCTTTAGAAAATGTGTAGAATGTTGATTATTTTAATTACGGAATTTTCATCTTAGATTTTCACACTACATCAGGAAGCACCGATGTGTCGCACATTTCATAGCAAGAAGAAAAACCTGCCATGAAATGTTCAACATGTCGGAGCTTCATCATGTAAGGCCAAAATCTCTGTTGAAATTTCCGTGTTTATATAAGAAAAAAAATCAACATTCCAAAATCTCTGTTGAAATTTCCGTGTATATATAAGAAAAAAAAATCAACATTCCAAAATCTCTGTTGAAATTTCCGTGTATATATAAGGAAAAAATACAACATTCCGTACATTTTAATGAACTATTTTACAATCTAAGGAAACAATAAAATGTAGCTATCTTAATATTTGTCATTGCAGACGAATATCAATAAAACGAGATACATCTGGCGAATAGGATCGCGTGTTATTCTAGTAGCATAGGCCAAGACGGACAAAAAATACCCTTAATTATTGTACAGCAACTGCGGTCACTGTGATCACCAAATGAGGCATTTTTCAGAATTATTTGTTAATACTGTCTCGCAACTTCAAAATATAATACATACAATTCTTCGCTTAAGATTAGCATTTTTCCAGTTTGGCTCAACAAAAAACAATCCTGATGCAACAGTCAAATAAATGGGACATTTTCCTATCTTCTGCGAAATGAATTTGTAAACGTTGTGCCATTGTTAATCCTTTCAGTCCCACATAAAGAAATCAGCTTTGGAAACACTAAAATTCAGTGTTTTCTGTATTAATACAGTACAGTAAATATCAGAATGTGTGTTTTAAAATTTTTGGTCGAACTACTGATTTTTTATGTATTGTATTTCATGCACAACTGACCTTTGTATCGTGGTATTTTATTACTTGGACGTTATTTTGTTGATAGTTAACACTCAGATCAATAATCTTCGCCCAAAGCCGAGATAATTCACTGCTGCAATAAAATATAGGGAACCACACTCTCAGTCACGTACAGACGGCAACGCAACACAACCTCCAAGATGGAGGTAGAAGTGGCTATACACGCCGTACCAAGCGCCAAAATGTCGTACTAGAAGCATGTTGTTCATCAATAAAAATGCAACTTTAAGGACTGGTGCACAAAATACGGTAAAAATAAACTTTTAAAACGTTGTTGTCCGCGAACAACAATGGGAACGAAAGGGTTAAGACCACTAGCGATTTTTTGACCGGAGAAGTAAAGAGAGAACCAGTGCTTGGATGATTAACAGCCATCAGTCACATCTCTAGATTCCGTCACTGTGTGATCACAACAATGTTGTAAACTGTACTGTAAAACACCGATATTGGTCACACACTGACCGATTTGCGACTGTTTGTTCAATATTATAAACATATGGTAACACTGAGCACGTGGATTCAATATGGAATCGAATTTTATGGAACCAGTAGGGGAAAAAAAAGTAGTTACCTGTATGAACGTACTGAGTGGCGGAATCCTAGCGATGACCTGGAAGTGTGCAAGAGATGTCCTTGTGAGGCCGTTTGAAAACTTTCTGCTCTGAACCGTTACACCTTACCACCACAGATACACTAAAGGAGTCGTTCGGCAGCTGTGACCCCGAAGAAAGTTCTAGGGTGGCACAGGGGAATCCCCAACCTGTGCTGTGGGATGCGGACAGGCAACCAAGTGTTTTATTATACCTTACGGTAATATAGGTAATATCAGAACAAAAGTCTGAATCGGCTATTTCTTTTAAAAATCATTAATAGTTTTTCTTTGTCGGTTTTCAGAAGTTCTTTTGTTGGCTCCCGCCATGCATTCCAGTACCACGTAATTCCCAGTAGTTTCGGCAGGCTCCGCGCGGCGCGCTGCTGTCGGCTGTGCTGTTAACTTCAGCTACCAGATGGCCTCAGCGTCTGTATTCCCGCGCCGTGAGTTCTCTGCGTTGGAACGACTCCAGCCACAACAAAACTCAGCAATATTACGGTATTACGACACGCTTCCTTGCATTTTTCCCCTTCTCTATCACTGCAGAATGTCGTGTTACTAGAGCTGTGAGAGTAACGAAAAGATGCGTATCCGTTAGTAAAAGAAACAGCACTCGTTACAAACGTATCGTTATTCGTTACTCTCGTTATCAGTGCCACCCAGAAATGTCTTTGAAACCGTGAACAAATTAACTGTTACTGTTAATCTATATCTATAAATGTGAATGTCTGTTCGGTGTACGTTTATCACGTGTGAACCACAAGACATAAAGAGCTACAAATTTGTACAGTTACTAATGTCTACCCGGGGAAGGCTTTACGCACGGTTTTATGGCGATCGGATAGCTTTTTATCTATATATATTAACGTGAATGTCTGTTCGGTGTACGCTTATCACGTCCGAACGACAAGACGCAGAGTCTTAAATACTGGACAGTTACTAATTTATACCTGAGGAAGGTTTTAGGCACGGTTTTATAAAGATCTGATAGATATTTAGTAATTTGAAGAATATAACGCGAAATGCGGAACAATAATTACTCTTTGAAAATTATATTTACTCATTGAAAATGGTTTTATTGGTTGCATTGTTGCTTGAGGGTTGATAATGATAAAAGGGTGGAGTACACTGGGATGGAAAGTTATCAGTGTAAAATTCTACATGTGTGTGTCTTAATATTTCGCTCCGCAGCGAAAACTACGGAACGCAAACGAATGGAGAACGCAAACGAATGGTCCGTGTGTAATTGTTGTCCGAAGTCTCCCGCTGTACACCATAACAGTTCCATGCCGATAGCTATAAGGGGGTGGAAGATATGGTGCTTGAAAGTCGTCAAATTATTAAAAAAATTCGGGCTGAAGGCCAGCGATGACTTTTGCGACTCTATAACAAGGAGGTTACATACAGCGAAACGTGATGCCACGTACCATATCTTTGGTCTATGCGGGCTGCAGTGTCTTCAGCTCTTTCTCTGTAAGGATAATCATTCGAATGAGGAAATATAAGAATGAATAAATAAAGCAGTAAGAAAGAAATATTTTAATACATCTCTTTAAAAAACAGAGGTGACGGTTCGCACATTATCTATCATAATCAACCATCACGCGAGTGAATCTGCAGGTTTAAGCTAGTATTACTTTAAAATTTAAATTTGCCACATAGACACTGTATGCCTGCTTTTTCAGGAAATTATACTACTGAGGCAAGGATCAGTACAGTCTAATTGCCACATCATTAAAATACAATTGTCATAAAAATACAATAAAACCTATGTTTGCGTTAAAAGCTAAAGTTAAACCTGCAAACATGGGCCAAGAAGTTTAATCCAAAATGTTTAAAAACGAAAATAACCATCTTAAATCGTAGAGCTACACCATATGCACATAAAGTTCGCCATGGATGCATATATGAATTACTCATCTCATAAAAAAAAGGTTGTATCACATAATATATGCATTCTCCGTACTGAATTTTGGTACAGAGCTCGTATCGATACGGTAGATGAGGGGGATAGAACCCCCCCCCCCCCCCCAGAACCCTAACGTGGCAAAAAGACCCAGAAAACTTGAGTTTGTCCTGTAACTTGTTATGATACAGATTCAGATTAGTTTTTCGTTCCGATCGTCGTGGATGTGGAACATGTCAAGAAACAAAATTTACAAGTTGAATAATAGATAATACTAATAATACAGATACATACTTTTAAGTTTTTTTTTAGCTGTTGTTGTTGTTATGGTCTTCAGTCCGGGGACTGGTTTGATGCAGCTCTCCACCCTACTCTATCCTGAGCAAGCCTTTTCATCTCCTCATAAGAACGACAACCCACATCCACTTGAATCTGCTTACTATACGCATCTCTTGGTCTCCCTCTGCGATTTTTACCCCACACACTTCCCTCCAATGCTAAATTTACGATTTCTCGATGTCTAAGAATGTGTCCTACCAAGCGATCCCTTCTTTTAGTCAGGGTATGCCGAAAATTCCTTTTCTCACCAATTCTGTTCAGTACCTCTTCATTAGTTATGCGATCTACCCACCTAATCTTCAGCATTCTTCTGTAGCACCACATTTCAAAAGCCTCTATTCTCTTCCTGTCCGCACTGCTTATCGTCCATGTTTCTAATAACTGCGGTCTGGCTTTTGTACAAGTTGTAGATAACTCTCCTTTCCCTGTATTTTACCCCTGCTGACTTGAGAATTTGAAAGAGTGTATTCCAGTCAACATTGTCAAATGCTTTCTCCAAATCTACAAAAGCCAAAAATGTAGGTTTGCCTTTCCTTAATCTATCTTCTAAGACAAGACGTAAAGTGAGTATTGCCTCCCGGGTTCCTACGTTCCTCCTGAATCCAAACTGAGCTTCCCCGAGGTCGGCTTCTACCAGCTTTTCCAGTCTCCTGTAGATAATTCGTGTTAAAATTTTACAACCATGACTTATCAAACTGATGGTTCTGTAATATTCACACCTGTCTGCGATTGATTTCTTTGGAATGGGGATTATTAGATTTTTCTTAAAGTCTGAGGGTATTTCGCCTGTCTCATACATCCTACACACTAGTTCAAATAGTTTTGTCATGACTGGCTCTCCCAGAGACTTCAGTAGCTCTGAGGGTATGTCATCTATTCCTGGGGCCTTGTTCCTACCTAGGTCTTTCAGGGCTCTGTCAAATTCATCTCTCAGTATACTATCTCCTATTTCATCTTGATCTACTTCCTCTTCCCTTTCTACAACATCGTCTCTAAGTTCATTTCCTTTGTAGAGCTGCTCTATGTACTCTTTCCACCTTTCAGCTTTCCCCTCTTTGCTGAGAACTGGTTTCCCATCTGAGTTCTTGATATTCGTAGAGTTGCTTTTCTTGTCCCCAAATGTCTCTTTTATTTTCCTGTAGGCGGTATCTACTTTTCCCCTTGCTATACATTCTTCTACAGATTTGCATTTGGCTTCTAGCCACTCCTGCTTAGCCATTTTGCACTTCCTGTCAATCTCATTTTTTAGTCGTCTGTACTCCATTTTGCCTGTTTCATTTACTGCATTTTTATATTTTCTCCTTTCATCAATTAAATTTAGTATTTCCTGTGATATCCAAGGATTTTTGTAGGTCTTGCCTTTCTACCTATTTTGTCCTCTGCTGCCTTCACTATTTCATATCTCAATGCTACCCATTCCTCTTCTACTGTTTTATTTCCCCCTGTTTCTGTCAATTGTTGCCTAAATCTCCCTCATAAATTCTCCAGAACTTCACGTTCCTTCAATTTATCTAGGTCCCATCTCCTTATTTTCCTACCTTTCTTGCAGTTTTTTCAGTTTCAGCCTACAGTTCATGACTAACAAGTTATGGTCAGAGTCTATATCTGCCCCTGGGTATGTCCTGCAGTTTATAACCTGGTTCCGGTACCTATGTCTTACCATTATAAAATCTATCTGATACCTTCCGGTGTCTCCTGGTCTCTTCCATGTATACAACCTTCTTTTGTGATTCTTAAACCACGTATTTGTTACGATTAAATCATGTTCCGTGCAAAATTCTACCAGGCGACTTCCTCTTTCATTCCTCCTGCCCAGTCCATATTCACCTACTATGTTTCCTTCTCTTCCTTTTCCTACTACCGAATTCCAGTCTCCCATCACAATTAAGTTTTCCTCTCCCTTAACTGTCTGAATAATTTCCTTTAGCTCCTCATATATTTCTTCGATCTCCTCATCATCAGCAGAGCTAGTTGGCATATAAACCTGTACTACTGTTGTCGGTGTCGGCTTCGTATCTATCTCGACAATGATAATGCGATCACTGTGCTGCTCCTAGTAGTTTACCCGCATTCCTATCTTCTTATTCATTATCAGTCCTACTCCTGTGATACCCCCAACTGATTTTGTATTTATAATCCTGTACTCACTTGACCAGAAATCCTGTTCATCCTGCCACCGAACTTCACTAATCCCCACTATATCTAACTTCCACCTATCCATTTCCCTTTTTAAATTTTCTAATTTTCCTACCCGATTAAGGGATCTAACATTCCACGCTCCGATCCGTAGAATGCCAGTATTGTCTTTCCTGATGACAACATCCTCCTGAGTAGTCCCCGCCCGGAGATCCGAATGGGGGACTATTTTACCTCCGGAATATTTTACCCGAGAGGATGCCATCATCATATGTTCATACAGTAGAGCTGCATGTCCTCGGGAAAAGTAACGGCTGTAGTTTCCCCTTGCTTTCAGCCGATCGCAGTAGCTGTGTGGCAAAGCCACATTAGCTGATGTTACAAGGCCAACTCAGTCAATCATCCAGACTGTTTCCCCTGTAACTACTGAAAAGGCTGCTGCCCCTCTTCAGGAACCACACGTTTGTCTGGCCTCTCCACAGATACCCCTCCGCTGTGGTTGCACCTACGGTACGGCTATCTGCATCGTTGAGGCACGCAAGCCTCCCCACCTCGGCAATGTCTGTGGTTCATGGGGGAGGTTTTTAGCTGATAATATAATAATACTAATATAGTATGAATACATGCATCATTTGGTACAATTTAGAAATTCACTAATGGATTAGAAGGAGTTGGCCACTAAAAAGTCTTTTAGGTTCCTCTTAAACTGATCTTTATTTGTAGCTAAATTTTTTATACTTGATGGTAATTTATGGAAAATGTGTGTTCCTGAGTAGTGGACCCCTTTTTGGACTAAAGTAAGTGATTTTAAGTCCTTGTGTACATCATTTTTATTCCTAGTATTGTATGTATGAACTGAGCTGTTTGTTGGGAAAAGGGATATATAATTTATGACAAATTTCATTAAGGAATAAATATACTAAGAGGCAGTAGTGAGTATACCCAGTTCTTTGAAGAGGCTTCTACAGGACGTCCGTGAATTTACTCCGCAAATAATACGTATTACACGTTTTTGGACTCTGAAGACTTTTGAATGACTTGAAGAGTTACCCCAAAATATTATACGTCGCCTTCATTTTCATACAAACAAATTATTTTACCTTAATTATTAAAAGGACAGGGTCTACTAATCTACTACGTTTGTGTTATTCTAAAACATTCAATATGCTTTCGAGTAACATAATTTTCTAAAACAACTGTATTAAAAAGTTTGTTTTAATTTGAATAAAATTTTGCTCGTCAAGCAGATCTATCCCCCCCCCCTCCACCCTACAAAGCTAAGTTCTAGTTACGCCACTGCGACTAAGGGAATGTATTCATGAGTAACGATTGAGTATTTCGTATCAGGCAAAGCATTCGTTGCTCAGTACCGAATACATACCGTTTGCTGCAGAGTACGCACTTAAACAGTGGGAGTGAAGAATAGCCGGTAAAATAGCTTCGTGGGTCTTGTAATTGGCTCATGTCGGAGACCGAAGAATACGAGGGTAAGTCAATTATTATCCGCAAAGTAGTTATATAATTTTATTGTAATAAAATACGAAACTTACAAGAACATCATTTTTCGACATAGTCTCCTTGCTTTTCAATGCACTTCGTCCATCGCTCTACAAACTTCCTTATGTCCTCATAAAAGAAGGTTTTCGGTTGAGCTGCGAGCCAGGAATGCACCGCTTCCTTCACTGCTTCGTCCGAGTCAAATCGACGGCCCCTTAATGCCTGTTTGAGTGGACCAAACAAGTGATAGAAGGGGCAAGATCGGGACTATATGGAGGATGATCCAGTACTTCGAATTTGAGTTTCTGGAGCGTTTCAGCAGTATGCGGACGGTCATTGTCGTGCAACAACACAACACCTTCTGACAGCAATCCTCGGCGTTTGCTTCGAATTGCAGGCTTTAGCCTGTCAGTAAGCATCTCACTGTAACGTACACTGTTTGTTGTTGTGCCCTTTCACTATAATGTTCCAGTACAGGACCTTGTGCATCCCAAATAACCGTAAGCATCAGTTTTCCTGCGGACGGTTGGGTCTTGAACTTTTTCTTGCACGGCGAATTTGGATGAATCCATTCCATACTCTGCCATTTACTCTCCGGCTCATAATGATAGATCCATGTTTCGTCACCAGTAATGATTCTGTCTAAGAAGTTGTCCCCTTCGTTACCATAGCGATCCAAATGTTTTTGCAGATGTCGAGACGCGTTTGCTTATGCAACTGTGTGAGTTTTTTTGGGACCCATCTTGCACAAGCTTTACGAAACCTAAGTCTGTTGTGAATAATTTCGTAGCCACAACCATGACTAAGTTGAAGACGATGAGCCACTTCATCAATAGTTAATCGTCTGTCTAAGAAAATCATTTCACGTGATCGCTCAATGGTTTCTTCATTTGTGGCGGTAAACGGTCGTCCGGCTCCTTCATCGTGCTTAACACTCGTGCGACCATTTCGGAATTTTTCAGTCCACTCGTACACACTTCGTTGTGGCAAAACACTGCTTCCGTACTGTACTGAAAGTCTTCTATGAATTTCGGCCCCTGATACACCTTCCGCCCACAAAAAACGTATCACTGAACGTCGCTCTTCTTTGGTGCAAACAGACAGCGGAGCAGCCATGATTAACAGCACGGCAGCGACAACGAAACTAACGTAGCAGCTTGAAAATTGCAAATATATAACAACAAATAAACAAAGCATGCGTCACCAACGTAAAACGACAGTACTACCAACATAAACAAAATATAACTAAATTGCGGATAATAATTGACTTACCCTCGATTTTGAGATTAATCACTTAATACTGGTTATTTAAATATTGTATGTACGCTTTCGCGGTTAACTTTCCAAGTCGTCAACCGTCTGACTAATAAACCTTTGATCGTTCGTCCTGCCTTTCTTTCAATACATTCAGTATCCCCTGTTAACCTTTCGGTATGGGCCCTTTCCACATGGAATACTCGCTCTCTCTCTCTCCTTTTATGGTAACCCATCCACGTGCTAGCCACGTCCGACAGCGCTTAACTGCTGTGATCTAACGTAAACCGATGTATCCACTGCGGCACGGCGGTTGGAAAGCCCACTAACCATCCCATAAAAATCGCGATTTTCTTGCCGATACATACATTATTTTGGCAAATGCGCTGAAAGTGTCTTTATTTATAGCGTCGTTTCGGCATATATCATCTTCAGATCAGAAAGGAACATACAAATGTTGGGTGCACCACAGACCAAAGATAACATAGACTGCGCGTTTCCCTATCTCTGGCGTGTTGTCGTTTGAAACCAACATCTAAAATGCCCTGAGTCACGTGACTGAGTTTTCGTCATTATGAACAACAGTTTTTCTCATTTACAGGTAAAATTTTGAGTTGATTTTAACAATAGGACGACTTCTATTATTTCTGTTACACGTTTGTAGTACGGTAACGCAATTTCTCCACCTTGCCATTATTAAAGCAGTCATTATCCTGTTACACGTGCCAGGGTGAAAAAGTATTGTCACTTCTTTTAACAAGCAACAGAATTACAGACACTCAGTATTGTGTTACGTAATGAATCTTTTACTGTTTCCGAACCGATGAATGTGATTATCGATGGAAAGATTATTTCAGCCGATCTTGAGTTTATATGTACACAAGTGTTTTTTCTGGTGCAGATCTGCTTTTAGTAACGTTATACAAAGCTAAAGATAATCCAGTCATTATAAAACCAGTTCTCGTTAGTGCATCGATGATTTCCTAACTACATTATTATTTAATGTAAATAGACCAATATTTTGCTACGATTACTTTTTGGCATCTCTGTATGTGAAAAAAGTCATAAAATATAAACGCTTGTATTGCGTCAAAATCTAACATAATGGACACCAACCGATTTAATCTATATCTATATATAAAAGGCTTGTGTGTGTACGTGCTGACAGATTTTTCTCCATGACCACATACTGCCACCCACTCATGGTTGTGGTGATAGATAGCCCTTGGTCTAATTATGTTAGTAACAGAGTTTGGTCGCGGTGCGTGGCAGTGGGTGAGTGTGACGAGCAAAAATTCGCAAAATATGCAATAAATACTCTTAGGAAAAGCTATATACTCTGTGATTGTACGGTATGAGTCAAAATCTGTTTATTCTTTCAATCGTCAGAGAATGCGGTCCTTTCAGACTTTAATAACGACGAGGAATATCAAATACGCATTTTTTTAAATAGATCTCGTTTCCGCCAACCCCACATTACCGACTATGAACAGAGACACAAAACAAAGATAAAAATCCAAATAGACTCAAAGATAAAAATACTCGTGGAACATTGATCACTGCCATGGAAGCGTGGTGGAAACACAGACATACATTAATGAATGTCTCGTAGGCCATAGATATTGATATGCCTGTGCCAGTAAGAAAAACTATGCGACGTAGTCTACTCATATCCCAGCAGCCTCCTGTGATAATGTTGGCAACAGATGTTGAATAACGAGAATCATGTGACATCGTCATAAGCCAATCGCGTGACACGCAAATATTTTGTCGTGAAATCAAGCATACAGCAGGAACAGCAGTAATTATCTACACTCTATGTGGTTTGGTCATCTTTTCAACAATTTCATATCGTGTTATTGATGTTGCCAACATAAAAACACGAGGCCGCCAGGACAGAAAGTAAAATTTTACCGAATCAGATAAATCCGTTGTTGTCACATCTCATTATGACCAGTACTTTCACGCGAAACTCTTTTGTATAGAGTCTCATGATTCACACAGTCTTACAATTCATTCCAAATTCCTATTCAAGAAGATATTTGTGAAAACTGTTACAAATCAATATTCGCACTTATCCAATATCGTTTTCAGAAATGTAATTTGCCAGCCGCTTTCGGCGCTGCTGTTGCAATGTGTAACAAAATTGAGAATAATGACATATAATATCAAATGTACAAAAAAGTTGAGGAAGCATCACTAAAAGGGCCATTTACACATACTCAGCCATCTTAACCGAACAAAAAAGGACCAAGATAAAGTCAGCGATTAGTAGGTTTTTCCCAATATCACGTGACATTTCCACCTTAATGTTGAGGGGACAAAATGTATTCTGCGCATCTGAATGCTTACTCCAGAGATATTTTTGCTCTCTGCTGCCACTAGAGATAATATAGCCACCAGTGATCTGTATAAAATAGAGATCAATGATAGCCACACATGCGAGCGACAAGCTCATCAGAATCCTCTGTGCTTTCATAATTTGTAATTACTTACTTATGGTGCGGACAACATTAAGATAGAGAAAGACGTCTTCTTTTGCAGAGACAATTGCACTTAGAGTTATAATGCGATTTCTGAATATATAGTTCTGTTACACAAGGTCGATTTCAACTTCGTGCTTTTCGAAGTAATCACTGCAGGACATGGGGTCATGTATTAGCTGAAAGAGTGGCCGATGCTTCTAACACAGTCAAGAAATTTCACTAGGAATACTATATTTAATGTAAAGTTCTATACAGACGATCAGCTTACTCCATACCTTCAACGATTACCCAGAGTTACATAATCACACATTGACACCACCATGACGTCTTATTTAAACAGACATCAACTGCTCTGTTGATTAAATTACGTCTTTCATCATTCGTCGAGTTTTCGATAATAGGGAGCACTGCATACAGAATAACTAAATTGTCCCTGGTGCAACACTGCAACATACTAATACTTCAGCATACACTTACTGTGAGAGATAAACAGTTTAATACTACTACACCATAGAACCAATACATGGCTCTGTTATTATTATTATTACTATTTCTCATCTCAACTATAGGAGTGTTTTCATAAGTTTACGCCAAACAAACAATTACACACCTTAGTCTTAACTTTATGAACACAACCTAACATTGAATTTATATCGTTCCGGGGTAATTTCACTTTTTGCACGAAAAACTTTATGAACATTCATCATTTTCAACAATGATTATTGCGTAAATGTGACATCTTGGCTAGGAGAACCGAGTTTGACAAAGCGATCCAACAAGGATTCTGTTTATGCTGACCTAGGTCTGGAGCCCTAAGAACCATGATATACACATGTCCCTCTTTAACAACCGTTGCGAAGCACGGGCGTATAAGCTAGTTTCCTATAAAAGCATGACATGTATTATTGAGGAATCGTAAGGAAACTATTGCTGCTTGTCAAACTAATATTTCGTACAGTATAAGCTACACACTAAAAGACTCGCAGTACAACAACAAGAATCATTCGTTAAAAATTGCAGTTCTGTTGCTCGTAAAAAAATCTGTCAATACGTTTCATCTATGCACGTATAAAAACTGTAAACGTCGCAATAATATTGGAAATTATGGAGCGATAACTACTATAAAAGCCTAATAAGAATAATACAAGACATTTTATTGTTACACTAAGCTTACTTTCCAGTACAAAGGATAAGAACTGCAACTTTCAGCTACATTTCCCATCACTCGTAATGATGAAAACGGTTTCCTGCCCCGAGTCACGTGACTCACATGTTGGTTTCAGTGTAATGACGTCACGCGCAGTCTAGATTATCTTTGGTCTATGGGATGCACAATGTCGAGTTCCAAAGAAATTTTCTGAGTAAAAATTAACAAATAATAAAATATTTTACAAGCTATTTAAAATGTTCACTCATCTAAAAATGCGATAAATAGTATGGCCTGCTGGCTGGAGTGGGCCATTTTATTAATACTCGAAATACCAGGCAATTTTCAGTAACATGTGGGGGGGTACTTTGTGCCCACCATAAAAATAAATAATATTCATTAATTTTTTTTGAATTACATTAATAACATACTTATGAAAGAACTATAAATGCAAAATAAGTATCTAGGACCTGAATATTTTTTTAAAACTATTTTCAATGATATATTTTGTATCTTTCACCTCCTTTGACACTTAAGTTTACTAAGTCTAATTACCTTGAGAAAAAATTTGTAGTAAAATCGTTATAGTACTATTGAAGTACACTTTACTATAATTCAAAAATATTACAAAAACTGGAAGTAATACACAGATACCTTAGGTACAAAACATAGTTTTGTGAGAATAATTATTCACCACTATCTTCGGAATCTGCTTCACACTTGGAATATACGACAGCTTTTTGCTGTGTTTACCACATGTGTATCTCTTACAATTGTTGCATATTATTGTCGTTTTGTTCACTTCGTTGTACTTTTCTGCTTTTGAACGGCTTTCACTGACACTCGAATGTCATCTACCTTTACCTCCATGAGCTTCCTTTGCACCGAAGTTCTGTTTGATTTTCCGTCTGAGAATTCCCTCAATACATGAAACTACAGGCTTCGGTAGTCCTACAGTATTTGTAGTCCTTTCGTCAATGTATGGTTTCGTGAGAAGTAGTCCCAGTTGCTTAAGAAAAGTCGTCGCTTATTAGGTTTTTCCTTATTCCAGTCTGGGAAGTTCAACAAAAAAAGTGTATTACTAGACTCTGGTATTACTATTTACCGCTGCTATGTCCACAAGAGTATATAAAAAAGACAGCCGCCACCTTCTCGTAGCCCTCTTAGTTGAATATTTCCTCACCATTTGATCTATCGTGTCAACGCCACTTTTAGTCTTTATTATAATATAAATTTATAAGTGGTTTCTTCTTAGTGTCACTAGCTGAACCAATTGCAGCGTCATAATGTTGAGATGATGGAAACAGCAGATTTCTTTTGGGTTTGTCACGGGGGGGGGGGGGGGGGCGTAAGAAACAATATTGTGATCGGAACATTTCCAGTACTGAAAGCAAATTTACTAGAATATAATTTGTTGTGTCCTTAGTGATCACACAGAAAGGTGGGTCCAGGTTGCAGGCCACAATCGGGAACTCTGAAGAATTTCTATAGACATAGAACCATTAGTCAGTAGTGTATTTTAGAATTAGTGCGATACATAAATACAAACAAGTACAGCAGCTATCCTAGTTAGAAACACGCGATGTATTCCGAGGAGTGCTGGTCGGCGTCCGAAGGTCTTCTGGCCTTCGCGTCTTCTGTCGTGGTGTCTTTAACTGCCAAGCAAGACGCTGGCGGCGCCCCCATCGGCTGTGGCTTCGCGGGGCGCTCTCTGTGGCGGCCCGAGAAGGTGATGTTGCCAACCTATCTCAGCTATCGATATAGCACCCCTCCCCCCCTCGGGAGCCATGGCCGGCGCGTCTCGGTACACTGGGCGCGGACGGCCGTGGGGAGAGGGAGCCGGGTGGAGACCACTGATGGAGCCCGGCGTCGGACTGCTAGCGGGGGACGCCCGGACCTCACCGCGAGCGCCCACCGTAAACCCCGCGAGGAAACCGGCGGCGGCGCGCGTCTCCACGTCCGGCCTGTGGCAGGTGTGAGGGACGCCCCACGAGGGCGTCTACTTCCATCGGGCGGACAACCGTCGAAGGAGCAGGCGCCGGACGGGAGGCGCCGACGGCGGCAGCTGTGGGACGTCCACATCCATAGGCTCCTGGGACGGAGGCGTGGCGGCCGCGCTCTGCTGCTGCTGCTGGTGCTGCTGCTTTTGTGACCTAATTATTTCCAGAGGGTATAGACTTTTTACGAATACTATATTGGGCTAAGAAGCCACACATAAAATCATAGTTTACATGTTGAGAGTTTAGCCTACGGGTAAAAAAAAAATCACACTGACGTGTTTTACGGCCCATTTTAGATTTGTATTTTTATCAGTTTTTTCAAACATTTTGGACAAAAATAATAATATAAATAATAAAAAATTAATTAATAAGAGTGTCTGAAACCCTTTTAGGAAAAAGATTTTTTGGGTAGTGGTAGCTTTCAAACCACTGACCTTCAGCGTCATAGTCCAACGTATTGCCTACTACGCTACAGATAACAGTTAAAACTTGCGTTCTTTAATCTCATACTATTGATGGCTGTTCTTAACTGATCCTAATATGCCATTTGTAGACACTAGATTATCATTTATCGTACGAAGAACGACGTGTTTTTGTTAACTCTTCAGTGCCCCATGGCTTTGAAATGACAACGTGTAAGTTACAATAAGCAAATCATCAAATACGCAACGCAAGATGGCGTATGCCAGAGAGAGTTCTGGGCGAGGAATGTCACGTGACATCTGCGAACGGCTGGTTTTCGTTAATTCAATGGAGGGTGTCAAAACTACGTTATTTTTGCAAATATCTCTCAAACGATAGGAGATATGAAAAAAAAAAAAAAAAAAAACATAAGAGAACAAAGTTGTAGAGAATTTTCTCCTCTTACAAATTCGTTTATTCAATTTTCGCGTCAGATGAATGGTTTATTTACAATTAAAATTACATTACAAACGGCTTTTTTGGTATTACTACCGTGTTTTTTGTCCGAAAAAATTGAAAAAGGAAGGTTCTGGTCTCTGGCGGCTTACAATTATGTCTGTAAAATTTTGTGCTGATCCGTGTTAAAAACAGGGAACACGTTATATTACAAACGGCTTTTTTTGGTATTACTACCGTATTTATGTCTGTAAAATTTGGTGCCGATCGGTTGAACGGTTCGACCTAAAAAGTGGGAACACGTTACAGACAGACAGACATTGTCAAATCGCCGTTATTTTTGCAAATATCTCTGAAACGATGCAAGATATGAAAAAAACATAATAGAGCGAAGTTGTAGAGAATTTTCCCCTCTACCAATTAGGTTATTCAATTTTCGTGTCAGATGAACGGTTCGTTTGCAATTACAATTATATTATAAACGGCGTTTTTTGTATTACTACCGTATTATCTGTCCGATAAATTTGAGAAAGGGAGGTTCTGGTCTCTGGTGACCTACAATCACGACTGTAAAATTTGGTGGTGATCGGTTGAACGGTTCGTCTTAAGAACAGGGAACACGTTTCGGACAGACAGACAGACATCCCAAAATAGCCGCTATATTTGTCTAATATATCTGAAACTATACGAGATATGAAAAAAACATAAGAGAGCAAAGTTGCAGAGAAGTTTCCCCTTTACAAATTCGGTTATTCAATTTTCGCGTCAGATGAATGGTTAAGCAGTTATTTTCATTAAAATTTCGAGCTGTCAAAAGACGATCGCAAAGGCCCACTTTTAGTGTTACTACCGTAACCTTAAGTGGGCCAAAATTATTGGGAACTATTGTTCCCACCAAACTTTGCAGTAGCTGGACTTGATAATTTAAAAAAAAAAAAAAATGTATACCTTAATTTTTTTAGTAAAAAAGCATCTTAAACATTTTATTTACTTTCGTATTAGTTCATATTATCCATTGAGTTCACTAAGGTGACGTACTATGGAACTTAGAGAAGCATGGTACTACACACAGAGGTACACAACAGTTGCTACACATTATTTTTGTCCTCTTTTCTCTGTTTTGGTGCTACATTGGCGACACCTTCTGTTTGTAGTACCTTTTTTTGGCAAATGCGTTCCAACTTTCGCCAGACGAACTTCATCTGGAACTCCTGACACGCCTCTTCCTGGCGTCTGAAAATGAACGGAAATTTCTCTTCTCTTACGACTTGAGAAGCCGCAGATGAGCCGCCTCGCCAAATGCAATCTAAACGTTAGCTGGTCTGCTTCTGAAACTTCCACATAATGTGGACAATGACGACTGCCGAATATACAAGAAAGAAAAATAGTCTCTGCCACCACTTCCATGAACGACGACCAACAGCATACCATTTTCGCATATTTTATTGTTGTCTGCCACAGCCAATGGACAGAATACTTCACTTCTGCTTCCATCTTTTGTTCAAAATTTACGAAGTATTTGGTGACTCAAAATCTTCACCAGAGTCAGCATCGACACCTGAGTCTTCTACATCTTCTTGTAAAACGTACAAAATTCTCAAAACCTCTTCTGGTATGAGTCCATGCGTTTTAAACAATAACTACAATGCCTATTGCACAGCCATACACAATGCACTTCACACACGTTTAGCGGGAAACTTAGTTCCTACTAACATAAGGTAAGGTAAAGCAGTCAACAATCCGAAGATTGGTTTGAACACCACAGTGCTTTACTAGGCACGGTCCTGTTTGGAGGTGGTATGCCGTTGCCTTCCTCCGACCTTTGAACTGACTTACCCAGCCAGTTATAGGGGGACGTACAGTTTAACGTGGGTTCCGAACCACGGCGCTAGTCGGTATTTTTCACATCAACACTGCCAGAGGTGAAAGAAGTGGAAAGTGACAGATAAAAGTCCTAGAACCTGGCGGGGATCGAACCCGCGACCTTTGGATTTGTGGTCTGGCACTCTGCCACTGTGCAACCGAGGCGCACTCTCTTGTAATATTTATGTAATTCTTATTGATATCCAGCAAATGTACAGGAATAATATATCCCCTGTAAGTAGACAAATACAACGCAAGTCACTTCACACGCAAAAGGAAAACACACTTAAAAAAAAAAAAACAAAAAAAAAAAAACGCTGTTATGGTCTAAACAGTGGCTTGTTTTCCCGCGAAAACTGCGCTTCTGCAATGACTAACTAACACTGTAGAAATACCACCACATCAGCCCGCCTGTTGAAAAGCTATAGTTCCCACTGGTCACTACAGCGTTAAACAAGGATGATAAACAGTTCAGATAGGAGAAGGATAGGGCGTTTCAAATGCGGTGCTACAGAAGAATGCCGAAGATAGAAGATTAAGTGGGTAGATAGCATAACTAATGAGGAGATAGTTAGCAGAATGGTTAGAAAAGGAAGCTTTGGAATACTTCGACTGAAATAAGGGATCGACCTGTAGGAAACATCAATGAATCGTCAATGTGGAACTGGAGGGAACTGTGTGGGGTAGAAATCGCAGAGGGAGGCCAAGACGAATATAGTAAGAAGGTACAACTAGAAAATGTGCAAATGTTTGTAGAGCTTATGGGACTTAACTACGGGGTCATCAGTCCCTAAACTTACAAACTACTTACGAACTAGCTAACACTAACGACGGCACAAATATCCACGCCCGAGGGGGGGGGGGGGTTCGAACTCCCTAGTGGCCGTGCAGACCGGACTGAAGACCATAGTAACATGGCAAATTAACGACTTAAGTGTAGGCTTGTTGTTAGCGAGCTGTGTCGTGATTGGTCCTGCAGCTGTTGCAGCCTGCAGCCCCTGGCCCTGCGCCTGCGCCCTCGGCCGCTGGCCGCCTGGTGCACCCACCCTGCTGCTGCATGAGTCACCAGTCAGTGCCGGAGCAGCCCCCCACCCCCCACCCTCCACTAGGGGCGCTGGCTGCGCGGCCACAGCGGAGGTCCAGACAGCTGTGCCGGGGCGCCTGGACGCCGACACTTGCGGCCCAGAGGGCGCCTCAGCGCCTGCAGTCACTTCTCCTCTGCCAGAGCCCGCGCGGACGTCGGCAGCCTAGTCCGGCACTGCGCTCCGTTCCTCGAGCAGGTGCGAAGGCTGAGATTGCCACCAACTGTACCCTACTGGACTGCTCTGCACTGGAGGTCTGCAAATCGCCGCTTTCGCTCGCTCGTGCTCGGTCGAGCGCGCAACGCTCGGCGGTGGCGCGCCGAGTGTGTTCGCTCGCAGCGAGCAGCGAGCGTGTTGACACTCGAACCAGGCTGCGTGGGGCGGGGCGGGCAGAGGCAACGTCGCACAGCGTGGTGCTGCCGCTGTACTCACGAGGAAACCTACCCAAGTGGCACTCTCCGATTTTTATGAAATTTGCATATGTTATAATACATGGAAAACTATGGGACACGTATTTTTTTAGCGCTGGAGAAACATATTTAAGGGGTGAAAATGTCCCTCCAAAATTGGGGCTAAAATAGAAAAATGGCGATAAGAGAGATTGGTGAAACTATTGTAATGATTTTTAGTATGAATGTATCTCTTGATAAAAGACAAATTTCATAGATTCAACTTCGATTAAATCGAAACAATTTTTTGAGCACCAAAAATTGGTCACTTTATGGGTAGCTGTCCCCCTAATTCTCATTCCCCCTGCAATGTACCTAGGCCGATCTCTTATCCAGCCATTCCGAAAACATGCAGTTCATTCTTTTGGCTGGTGCAACCGGATGACATACTACAGACGGCCCTAAATAAACATAATACAGATATCATTGAAACAGCAGGAGCACCACATATTTGTACAGCTGTGTGAAGTAAACAATTGCAACAAGAGGATTTAAAACAGGTACCGGATATATGAGCATTAGACCGGCATATGACCCTGACGACGGAGGAAAGCGCGGATTCTATATATTGCACAAAAGCTTGCCTGCGTTCTTTATTATGCAGATAAGAAGGACGACAGTGGCAGTGGGGGACATATGAATGTTGCAATTGGAAAAATTCCCGTTAAGGACTCTCTCGGGAAAGGCAGAGGCGCAGCAACACGCACGGTGCCAAAATGCTACGGGAATATCTATTAACGGGGTGCAACAGAGAGAGATGCACAAACATAACCTAACGGGTGTACATCAATATCGCGTATTTAATATCAATATAAAAGACGGACAAAGTATTCCAGACTTGAGAGTGATAAGAGGAATGGATATAAAATACAATCATTTCCTCGTTAAGACGGCAAGTAACACCTACCACTAAACAGGAACTAACAGTCCACAAAATGGAAACAAGAAAGAAAGAATGATCATGGGTAGCTCATTTAGTAAATGACCTTAGCACGGAAACTTTATATTAATCTCGTGTAATAACTTGCAATAGAAATTTCGCAGTCAGGATGTATTCTCTAGCGTCTGCTTTGCTCCCGACACTCGCCTTGTACTCCAGTGGCGCGGCGGTGGGCTACCGAGTGGCGAGCGGACAGTGTGGACGGTCGGGCCGGTCGAGCGTGCAGGAGGTCGAGCGCAGCCACACGCCTTGCCGCAAGCTGCAGCGCCGACACCTGCCGGACTGCCACAGAACGACGTGTATCTGGCGGTTCGAGCGAGCAGCCGGGCGAGCTGCAGACCTCTAGTCAGCACCGTCTCTCCAGAAGGTTCCTGAAGAGAATGTGCACTTAAAGTTTGACACGAGGATGGGTCCATTCGCAACCGACACTACAAAGCAGGGGTCTGCAGCTGTCGGTGGGGCCGAAACGCTTTCAGCCGGTGGTGAATTTCACTTACGTTCTGAAGACTGTCCCACACAGTTGATGATGGTATTGTCGATGAGCTGAAGGCACTGTTTGGAGTCATCAAAGGCACCAGTGCTTCCAGTCCAACATCAGCTACTGTGACTGCTGCCGCCACTTCATATGTGACCCTGCCTCCTTCCTTACAAAACAGTACTGTTTCCGCTGCAGTACCTACAAGTAAAGTGCCTGCCATTACATCCGGTTTTTCACCTCCCACACCAATCACACCCCTTCCAAATATATCTGTAGTGAAGAATGAAACTTTCACTCTGCAGCGGAGTGTGCTCTGATATGAAACTTCCTGGCAGATTAAAATTGTGTGCCGGAACCGGGACTCGAACCTGGGACCTTTGCCTTTCGCGGGCAAGCGCTCTACCACTGAGCTATCCCGACACGACTCACCTTGCCGCCCCACAGAGTGCAGAGTGAAACTTTCACTCTGGAAACATCCCTTAGGCTGTGGCTAAGCCATGTCTCCACCATATCCTTTCTTCCAGGAGTGCTAGTCTTGCGTGTTTTGCAGGAGAGCTTCTGTGAAGTTTGGAAAGTAGGAGGTGAGGTACTGGCGGAAGTAAAGTTGTGAGGCGGCATCGTGAGTCGTGTCGGGGTAGCTCAGTCGGTAGAGCGCTTGCCCCCGAAAGGCAAAGGTCCCAGGTTCGAGTCCCGCATCCGGCACACAATTTTAATCTGCCAGGAAGTTTCATATCTGTAGTGGCTACATCCACTACACGTGCATTTCTACCAACTGATGCCTCGAGTACGATACCTGTCAATGCATTCCTGAATAGAACCAATACAACAAAGCATACTTATCGTCCCACACTACCGACACTCCTTGCAAACGCGGTGCCGGTAGTGACCACATCTGCAAGTACATCACTTCCAGCAAACGCCTCTGGTGTGATACCAGTCGATCCACTCCTCAGTTCACCCAAACTTAGCAGCAGGACTGCTCCTGCTAAGCAGAACGTAACAAGTCCCACTCACCCCCTGGCCAGTTTCAGTGCAGCTACCGCAGCTGCCAGCGGCACACAAACGCCACCCACGAAGCAGAATGCCGGTGAGGCGGCCCCCGGCCCGCGCCCGCAGCTTGGCGAGGCGCTCTCCGCTCTGCTGCACAGCGCCGACAGCGCCGACGGACGCAGCGCACGTCCAGGAGGAAGACAGTCAAGTGCTCACACCTCCAAAGCCACCGGACGTTCCCAAGTCACAGAAAGTGAGCTCTGACAAGAGCACGTCGATGAACACTGCTGATACAGACTGTCATTGTTGCTTTCTTCACTTTGTTGACCCACACTATTGTGTAATATGTCCACAGACCTGATGATGTGTGATACACAGCAGTGACGTAGCCAGGATACTGTCAAGGAGGAGGGGGGGGGGGGGTCCGAATGGTTAAAGAGAAATTTACAAAGGCTCATTTTATAAATTTATTCTAAAAACAAACTTTGGCTAACATATTTTTTATATTTTATGCACATAGTTTGCGTTTGTAAGACCTTCTTACAAATACTGCAATATTTTATATACAAAATTGAGGGAAACGTTTCTTAAAAAATTGTTTCAATATATGCCACCAGAACCTTAAGTTGTTACTGCAAACGAAGTCATGTTATCAGAGTGAGAAGTGTTTCTTTCTCTGTGTTTGAACACTGACAACGACACGGTTGCACGTCTCCAAGCTCTCTGCCTGTCAGCCGCCACTGTACCTGTATAGGGGTTTCCAAAATCTGCGTTAATTTCTGCATCAGTATAAATACCTTGCTTATTATTGATTTAAGAAGCGGAAGTCTATAATTTTATTTCCAAGATTATTGGTTCTTTTACTCTTATTGGCATTGCAACGTATCCGTCCTCTAGATAAAAGATTACTCTCAAACCTAACTTTAAAAAATATTACACATACACTGAGTGAGGTGCCTTATGATATACAGAAATGTTGTCACTCCAAATAACGACTCCAGTGCTGTAAATACATAAATAAGCAATTAAAGTAGTACGTATTTTAACTCACCATAACGCTAGTGGACAAATGAAAGTCGGTTTTTCTCTTTTTTCTTATTATGAACTTACTCTTAATTGGAAACTCAACAACACAAAAGAAATAAACGGCAGCGGCAGAATTCCACTGTAGTGCTTAACTCAGCAATAATGGAGTAAGGCCAACAATGGACAACGGCTAAATGAGGACTGGGCAACAGCCGATGCTGTTATCGATGTATCGATAATTAAAATCTATGGATGGCTTTGTTGACTGTCGATAGCGCGTATCCCTATTTCGCCGTATGACTGATAACAATATCATTCTGTTTCACTACACGGTAGCTGGGCCGTGCGTATTTCATTTAGTCCCTTCGGAGGTTTGAGTCCAGCATCGAGCATGTGTGTGTGTGTGTGCGTGTGTGTGTGTTTGTGTTGTCCTTAGCATGATATGTGATAGAGGGATCCGGAACACCAAGAACCCCTCCCCCCTTCGGCTACGTCCTTGTAGATAGTATGTTATGTCTTTCCAGCCGCGGTGGAGTAGCCGAGCGCTCCAAAGCGTCTCGCTGCGGAGCGCGCGGTTGCTCGCCGTGGAGGTTCGAGTCCTCCCTGGGGCATGGGTGTGTGTCTTTGTCCGTAGGTTTGTTGACCTAGGTTTAAGTAGTTTGTAAGCTACGGACTGATGACCACGCAGTTTGGTCCGATAGATTTACAAACATTGGAACATTTGTTTTGAAAGTGTTTCTATCACCCACCTCCATATCATTGCCTTTATTCATTTTTACTGCCTTTGAAATACAAATGTAGGTGTACTTCACTGAAGGACATCATGGAGTCTAATATTTCCTTTTATGGATTCATATATCCATAACAATTACTGCAGCTAATTATCATGAAGTTACATGAATGAAATTCCAAGTTCCTAGCAAAGACCCTGTAGTTGACACATGATATCAGTTGCATAAACTTAAGAGCCTTGTATCTTAAACGAGCCGTATAATAACCAGTGGCACGCTCTAACAGCACCGGCACTAAGGCTCCTATAAACCCGGACTGAACTGTCCGCCATCTGTAGGAGTCGCCACGTTCCGGATGAAGCTCACGCGTTATCTCACGTTTCATTCAAATCGCTCACACTCGCAAACTACGGTATGAACCTGCAATTTTCATGGATATATTCGTAAAGGACTACACTACATTTCCATTTTAGTTTCATTTGCGGTAATAGTTTATTAAGAGGATATACTGTCCGTTTACGAAACATGCACTTGCTGACGACGTTACGGAATTTTCGACATGCGAGGAACTTTTACGTGTCCTACGCTGGGAAATACCAAAAAGGTCATTCTGAACGTGCTTACGAACACCGTACCATAGAAATTCAGAAAAATATCAAGACATTGTTTCACAACTGACAAAAAATTTGGTAACTGAATATCCATAACGACTCAAGGACCCCCTTTTTTCATGAAACATATCTTCGAAAGCTCGAAATTTTATCAAGAATTGACGCGGCAAGAAGTCCGTGAAAGTTTTACACAGAAGTGTCGCCTTGAAAGACTTGGTACTCAGGTAGTTTCTGCTTCCAGTCTTGACTTTATCAAAGCCGTGACTCCTGTTTCTTGTAAATATCGCCAAGAAAACAAGGACGAGAACGGCTATCGGGCGATTCTAATATAAAATCTCTGGCATATTTGTAACCGTCAGGTGAGCGGCACTGCTGAATTACACTGTCATACTCACCCCACTGAGGTGCTTTGTTCATTTGCTCCAGTAACAACTCCGTTTTAGGCATTTTAATATCTTCTCATATTAACAGTAACAGATTTTTATGTAGCTCTGACAAAACGCGAATTTTATGTTCTTCACAGTCTAGTTTCTTGTTTACTCTCCAAGTTCCAGTTTTCTGAGACTAAGTTTTTTTTCCAAGGCTTTAATCTTGGAAAGCATCTCGTCTGCTACTTCAACTCCAGCTCATGTAAAAGTATTCAACACAGTTGTGTGGGTTACTTCCTTGTAGTTAGCACTTCTTTTGTGCTTACGACACACCTGATAATATCCGGTCTACTTTTCAGTTTCTCACCTTGATACTTTTTTTCTTCCTTTACTGATTCTTTTATGCCCGTGCGTGTAGGCTGGCAGCAGCTTCTTACAAAACATGGTTAATTAGAATACTAAAGTACAACAGGAGATGATAAACTCAGGATTAAAATATGGGAAAGGTGATAAAATGGTGAATAAAATACAATAAAATAACTACTTTAAAACCGTACACATCTACTATCTGTATATATAAAAATGAATTTCTGTTCGTTAGTTTCGCTAAAAATCCAGAACTGCTGAACTGATTTCGCTCATTTTAGTCTTGAAATATAGTCCAGGGAAGATTTAAACGGTGATAAAATATGGAAAAGAGGAAAATCGGGCAAAATTGAAATAGCTTGTTCCAGTGAGCTGTCGATACCGTTCGTCCAATTACGATAAAATTTTGTACATTTCATGCTGAAAGCAAGAGGAAGGTTCGCATCAAATAAAAATTTGAAAAGTCGCCTGGAAGGTAGAAAAATTTAGGAAAAACCGAAAGCGATTTTTTTTTCTATGAATGAGAATCAATTGCCACATGGTTGTAGGAGCATCACTTGAGTACGTCTTGACAGGACAATGTTTGTATGAAATAAATTTTTTGGAAAATCTACCGGGAAATTGGAATATTTGAGAAAAATTGAAAAGGCGTTTTTCTTTAATGTGTTTTTGATTGAATTTAGCACTATAACTTTCTTTTCGCACAATGGAGAGGGGTAATTCTTTTTTTGTTTTTCATTGTGGTCTTGGAAAAGTTTTCAGTAAAAAAATAGGGACAGTTAAAAAGGAAAGTCGCAAAATTCGAACCAAGTACCTTTTTTCAATGTATTGTAGAAAGATATAAAACAGCTAAGATCGCTGACCATCAATTTATATTTAAGATGACCGGTTTCGCTGGACTATGTCAGCATCATCTGGTCCAATAAAATCATTTTACCAGGCCATAATCTTGTAATGTCAATTAGTTGCTATATAGCATAATTTACAGTACGTAGGTGCACTATGTCATTATAATAAAACATAATTGAATTATGATGCTATATAACTGATTGACATTACAAGAGCATGGCCTTTTAAAATGATTTTATTGGACCAGATGATGTTGACATAGTTCAGCGAAACCGGTCATCTTAAATAAAAATTGATGATCATCGATCTTGGCTTTTTTATATCTTTCTACAATATCATAATTGGATCGCCTCCTAGCAAACTCAATTTTTCAATGTGTTTCTAAATGCACTCAACAATATTAGCTTGCTAAGAACACGGTTGCATTCCTTCAGTATTCACCTGTATACGTGAAAAATTTGTTTATTTCCCTACCCTAATTGGTTCAAATGACAAAGTAATTAAGTCTTCCGGGTTATGTGGTCGTGGTGGAAGAAACGTACCTGCTGCTGACGTTTCGTCCAGAGTTGCAGTGGACATCCACCTCGACCACATAAGCCCGAAGAGTCAACAGCAATTATTTCAGCCGGTCGTGAAAGCCGTCACTGCACGAAAGTAACTGAGGCGAGCGCCACTTGAAGACCTACGCATTTATCGGCCCAACCAAGATGGCTGCCGGACTTGACTGCCTGTACGCTTATGTAGGCGGTATGACCTCTCCGAGTTATTCTGTGCTCGCTGGTACCTACTGTACATTTTTTTTTCTATTATCATTTACACAATCACGATCTATTTTAAAGTGTTTGTTGATGTCATGTTTTGTCACTACCTATTAATTATTATGTACATTTATATTCACAATCATTGTTTTGCCCTAAAAGACTGTGAAATGTAGTATTAAGGAAATTAAACTTTTTGCTTGTCAAACTCGCCTTTTTTTATTAATTTATTAATTTGTATTATTTACCATTTAAAAAACTGAGAAATTGAAAATGTAATAAAAAAAAGAACTTTCTAGCGTTTATATATCACGAAGTGGTTGAAATAATACTGGAAAATAAATAAATAAAAACATAGGGAAAGAGGAACAATGTGTAACTAATATTCTTGACTGTATGTAAGTACTGAAACAGTAGTTATATTTGTTTCAAGCGTCTGTAACATGTGTCCCTATCATATTTCTCTCTTGGTGAATCATTTTGCTTTGGCTGTCTGCGTGAAAAAGTTCAATAAAGGTTTGAAACTATGTTTAAAGTTGGTTGCAAGTCGCTAAGTACTGTCATTCTCATACAGTGTGGCAGTTTATTGAACTATTTTGTTTACAACGTTGTATCTCCTGAACCATGTGTCGTATGGGGTTAATACTCCTACAGCAATTGTTACCTCACGACAAGGAAGATGTGCACCAAATTTGGTCAAAATCGGTCCAGTGATTTAGAAAATGTACAACACTGTTGTTTGATGCAGCAGTTTTCCGCTTTACTTGTTGGTTATGGCGTCATATCTCGTGAACAATGTATTGTACGTGATCCTAACACTTACTGCGACTGTCTTCATGGATTGAAGCTTACGTGTGCAAAATTTCATAAACATTGGAAGAAAACCGTAGATTTTTATACAATATGTACACACAAACACATAAACATACGGACACTCTGCTTTATTATAAAGATTATTGTACGATACCCAAAGGAAAGTTCATATTGCTTAAGATTTAAATTTACCGTTGGCAATAAGTCCTGCTTGGTTGTCAGCTGATATGAAAACAGTTTTTGACGAATGTATACTTCTGGTAATAATTTTTGACTGTCAAACATGGGCATCAAATGAGTTTATCGTTAGGAAGCTATTAGTAAGTCCAAATGGAAATATGGCCATTGTATTACACAAAGAAAGAAAGCAGTTAAGATTAAAGATACAACAATGGTCACTGACATAATGGAGACAGTGAATACATTGAAATGGAAGTGGGCTGCTCATGTTGGTTGAACAATAGGTGCCGCGGCGGAGCGGCCGAGCGCATTGAGGCGCTATGCTACGATGCGCGAGGCCGCTTCCCGTCGGGGGTTCGAATCCCCCCTCGGGCAGGGATGTATGTGTCGTCGTTAGTATAAGGTAGTTGATAAGTAGTTTGTAAGTTTAGGTACTGATGACCCCGCAGTTAAGTCCCTTAAGCTTAACAAATATTTGAACATTTTTGAACAATAGGTAGTAGACGGTCAAAACAAGTTGTAGACTGGAGCACAGTTTACCAAAGGGGACCGAGAGGACGACCACGAGACAGATGGGACAGACCTCTGTAGAGGGCAGCTGTCGTCATGTGGCAACGGGGAGCTTTGTAGTGTTGCATACAGATTAATAAACTTAATCTCAGGTTATAATACATAGTTTGTATCGTCTTCTCTCACTTATTATTTTAAAGTTTATCATTTAAAAGTGTTTTTTTAAATATGTTTGGTGGTGCATATTTAGATAAAAATTATTTCGTTATCTTTCAAGAAATCTTCTACATTGTATTAGCATTTACTTTTCCGGTAATTTTGCAAATCTTCTTAAACAATTTTTACAGTTTAACCATACTTCCCCTCCTAGAGTTTGTCAATTTATTTCGCATATCATGTCGAGTATTCTACACATTACTAATCTGTAGGTGGGTAACGTATTGCATGGAATGGAGTCTGGAACAGAGTATGTAAAATGAACAATAACAAGAGGAATGGAAATTAGTTCAAGAAAATCAGGTGATGCTGAAGGAAATACATTAGGTAACAAAATAATAATGATGGTAATGATATTTGCTGCAATGGCAGTAAAATAACGTACGATGGTTGCAGTACAGCTGATAAAAATGCAGACTGGTGATGGGGAAAGAAGAGTTTCTGAAAAAGAGCAATTTGTTAACATCTAATATTAATTTAATTGTTGGGAAGTCCTTTCTGAAGGCAGTTGCGTGGCGTTTTCCCTTGTGCGGGAGTGAAACATGGACGATAAATTATTCAGGCAAAACGGAAATAGAAACTTTTGAAATGTGGTGCTACAAACGAATGCTGAAGACTTCGTGGATAGATCGAGTGACCAATGAGGAGGTGACGAAGACAACTGGAGAGAACACGTTGACTAAAGAACGAAAAAGATTGGAAAGGTTTCAAGACAGTTTCAAGTACCTGGGATGTATTTTCTCACAGGATAGCAACATAGCGAAAGAACTAAAATCGAGGTGCAGCAAAGCTAATGCAGTGAGTGCTCAGCTAAGATCTACTCTCTTTTGCAAGACTAAGTTAGCAGCGCACCGCTCTATCTTTCGACCAACTTTGTTGTATGGGAGTGAAAGTTGGATGGATACAGGTTACCTTATTCATAAGATAGAGGTTACAGATACGAAAGTGGCAAGAATGATTGCAGGTACTAATAGATGGGAACAATGGCAGGAGGGTGTCCATAATGAGTAAATCAATGAAAAACTGGGAATGAACACCGTAGATGAAGCAGTTAGAGCGAACAGACTGAGATGGTGGCGTCAAGTTACACGCATGGGAGAAGCAAGGTTACCTAAGAGACTCATGAGCTCGGCAGCGGAGGGTAAGAGGAGTCGAGGTAGACCATGAAGAAAGTACTTAGATTCGGTGCACAATGATTGTGAAGTAAAAGGCATAACATAAGACGAGGCATCAATGTTAGCATTGAATAGGGGATCCTGGAGGAATTTTATTAGAGGTACTATGGTCCAGACTGAAAGCTGAAAGCCATAATCAGTCTCTAATGATGATGATGATGAGGTACAATCTTAGTCATCAAGGAATCGTCAATTTAGCATTAGAGGGGAGTGCGTGGGGTAAAAATCACAGAGGGAGACCAAGAGATGGATACAGTAAGCAGATTCAAATGGATGTGGGTTGCCGCTCTTATGAGCAGATGAAGAGGCTTGCTCAGGATAGAGTAGGGTGGAGAGCTGCATCAAAGCAGTCTCCGGACTGAAGACCACAACAACAACAACAGGACGCTGTAGCGCAGAATGCCCCCAAGTCATCAGTAAGAGGACCACACCGTCGGGAGAGTACAGACCGTGGCCGCTAGAGGAGGCGCCGCCGACAGCCTGCGTCTCTGACGTCAGCAACTTACACACCAGACCAGACTGCTGTGGGTAGGTGCTGGCCACAAAAGCGGCGCCATTTGACTGTCGCCACGGAAAGTGCTGGTGTCAACCGCAAATAATTGCCTGGCGCCACTCAACTGTCCCCACTCGACAAAGTTCAGGCCATTTGATCTTCGTGGCGCCATTTCTCAGAATCAAAACAAACCGCCGCCATGTTTATTTGAAGGCTATTGCGGCATTTGGTGTTTTCGTTTATTTATGCCTACATTTTACAAACAATATGCATTTTAATTGCTCATCAAATTAAAGATCTTTCCAAAATATGTGCTTTTAAGTATGGTTTGTTGGGTAACAGTGATAGTTCGACATCGGAATGCAGGACAAAGTTTTCATGAGCATACTGTAGTTAATTTGCGTATTTTATGTTCTTATACAGTGTATGCTTAATATTTGTGTGTGACTAAACAGGTGTTATTGAGTGATTCCTGAAGGGAGATTTGTAGGTACACAACAGACTATTTAATTCTACAAATGCGGAAAATAAGTGCGGTGCTGGCAGTGTATTCAGATTCTAGAATTGGCATTTTCATTTCTCATAAACACTTGCCACACTGAGCAATGACAAGGTTCATGATGTAATTTCTGATTGAGTGTATCTGTTGATTAAGGAAATGAATTGTATTACAGTAACTGTCAGTGCAGTTGTACAAAGCATAACCTCAAAAATCTATATAAATTAAAAAGTCGTCGTATTTAACTGTTCATATGTTTCTAAATCTATCGGACCACACTGCATGGTCATCAGTCCGTAGCTTACCAACTACTTAATCTAACTTAAGGACAACACACACACCCATGCCCCAGGGAGGACTCGAAACTCCGACGGCGAGCAACCGCGCGCTCCGCATAGAAGCGCCTTAAGACCGCTCGGCTACTCCACCGCTGCCGTATTTAACTGTGGGCAAGCGTTGGTACCTATATTATGTTTCAAATAAGCGTCCATTAGATTGTAAATAGCATCCAGAACAGTACATCAGAACACTGAACTTGTGTTTCGATTCCGTTCCCATATGAGCCTCCAACATCGAATATGGAATTAAATTCCAAATCAAGAGGTAAGCAAGCAATTCTTTGTCACGTAATGACCAATGGAAACTCGTTTGCCAAATTTAAACATGGCGGACACTGCGAAATCGTTTTATTGCATATTTTGCGAATTTTTGCTCGTCACACTAACCCACTGCCACGCACCGCGACCAAACTCCCTTACTAACATCATTAGACCAAGGGCTATCTACCACCACAACCACGAGTGGGTGGCAGTATGTGGTCATGGAGAAAAGTCTGTCAGCACGTACACACACAAGCCTTTTATATATAGATATAGATTAGTTCAGTAATAGAGGTTTGTTTACATGTGCTACTTGGTTTATACCTGTCTTTAATATATGAGTTCTGTTTGTGCACAAAATACATTTCCAAACAACATCATTTACAAATTATTTCCCTCTTATTGTAGTCTTATATCAATTCTAAAACGATAACCTAAATGACAACACCAATGTCTGTTGGAAAAATCTCAGCCGACGCCATGTTGGCCACTTCCATATAAGCCGTAATGCCACATGCTGCCGACGTACCTCAACGCATTACATTCCTCCCCGGCTGACCGTCAATGCGCAGTACCACTGTTCGTGTCTGGAGCATCGCCTGCGACCAGCTTTGCGAAAGAAGCGCCGACACTTTGTGCACTTTGCACGACAACGCGCGGGACCATTCAACGCAAGCTGCGGCTGCTCTGTTGGCTCGATGGGTCTCTGGAGGGGGAGGTACTGTACCATCCGCCACACTCCCTGGACCTAAGTCCCCGTTGTTGTTGTTGTTGTTGTTGTTATGGTCTCCAGTCCTGAGACTGGTTTGATGCAGCTCTCCACCCTACTCTATCCTGAGCAAGCCTCTTCATCTCCTCATAAGAACGGCAACCCACATCCATTTGAATCTGCTTACTGTATTCATCTCTTGGTCTCCCTCTACGATTTTTAACCCACACATTTCCCTCCATTGCTAAATTTACGATTCCCTGATGTCTAAGAATGTGTCCTACCAATCGATCCCTTCTTCTAGTCAAGGTATGCCAGAAATTCCTTTTGTCCCCAATTCCGTTCAGTACCTCTTCATTAGTTACACGATCCACCCACCTAATCTTCAGCATTCTTCTGTAGCACCACGTTTCAAAAGCCTCTATTCTCTTCCTGTCCGCACTGTTTATCCGTACAAGGCAACACTCCACAAAAATGCCTTCAGAAAAGACTTCCTTACACTTAAATTAATATTCGATGGTAGCAAAAGCCGCGGTAGAGTAGCCGAGCGGTCTAAAGCGTCTCGCTGCGGAGCGCGCGGTTGCTCGCCGTGGAGGTTCGAGTCCTCCTGGGGCATGGGTGTGTGTGTTTGTCCGTAGGTTAGTTTACCTAGGTTTAAGTAGTTTGTAAGCTACGGACTGATGACCACGCAGTTTGGTCCGATAGATTTACAAACATTTGAACATTTTTTTGGTAGCAAATTCTCTTTTTCAAAAATGCTTTTCTTCGCATTACCATTCTGCATTTTGTATCCTCTGTACTGCGACCGTCATATGTTCTTTTACTACCCAAGTAACAAAACTCATCTACCACCTTCATTGTTTCGTTGCCTAATCTAATTCCTTTAGCATCGCCTGATTTTCTAAGACTGCATTCCATTATCTTTGTTTTGCTCTTGTTCAACTGTTCTTCTAGGTCCTTTGCTGTCTCTGACAGAATTACAATGTCATCAGCAAAACGCAATGTTTTTTTTATTTCTTCGCCCTGAACTTTAATCCCTATTCCAAATTTTTTCTTGCTTTCCTTTACCGCCTGCTCCATGTACAAATTGAATAACATCGGAGAAAGGCTACAATCCTGTCTTACTCCCTTCCCAACTAATGCTTCCCTTTCATGACCTTCGAGTCTAATAACTGCGGTCTGGTTTTTGTACAAGTTGTAAATAACTCTCCTTTCCCTTTTTTTCCCCCCCTGCTAAATTCACAGTTTGAAACAATGTATTCCAATCAACATTGTCAAAAGCTTTCTCCACATGTACAAAAGCTAAAAATGTAGGTTTGCCTTTCCTTAATCTATCTTCTAAGATAAGTTGTAAAGTGAGTATTGCCTCCCGGGTTCCTACGTTCCTCCTGAATCCAAACTGATCTTCCCCAAGGTCAGCTTCTACCAGCTTTTCCTTTCTCCTGTAGATAATTCGTGTTAAAGTTTTGCAACCATGACTTATAAGACTGATGGTTCTGTAATTTTCACACCTGTCTGCGCCTGATTTCTTTGGAATGGGGATTATTAAATTTTTCTGAAGGTCTGAGGGTATTTCGCCTGTCTCATACATCTTACACACCAGGTGAAATAGTTTTGTCATGGCTGGCTCTCCCAGAGACTTTAGTAGCTCTGAGGTTATGTCATCTACTCCCAGGGGCTTGTTCCGACCTTACAATCTCATGACTGATTTGATTCCGAAGATGAAGGAACCACTTCGTGGCATTCGCTTCAGATCTGTTCCAGAGATCTGACAGGCAGTAGACCGCTCCATTCGCACCATCAACAGAACAGGCTCTGCTAACGGTATACTAAGCCTTCCACATCATTGGCAACGGGTTCTACACAACGCTGGTGACTACTTTGAAGGACAGTGACAGCTGCAAACATGTAACGCTTTTGTATCGGTTATGAATAAATAGTTACCACTATTTAAGTTCCAACCCTTGTAGTTCGAACTTACAATTCGGGCTCACAAACCCTTCCGTGTGTCCTGCGGAGGCTGTACGATCTGCCACTGCTGCCCTTACAGTGCGTCGATTTTCGCAGATACCCGTATAGACTTCTAGAATCTCATCTAAGGGCGCGAGAAAGTTCAAACAAGCACAGCAATCAGCAGCATTTCATATCTACATATACATACATACTCCGCAATCCACCTACTACTAGGCATTTCCTTTCCTATTCCATTCCCAAATAGAACGAGGACCAAAAAAATACCTATATGTCTCCGTACATGCCCTAATTTCTCTTATCTTGTCTTTGTGATCTTTACACGAAATGTAAGTAGGCGGCAGCAAGATCGTACTACACTCAGCTTCAAATTCCGGCCCTCTAAATTTCCTCAACAGAAATTCACGAAAATAGCGACATCTTTCCTCCAGCGATCCACAATTGAAATCCTGGGACATTTCTGTGACACTCGTACATTGTTCGAACCTACCAGTAACAAACCTACTTGCTCGCCTCTGAACCGCCTCTATGTCTTCCTTTAAACTGATCTGCTGCGGGTACCAAACACTTGAGCAATACTCAAGACGAGTTTGTACAAGTGTTTTATATGCGGTCTCCTTTACAGATGAAGTACATCTTCCCAAAATTGTCCCAATAAACCGAAGTCGGCTGTCCGCCTTACTCACAACTGTCCTTACATGTTCGTTCCATTTCATATGACTCTGCAATGTTACGCCTAGATATTTGGATGACACGACTGCATAAAAAAAAAAAAAAAAAAAAAAATCAAAAGTTCAAATGTTTGTAAATGTATCGGACCAAACTGCGTGTTCATCAGTCCGTAGCTTACAAACTACTTAAACCTAGGTAAACTAACCTACGGACAAACACACACATCCATGCCCCAGGGAGGACTCGAACCTCCACGGCAAGCAACCGCGCGCTCCGCAGCGAGACGCTTTAGACCGCTCGGCTACTCCACCGCGGCTACGACTGCATCAAGAAGATCACTACTAATGCTGTATTTGAACATTATAGGATTGTTTTTCCTACTCATGCGCTTCACCTTACATTTTTCTACATTGAGAGATAGCTGCCATTCTTAGCACCAACTAGAAATTTTGCCTAAGTCATCCTGTACGCTATTACAGTCAGATCAGAACATTTATATAGATAGAAAATAATAGCGGACCTATTACACTCCCCTGGGGCACGCCTGACGATACACTCGTCTCTGATGAACACTCGCCGTCGAGAACAACGTACTGCGTTCTATTACTTAGGAAGTCTTCCAGCCAGTCACAAATCTGTGAACCTATTCCATAAGCTCGTATCTTCGTTAGCAGTCTGCAGTATGGCACCGTGTCAAATGCCTTTTTGAAGTCGAGAAAAACACAATCCGCCTGTTGCCCTTCATCCGTGGCTTACAGAAAAAGGGCAAGCTGAGTTTCAAATGAACGATGTATTTCCTAAACCCGTGCTGATTCGTAGAAAGAAGCTTTTCCGTCTCAAGGAAATCAACTATCATCGAACTGAGAATATGCTCCAAAATTATGCTGGAAACTGATGTCAACGATATTGACCTGTAATTGTGTGGGTCAGTTCTCTTTCCTTTCTTATAAACGGGAGTCACCTGCGGTCTTTTCCAATCACTGGTAACTTTGCGCTGAACTAAAGATTCGCGATAAATGCAAGCTAAGTAAGGGGCCAATGCCGCAGAATACTCTCTGTAAAACCGAACTGGTGCCTGACGCAGTACATCCAGCATGTTCGGCCACTCTCTGGAAGGACCACGCTGCTACTCTGGTTGCTATAACTCAGCACGCCTCGGTGGAGCAGCCGAGCGGTCTTAGGCGCCTCGCTGCGGAGCGCGCGGTTGCTCACCGTCGGAGGTTCGAGTCCTCCCTGGGGCATGTGTGTGTGTGTGTGTGTCCGTAGGTTAGTTTACCTAGGTTTAAGTAGTTTCTAAGCTGCAGACTGATGAGCACGCAGTTTGGTCCGATAGATTTACAAACAAACAAATAACTCGATACAACTCAGTTTGCTGAGGAATGAAGAGTGCCTCTCTTTCGCGTGGCGCCTATTTTCTGCACATGTCGATACCAAGCTGAGCCCTTCAGCTGTCAGCATTGCTACAGAGAGATGGCGCTGTCGAAGCTATGCAACCAGGCGGATGTCGGCAGATGACACTCAAACCATCTACTATCCTCCAGGTGGCAAATGTTCAAATGTTTGTTAAGCTTGTGGGACTTAACTGCGGGGTCATCAGTCCCTAAACTCACTAACTACTTATGAACTAACTTATACTAAAGATTAATTTAAATATAAATTCAGTAATCCTGATACGGTTTTTCGTATCAAGTATGTCCAAGATATTACAGATAGAGGAGAAGAAATGAATTAAAATTTGTTATGCGGCCGGGAATCGAACCCGTCTTACTAGGCAGACGTCTTACCTTAACACTTCAACTGCCAATCCCGTCAACTGACGGGATACAAAAATTTCCGTACACTGCCGATCCCGTCAATTGACGGAACTCGATTTTTCATGTTTGTAAACACGAAATCCCGTCCATTGACGGTCTCAGCATCTCTTCATTGTGCCGCAAGGTGTGAGTAGAATGTTAGAAAAGGAGAAGACAGGTCTTGTTCGAACTGTAATGAAAAACAGGAAGGGAATGCCTCAGACTTTGAAATTACCCAACATACAAAGAAGGGAACAGATATTCCGGAGGAGTGGAAATCTTTTGGCTGTGTGCTAGAAAGACAAAAGTTATGTATATATGCTAAGTGCAAGACACAGGGCAGAAATGATATAATTATGAAGACAGAAGAGGTAAACAAAAAACAAAAACCTGCTTGTGTTGTGGAGTACAACAAAAAGAAGGTCGGGGTTGATCTGTCAGATCAAAGGATGTCATACGGGGCTTTCGAACGTAGAACAGTGAAATGGTGGAAGAAACTTGCATTTCACTGACTCCTTATGGTGCCTGGTGGATGCATGTACTCTCCATAACAAAATAAAAGCTGAGGAGATGCCTCTATCCAAGTTCATAAAGGTGTTGTGTGCAGAATTGCCAATGTGTGAAGACGGTACTCCCAAACCAACTTCCGATAGAGGCCACCTGAGCAGGTTATCTGCAGGAAAGCATTTTCTAGAAAAAATTCCACCTCCCACAGGTAAAAGTAGAATTCAAGGGATGTGCAAAATATGCTCAACCAGAGAAAAAAAGCAGACTGGAAAGGCAGTAAGAAAAGACACATCATACCAGTGCAGTGAGTGCAAAATCGCAATGTGCAGAGAACCATGTTTTGCATTGTGTCACACGAAATAAAAAATTAAAGAAAAAATTACACTGTGTGAAAATAATGTGTGTGTATATGTAATAAGTGTTTTTATCAGTGTTTTATTATTGAAAGTGGAATAAAAGCTTTTCTACTACGACAAGCGTGATGTAAAAACTTTAGGATTTCCGTAAAGTTTTTTCTTTTTCCCAAAAAATGACATTGTTTGAAAATATGTGGAAAAGGAAGTAAATATCCAAAGAAACTGAAATTAGGTAATTAGGAAGAAGAAGTCCAAGACTTTCAGAAAAGGTTATTACCACATTTAAATGTTGTCTAGTTTTTCTAATACAAAATACTAAATATTGCCAAAAACACCTGGCATTCTTAGAAATGGCACAGTTTACAGGGCCGGCCGGCAGTCAGAGTGTTAAGACCGCGAGATCAGCGACGGCTAAGGCGCCTCGGAACAGTCCAAGTACGGCTCCCCTCCACGTCACAAACTGTAATTCAGCATCTGTGTTACAAAGATAATTGTCACTACTGCCAAGGCTCTCCATGTAGTGGAATAGCACCTCGGCAATGGACATGGTGGAACATTGCTGCTATGATGTTATGAATATCAATTTAAATATAAATTCAGTAAACCTGAGACGGTCTTGGACATATACGAGACGAAAAACCGTCTTAGGGTTACTGATTTTATATTTAAATTGATATTTTTATCAACTTAGTAGGAATGTTCCACGATGTCCATTGCCGAGATACTATTCCGCTACACGAAGAGACTTGGCAGTAATGGCAATTATCTATGGAACACAGAAGCTGAATTAAAGTTTGTTGTGGTGTCGCACAAGTCCAAAGTGCGCGCCACCTACTTTCGCCGCGCGCCGCCATGCACGCACGGCGCGGCGTTCTTACGACGTCAGCCACGAGCGCCCTCTGCTGCAACTCCGCTCGTGGCCACCACTGAACGACATCGATCACTTGGGACTGAGATAGGAACCAGTTAGCACTTCGGATTCATATAGGCACCAGTGAAGACTTAGCTTTCGGATAGGCACTAGGCAGGCCTCTAGCTCAACTATGTATCAGGTTTCTGCAGCAATGAACTTTGTAAAAGTTAAGTATTGTATAAATTCTGTGCAATATATATCTCTTTCTAATTTACTCTAGTGTTTCTAGTTTCTGGCTGCTCCCCTCCGTACCTGCACCAGCGTGCTACCTTTATTGCTGTGTCGGTCTTTCTACTCGGCCACCGACACCTACAACGGAAACAAGACAGAAAAGCGGCGACGAGGCGGGGACACAAAATGTGTGACGTGGAGGGAAGTCCTACTTCGACTATTCCGAGGCGCTTTAATCGTTGGTGGTGTGATGGTCTAGCGGTAAGACGTCTGCCTAGTAAGCATGGAGGTCCGGGTTCGATTCCCGGCTGCATGACAAATTTTAATTCTTTGCTTGTAATGTCTTATACTAAAGACACCACAAACATCCATGCCCCGCGGGGGGGTTCGAAGTCCCGACGGGGAGCGGCCTCGCGCATCGGAGCACAGTGCCTCAGTGCACTCGGCCACTCCGCCGCGGCCCACGTGGCAACTGCCGTTACAGGATCAAAATCAATTGGTACAAATAGAACTGCATCGTTATTCTGATCAATTTGATACCCCACACACGGTGTTTGTGTTGGTAATCAGAGTCCGTAATTGCTGTATTTGTAACCGCCAGTGCTCTATGAACGCTACGTACGACGACGCTGCAGACATCACGTTTGAGTGCATGCGGGGCGGGCGCAACGTGCGGCACTTACCGAGGGGCGGCCAATCCGACGCCCCCTCTATTCATATTTATTTAGGAGGAACAAAATTTATGCCCAAGAAGGGATTCGAAACGAAACCTCGGAGAGAGCGGCTTCGGGAACTGTGGCACGGCGCCTCGCCTACCTGCCGGCCGCCCCTGTTGAACAGAGAGGGGAAGCAGTCTGGCGTACGGATGGCGGTTCTTTTCATCTCTAGTTTAACCGCACCGTAATAATTGCTCAAGATAACCGGTTTTTTAAATAACCGGTTTTCGGTTTTTATTGCTATTATTTCCAGTAGAGTTGGACGAAACATATTTTGCGGCCGAAACAGAAACCGTAATCTTCGGTTCCTGTAGTTTCGGCCGAAACCGATACTTACGAAATTTAGTTAATATTTAAGTAAATTTACGTTATACGACAAATCACAAGTCTTTCCATATTTTGCAAGATCCCCTCCCAATACTACGCCTTCTTGAGTGTGTGTAAGCCTAGCCAGGAGTCCGTAGAAGACGATATACGAAGCGTACAGATTTACTGGCCAAGAATTTCCATCCGTCAGTTGCGAATATTGAGCCAACCACTCCGTAAGTTGGACGTGTGAGCCAGCGCATACGAATATCTCGTTATACACACAACATATATACGTTACAGTCAGTAAATGAACTTCAATCAGTGCTGCAGAAGTATTACGAAAAATAAAGTCACAGTTCCGACGAACAGTATGATTGTTGCCAGTGTAAATTTACGCAAATTGAACTAGGAAAGCTGTGTACCTCATGATCAAAGAATGTTCAAATGGATGTGAGTTCTTATGAGACCTAACTGCTAAAAACTACTTAATCTAACTTAAACTAACTTACGCCAAGGACAGCATACACACTAATGACCGAGGGAGGACTCGAACCTCGACTGGAGCAGCTGCGCAGTCCGTGACATAGAGCCTCAGACCGCACGGCTACCTCGCGAGCCACCACATGATCAATGTTACCTAAGCCCATATTGGATATTAAAAAAGCCCCTCGCTTTCAAGGCATCACATTAATAAAACTTGTTAGCATAACAATATGATAATACAGTAAAAGTTACTATTCCAAGCTTATAGTACATCACTTACAGAATAGGTGTATAAATTGAATTTACCTTCTCTTCCAAGAAACATTTTGGATGATTTCTCCTTAAATGACACAGAATGTTTGTAGTACCTCCACCCGTTTTCGGCTTTTTAAAGCAAATGGAGCATTGTACCTCACTGCTCCCGTACTTGGTGAAGTACTTCCACACTCGGGATGGTGCCATTTAAGACACAACCGATGTCTGGCGACAGGGCCGGCGCAAGGCACGTGCGAAGCGTGCGGCCGCACGGGGCGGCACTTTCCGGGGGGGAGGGGCGGCAAACCTGCCGCCCCCAATAAGGACAAACTCAACATTCATGAGTTGTGGCACTTGCGGGGAGTGACACTTGCGCGGAAAGGGAATTTGTAGACACTTGCGGGGAGACCCGGACGCTGCAGGTAGTGAACAGGGTGTTCCAGAAGTAGGGATACACCACCCCTACTCCTCGCCCTCCAGCCGCTACCTGTGCCGTATTCAGGGAAAGGCCCACCGAGCGAGGTGGAGCAGTAGTAACGGCCCGGAGATATCACAGCCTCATTCAACAGGGAGATAACACGTCATACAAGTATCACTCGATTTACAATACAGCACCATGTGAAGAGCAATGTGATGAAATCGGCATTGAGCGCAACCGTTGCTAACTACAATTTCGGATTTACTGCATTTTGAGTCAGAATTCGCATCTATATTCGCATTTATCGCAAATGCGAATTTTTCCTGTCCCTAGTAATACCTCTAAAATAAACAGCTGATCAAGGCACTAAAAGCAAGGGCAGATCTTTGGGTGTATTACTACAAATAACTAAAACACAATTTGATCGTGGAATTATATACAATCTCATTATAAAGGTTTTTTGTAGGTGGTTCTGAGCAGATTTTAAATATTTTAGGAATAGCATTATGAAATATAGACAGCTACACCTTATGTTTATTATGAGATATCGATTTAGGCTAATTTCAGGTCATCTTCAAGTCTGAAACAACAGGTGTTACTTATGCATTTTTCCAGTGGCACTCATAACCTTTAACTGTTTACACACGAGGTCTAACATTTTTAGTCGCGTTAGCGATGAAAACAGAACCCAGAATCTTTGCGTATAAATGATACATATATTGGTGTGATGTCGTATTTCGAAAGAACAAACATCACACCAATACATATATAGCTCTCGGTAAAGTGGAACGGTACGATGTCGTTACGTAGCACAGCACGGCGACTGGAAACGCAGGAGAAGTGCAAACAACGTTCTCTCCTCAGAGGTATGATTCTAATTGGGTTCGGCGTAGACTTCTACAACATACAGTCTACACGGCGAAGATTACACCAAAAAATTTAACGTTTCGTCTACTTTGGCGATAGCAACCAAATTTTAAAATCGTGTCTACTATGTAAAGATTTAGCAATACAAAACGCTTCTAGTCCATAACTTCACTGGTTTTCGAGTTCTCAATTTTTAATATGTTTGTAATGTTATTACATAAAAAACAAATTTGGAACTCACACTACAATTTTCATATGGCAGATTTTGTAGGTACATTCACAAGACATAATTCAACGGCTGTGTGCATTCATCTTATGAGAAATATCAATCATTTGTTTTCAGTGTTTATTTCAAATTTCTACATTTAAGTTTCTTTAATTGTTAGTACTTAAATGTGGTTATGAAGCAAATAAATTACGTGTATATGTGTAGTCTTATGCGGCCAAATTACTTAGGTCATTGGTCGCTAGAGTTACACACTACTTAATCTTACTTAAAATGACTTAGGCAAAGTACAAACAAACATACCCATGTCCAAGGAAGGACTCGAACCTCCGACCGGACCGGCCGCGCAATTTGTGACACAAATTACATGTTTGATAATTTTAATGCATAGAAGTATGAAATCACGTCAAGACTACTTCCTGCAAAAATTTCGACAAAAAAAAGTTGGCACTGAGTTTAGAAAAACAAAATTCTGGTATATTGGATTTTAACATTTTATCAAAAAATGAACGTTACTACAAGAGATACAGCCATTCAAATTTACGGGCACCATAACGTATTCCCTTCCTGAGTAAATGAGCTGCTTCTTGTAGTTTCAACACCTTTTTCTTGAATGTTCTGAATATAAATCTTCATACAGACTTCTTGAGGAGGAGAGTTATACGGATATCTGATTGTAAACCACTGCCTATTACCTTAGACCTTTTTGACTGTACTGAACAGGAGTTCCGCGTATTCCGTAATTTATATTTATACAGTTAACAGGCAATGTAATTTATAACCAACTATTGGCTGCCAATTTCGCTTCATTTTTCCTGGAAGTCTTGCAACTTGTTTCTACCTGTTGGTTTATGCCAAGTTCGGAGTAAAAATCGTTCTATATGACGGTGATGGAACATGGAATTTATCTTTAGCATTTTTTGGTGTGTGACATTCCCTTACACATTCCGTATTTCATACATTTCTTAGATGTAATTCTAATTTGAATACAGCCAAATCGTTTTCGGGGTCTACGAATAAACGCTTCAAGTATGTAAAATACTCATTGAGTTATTATTAACGTTTTTTAATTGGAGGTTTAAGGTTGCGTCTCCTATTAAAAAGCATAGTAGCTATTTTTAAAGAGATGGTAGTTGCGTGATAGTGGGGTTAACTACATAGCGGTCAATTACATCAACGTATCTGTGCAGGATGCCTAATATATTTATTGCTTGCGCAGGTGTCTTGATATGCTTAGTGTTCTGAATAATATGCTTTTAGGAGGTATGACTGTGGAAAGTCATCGTCTTGTAGTAGCAGAGAATGTCTTAATAACTCCACACACTATCACTATTAAAATACCTTTTTGTTTTCTGGAGGAACACTCAACGAATTCATATGTAGTTAGAACAAGTTACTATATTGCTCTTCAGCTTTGAAAGGGTTGTGCAATTTCACTGAGTTTCGTGTTATGTTGGCAGTGTGGAAACTTGACAACAGCAGTGGTAGACTTCTTGGTGTGCCTGTACCCAGGAAAAGCCATTAGCCGCCCCAAGGGTCCCGGGCTCCGCGCAAGTGTCACTCCGCGCAAGTGTCACTCCCCGCAAGTGTTCCAACCCCAACATTCATGCCCAAGAGGGGATTCGATACCAAACCTTGGAGGTGTCGCTTCGGAAACTGTGGCATGGCGTCTCGACTACCTGCCTGCCGGCCGCCCCTGTTGAACAAGGGGGGGTGGCAGCGCCGCCGTGTTTAGCCGGGAAGGAAGCAGCCTGGCGCACGCGCCGTGCGTTTACTCACGACTAATTTTGCAGGAGACGAAATCTAATTTGGAAATTCGAATGCTATGTTCGATAGCGCGGTTACATGTTAAGCCTCAAGCAATTTTGCTAAGCCCTTCAATGGCAGTTGAGTGTTTTATTCTTCCCGCGCTAAGGAAAAAAATTGTTGAAGATTACTACAGTCAAACATGTTCAACACCTACAATGGCTAGAAGTATTCCAATGGGTAAATACGCTGTGAGTAATTACAAGGAATAAAGACATTGATAGTACGCCTGGCATAAGTTGGGTTTCGACGTATTTTTGGAAATGTTTGCTATCCGTTTCTGAGTGATAGTCAAACGTTTTGGTTTTTGAGCCCTGAAACACTTGTCTCCGTCTGCATGAACACAATTAAACTCTGACCAGCACTTTTGTGTGACAATACTACCCAAATGTTCAAATGTTTGTAGAGTCTATGGGACTTAACTACGGGGTCATCAGTCCCTAAACTTACAAACTACTTATCAACTACTTACAACTAAGGACGGCACAAATATACATGCCCGAGGGGGGATTCGAACCCCCGACAGTAGTGGCCGTGTAGACCGTGACTGGAGCGCCTCAGTCTCCTCGGGCACCGCGGCCGGCCAATACTACTCACACACTATCACTTTTCCAACGTTTATTTACCGTATAATGCGTGTGAATGCATGTTTCATGTAATTTAACTACTGGTCGTTTTGATTCTGATGAACACCTGAGAAAGTATGGTCTTTTAGCAACAATGCCTTCTCGTCCAAGCGAAACAAAACGTTAATTTTTACACCTTGTAAAATGAAAATCCATAGACAGAACATTGCTTCTAAGGGTTTCCTTGCTAGCTTTGAAGCTCATTTCTGTATGACATAAGTTGTGCAGTTTTCGCAAAGTTCGTATTTCTTTCCTATTGTTCGTAATGCTATAAAAATTACTGTTTGATAATACATACTTATTGGGAGCTTCTTGCGTCTTCTTCTTGGGCGCTAGTTTAACCGTAGCCTCACTGCACCTCGTCACGTGACCTACAGTAGTTGCTGGCACTGCCGCGTCACCACTTCGCCTTTCCACATAGTAGGTATTGTTGCTTTCTCTACAACGAAAACTACAGAAATCGTTTCGATAGTTGGCCGAGAGAGTCAAGACTGGTCAGAAGAACTTTCATTGCGTTTCACAAGAACAGAAGAATTGGTGCATCTGAATTTCTTGCAACTTGGGATGAAACAGGTAAGTGGTTTTCATGTAACATACAATTAGTATTGCGCATGCACGTTATTCATAAGTTAGAATTTTTCTCCACCAAGAATGCAGAATAGGGAAATTTATTTTTCTTGTGATCTGTAACTTAAAAAATTGGCAACTCGGCAAATAAGCATGCGTCACCCCAATAGCTAGAATGAAAATAAAGCGCAGAAAAGTGACGTGATACGGCGATGCCTAATTTGTTACCCCTTATTCCATATTCAGACACGACAGAACTGACACACGCAAATTACGACAGATGGCGAGTGTCAGTGCTTTGAAATGAACAACCGCAGTGCAGTGAGTTAATACGGGATGTTTCGAGTAGCATCAGCACCCGTCGATTCCCGAGTGTGTGTTTATTGCATTATTATGTTACTCCATCTTCTTATTCTTCCTCTCTCCATTGTCTTCCGCCCCACTCTTTGGCCGTTTCAACTCTTTTTATTTTCCATATCTTCACAGATTTCTGGCACAGAGTGGCTATTCTCAAAGCTTTCAGTTATGTTTACATGTATACCGCCGTGCTGAACATAACTGTCAGCATGACGGTTTAGATGTAAGCACACATTAAAAGCTTTGAAACTGGCCACTCAGCGGCCGCAACCTAGGTACATGTGAAAAGTAAAAACAAAAATTGCGAATGATTGCTGACTTTACCTACAGATTTGTTTAAATAAAATTTCACAAACGTTTTGTAAAGAAAAAAAAAGAAAAAAGTAAATAAAAAAAAAACGGCCTGGACGGGGGGGGGGGGGGGGCGGCGGCAATTTAGCAGCTCGCACGGGGCGGCACTTGGGCTGCGCCGGCCGTGTCTGGCGACGACAGCGAGGAACTGCCGGAGGCGAGTCTCGTACACTGCCGGTGCACTCGCGTCGTCTAATAGGCCACGCCACACGGCAACAGCTGCGTCGGTGCCTCAGAAGCTGCACCGGTCCTTAAGTACTTATACTACGCGTTTCTGATTGCCGGGATTGTTCTTAAATTATCACTGATCGCTTTTCTTAGTTTCTAATATTTCACAGCAGTGGAAATTTTAGGAATAGCCCTAAATATTAGGGTCTACTAGTTTTAACTTTTTTATTAAATTATTTACAAAAAACACATTTTGAACCACTACTAAAGGAAGTAGTCGTACTGGTTTTTTTACCTGTTTCTTGGCAATAACTAAAAGAAACCGGTTACAAACGACACCAAATAAATACCGAAAAAAACCGGTTATGCAAAATTAAAATACCTGTATCGGTTTTAACCGGTCGGTTTTTCCCATCCCTAGTGTGGCGTACACGCCCGGGCAGCGTTCTGAAGAGTGCAGCGCTGCAGGCCTGTTAGGCGCCGTGCGTTTACTCGCGACTAATTTTGCAGGAGACATCTGGTTTGGAAATGCGAATGCAATGTTCGATACTGCGCTTACCTCTTAAGCCTGAAGCAATTTTGCTAAGCCCATGAATGGCAGTTTTATTCTTCCCGCTTTATGGGAAAAAATCGTTGAACATTAATACATTCAAACTTGCCCAACACCTACAATGGCAAGAAGTATTCCGAATGGGTAAGTATGCTGCGAGTAAAGGAAAAAGGGAAATGACATTGGTAGTAAGCGTGGCATAAGTTGTGTTTCGATGTATTTTTCAAAACTTTTGCTAACCGTTTCTGAGTGACAGTCGGACGTCTCGGTTTCTGAGCCACGCGCCTGCACGCACAACAATTAAACTCTGAGCGGCACTTTCGTTTGACAGCGGTGCTCCCACAGTATCACTCTGCCGACATTTGTTTACTGTACACTGCTATCCGTCGAACACATTACCTGTCCACAACCATTGCAGAATGTCCATTTATGTTAACTGCAAGTTCTTGCTGCGCGGGAGTAGCCGAACGGTCTACGGCGCTGCAGTCATGGACTGAGCGGCTGGTCCCGGCGGAGGTTCGAGTCCTCCCTGCGGCGCGCGCGCGCGCGCGCGCGCGCGCGTGTGTGTGTGTGTGTGTGTGTGTGTGTGTGTTTTGTCCTTAGAGTAATTTAGGTTGAGTAGTGTATAAGCTTAGGCACTGATGACTTTAGCAGTTAAGTTCCATGAGATTTCACACACATTTGAACTTTTTTGTAAATCACACGGCTTATTAAAATCAGCTAGATTTCTTCAATCGGGTTTGACTCCATTTTTGAGATGGTGCCCAGCGACTGGCTTGTACAAATCTGTAGAGAATGTCACCAATGAGTCGCATTTTTTATTTTTATTTTCAAGATCTCCATAGATTTCTGGCACAGTGTGACTATTCTCATGACGGTTCCTGGGTAGATCCAAAAAAAAAAAAAAAAAAAAAGATTTTAAAAAATATGAAAAGAGGGAGGGCGGCAATTTTAGCGGCACTGGGGCTGGCGCCGGCCCTGAGCGCGTGTGTCCGTGGTGGCGCCCGCCTCCCTCATGTGGTGCACTGCCCACTAGCTTCCTCTGTCGTTGTCAAGTGGATGGCTGTCATTTAGACAGTGACGTCACGCGTACATCGCGCCCGCTTCAACTCCGCAACTACAGGATCCCATGCCGTTCTGAGCAGCAAGCCACCGTCCTTATTGAGGTTCTTTTCAGAAGTTTTTATCTCTACTGCCTCGTTTATTACGCTCTCCCAGAAGCTGTTGGACCGTTTAATAATAGATGTCTCGTCACGAGCAATTCGGTGTCCATTCCAAAGCATGTTCCACTTGAAACGTGTCCATAAAAATTATTTTTGTAAGAAAATGTCTAATATTGTGCCTCCTGTTTTGTGTCGAGTAACTTGCTTGCAAGAAAATGTATAATATCGCTTCTACTGTATGTATCGATATGTGTACTTAAGTCTGTGAAGTTTCATCTTTGGCAAAGATCATGTACTGCATAGCATTGTAGGTCGCGCTGAGAGAGAGAGTAGCACTTGTGGTTCAGCTCGCTTAGAGAGCGGTTGGGTTGTGTGTGTGGCTCCGATGTAGAGCAGAGGCTGCTTTGCCAGCAAGTCAGAAGTTGTATTATGTAGGTAATGTAATGCTGATTATTAATAATAAGTAACAAAGTTGACCTTTCTTTCCTGTTTCATTTACGTAGTTAGAAAATTAACCTACTTCCTTCATTTGATAATTAGTTATTAGTGGATTTAAAGTGCAGTATTGATTTGAATAATATTGTTGAACAGATTTCGTTATTGGTGCCATAGTAAATGATAGTTAATTGACTATGATACTAAATTTCAATAATCAGAAACTGATCTGCATAAAATTCTCACAGTCAAGCATTGAGAAAGTGGTTTGTGATTTTTTTAATATCTTTCTCGCAGTCAAAATTTTTGAGTATAGTCAGTGTCTGTTTCAAATGGCGACTTGTCACAGTTGTTTGTGTTTAAAATATCCGCTGTGCACATAGTCAGTTTAATGAACTGTTTCTTATTTAATAGTATATACACCAATATCAGGGCCATAATTAAACCAAATAGCTGTGTTAATGAACAATTTGCTGTCTGATTTAACGGTAGGTTCAACATCCACAACACACACACAGCTTTTACACTAGAGCTGACTTCTCGGGACAGCTAATCGAAAACACCGCTGGCGTCCTATGCGTCGCTGTTCAGTAGTGCTAACAGGCTGCTCTCCAGCAAAGATACGACAACTAATGAAACCTGTGAAAGACCATGTAGGTCTCAGAACACCACACATTTATAAAATTCCATGTCAGTGTGGGTAGTTTTATGTCCAACTATTGAACAGCGACACATAGAACACAAGCCGTGTATTCGATTATGCTGTCCCGAAAAGTCAGCTGCGCTAGAAGATGCTTTGGAGAACAGACACAAAATTGCTTTCTGCGAGACATCTATTATTAAACAGACGAACAGCTTCTGGGACAGCGTCATAAAAGTGGCAGTAGAGATCAAAATTTCTGAAAACGCCCCCAATAAAGACGACGTCTTGCAGCTAAGTACAGCACAGGATTCTGTAATTGCAGAAGACTTCGAAAGTAATAGAAAGCAGTATGTTCTTTTCGACGGCAAGTGTTCATCAGAGATGAGAGTATCAACAGGCGTGCCCCAGGGGAGTGTGATAGGACCTCTATTATTTTCTATCTATATAAATGATCTGATGGACAGAGTAAGTTGTAATTTGCGGCTGTTTGCTTATGATGCTGAGGTGTATGGGAGGGTGTCGTCTGTAACTGACTGTAATAGCATACAGGTTGACTTAGACAAAATTTCTAGTTGGTGCGAAGAATGGCAGCTACCTGTCAGTGTAGAAAAATGTAAGGTGATGCGCATGAGTAGAAAAAACAATCCTATAATGTTCGAATACAGCATTAGTAGTGAGCTTCTTGATGCTGTCGCGTCGTTCAAGTATCTAGGCGTAACACTGCAGAGCGATATGAAATGGAACGAGCATGTAAGGACAGTTGTGAGTAAGGCGGACAGCTGACTTCGGTTTATTGGGAGAATTTTGGGAAGATGTACTCCACCTGTAAAGGAGACCGCGTATAAAACGCTTGTACGACCACGTCTTGAGTACTGCTCAAGTGTTTGAGACCCGCAGCAGATCGGTTTGAAGGAAGACATAGAGGCGGTTCAGAGGCGAGCAGCTAGGTTTGTTACCGGTAGGTTCGACCAATGCGCGAGTGTCACGGAAATGCTCCGGCAACTCAATTGGGGATCGCTGGAGGAAAGACGACGTTCTTTTCGTGAATTTCTGTTGAGGAAATTTAGAGGGCCGGAATTTTAAGCTGAGTGTAGTACGATCTTGCTGCCGCCTACTTACATTTCGCATAGAGATCACAATGACAAGATAAGAGAAATTAGGGCTCGTACGGAGGCATATAAGCATTCTTTTTTTCCTCGTTCTATGTGGGAGTGGACTAGGAAAGGAAATGTCTAGTAGTGGTACAGTGTACCCTCCGGCATACATGTTACGGTGGATAGCGGAGTACGTGTGTGGATGTAGAGTTGAAGCGGGCGCGGCGTACGCGTGACGAAAACATTGCCATACGTGGTCGAGGACTTTGGCAGCAGTGGCATCTCTGGTGGCAGCGCGGCTGTGGACTCTAAATGACAGCCATCCACTTGACAATGGCAGAGGAGATCTCTGTCGAAAGCTCGTGGCAGAAAACCGCATGAGGCGGCTCGTAACCCGAGAAGACTTCATAATGGACGAGACACTACCCTGCGTGGCCCATCCTGTTTTGGAAGTGGGCCCTTGCGAAACACCGCTCTTCATCTGTGTCAGTGAAGTGAGGAAGCTGTTAAGAGTAACAGAGGAAAGGAGGTGGCGGCATGGCCCCAGTCCCTCAGCCTCCCAGTTTCCTTTGTAAGGACGCGACATGCAGACGCCAAAACAGATGATCCACCTAAATGTACATCTCATTTTGGGTGCAATATGAGCTCTAATTAAGGTTCTTTTTATCATGTTACCCAACAGAATGCTCTGATTTGATTTTTAATATAGAAACAGCTCCAATGTGAAGGTGCTCCACTGGATTGGAGGGGCGAAAGCCTTTCAGGGCAACCAGGAATTGGTCTTCCCGCCAATTTGTGGCTGCGCTAGTAATCTCCTAACAACAGAAGTCAAGTGTAATTACCGTACTTGCATCCTTTGTATGCTGCTGCTGCTGCTGCTGCTGTTATTGTTCCTTCAACACTCTCCGTCTCAATGACCTCAGACTGTCAGTTGGGGTCATGCTGTGCTCCCATTGGTCTATGGTCACGTGGTAGGGGTGGAGGTGACGTACACAGTCCAGTACCACTCTGGATGTGGAAGATTTAACACATGCAAGTGTAATTACAATTACAAGAAACAATTACCCTACTTACACAATTACTATAATTACGCAATTAATCTATTTACGCAAGTAGTCTAATTACACAATTGCATAATTAATTTGATATCAATTTGATATCAGTTTTATGCCCCAGAACTCTCAATTGCATTCTACTGGTAATGTATTTCATTCAGATATTGCTTACAATTGTAATTTGTGTGTGATAGATTACGATATTTTGCTGTCTCAACTCTATGGATTTTACTTAGAGTAGGGCACCATGAGGATGCCATGTTGTTGTTGTTATGGTCTTCAGTCCAGAGACTGGTTTGATGCAGCTCTCCACCCTATTCTATCCTGAGCAAGCCTTTTCATCTCCTCATAAGAACGGCAACCCACATCCATTTGAATCTGCTTACTATACGCGTCTCTTGGTCTCCCTCTGCGATTTTTACCCCACACACTTCCCTCCAATGCTAAATTTACGATTCCCCGATGTCTAACAATGTGTCCTACCAAACGATCCCTTGTTTTAGTCAGGGTATGCCAGAAATTCCTTTTCTCACCAATTCTGTTCAGTACCTCTTCATTAGTTATGTGATCTACCCACCTAATCTTCAGCATTCTTCTGTAGCACTACATTTCAAAAGCCTCTATTTTCTTCCTGTCCGCACTGCTTATCCTCCATGTTTCACTCCCGTACAAGGCAACACTCCACACAAATGCCTTCAGAAAAGACTTCCTTACACCTAAATTAATATTCGATGTTAGCAAATTTCTCTTTTTCAAAAATGCTTTTCTTCCCATTGCCATTCTGCATTTTATATCCTCTGTACTGCGACCATCGCATGTTATTTTACTATCCAAGTAACAAAACTCTTCTACCGATTTATTGTTTAGTTACCTAATCTAATTCCTTTAGCATCGCCTGATTTTCTAAGACCGCATTCCATTATTTTTGTTTTGCTCTTGTTAATGTTCATTTTATACGCTCTCTTCAACACACTGTCCATTCCATTCAACTGCTCTTCCAGGTCCTTTTCTGTCTCTGACGGAATTACAATGTCATCAGCCAAACGCAATGTTTTTATTTCTTCACCCTGAACTTTAATCCCTATTCCAAATTTTTCCTTGCTTTCCTTCACCGCCTGCTCAATGTACAAATTGAATAACATCGGAGAAAGGGTACAACCCTGTCTTACTCCCTTCCCAACTGATGCTTCCCTTTCATGCCCTTCGTGTCTAATAACTGCGGTCTGGCTTTTGTACAATTTGTAAATAACTCTTCTTTCCCTGTATTTTACCCCTGCTAACTTCAGAAATTGAAAGAGTGCAAAAACTTATAAAACTACAAATCTAAAGTGGGCCGTAAAACACGTCAGTGCGATTTTTGTTGCTAGCGAACCGGGACGTTTCTCTAAAGTTTACTAACAACGGTCACAATTTGTCACTCACAAACTGGGATGAAGGAATCAGGTGCAGACAGGTGTGAACATTCCAGAACCTTTAAAGGCCCCCACAGACGAGCGACGAATCGCTGCGATCCGTCGCATGCGATATGATGGCGCTGCAATCCGCCGTTCGCCCCACCTCGTCACACCTTCAGAATCCTAAAACAGAAGAGCAGCGGCGATGGTAGGAGCAGATGCACGCGCCTGGTCAACATGCCGATGTTTAGACGGCAGTCTTGACGCAGTAATGTAAACATCGGCATGTTGACCAGGCGCGTGCATGTGCTCCTACCATCGCCGCTGCTCTTCTGTTTTAGGATTCTGACGGGTGCTGTCAACCATCTACATCTACATGGGATACTCTGCAAACCACATTTAAGTGCCTGGCAGAGGGTTCATCGAACCACCGTTATACTATTTATCTCCCATTCCATTCTAGAATATTATTGCGCTGAATTGGCCCCGTTTCTACATCTACATGGGATACTCTGCAAATCACATTTAAGTGCCTCGCAGAGGGTTCATCGAATCACCGTTAAACTATTTATCTCCCATTCAACTCTCGAATAGCGCGTGGGAAGAAAGAACACCTGAATCTCTCCGTTCGGGCTCTGATTTCTCCAATTTTATTCTCGTGAATATTTCTACCTATGTAAGTGGGAGTCAACAATATATTTTCGCATTCGGAGGAGAATGTTGGCGATTGGAGTTTCGTAAGTAGCCCACGCCGCAGCGATAAGCGCCTTTGTTGCAATGATTCCCATCCCAGATCCTGTATCATTTCCGTGACGCTGTCTCCCCTGTATCGTGACAACACGAAACGAGCTGCCCTTCTTTGGACTCTTTCGATGTCCTCCGTCAAACCCAACTGATAAGGATTCCACACTGGGCAGCAATACTGCAAAAATGGACGGACGAGCGTAGTGTATGCAGTTTCTTTAGTAGTTCTGTTGCATGTTTTAAGCGTTATGACAATAAGACGCAGTCTCTGGTTCGTGTTTCCAACGCCATAATCTATATGTTCTTTCCAGTTTAAGTCTGAAACCATATCCGTTTTAATGATTTGACGCTGCCAGACTGGCTAGCGTTTGTTTTAGTGCTACTCATCCGATGTGTTATTTTCTGAGGATGCCCCACAAGGGTGAAATGCGTTAATAATCAATAGGAAAATTGAAACTTCCTGGCTGATTAAAATTGTGTGCCGGAACCGGGACTCGAACCTGGTGGGCAAGCGCTCTACCGACTGAGCTATCCCGACACGACTCACGATGCCGCCTCACAACTTTACTTCCGCCACTAGCTCGCCTCCTACATTCCAAACTAAGCCATGTCTCCACCATATCCTTTCTTAAGGAGTACTAGTCTTGCATGGTTCTCAGGAGAGCTTCGGTGAAGTTTGGAAAGTAGGAGGCGAGGTACTGGCGGAAGTAAAGTTGTGAGGCGGCATCGTGAGTCGTGTCGGGGTAGCGCAGTCGGTAGAGCGCTTGCCCACCAAAGGCAAAGGTCCGATGTTCGAGTCTCGGTTCCGGCATTGTATTTCAATCTGTCAGTAAGTTTCATATGAACGCACACTCTGCTGCAGAGTGAAAGTTTCATTCAATAAGAAAGTTGCAACCACGACTATCTTTCATTGCTAAACAATTTTATTGTAGCAGTACAAAAAAATGTTCAAATGTCTGTAAATCTATCGGAGCAAACTGCGTGGTCCTCAGTCCGTAGCTTTAAACTACTCAAACCTGGGTAAACTAAGCTAGGGACAAACACACACACACACACACAACATGCCCGAGGGAGGACTCGAACCTCCACGGCGAGCAACCTCGCGCTCCGCAGCGAGACGCTTTAGACCGCTTTTTTTAAATTTTTTATTTTATTTTATTTTATTATTATTATTTTTTTTTGCAGGTTTCCTTTCTCCCCTTCAACCCGTCCTTGCTCTCGCCAATTGTTGCCTTCTAGGCCCGGCTTCATTGCCTTTCTGTGCACTTAGTAGCTGTCTCAGTTCAGTCACATGGAAGCCTCCAGAGTTCGTCTTCTCGAATTGGTCTTGCAAGTGGTCCGTTTCAGTTACAACTTTTACTGTTTCCGACGTGTAGTTTTGGATGCGTCTTCTCATAACTGTGATGGCTCCATGGCTTTTATAGCCGCGTGTCTGTAAGCACTAAAGTCCATAACTTGATACTATCTGTAATATCTTTACGTCTGCACCATAATTTTCAACATATTTCCGTATGTGTTCGTGTACTCAGTTTGCAGTCTTATTTTGTCATGCTCGTATTCCACGTAAGCGCGATAATGGACAAGTGTTGCTGAACGGTGATAGATGGCATGGACAGCGGTGTGGCCCCAAAGCCAAATCGCCGCATTGTTCTTCTTACGGGGCTACCGCAGTTTTTCTGGTCGTAATAATTCGAAAATATCTTCTGTTTTGTGGAACCGTTCGGTCGATAATGGCCAATCTGCATCGCATGAATTCCACGATCGACTCAGTTGCACCGCATGTGGGTCTGTGAATTCGTGTGTCCACGTATCCGCAGTTTGTACAGGCGGGTGTTGGGGTCAGATGATCTCGGTTGTTTCTGATCATACTGGTTACTAAATGTGGCTGTCTGTGTGATTAACGGTTCACTTTACAGCTCTTACTCTTTTCCTAAAGCATCAGAGACCTTGTATCAGTCATATTTGTCAGGATGGCCAGTTACTCTACGTTTAACACAAGAAATATTCATATTATTATTTATTTGTTACTAGCTGAACCCCCGCTGCTTCGCATGCGTAGGCTGTTTGGTCTGCACCATTTGTTTCTTTTCAATCCTGACGAAGAATCCATATCTTAAGTTTCGTAGTTATAGCTTGAAATTTGAGTTAACAGCAACATATTTTTGAAAATCAATTTTTTTGCGTCCTCTATTTTACCCCCTTATTGGTTGAATTTCAAAAAATGCCGAAACACGAGTCTTTTAAATTGGAACCCCGAATCCAAATCCGAAATTTTGTAGTTCTAGCTTCAAAATTGCCTAAATAGCTACGTATTTTCAAAAAACTTTTCATCCCCTATTTCACCCCCTTACGGACGGAATATCGATAAATCGCTTCTTAAATGACGCCTACAGAGTAAGATCAACACCCTCTACAAATTTCAAGTTTCTATCTTCAGTGGTTTGGGCTGGGCGATGATGAGCCAGTCAGTCAGTCAGTCAATCGGGACACTTCCTTTTATATATAGAGATTAATCACATTTGTGGGGCGTGAATTCTCGTGGCTCAGAGGTGGAAGGATGTTGAAATGAGACAGCATTGAAGCAGATAGCTTTTTATTTACAAATGTACATAATACCTGTGGTAATTTCCTTACATTCAGTTATTCTCTTACTCTTCGTTGCAGTCCGTAGCGGCGCGTGGCTTTCTTCAACAGTTCGCGTTCTCCGCTGTGGTTCCTGCCAGTACCTCACGCAGGCGTCCGCGGCTCTTCAGGCTTCGTGGCCCGTGTGGGTGAGTGCGTCGTCCATCGCAGGGGCGTCGAACCGACGACCCCTGGGCTCCTCTCCCGCAGCTGTCGATTATCGACCAGGTCAGCTATCGAGAGGCCGCAGTCCCATCGTCCTCTCAGCTGCCTGGGTGCCCGGAAAGTCTTCCTTAATTCTTCTTCCGTTCTCAAGACTGCTCGCCTAGTCCATTCTTCTACATCTACATCTGCATACATACTCCGCAATTCACCGTAAGGTGCGTGGCCGAGGGTACACTGTACCACTACTAGGCATTTCCTTTCCTATTCCACTTCCGAATTGAACGAGGAAAAAAAGAATGCCTATATGCCTCCGTACGAGCCCTAATTTCTCTTGTCTTTGTGATCACTACGCGAAATGTAAGTAGGCGGCAGCAAGATCGTACTACACTCTGTTTCAAATTCCGACCCTCTAAATTTACTTAACAGAAATTCACGAAAAGAACGTCGTATTTCTTCCAGCGATCCCCAATTGAGTAGCCGGAGCATTTTCGTGACACTCGCGCATTGGTCGAACCTACTGGTAACAAATCTAGCTGCTCGCCTCTGAACCGTCTCTATGTCTTCCTTTAAACTGTTCTGAAGCGGGTCCCAAACACTTGAGCAATACTCAAGACGTGGTCGCACAAGCGTTTTATACGCGGTCTCTTTTACAGGTGAAGTACATCTTCCCAAAATTCTCCCAATAAACCGAAGTCGGCTGTCCGCCTTACTCACAACTGTCCTTACATGTTCGTTCCATTTCATATCGCTCTGCAATGTTACGCCTAGATATTTGAACGACGTGACAGCATCAAGAAGCTCACTACTAATGCTGTATTCGAATATTATGGGATTGTTTTTTCTACTCATGCGCATCACCTTACATTTTTCTACATTGAGAGCTAGCTGCCATTCTTCGCACCAACTAGAAATTTTGTCAAAGTCAACCTGTATGCTATTACAGTCAGTTAAAGACGACACCCTCCCATACACCACAGCATCATCAGCAAACAGCCGCAAATTACAACTTACTCTGTCCATCAGATCATTTATATAGATAGAAAATAATAGCGGTCCTATCACAGTCCCCTGGGGCACGCCTGACGATACACTCGTCTCTAATGAACACTCGCCGTCGAGAACAACGTACTGCGTTCTATTACTTAGGAAGTCTTCCAGCCACCACAAATCTGTGAACCTATTCCATAAGCTCGTATCTTCGCTAGAAGCCTGCAGTGTGGCACCGCGTCAAACGCCTTTTTGAAGGCGATGTCGGTTGCGTGATCGGCCGGAATGGTGCCGAACTTCACTCGTGCTGAAGCAACGAAAGAATGACCCCCCTCTGCTCCAATTGTCCAGGTATTTATTGGTTCAAGTAGGTCTCTGCCACGTGGAGAAATTCCCAGAAAGTTCGGTCACGCGGAGAGTCGCTAGTCGGTCACTGGCGTCTAGTCGCGTTCTTCCAAAACTGCCAAAACGTGTAACCTCGTCACGTGTGGGAGCCTCAAACTCGTGCGGCGACGGACTGCTGACATGTTAGTCACGCTTCCCTGGAGAGGTAGCTGTACTGGCCTTGTCACGTTTTCAGACTGTTGACGTTACGCAGTCTCCTCGGTCACGTTCCGCTGTTCTCACAGCTCGTGAGACGGCTGGCCGACGGCCGCTCGAGCTGACTCGTCAACTTGGCGGCTTCTGGAACACGTGAGCCGCGGTGACCTGCAGTTCCAGACCCGGTGGCCGGCACTTTGTCGTTAACGATTGTGTGCCACGTGGATGTGATACGTGGCGGCAGAGCGCTCGGCTACTCCACCGCCAGTTGCTGTACCAGCCGGGCCACAGTGGAATGGACAGAGTTTTGCTACACGGCTGCGTTCCCCAGCAGAGGCGGCCAGTGGAGACATGTTGTGGGCAGCAGCTGTGCCCCATGTCCCGTGTCGTAGCTGGCCAGCAGACCCAGCATTCCTCCTGGAGAGGACTCAACGGCTCTGTGGGAGCTGAGTGAGGATGTGACGGAGGGGTCTTGTTGGTTGGAACCATTACTAGTTGTTGTTGTTGAGTGCTTAAAGGGGGCCAAAACTGCTGGGTCATCAGTCCCCTCAGCCGCAGTTGATGGCAGATGTAGAAGAACTGTCGGGAAGTCAGGCGCTAGGGCCACCTGCTGTACGGCTGCCAGAATTGGTCCACTATAGTTTACGGTAGTAACACTAAACGCGGGCCTTCGCGATCGTCTTTTGACAGCTCCAAATTTAAATCAAAATAACGGCTTAACTATTCATCTGACACGAAAATTGAATAACCCAATTTGTAGAGCAGAAAATTCTCTACAAATTTGCTCTCTTATGTTTTTTTCATATCTCGTAGCGTTTCAGAGATATTTGCAAAAATAACGGATATTTGACACCCTCCAATGAATTAACGAAAACCAGCCGTTCGCAGATGTCACGTGAAATTCATCGCGCAGAACTGTCTCTGGCATCCTTCTTTGGGAGTCACGGAAGGTACCTGTAGCGTAATATTGGCACACTTTTACAGACAGTTTACACGCATATAGTGCAGTGTACCTTCTAAATTGTTTGACCGTAAGACACGTAGTTCATGAGGTATGCCGGCCGTGGTGGCCGAGGAGACTGAGGCGCTCCAGTCACGGTCTACACGGCCACTACGGTCGGGGGTTCGAATCCCCCTCGGGCATGGATATTTGTGCCGTCCTTAGTGTTAGCTAGTTCATAAGTAGTTTGTAAGTTTAGGGACTGATGACCCCGTAGTTAAGTCCCATAAGCTGTACAAACATTTGAACATTTTCATGAGGTATGAGCACATAAACAGTAACGATCATAGAAAACGACCCCATCACGCACCAAGTTTTAACTATAACTTCTTTACTACTAATTATATTCCCAAGAGATTTTACACTCATACAGCCCTTATGCAAATAAATATATACCTGAATAATGGCAGGAATAAATAAATAAATACCCGGGCAAAGCCGGGTTTTCAGCTAGTACCTATATTTCCGCAGATAACACGACCTTCGGATAACACGAGGTACAAGTTTTGATCAATATGTTATAGTTTCAGCACCTGTGTGGCCTACAAGACGACCGCCAAGTTCCCGTATTTACCCGAATGCAAGTCTCAGTTTTGGCCCACTTTAGGTTACGGTAGTAACACTAAGAGTGGGCCTTTGCGATCGTCTTTTGACAGCTCGAAATTTAAATGAAAATATCGGCTTAACCACTCCTCTGACACGAACATTGAATAACCGAATTTGTAGAGGAGAAAATTCTCTACAACTTTGCTCTCTTATGTTTTTTTCATATCTCGTATCGTTTCAGAGATATTTGCAAAAATAACAGAGATTTTGGGATGTATGTCTGTCTGTCTGTCCGTAACGTTTTCCCCGTTTTTAAGACGAACCGTTCAACCGATCAGCACCAAATTTTACAGACATGATTGTAGGCCGCCAGAGACCAGAACCTCCCTTTTTCAAATTTTTCGGAAAAAATACGATAGTAATACCAAAAAAAGCCGTTTGTAATATAATTGTAATTGCAAACGAACCGTTCATAACAGAGATTTGACAATCTTCATTGAATTAACGAAAACCAGCCGTTCGGAGATGTCACGTGATGATTTTCTTATTGTAACTTGTCATTTAAAAGCAACGGCACATTGAGGAATTAACAAAAGCATATCGTTATTCGTACGATAAATGATAATCTATTATCTACGAATGCCATATTAGCATCAGTTAATAACGGCCATGAATAGTATGAGATTGAAGGACTCCTGTTTTGATTTATAGCGGTAGCGTAGTGGGCAAGGTGCTAGACTGTGAGGTGAAAGGTCTGTGCTTCGAAACCGGCCACTACTTAACTTTCTTTCCTAAATTGGTTACAGACACTATTATTAATTAATTAATTATTATTTAGATTATTTTTTGGTCCAAAATGTTTGCAAAAACTTGTTGTTGTTATGGTCTTCAGTCCGGAGACTGGTTTGATGCAGCTCTCCACCCTACTCTATCCTGAGCAAGCCTTTTCATCTCCTCATAAGAACGGCAACCCACATCCATTTGAATCTGCTTACTATACGCGTCTCTTGGTCTCCCTCTGCGATTTTTACCCCACACACTACCCTCCAATGCTAAATTTACGATTCCCCGATGTCTAAGAATGTGTCCTACCAAGCGATCCCTTCTTTTAGTCAGCGTATGCCAAAAAGTCCTTTTCTCACCAATTCTGGTCAGTACCTCTTCATTAGTTATGCGATCTACGCACATAATCTTCAACATTCTTCTGTAGACCCACATTTCAAAAGCCTCTATTCTCTTCCTGTCCGCACTGCTTATCCTCCATGTTTCACTCCCGTACAAGGCAACACTCCACACAAATGCCTTCAGAAAAGACTTCCTTACCCTTAAATTAATATTCGATGTTAGCAAATTTCTCTTTTTCAAAAATGCTTTTCTTCTCATTGCCATTCTACATTTTATATCCCCTGTACTCCGAACATCGGATGTTTTTTTACTACCCAAGTAACAAAACTCATCTACCACCTTCATTGTTTCGTTGCCTAATCTAATTCCTTTAGCATCGCCTGATTTTCTAAGAGTGCATTCCATTATCTTTGTTTTGCTCTTGATCAACTGTTCTTCTAGGTCCTTTGCTGTCTCTGACAGAATTACAATGTCATTAGCAAAACACAATGTCTTTATTTCTTCGCCCTGAACTTTAATCCCTATTCCAAATTTTTCCTTGCTTTCCTTTACCGCCTGCTCGATGTACAAATTGAATAGCATCGGAGAAAGGCTACAACCCTGTCTTACTCCCTTCCCAACTGATGCTTCCTTTTCATGCCCTTAGAGTCTAATAACTGCGGTCTGGCTTTTGTACAAGTTGTAAATAACTCTCCTTTCCCTATATTTTACCCCTGCTGACTTCAGAATTTGAAAGAGTGTATTCCAGTCAACATTGTCAAATGCTTTCTCCAAATCTACAAAAACTAAAAAAGTAGGTTTGCCTTTCCTTAATCTATCTTCTAAGATAAGACGTAAAGTGAGTATTGCCTCCCGGGTTCCTACGTTCCTCCTGAATCCAAACTGATCTTCCCCGAGGTCAGCTACTACCAGCTTTTCCATTCTCCTGTAGATAATTCGTGTTAAAATTTTGCAACCATGACATGTCAAACTGATGGTTCTGTAATTTTCACACCTGTCTGCGCCTGATTTATTTGGAATGGGGATTATTACATTTTTCTTAAAGTCTGAGGATATTTCGCCTGTCTCATACATCCTACACACCAGTTCAAATAGTTTTGTCATGGCTGGCTCTCCCAGAGAGTTTAGTAGCTCTGAGGGTATGTCATCTACTCCTGGGGCCTTGTTCCGACCTAGGTCTTTCAAGGCTCTGTCATATTCATCTCTCAGTATAGCATCTCGTATTTCATCTTGATCCACTTCCTCTTCCCTTCCTAAAACATCGTTTCTAAGTTCATTTCCTTTGTAGAGCTGCTCTATGTACTCTTTCCACCTTTCAGCTTTTCCTTCTTTGCTGAGAACTTGTTTCCCATCTGAGTTCTTGATATTCGTAGAGTTGCTTTTCTTGTCCCCAAATGTCTTTTCCTGTAGACGGTGTCTATTTTCCCCCTATTTATACATTCTTCTACAGATTTGCATTTGACTTCTAGCCACTCCTGCTTAGCCATTTTGCACTTCCTGTCAATCTCATTTCTTAGTCGTCTGTACTCCATTTTGCGTGTTTCATTTACTGCATTTTTATATTTTCTCCTTTCATCGATTAAATTTAGTATCTCCTGTGATATCCAAGGATATCTACCTTGGCTTTCTACCTATTTTGTCCTCTGCTGCCTTCACTATTTCATCTCTCAATGCTACCCATTCCTCTTCTACTGTTTTATTTCCCCCTGTTTCTGTCAATTGTTGCCTAAATCTCCCTCTGTTTGGGGATGCCATAATAGTGATAAAGTCATTGTCGTTGTCTAATATGGGGTGTGATCACCTGGCCCCCATCCTGGCTAACCTGTCGGCATGTTCGTTGCCACTGATCCCCGAGTGGCCAGGGTCCCACAATAGGTTTACCCTATTGCTTTCCCCTAGCTCCACCAGAACCCTGTGACATTCTGCAACAATTTCAGACCTTGTTGCAGGAGCGGCCAGTGATCTCAGGGCTGCCTGGCTGTCTGAATAGATGTAGATGCTACGATCTTTGTAGCGCCTACGCAAATTCTCCTCCACACACGCCCCGATGGCAGTGATTTCGGCCTGGAATACTGAGGCCAGTTTCCCTCCAGTCTTGGCTGCACCCCGTATACGACGACCTTGACGACCTTGGCCTCGCCTTCTTTCAGCTGTTCCTGTTGTGTCAAATCCAGTAGCTGCAACTACCTGCCTGTGCTGTCCCGCCTCCAACCTTCCTGTGGCTCTGCATGCCACAGGATGTTGTGTTGCACTACCTGCTCGCCAAGGTTATTCTATAAAAGGTTGGGCCCGAAGCAAAACGATTAGATTAGATTAGATTAGATTAATACTTGTTCCTTAGATCATGTATATGACATTTCGTAATGATGTGGAACGTGTCAGTTTAGTAAATTTTGTCTATACTTGACAATCTATATTCTAAGAATTTTTTTGTAAATTTTTTTTTATTATTTTTAATTTTTTTATATAATTTTTTTATGTTTTATCTACAAATTCATCTACATTGTAGAAGGAGTTGCCATTCAGAAATTCCTTTAATTTCTTTTTAAATACTAGTTGGCTATCTGTCAGACTTTTGATGCTACTTGAATTGGGTCGGATTGTTAATAACAAATTTCATGAGTGAATATATATATTGTGAAGCTACAGTGAGTATCCCTAGATCCCTAAATAAATGTCTGCAGGATGCTCTTGGGTGGGCTCCAGCAATTATTCTGATTACACGCTTTTGTGCAATGAATACTTTTTTACTCAATGTTGAATTGCCCCAGAATATGATCCCATATGAAAGCAGCGAATGAAAATAGGCGTAGTAAGCTAATTTACTGAGATTTATATCACCAAATTTTGCAATGACTCTGATAGCATAAGTAGCTGAACTCAGACGTTTCAGGAGATCTTCAATATGTTTCTTCCAATTCAGTCCCTCGTCAATGCAAACACCTAAAAATTTTGAATATTCTACCTTAGCTACAGATTTATGTTCAGAGTCTAAATTTATTAATGGTGTCATGCCATTTACTGTATGAAACTGTATATACTGGGTTTTATCAAAGTTTAATGAGAGTCCATTTATAGAGAACCACTTAATGACTTTCTGGAAGATATCATTTACAATTTCATCAGTTAATTCCTGTTTGTCAGGTGTGATAGCTATACTTGTATCATCAGCAAAAAGTACTAGCTTAGCATCCTCATGTATGTAGAATGGCAAGTCATTAATATATATTAAGAACAGCAAAGGACCCAAGACCGAACCTTGTGGGACCCCATTTTTAATAACTCCCCAGTTAGAAGAATTAATTGTCTCATCTACATCATGTGAACTGCTTATTTCAACTTTCTGCACTCTTCCAGTTAAGTATGATTTAAACCATTTGTGCACTGTCCCACTCATACCACAATACTTAAGCTTATCTAGAAGAATTGCTATTGGCCGTTGAAATGACGTCAGCAGCACTGCCAGCGAGGGGCTACGCCGTCACATAGGACGCCGCTGAACACACCAAAGTCAGCTGTTCACGCATAGCTCATTGCAGTCACATACCTTTTCAAAACCTTCCGACAGCCCAAGAACGCCACTGACGTCATTTCCGCCTCTGTGGTGCCGCTGCTGCCTCTCTCTTCAGCTTCATGTTGAGGCAGCGCAGTCGGATAGAAATTCGGGTCCTCAAGACTATTTTCGTGACCTCCGGCGCCACGTGACAATATTTCTACGAAATTACGTCGGCTAATCTCTTAGAAATATTTTTTTTCTTTTAAAGCATGTCACTTCCGTTAACCTCGCTGAACAGCAGCTCAAACTGTGAGGTCTGCTGCATCCACCAGTCAGACGCCACCTCGGGATAAAAATGTCATCCAGCCGTATTCTGCGAGCTGTTTTGGAGGACGTAGTTCACTAGGTGACTCCCCCGGTGAGGTGTCGTGTAGCCTGCCAGATACCTGAACCCTTCAGCTGGGCAGTGGGCATTCGACACGTCACACACAGCTGACGGTGTAGTAGCCTCACAACCGAAACATGTGTCCTGGATCCCTGCTTCTCCATCTGACGTATCCGGCGAAATTCCACACAGCAGACGACAGGAATTGTTGTGAATCTTCTTCTTGTATCGCAGACGAAGTATTGGACAGTGGGATGTCTTGGGCATTCTTTCCCAGAAGCAACAAAAGCAGACGATGTTTTACTTCTTTAGGGCGAGGATGCTGATAGAAATGGCCGATCTGTGCAAAAAAAAAAAAAAAAAAAAAAAAAAAAAGGTACAGTCCTAGTTCAGCTCTGCTGTTAATATATACTTAATGCCTAGTGACAAAAGGTCATAATGAAGTCCAAATAAAGAATTAATTGACATTAGGAGTCGTGTCTGAAATTGTAACAGCTGCCTTCCGTTTCCAATCGGCATTGTTTCACAGCACAAATACATTCTGCTAAGCATTGTTTTTTGGAGCAGCTCGTTTGTTCCATAGGCACTTGCTAAGTCTTTTTGTCAACGATTCTGCGATAATTAAAAGTGTCAAAGAAATCATTCACATAGTAAACAGAATTAGAAGCATCGAATTTGCTGTCGTAAACCCCACGAGTAAACGAGACGAGACGTCCCCGCTCATACACTGCAGGGCCGCCGCTACAAGTGCTCCGGCAGTGACGTCATGCGCAGAACGACGCATTCTGCCTCGGACTGCGCAGTCCATCCGCCCCCCCCCCCCCTGCTGCTCGCTACTCTGTCTCAACCCGACTGCTCGTCTCATTCTCTTGGCAGAGTAAACTCAACTCGAAACCAGCGCCCTCTGCAGCAACTTCCTGCTATTACTATTCTCTCGATTGCCGTAATGCAGTTGTCTCCACTCCATAGAACCGACAGAGAGGCGTCGAACCATTTTAGTTCATTTTGCCGATGGCAATACAGGCTGTTTATAAAATCTTCGCCGGCCGCGGTGGCCGAGCGGTCTGCGGCGCGCCAGCCACGTTCTGCACGGCCACTACGGTCGGGGCTTCGAATCCCCCCTCGGGCATGGATGTTTGTGTCGTCCTTAGTATTAGCTAGTTCGTAAGTAATTTGTAAGCTTAGGGACTGATGACCCCGTAGTTAAGGCCCGTAAGCTCTACAAACATTTGATTTGAATAACATCTTCCCGTTCCATTTTTACGTGGTGTGGTACAGCAACCGTGTCCAGTTGAATTCTTGAATAACAGAACGTCTTGATTGCAAATATTTTTTATTTCAATGACGCTTTTCGCCCGTTTAGGGCGTCTTCAGATGTCTGACAAAGAAGAAAAATGAAACAGAACTTACTTTCACTCTGCAGCGGAGCGTGCGCTGATATGAAACTTCCTGGCAGATTAAAAGTGTGTGCCGGAACCGGCACTCGAACCTGGGTCCCGGTTCCGGCACACAATTTTAATCTGCCAGGAAGTTTAAGAACTTACAATATTTACATGACAATATTTCAAACATTTTTAGCTACAAATCAATCTGAAACTATAATATGAAATTGTGATAATGTACGGTACAAAAACTATGAATATTAAAGTGAGCATGAATCTGTGTATTTAAGTAAAGAAAAATAGCGATTGTGCTGACTAAACCAGGAACTGAATAGGCTATTTTTCAGCCGCCATTTTAAGTGGGTTAGGAAATCCGATTCAGGCTGTGACATGTGAACACGGCAGCAAAATACGGTTTACGAAAATCGGTTTTCATCTTCCGGAAGATGTGTTCCATGTAAACGTAGCGAAAGGTTTCCGGACTATGCCGACTTGGTCCCATATTTAAAAAAAAAAAAAAAAAAAAAAAAAAAAAACCGGAAAGGCCGTTAGATGCTTGTAGCTGAATTTTCAAGACGTCAGGCGAAATCGCCAGCTTTTCTATAAGGAATTTCTCCTGGATTACTAGAAAGATTTTATGCTTTAACACACGACGACGTCATCCTCAAAACGTCAAGTGGAATGAACTAAAAGAAAAGTTTCAGTTGAGTTATTACTTCAAAATAGAAGAGGGAACAAAGTGGAAAAAATGCCCGTTTGCCGTGACACTTTTCTGGGAATCCTGCTTGTCGGAAGAGACAGCGTACACCGATTACGTGTGACATCACTAAACACTCCAGCGAGCCCAGGAGATACAAGAGGCGGCGAGAGAAAGGCTGAAAAATACGCTGAGAGAAATGAAAAGGTGATCAACATTCGATGTAGTCGAGTAGGCGGTAAATGTTACATAGACTTCACGAAGAAGAACGCATAGATAAGATATTTTATTTCATACTTTATTACGTGACTAGTTTCGACAACAAGTAACGTAAAAAGAACGTAAAATGAAAATTATAAATGTGTATAAAAACTATCGAAGGCAGAAGCATTAGGTGTACACAGAACATAAAATACTCCAGCTGTGTGCTGGATACTAGGGTACTACTGACATGCTTAGAGCATTAACATATAGATAACATATAACGTAGGCTAGTACATTCCATCAGTTAAAAATAGACAGACAACCAATGTGAGCAAAGTGGCCTTCCATTTGGCGGATGGAATGTTAGCCAGCAGTCATATATTGTGTACTCCGAGAGCAGGAGCACAATTGCCAGCTGTGCTCATGCTCTCGTAGTGTTATCCTTAGCATAAGTTAGTTTAATTAGTTTGTAAGCCTTACGGTTGATGACCCCGCAGTTAAATCTCTTAAGATTTACAAACATTTCAACATTTGATTTTACTACTTAGAACCCCCTATGGCACCACTTAATACTTGAATTTCGAAAAATACCCCAACATGTGTCTTTTAAATTCCAACAAAGTATGCATATACCATTTTTGTAATTATGGGATCAAAACTGGCTTAATAGCAACGATTTAAAAAATATATATATTATTCCCTATTTCACCCCCTAAAATACCGAAAGTCGCGTTTCTTCTGACCAAGAAAACATATACCAATTCATGTGTTGTAGCTTCAAAATCGCCTTAATAGCAGAAGATTTTCGAAAAACATCCCCTCTCCAATTTAACCTCCTTAATGGTTGAATTTCCAAAAAGACCGAAACACGTATTTTTTAAATTCTAACGAACAATACAAATACCATTTTTGCAGCTCTAGCTTCAAAATTGTCTTAATAGAAACGTGTTTACAAAAATAATTTTTATCCCCTTGTGTTTTATATTCCAATTAAAATTCGAAATTTTGTAGTTCTAACTTCACAGTTGCCTAAATAGCAACGTTTCATCCCCTATTTCACCCCCTTACGGACAGAATATCGAAATATTGCTTCTTAAATGACGCCAACCACCCTCCACAAATTTCAAGTTTCTGTCTTCAGTGGTGTCGGCTCCGTAACACATGGTTAGAGCACCAGGTTACTAATCCAAAGTTGACGGGTTCGATCCCCGCCAGGTCCTAGGGTGTTTAACTGTCACTTCCCACCTTTTTCACCTCTGGCAGTGTTGATGTGAAAAATACCGAGTAGCACCGTGGTTCGGAACCCACGTTAAACTGTAGGTCCCCCTATAACAGGCTGGGTAAGTCAGTTCGAAGGTCGGAGGAAGGCAACGGCATACCACCTCCAAACAGGACCATGCCTAGTAGAGCACTCTGGTGTTCAAACCAATCTTCGAATTGTTGACTTTTTTTTATCTTCAGTGATTTGGGCTAGGCGATGATAAGTCAGTCAGTCGGGACATTGCCTTTTAAATATAGAGATAAGTTATTCGCCTACTTGCTTCATTATTTATTTCCTTAGCTGCAGCACTAGTGCACACATCTACGCAATAACACAGCGTTTCTCAAACCAAAACGGTTGCAAAGCATGCTATCCCGAAACTTTGTATCAAAATATCAGAAAAACAGCCAGTCTGAGATTGTACCAACTGGTACACGCGAAAGAATAATTTTTCATAATTAAAAAAAATAATTATTTGTTTAACTTGTATAATACAGGTTGTCTGCGTTTTTCGTGATTTTCTCGGTTCGGCTGACGACCAATTTCGGGACCTGGCGGCATTAGCCCGATTATCAAAAAATCTTATCCCGACTTTCTCGCCGCAGCAGCAGAATCTAATGTCGCGGCCCCTGGGGTGACTCCACCTGCCCCGCGACCTTGCCTCAGCATGCTTGCAATTGTCAATCAGATTTATATTAAGTTTAATTCCAGATTCATAGAAAACACCCTTCTGAAAATTTGATATGTTGTACAGGAGACAATTCTCTACCAGATGTTTTTTGAAACAACTTAATTGCTGGTGTCAGCACTGAGATATATAGCTACAAAAATGACTACGATTTACGATTTATACTTTTTCTGTCATTTTTGATCAAGTATAACTTCAAAAATAATTGAAAGAAGGCACTAACATTTTGAGAGAAGGATAGCAACTAACAGTTAAAAACGTATACTAAATGACAAGTTGGCATCACTAATAGTTTTTTTTTTTTTTTTTTTTTTTTTTTTTTTGTAGTAGCAGCCTAAAGTTTAACCCAAATTTTGCAAATCGATGTTTTTGGTCAACTTTGGCATTATGACACGCTGAATTTTTGGCATACCCTAACTAAAAGAAGGGATCGCTTGGTAGGACACATTCTTAGACATCGAGGAATCGTAAATTTAGCATTGGAGGGAAGTGTGTGGGGAAAAAATCGCAGAGGGAGACCAAGAGACGCGTATCGTAAGCAGATTCAAGTGGATGTGGGTTGCCGTTCTTATGAGGAGATGAAAAGGCTTGCTCAGGATAGAGTAGGGTGGAGAGCTGCATCAAACCAGTCTCCGGACTGAAGACCATAACAACAACGAAAGTATTTCAGGTGGGTGTCTGAAATTTACAGAAGTTATGAAGTATGCCTTGTTCCAGCTAGACGGTGCACAGCCTCATTGGGGTGCCTATCTCGACACGTCCTTTGCTGGTCGATGGGCCAACGGTTCGGCCTCCACGCTGCCCTGACTTAACGGCATTAGACTTCTTTTAATGGAGTTACGTCAAGGACGAGGTCTACCGAACACGTGTACCACATCTTGAAACCCTGCGGCAACGGATAACCGCAGTCGTTGAATCGATCCCCCCAGTGATGTTGGCTAACGCGTGGACGGAAATTGAATATCGCCTAGATGTGCTTCGTGCTACCAAGGGTGCTCACTGGAAGTTCACTGACCCAGAAAGCATCGCTCTTGCGAAACACAGCTTGCCCTTTATTCACATGAAGTGATAAGTGCCGTAGACAAGGAATCTCAAATCGATTCCATATTTCTGCATTTCCGGAAGGCTTTTGACACTGTACCCCACAAGCGGCATCTAATGAAATTGCGTACTTATGGAATATCTCCCCAATTGTGAGATTGGATTCACGATTTTCTATCAGAATGGACACAGTTCGTTGTAACTGACGGTAAGTCATCGAGTAAAACAGTCGTATCTGGCGTTCCACAGGGAAGCGTTATAGGTCCCCTACTCTTCCTCGTGTTTATAAACGATTTAGGAGACAATCTGAATAGCTCCCTTAGACTGTTAATGGATGATGCTGTCGTTTATCGGTTAGTGAAGTCAACAGAGGATCGAAAGCAACTGCAAAGCGATTTAGACAAAATTTCTACATGGTGCGAAAATTGCGAATTGACACTAAATAAACAAAAGTGTAAAGTAATACACATTACCGCTAAAAGAAATCCGCTAAACTTCAATTACGCGATAAATCAGTCAAACCTTAAGATCATAAATTCTACCAAATACCTAGGAGTTACAATTACGAACAACTTTGACTGGAGAGAACACACAGAAAATATTGTGGGGAAGGCGAACCAAAGGTTACGTTTCATTGGCAGAACGCTTCGAAGATGCACCAGCTCCACCAAAGAGACTGCCTACATCACACTTGTGCGTCCTCTCCTGGAGTACTGTTGCCCAGTGTGGGACCCTCACCAGGTGGGACTGAAGGAAGACATTGAAAGATTCAGAGAAGGGCAGCTCGTTTTGATTTATCACGTTACGGGGGGGAAAGCGTCACGGAAATGTTGCACGAATTGGGGTGGAAATCAATCAAAGAAAGACGTTATTCATTGCGGCGTGATCTGTTTGCGAAGTTTCAATCACCGACTTTTACTTCTGAATGCGAAAATATTTTGCTAGCACCCACCTACTTAGGGAGACATGACCATCCCAATAAAATAAGAGAAATCAGATCGAAAACGGAACGATTTAGGTGTTCTTTCTTCCTGCGCGCAATTAGAGAATGAAACGGTAGAGAAAAGTTATGAAAGTGGTTAATGAATCCTCTGCCAAGCACTTAAATGTGATTTGCAGAGTATCTATGTAGATGTAGATGTAGATGAAAAATACTTTAATATTTGTATCTTACTTCTAGACTGAGTTATTAATTTATGTTATCAGGGGAAGACTTTTCGGACACCCTGTGTATTTAAAGTAGCTATGTCCTCATAATTTTATTAATATATAAATTCTAAACGTGGCAAGAAGGATTGCAAAATCATTTAGAAGTACTACAGGAACATCTTATGTATCGTCTGCGGTGTGTGTGTGTGTGTGTGTGATTAAAATTGTGTGCCGGAACCGGGATTCGAACCTGGGACCTTTGGCTATCGCGGGCAAGCGCTCTGCCGTCTGAGCTATCCCGGTACGCCTCACAACTTCCGCCAGTGCCACAGTCTAACACATACAGCCACGACACTTCGCAGAATTTTGTTATACACTACGACACTAGCGCTCCAAGCGGCCGGCAAGCTACACTTGTGAATACGACATTGGATGAGTGCGAATAGTATCGTTTATACTGACTTTAATACACTTTTTACATTAGGAAACGTATGTAATACCTTAAAATAGGTAATAACTTAAAACTAGTTCTACATTTGTCTTAATTAAGTTTCCCAAGGTCCCTGGCAAGGTGCGAAACGGTACATTACAGGATAGTTTGTTTAGCGCTATTCTGTAACCTACAGTCTTCTGCTGAGTAATTTCATTTTTCATTAAAAATTTAAAAAATGGCCAGGAAACACCAGAAGACCTTTCCTTTGGCAGAAAGACGTCGCTTTTCTACTAACGAACGTTAAGGTTTCTTCACTATCATTCCAATCGAAGCAGTGAGTTCCAACGTAGGAAACGTATATAGGATGCAATAAGTACAGTATGTTGCGCACCAAATCAGCTTCAACAGTTGTAGCTGAAGAAAACACGTCACAAACGTGGCAATAAAACGGCAAAAGCGATCCCACAATTGTTGCTACAGCTGAATCACAAATGGCAAGAATCACCAAAACTTTGTCTTTTTAAGCTAATTACACTGAACATAATATGAACGTTTAAGAAAGACGTATGTGGTATAAAACTGTGCGAAAAAAAAGACCATAATATAAATTTATTATTCTCTTATGTTTATAGTCTACTTACTTTCAGCGGAATAAGAGTGAAATACACATATATTCGTAAGTATTTGTACAAGACAAAGTTGTTGTTTATACCACTGAATCAGTAAAATTGACTGTTTTTACATTAATTTACGTCTCTTGATATTTTCCTGACACTTGTAACGCAGAAATTGTAATAGCTATTTCGTTAATTACGTACAAACACGACTACTTGGGCGGTTTGCCGCGACTGTCTATGCTAGACTGCGGACTGCGCTCCTAGACTCCACACAAGTTCCCCTGCTGCTGGGCAGCCCCTGCCGTGTGGACTGCCCGCATAACAGGCGGCCGAGGCGGGCTGCCGAGCCTCCTTTCGCAGGCGCTCACACGTAATAACATAAACTGGGCCGCCTGCTATAGACGGGCATGCGCATCCGCCATTTTCGTTCCCTTCGCTTCGACGCGCGACTGTAGACTAAGACAGTCACTACGCTTTCAGCAGGGAGGGCTGTGCAGCTCCGAATAAATTGTTCTAATCGTTCAGAAAATGGTTCTGTTTTTTCGTTTGCAATGGATCCTAAAAGGCCTAAAATATGGTTAATAAAGTGTCGTGTGACATGGACACCAACAAGCAGTGGCGTAACTATGGGGGAAGGGGGGATAAGGGGGATAGAACCCCCCCCCCAGAACCCGAAAAAAAAAGAAAAAGAAAGAAAATAAATCGTATAACAGCAATCTGGTAAAGGTAAAGATTGAAAACTTGTGGTGTTTTACCATAATCTTTCATTGGATGGGAGTGAATTAGTTTTTTTCAACAGGAGTGCTAGATGGTAGTCTGTCTGGAAACTGACTAAAATTTTGCTCGTCAAGCAGATCTATCCCCCCCCCCCCCCCCAAAGCCAAGTCCTTGTTACGCCACTGCCAAGAAGGTCTTCAAAACTATGCAGGGTGGTTTAATTCATTTGTACTTATGCACAATTTCTACACGTTGTACACGTCACGTTTCGACACGTGTCTTTTTTAGCGTAGGTTCCGACATTACGAACTACTGTTACAGACTTTTATTTATACATACATTGGCGATAACAAACAGTATCTACATTTACACAAACAATACAAAAAAAAATGTTCAAATGTTTGTAAATCTATCGGACCAAACTGCGTGGTCATCAGTCCGTAGCTTACAAACGACTTAAACCTAGGTAAACTAACCTAAGGACAACACACACACCTATGCCCCAGGGAGGACTCGAACCTCCGACGAGGTGCAACCGCGCGCTCCGCAGCGAGGCGCCTTAGACCGCTCGGCTCCTCCACCGCGGCTACAGTACTAATTACTTTTTAAATGATACACACTGTTTTTACTAGTTATAATGGCCCATACGGCTCGTAACGATATTTGAAGCTAGCACGATATTAATTTCAGTTACAGGTACTGCGATTTTAATTTCAGTTACGGCATCGACAGGGTACTTTGCTAATGTCGGCTACAAAATGCTCGCAGTTCAAGGATAATTAATCTACTGACCGGGCAACAAGAATTTGGGAAACATGAAAAATTATTTTCTCTCATTCTACCTGTCCGAGTTGTCAAAGAGCATTCAAAGGTTGTTGCCACCATCAGCACACTACGCCGCCGAGGCCGTAAGTAAAACTGACCAATGAGGGCCGGCCGCGGTGGCCGAGCGGTCTGCGGCGCGCCAGTCACGTTCTGCACGGCCACTACGGTCGGGGGCTCGATTCTCCGCTCGGGCATGGATATTTGTGCCGTCCTTAGTACTAAGTAGTTCATAAGTAGTTTGTAAGTTTAGGGACTGATGACCCCGTAGTTACGTCCCTTAAGCTCTACAAACATTTCAATATTTTTTTTGACCAATGAGGAAGTAAATTGTGAAATGAGAAATTGAAATATCTCGTATATATAAATTTTCTACTGCATCCTAGTTTATCATGGTGATATATTTTGCGCATTGAAAAAGTATTTTATATGAATTCTGAAAAATACGTCGTAAAAAAGTAGCAACCTGAGACTGTAGGCCTATTCTGGAGCAAATTTATGGCATTCGAAAACGGAGATTTCTTGCACGTTAGCGCAGCTTTGTTAGTGCACGTGGCATCCCACAAAAGTGAACTGTCGAATGCGAAAGAGTTGCTCACAATAGACACCCGGTGGACAAATACCAGAAAACATATGTAACGATTTGTCAAACCATATTACAATAAAAGTTCCTGGCAGATTAAACTTGAGTGCCGGAACCGGGACTCGAACCTGGGACCTTTGCCTTTCGCGGGCAAGCGCACTACCGACTGAGCTACCCCGACACAACTCACGATGCCGCCTCACAACTTTACTTCCGCCAGTACCTCGCCTCCTACTTTCCAAACTTCACAGAAGCTCTCCTGCGAACCATGCAAGACTAGCACTCCTGGAAGAAAGGATACGGTGGAGTTTCCAGAATGAAACTTCACTCTGCAGCGGAGTGTGCGCCGATACGAGTGCTAGTCTCGCACGGTTCGCAGGAGAGCTTCTGTGAAGTTTGGAAAGTAGGAGGCGAGGTACTGGTGGAAGTAAAGTTGTGAGGCGGCATCGTGAGTCTTGTCGGGATAGCTCAGTGGTAGAGCGCTTGCCCACGAAAGGCAAAGGTCGCAGGTTCGAGTCCCGGTTCCGGCACGCAATTGTAATCTGCCAGGAAGTTTCATATCAGCGCACACTCCACTGCAGAGTGAAAGTTTCATTCTGGCATATTACAATAATTTATTACGACGAGAGTAATTTTTGATACAAATATACATTTCCTTTTAGGTATGTGTATTAGAAATGACGCAAGCGATATTTGATGGTAATAACAGCAGAAAAACTCGGCCTTTCTCATGCTCGCGCCGCCACCGCCTGGAACCAAAATGGCGGCGGCAGCTGCCGCCACGCGCGCCTGTACACGCAGCTGCCGTCACGTAAACACAAGGTTCGTTTAAGCAGCTGCCAGAAAGCTACTTTCAAGCGCTAGCAAGTAGGCATTACTGCGCATGCGCAGCTATGATGACGTATTTGGAGCTTGCACTGCTTGAACGCTTTTCGACCTAATTCTGGTAGGATTCCCATGCGTAGCGGTGGAACAACTGAACTGCGACAACATTATTTTGGCATTCCTATATAATGCCAAGCAATTATGCTGACAACAATGTTTAATTTTTCAGATTTATTAGTGTGACTTAATAAAACCAGGATGAGGGTAATAAAACGTTTCACATAATACATCATACGTACAAAGTAACGACAATGTACCTATAATGATAAAACACTGAACGATATGTTGGCAGTGTGTTTCAGTAATTTTCCAAGGAATGTCAGTCTGTAAATTTAAAACTAAAAAACACAAATGAAGACATAAATTGAACCCTTGAGAATGTACCACATATGTATGTAACATTGTTTCGTGGGTGGTAGGTGTCTAAAGGAAAACATTTTTTTCTTATTAAGCTGTCAATATAGGAATGTTTTTAATTCTCAGTTGCTGTTTAAATCGCCTGATTATTAACCTCCAAGTAAACATTTACCAATATTCGTACGTGCAGTATTAACAGGTCCTAGATTGTTTCACAAGACAAACAATACATCAGAGCAAAAGGCAGGACTATCAATTTCGTAACCTTACTCAAAGCATAGTTCACATTTAAAGAGTACTATATCAACATGTTCAGATTCAGGCCTACCTGATATTAAGCTTTTCTTTATGGTTTCAAGAATACCAATTTCTATGAAGTATACCCTCATGCTCTTTATTACAGCAGAATATGAAATCTGTTAACATTGTATGCATTATAAAATAAAACGCGAGCTCTTTTAAATCACAGCTAACAGTTTAAACAAGGCAACAGTGTGAAATACAGATTCAAATAAATTGACGCCTCTGTGGCAAAGAACAGCTTACTGTAGTTGTTAGATAAAAGCCAAATTTTTTAACAAACCGACAAAAATAGTTTTTATGTTCTTCAAATCGAATAATTCTTGATCTTGTATGAACTCTAGATAATGAGTCTTGTGTCCAAATCACTAAAATATTATAATAGACATTTCCGCTTGGTGGTTATTATATATAGCACGTCGATTTCGTTCACTGAATGAACATCCTCAGCACACATTAAAGTTCAGGGAACTCATGTACAACGCACAGATTTTTAACAGCTAAGATATACAAAATGACCTGTCCAGTTGTGTGCATTACTTGTTTAACTCAATGCTTGATCGATGCTAATAACGTTGAAATAAAATGAGAAAACAAATATCGTTTCATTGGCCTTCAGCGATTTTGTGAATAAATTCACTTCACAGTCCCAGTCACAAAATTCCGTTTTGTTTCCATTTGACGAGGCAGTTTTACACCAGGACAAACAAATGAAACTATCACGAAACGTAAACACTGATCACGTGGGCACCCTCCCACTACAACTCACGACAGTTCTGCGCATGCGCGAATCTGGCAGCTTGAGCGCACCAGAAATATTTTTCCGGGTAGAATCTGGTAGCTTGCGGTTGCTGTTTAAACAGCAACCAGCTGCTAGGCAAGTAGCCAGAAGCGGACGAAGGCGCTGCTCCAACTTCATTTGTGCTCTGCGCATGCGCGAGTTGCTCGCTGGCAGCTGCAGACAGCGCCGTCGGCAGGAGGAACGGCGCTGCGTTACGGCCGGTCACGTGGCAGCGGCAGCCAATGGCAGCGCAGCGAGCGGCTGCAGCCCTCCGCCGCTCCACAAGCAGTGTGGAGGCAGAGCGCGCCGGACCTACCGTACCGTACCGTGTGCTTCAATAGTGATACATGTTGTGATTCTTCAGTTTCTCCCGGCGTATTTCACGATCAAAATATCCACGGGTGTACTGCCAACGGGCACAATATTTCGGCGATCATACACGTCGCCATCATCAAGTGAACTGACGGACTGAGCTCCTGGAAACGCGCCGGCACGGAGATCCGCACGCTACGGCGGCTCGAAGGGACCTGGGTTCTAGCCCGGTGGCGGGCCATTTAAATACCCTCGGCCCGCGGAGCGACCCTCCGCGGTCCGCGCCACGCGCCGCGGCCGCGCAGTGGAACCGATTGCGACGGAGTCTCAGATGACGTCGGTGTGAGGGCTCTGTCCGCCGTGGTCGTCACTTCGTTACGTTTGCTAGATTTACTCTTAATTAACCCAATCGCTGGTTCCCAAGCTTTGCTAAGATTATAGCCAGAGTCACGGTTTATGAGGTCGTCACTTTTGCGAATTTCAATGGCCTCTCTAACGATGCAGTCCCAGTATCTCGACGTCTGTACCAGAATCCTAGTGCGTTCATACTCCATGTTGTGTGTGAAGATAGATGCAAACGAAATAGCCAGCCTAGGAATCAGTGTAGGACAGTGTCTCGGTGATACTGTGATTAAAACAAGGGACAGATTTCATTAATTAACAGATTTGTATAAGACGTTTCCAGACAGTTCTATGAACAATACTTTTGTTCAAAAATGTTCAAATGTTTGTATAGTCTATGGGACTTAACTACGGAGTCATCAGTCCCTAAACTTACAAACTACTTATTAACTACTTACGAACTAGGACGGCACAAATATCCGTGCCCGAGGGGGGATTCTAACCCCCGACCGTAGTGGCCGTGCAGACCGCGACTCGAGCGCATCAGTCCCCTCGGCCACCGCGGCCGGCGATACTTTTGTCACCATACATTATTTCTATAAATAGACAGACGAAGCGTACAAATTTTTGTAAAACATTAAGACATTAAAATAAATACCATAGTATATAGGTTAGGCTCATAAACGAGTTGTATTGACCAACTAATTGTGTAATTAATGATGTACTCGAGATTTGAATATCGTATTTCTTTGTATATATTGACTGAAGTGAGATTTTGAACTTATTTTCAGATTTGTGACGATATTTGATAGTTCAATATATGTTAGGAACATGTATGAGGTACTCATTAACTAATTAACTGACATTTAACATTGCTGTTTATCATACAGAAAGAACCGAAATTATGACTTAAAAATATATGGGCCTCGTAAAATTATTGTATGTATAGTTTTCATTTTATATTGTGATTATTTGTGTGTACATGAAATGTTTTACCTCTGTGTTTGGTAATTGTAAATTAGTATATTCAACTGTTATGAACAATGCACGATTTAATGTCATTATTGTCGACGTTATATATTTGCCTCACCGCCTTGCGCGGGGCAGTTGCAATTTGAGTCGTTTGTCAAATGCTCTGGAATCTGTGTCGCTCTGAGTTTTGAAATGGAAGAGCTACCGTTCTGATCCTTTGTAATTTGTATATGTTTTGAAGTTGTAAATGTTTTGGTGGAGAAGAAGTTTAGTTCAAATTAAAGAAGAAGTGAAAAATTGTACCTACGAGTATTTATTTCTACCACGATGCCCCGGGACAATAATGTTGCAGCGAGCAGAACCCCCGTACATCGTAATGTAGAAAAGCTGAGTATTTTGTTTGAAAGTGGTAGAATGAAATGTAGTTACTTATACAGCACGTGAATGTTACAATACTTAGCCGCCGGCCGCTGCTACGCCAGTTCCGTACTTTTTGTATTTTTAGATGCTTCGCGTGGCAATGTCTGAAAATTTGTTCGCGTACTCGAGTGCAAATATCTGCATAAGTAGATTTGTGACTTTTGCACAGGGTCGGCATCTCACAGAATAATCACCCGTCCTTCAATGTCCAGGAAAACATACACGACCAAACCAGTAGCTCCACCGTTTGTAAAACGTGACAAAAACAGTTAGATAAATATTTGCATTTCACAATAAGAACAAATTCTCGAAACGCTTCATGCAAAGCATGCAAAACTGGCAGTTACGTATACAGTTGGTGCAGTGGCTGATGGAAGCAGAGATACTCTCATCAGGCATTGCATTGTGAGTCAACTAGGCGCGTATTGCAAACAGCGATACGCAAAATATACGTTCAAATAAACACAAAGTGTCAAGAAACCTGACTGTGTAACGTTTATAAACACTATTTGAAGATGAAAGCCATGCCAGGGACAATTTGTCATTTTTTTCGTCATGAAAATGGGTCCAAAAGTGTAAAATGCGGGAAAAATGTAAATATGTTAATGCAAAAATGGGGGTGAATTAAGATTGTGAACATAAGAAGTTTGACGGCACCAAGAAAAATGGTGTGGAAACGTAAAATTCGGGAACACAGAAGCAGGGTTTCAATGTATATGTGACCGAGACATTTACACATTACTGCATGCTAACTTACAATCACTTATCTTAAATGTGGATGTGTTGATCAACCATAATGAAGGAAAAAATAATACACACACTCTATAGGCCTTTACCAAAATGTAACTTTTCAGCTTCCATAAGTACTTATGGCAAAATTTGTGTGTTCAGTGTAACTTACTAGATGTAGACAGTGTCACCACATTTCACATAATACGAGTATCTATGCATGATAATAATCACATAGTCTACAAAAGTTGTATTTTGAGCTATTAGTTATTGTGAAGAATTTTAAGGAACCAAGACACCTAGCTAAAATATGGCATAAAAATAAAACCATATGTTTGACACATTACCTTGTGAGGCTCACCTGAAGTCACGGATACCGCCCGTCGGCTTCGACCCTCGACGTCGGCGTGTCGTGGTGTGTGACGTCATCACGGCGCGGCAGTTTTGAGGTGTGTGTGTTGACAGGTGGCGTGTGTGATAGTGCTGTGGCACGCTCGTCACAAGTCGTACCATCAGTTTAGTTTAGGTTCGAGGTTTGTAATGATCGTGCTGTCGGTAATAAATTTTGTGCGATTTCTCGTAGCTTGGAAGTACGTTAGGCTGGGAAAGTAGTACATTTCGAGTAACCAATGGCATGTATGAAACTGGAATCAACTGATACTAAATATTCACTTTTACGTGGCCAATTACTGCCATGTGTTATTTATTTTATAATCTGCGCGAAACAGTGATCATTTAAGTGAGTTAGGTTAGGTATATATTAAACTTTTTATTTATTATTTTCTTTTTTTTTTTTATTTTTAGCGTGTGAGGGCATGTAGCGCCCGAATCTCCGGTTCAGAAACACCAAATCGATTTACAGATTTATGTATTTTATGATCTGTACGAAACAGTGACGACCGAAAAATCGCCCACATAAACACGCGAAAATTACCTTAAAACCAATAAAATGATCCTAACGGGACAAACGCGAGAATGTAGGGGTTTGGGGCGGGGACGTTCTAGCGAAAAAACGACAACATACGAGCCAAAAAAGCGTCCCATAAAAGAAGCCGTAACGTAAACACCGAAAAAAAGGACAAAAAGGTATCGGAAAGTTCATTTGACCTCTATTTCACCTCAAATTAATCTCTGGGAACCGAACAACCCTCCACAACGGAAAACTGGTATCGAACACAGCAATTGACCTATATTACACCTCAAATTAAACTCAGGATACAAAACGATCGCTATAGCCACAAAATAATATAGAAAAGCGGTATCGGACACTTCAATTAACGTATATTACACCTCAAATATAACTCAAGACATAAAAACAAAAAAACAAAAAAAAAACAAAAAAAAACACACACACCCTCAAGGAAACTGGTATCGCACACATCAATTAACCTATATCACACTTCAAAACTCGGGATGCCAAACGATCCCCACAGCAACGAAATAATATAGAAAACTGGTATCGGACACTTACAATGACCTTTCTCACATCTCAATTTAAACTTGGATACCAAACAACCCAAAACGAAAAAACCGAGAAACTAGTGTCGGACACATCCTATGTCACACCTCAAATCAAACTTGGGATACAAAACGATCACCACTGCCTCAAAATAATGGAGATAACCGGTATCGAGCATCGAACAAAAATCAGACGACGGAAGAAAGCCATTATTTTACGATGCGATTCCACCCAGCGCCTGTGTGGGCTCCTAGGCAGTCCAAATCTTGGGCCCCACTCCAAATTCATCCCTTAATAAGTTAATAATTTTCCATCAAACAACAACAATATATTGTTAGTACTAGTAATAATAATAATTATAATAACAAAAATTGAGGTAAGCCATAATAATAACAATGAAATTGCGGTACTCGACGACCGAAGCATTCGTTCCAAGTAACTCAAGTAACCTTCAGCCATGGTGTGAGACAGCCTAGGGTGACCAGACATCCCGCAGTTTACGGGATTGTCCCGACAAAGGAAATACGGGACGTAATTTTCCCGTTTTTTACTTAACGTCCCGAATATTTTGAAATAATGTGTTTTTAAAGAATGTACAGTGTAACCAAATTGAGAAGAAATGGGGTCATACTCAAACAATACAGAAAACAGGCTTTAACTCAAAGTGAAAAAGTCTCAATTTTCGAATTTCTTTGATTGGTATTACATAATCGTTTCATATGAAATTTGGAGGTTTTCCAGTTAATAATTTTCATTGCTAGAAGTTGACGTGCTGAAACAGTTTGATTTCAAGGACATTTCATGTTCATTTCACTAGACGTTAATAGCTTATATCGCGAAATGGACTTACCATTTCATATGCTGAAAACATGTTCAGATCAAATATCTTCTACGTTGGAATTTTTTTTTTAGGGAATTGAACCACGTCAAAAATGTGAACAAAAAATTGAGAATTGCGAAGCGAGTCGGCAAAAACAGGTCTCCTATTTTCTATTTTATTACACTTGAACATTTCGGGTTTAAAAATTTGTACCGCATTACCTGGTTTCTGCTAGCTTTACCTGGCACTAATGCTGCTTCACACAAATACTTTATGGGCGCCGAAAGCAAAATATTTAGTGTCAAAATGAAATAATTATAACAAAAACTCATTTTCAAAATACTTCACGCGTTCATTATTATAAAAATCTATGAGAAAATACCGAACTCCAAAATGACAAAAAAACTTTGTAATCAAAGGGACGAAACTTTTGTGGTAATTGGTCCCTAGACTTATAAACTACATAAAATATCTTACACTAAGGATAACACACACACACACACACACACACACACACACACACACACCATGCCCGGGGGAGGGCTCGATACTCAGACACGAGCGGCTGCGCGATCCTTAACTGGGCGCAGTCTTAGGTATCCGTACGTGTCCTGTATTTTGGTTCTTAAAATCTGGTCCCCCTCTGATAGCTGCTTAGGAGCTACTATAAACTTTCATGTGGACAACTTCTGCTGAAGACTAAGAAGGGTCCTAAGTGATCTTCTTGTACTCCTCAAACTCTTCAGAACTATTAGGATCCACTTCCCATCATACACATTTTCTTGCACTTGCCTGCACACAAACAACAGAAAGGCAACTAATTTTTATTTAAAACGCATAAGTCTTTCTAAAAAATTCCTCTTGTTATTTCAATGCACACGGGCAGCTGCCTACTCTGCCGTATGTGTAACCCGGCACCGATTCCACGCACCTGCTTTGAGTCACAACAACATTTACTACAAGTCTCGATCAGCTACCTTGACTAATTTACCGGGTGATTAAAAAGTCAGTATAAATTTGAAAACTTAATAAATCACAGAATAATGTTGATAGAGAGGTAAAAATTGACACACACGCTTGGAAATGACGGAGTAAAACCATTAATGAGAGTCGCAGCAGATGACAAGCTCTCACTACTAAAGTCCTTCTAGTTCACAAATTTTACTCTCGATTAATCTGGTGTCGAATGTTTCGGTAACAGTGTATGCACCGGTGCTGTAATACAGTTGTTTAAACAAGGCTGGCATTCGAGTGAATCTTCCGATCGGAACTGACAGTGCCTCACCGTAACTCCGGACATGCTTTACACTGCTGTTCACAACGTTATTCCTCGACTACAGCTACTGTTGAGGAATGATGGTGAACATATTGACCATTTCCTGTGAAAAATATCATATTTGCTTTGTCTTAATTTGTTATGCTAATTATTGCTTTTCTAGTCAGATAAAGTTCCATCTGTCGGACATTTTTTGAACTGATGACATAAAAGTTTTCTGGGTATGGTACCGCGTCATGATGTAAGGCTATTACTTAAATAACCAACGTTTCGGCCAACGTTACAGTGGCCTTCATCTGGGTAACTGATGTGAGCTGCTTGTTACTACACTTTGTGTTACTTTCAATTAGACATTACGTCATAATTTTTAAAAATAAGCGATGCTATTGGTGAATTTATTGCGGAAGAATGGAACTTTATTTTGATAGGATGCTGAGGTGGAAGGGGTGGGGGTTAGCCGTTGCCTATTGCTTCTTGCATAGCGAGACGTGATTGGTGTTCATCGGCGAATGGGGTGAGGGCTTCCGTGTCTCTCCTGATTACTGGTGACGCTCGCGTGTTGTGTTGTCAGTGCGGCCTGTTTCACTGTGATGGCTGGTAGCCAGGAGGGGCAAGCCTGAGTCCATCTTCTCTGTTCATGTTATCAGGGTGTTTTACAATTTCGATGGCTTCCCTTATGTTGCGTTTGACCATCCCTGGTTGCTTGGCGAGTATTCTGGCATCGTTAAATTTTATCTTCCTACTGCAATCTTGCTAGTGTTCGGCTACTGCAGATTTATTGTGTTGGCCTAATTGAATGTAGCGTTCATGTTCGCGCATGCGTGTTGCCACTGCCCTCCCTGTCTCACCTATGTACACTTCCCCACACTCGCATTCCACCATGTATACTCCTGATGCGTGTAGTGCGTCTATGTTGTCCTTCGTGGAACCAAGTGCATCCTTGATCTTGTGACTGCTGTAGAAGAAGGGCTGGACTCCTACCCGGCGAAGATGTTTAGCAATCTGATCTGTGACGTTTTTTACATAAGGTAAGCGTGCTACTGGCTGCTTTCTGTTGACTTCCTGCCTACTGCTGTTTCTTTTATTTGTGTCCATGGCGGTGTGGATCACTCTGTGGTTGTAGCCTTTTGCCAGAAATGTTGTTTCTAGTTTGTTCAGTTCAGCTGTTTTGTTGTCTTCATCACTTAGTCGCTGCGCGCGAATCGTCAGTGAGCGGATAACAGAGTTCTTCTGTGCTGGGTGGTGGTTTGATTGAGCGTGCAAATACCTGTCAGTATGTGAACTGTTTTCTAATGTTCTAATAAAACCCCATGTCATTCCAAGCATGTGTGTCAATTTTTACCTCTCTATCTACATTACTCCGTGGTTTATTAAGTTTTCAAATTTATACTGACTTTTTGATCGCCCGGTACTTACGTGGTGCACCACTGTTGGCAACAGTCGATGCGGATGCTGCGACGATAAGTGGCACAGAATCTTCACGAGGTGAGAAAATCAACGTGTCAACATCACATTTCAATGATTTTATTTTCAAAATGAATCACGCGATTCGAATGTAGCACATCACACACAACAAAACCACATTTCTCCACATGCATTGTCTTTCTGTTAAGAGTCAACACTCTCTTGATGCTTAAATGGAAATACTTGTGTCTGTCCCTCAAATGATACACATTACTACAGTATCTTTAATATTCATAATTTTTCTATTCTTTATTTCATAGGTGGCACTTAAGGCCAATAAGAATGAGCATTACAACTTGTACTATGTAAAAAAAATCAAAGCGGCATAAAATGAATATTCAAAATCACTTGATCATTGTTTCATACAGATCATAAAATAAATAAATCTGTAAATCGATTGAGTGTTTTGAACCGGAGATACAGGCACTATGCGCCTTCACATAACAGGAAATAAATAAATAAATAAATAATGAAGGTTCTTGTTTAACTTATACCTTACCTAACTCACTTAAATGATTACTGTTTCATGCAGATCACAAAATAACTAACACATGCTAATAATTGGCCATTTAAAAATGAAGATTTAGTAGCACTTGATTACAGTTTCATACATGCCATTGGCTACTCGAAATGTACTATACCCGGGCCCCTGAAACATTGCACTTGTCGTTTCGCGTTACGGCGAGTTAAGTTGGCTACACTGCTTTAGCGACGTTGCAACACTAGCCTCTATACATACAGCAGACGAAACAGTTTTCAGTCGCATCTCCTAAATGTAAGCTATTGAGCAATAAAAGGGCATACAATAATTCGTCCTTGAGCAGCAATTAATTAACGGTATATTAATGAAGACCAGAGCACAACAATGCACACGCTTTCAATAACGGACCTAACCAATATAGAAAATAAGCATTGGATCACGACAGATACGAAATAAATAATAATCAAGATAGTAACTTCTCTACGTTTTATAATCACAATGCTTTTCACTCGCCAATTTACGGCGAGAATGGTGCTGTTACATCCAGCTCCCCATCTTGACTGTTGTCGTCGCTGCCAAAATCGTCATCACCAAGACAAATCATTAACTGTTCATGATCCCTTCCATTGTTTGCGCTGCCACATTGGCAACAGCTTCATGCAACAGTTTTTCCACCTCTGTTATTGTGAAAGACTTATTGTTCCTTAAGTAATTCTTCACGTCACTCCATATCAATTGTATAGGGTTAAAACGGCAGTGAAATGGGGGCAGATTTATTTCATTGTGACGCTGCTCCTTTGCGATTTCGTCTACTGCATATGTGGGTGTAATAGGCTTATTTTGTTTCAAGAGCGAATACAAAAGAAATTTTGAGTTTGAAATATCGGCAGCAATATTTCTTTCTTGTAACCACTGCACCATAACTTCTTTCCGATCGTTTGAAGCGAGAATGAACTTCCTGCTCAGAGCATAAGCTTCGAAGTTTTATTCATACGAAATTGAGAAGTTACTCAGAAAACGTCACTAGAGAAACGTCTTCTCCGTGACATTATCCAATTACTCGAACTGGGAAAGTCAAGTTAAACCACTCACAGTAAAACAAATCGCAGTGAAAAAAGCACACACAACATAAACACGCGATAAACACGATACACAACTTTGTTTACGGTAGAAGTGAACAAAGCCGGCAACGCGGGAACGTTGACGTCACGCCACGTGACCACTGGAAGTGTTTACCGCGCTGTGATTGGACCGTTCCTAGCGACTAGAGCGCAAGGAAATGTCAAGCTGCGAGTCTTGAACACACACGGCTGCATAAAGAGTGTAATGCAGAAAAACAACGCTCCTTTGATTGTTGGGAAAACTGTGGCGCATTTACGAGTATTTATCAGTCTCTTTCTCTTGTACCTATCATGTTTACATGGCAGGGCATAATTTTCTCAGCGGCACAGAAATTCATTTCGTAGCTCAGTCGATTAACACGAAATATCTGTAAATTATATACACAGTTCTTCTAGGGAGATCACTCTATCCATTATCGCTGAAGAACCATATTAGACGTTCACGACAGATTACGAATTCAAAGTAAATCTGTGAAGATAAAAGAGTTATAAATTAGAAATTGACAAATTTTAGATTTTTCCCTTAATTGTCTCTCGAAATCTGGATTTTTCGAAGCAGTTATTAAAATAGTCTATCAATGACTTAAGTGACGTATCATATGAAATGATAGAATAATTGTATGTTTGACGTTGTACAAGACAAGGAGACTATCTAAAAACGTTACAAGCGACACATGTTCAGTCTTTGTACTTATGCCCATCAAGCAAGTGCTTACTGATCAAAGCAAGGTGTTTCATATTTCCTGATTTATTTTTTGTAAAATTGATTCTGTACAGGTAAATGAAAAATACTGAAATCCATGCAATAAAGATCAGATGATGGCAACCAGGAACTGTCGAAATCGGCCATGAATAAAAGCTTCTGTAAAACATTTTTGTCTAGCGATTTTCGTACAATTTTTTTAAATGTGGAAATAGATGTTCCACTAGCACAAATAAAACAAAGAGATTTTACAGTGGAAAGTTCAGGTTGTAATAACAAGAAAATAATGAGGATTGCTTGCTACACACCGCAAAGACGATCGTCGAGGCACAGTCAGGAAACGGATAATACTCAACATTAATAGAGTTCATAACAAAATCGTCAAAGCTGTTGAAGCCGGAAGACAAGCTTTAAACAAAATCCAAAACGAAACAACACAAGTAAGAACAAAAATCGTGTTACAGTTCCTTTGCCAGGGAAGCACACATAGTATAAAGTTACACAATACAAGCTTAACTGCCACAAAATAATTTTTAACACGGTAATAAGTAGAGGCTTTGTGATCAGCCGCTTCCGACTCAAAATGTTCAAATGTTTGTAGAGTCTATGGGACTTAACTACGGGGTCATCAGTCCCTAAACTTACAAACTACTTATGAACTACCTACAACTAAGGACGGTACAAATATCCGTGCCCGAGGGGGGATTCGAACCCCCGACCGTAGTGGCCGTGCAGACCGTGACTGGAGCGCCTCAGTCTCCTCGTCCACCGCGGCCGGCACTTCCGACTCCCGTCTAAGGAATTGATATACGCGGAACACTATTTCTCTTGCGTGTTTGTGTAATACAGGTTGAGATTTGCTGTTTCTGCTCCGAAATAATTCACAAAACAACACAACGCAGAATGCCACAACCAGCTGCCGCTCCGCACAGGACGACACGAACTCGACCGCGGCCAACGGCTGACTGGCGGCCATTGGCCAGCAGGTCACGTGACGTGGCGTGACGTAGGCCTAGCCGTGCTTCTGCGCATCCAGAGTCCAGACCGCACCCGCCAAGTTACGTGGCGCGCGCTCTAGCGCCTCGCGCTTCTTGCTCTTCACTTGTTATTTGTAAACGTCAAGTCCAAAGTTTCAGCGGCCCGGGTATACATTGCCGACCCAACTTACTTCCAAGCTACAAAAAACGACACAAAATTTATTACCAACAGCATGTTCAGTACAAACCTCGAAACTAAACGAATGGTACGACATATAACAACGACACATCATTCCAATTGTACCACAATAGAGCGCCACAGCATAATTATGCACGCCACCTGTCAACACACACACCTCAAAACTACCGCGGCATGATGACGACGCACACACCGAGCATTGAGAATAGCCACTCTGTGCCAGAAATCTGTGAAGATATGGAAAATAAAAAGAGTTGAAACGGCCAAAGAGTGGGGCGGAAGACAATGGAGAGAGGAAGAATAAGAAGATGGAGTAACATAATAATGAAATAAATACATACTCGGGAATCGACGGGTGCTGATGCTAGTCGAAATATATTAACTCACTGCACTGCGGTTGTTCATTTCAAAGAACTGACACTCGCCATTTGTCGTAATTTGCATGTGTCAGTTCTGTCGTGTCTGAATATGGAATAAGGGGTAACAAATTAGGCATCGCCGTATCACGTCACTTTTCTGCGCTTTATTTTCATTCTAGCTATTGGGGTGACGCATGCTTATTTGCCGAGTTGCCAATTTTTTAAGTGACAGATCATAAGAGAAATAAATTTTCCTATTCTACATTCTTGAAGGAGAAAAATTCTAACTTATGAGTAACGTGCATGTGCAATACTAATTGTACGTTATATTAAAAGCACTTACCTCTTACATCGCAAGTTGCAAGAAATTCGGACGCACCTTTGTTCTTGTGAAACGCAATGAAAGTGCTTCTGACCAGTCTTGACTCTCTCGGCCAACTACCGAAACGATTTCTGTACTTTTCGTTGTAGAGAACGCAACAATACCTACTATGTGGAAAGGTGAAGTGGTGACGGGGCAGTGCCAGGAACTACTGTAGGTCACGTGACGAGGTGCAGTGAGGCTACGATTAAACTAGCTAGTAAAAAGCTCACAATTAGTAGTTGACTGATGATATCGATAAATGTATTATCAGGCAGTATTTTTTATAGCATTACGAACAATAGAAAGAAATACGAACTTTGCGAAAACTGCACAACTTATGTCAAACAGAAATGAGCTTCAAAGCTAGCAAGGAAACCCTTAGAAGCAATGTTCTGTCTATTGATTTTCGTTTTACAAGGCGTCAAAATTAACGTTTTGTTTCGCTTGTTGCTAAAAGAGCATACTCATACTTTCTCAGGTTTGCATCAGAATCAAAGCGACCAGTAGTTTACTTAGACGAAACATGAATTCACACGCATTATACAGTAAATAAATGTTGACAAAGTGATAGTGTGTGAGTAGTATTGTCACACAAAAGTGCTAGTCAGAGTTTTTGTTCATGCAGGCAGAGACAGGTGTTTCACGGCTCAAAAACCGAAACGTCCGACTATCGCTCAGAAACGGATAGCAAACATTTTCAAAAATACGTCGAAACCCAACTTATGACAGGCTTACTACCAATGTCTTTATCCCTTGTAATTACTCACAGCGTATTTACCCATTCGGAATACTTCTAGCCATTGTAGGTTCAAAAATGTTCAAATGCTTGTTAAGTCTATGGGACTTAACTACGGGGTCATCAGTCCCTAAACTTACAAACTACTTATGAACTACTTACGAACTAGGACGGCACAAATATCCATGCCCGAGGGGGGATTCGAACCGCCGACCGTAGTGGCCGTGCTGACCATGACTGGAGCGCCTCAGTCACCTCGGCCGGCCATTGTAGGTGTTGGATATGTTTGACTGTAATAATGTTCAATGTTTTTCCCATAGCGCGGGAAGAATAAAACACTCGGAAACTGCCATTGAAGGGCTTAGCAAAATTGCTTCATGCCTAACATGTAACCGCAGTATCGAATACTGCATTCGAATTTCCAAATTAGATTTCGTCTCCTGCAAAATTAGTTGTGAGTAGCATGCTGGCAGCACTCCACTCATAAGAAGACTGGCCGGGTGTGTACGCCCGACTGCTTCCCCGTCCGGCGTAAACGCTGGTGAGGGAGGAATTAGCCCTCCTCCCTCCCCTGGTACAACAGGGGCGGCCGGCAGGCAGTCGAGGCGCTGTGCCACAGTTCCCGAAGCCGCTCCCTCCGAGGTTTGCTTTCGAATCCCCTCTTGGGAATGAATGTTGAGTTTGTACTACAGAAAAAAAGGTGGGGGGGGGGCGTCAGATTTGCCGCCCCGTGCGGCCGCACGTTTCGCATGTGCCTTGCGCTGGCCCTGTGTGTGTACAACTGGCCACTATTGAGAAACAGTACTGATGCTATCAAAAATATTCTTTCCTATATAAACAGTAATAAATAATTCTTGTCTGATGAGGATGTATCAGAACACCCAAACTTTTGAAATTGGAGGCAATTTAAAATGAATTAGATACAACCAGTTACTTTCGTAGGCATTTACTTCTCCATTGTGACATTTCAAGATGCCTGGCATCCCATCTTCAGACAATTTCATTCATTTATGTGTCATGAACATAATTTCTTTATTAACAGCATTGCAGAATTTTACAACAGACATTTTAATCCAGTCGTTGCAAAAAGACGTAAGTAAAAAAACGACACACCCAAAAACACAAACCGCTACATCTGTTTGCAACATGTAAATAAATGAAAATGTGTACAGTAAATGTATTTTTATGATTGTGACATACTTTTCCTTATAAGTGAAAACATACTTTACCTTGGATTAGTAAAACTTATCAATTGTTTAAAACGTTAATGCACTCTACACCGTTGTTAAAAAGCAGTTAATGTGTCATTTTCTTCTGATAACGTAAACTCTCAGACCTACCAGGATACCTCCCGAATGAAAAAATTCAAAAGTTTTCCCAGGTCTAACAATATTATCAGTTCATATATACTCTGAATGTTATTTTTGTTGGCATATTGTGTTAAGAAAGGGGTGTCACTCGTATACATGCGTTACCCCGTAAACATTAACGTCACAGGCCTAATAGTTTGAATTTTATGCACTAGCAGCACTTCTGCCACATCAAGTAATGATGCAGTCTTGTGAATCCAGAGCACGGGACACGATAGGTTGCCCTTGCCTGGCGTAATCACTCTGTGGTTATCTACACTAATAATAAATCTGTAAATGTAGGTCTGCCGCTGTTCACTTCGATCTTCAAAACTACTGGACGAATCTTCATGCGGTTTTCACAGGAAACACGAGAAAAGTTTGGGTCAACATACAGACATAATTTTATCAAAATCGGATCACTGAAAAAAAGATCTCGTAATTTCCAGTGTTTTCAGTAACCGTGGTGTCTGTCTGTTCAACTATTAAAAACCTCTTTTCTCCAAAACTACTTCACAAATTTGCATAGGTTTTCACAGGTAACTTTTGCATATCATGTAGTTGCATAAAGACTTCAATAATTAAAATAGAATCAGAGAAAATAAAGACATCATAATTTAATCATTAGCTTAAAAGCCATCGTGTATGTATTTGTTGAGGATAATCTCCAAAACTACTACACAAACTTTCGTGGGTTTCCACAGGTAAAATCAGAATAGTGTGGAAAGTAACATAGGCGTCATTTCATCAAAATCAGATCAGAGGAAGGAAAGAAATGGTAATTTGACATTTTATGTCTATACTATTCTTATAAGTGTGGTGTAGTACAGCACATCAAAGAGTACTATATGAACTTTCATGGGGTTTCATAGGTCAACTGAGTGTACCTTGGGGCAACATTTAAGCTTCATTGAATCAAAATCGGATAAGGGGAAGAAAAGATATTGTAATTTGTAGTTTCTGGTGTATGCTATGCTTGAATTGCAACATAGTATACCAAAGATCCGATAGAGGCGCTGTTACTGACATAGTGTACCAAATAACTAAGAGATGGTGATGCTGCATTGTTTATTCTCATAACTAAGGAGTAATACACTGAAACAATGGTTACAATTTTCCTTAAGGCAGTGGTGTAGTGTATTGATGTTTGCAACGGCTGTTGTATCCTTTTTGAAAAATCAGTCACGTACAATGAGGGGAATAATTATTTGTGTTGATAATGAAATAAATAATGTTGTTCAGATCAGTACATTAATGATCTCCCTAAAGCGAATATTTCGTTGCCTACGTTAACATACTATACCGCTGCCACTGCAAGTAATATTTAATTCGGGTACGACAGAAAAAATAATTTTTCCTCTAGCTGTATCTCGCATGCCTTGCAATACCATGGAAAGCAAAAAAGTGCTTCTTTCCACGGGTCTATAGATGTTTTCATTCACTAAGAATTCTTTGCAAGAAAACTCAGACTTATGTAGTTAACTTTATGATTTTGGTGCATACTTCATACATGTTGAGTCCATTCTGTTTAGAAAATGGTGTAGTACAGTATAGAACAAATAGAGGCCCTGTTAGTTACATAGTGCATCCAAGAACTAATACAGTAAAACCTCGTTTTTACGTTCCCGGTTTTTACATTTTCCTGCCATTTACACCATTTTTTGTCGGTCCCGTCAAATTTCCTATGTTCACAATGTTAATTCGCCCTCATTTTTGCATTATAATATTTACACTTTTCCTGCATTTTACACTTTTTGAAAGCATGTTCATGAAGAAAAAATGACGTATTCAACATAAATTGATTCTAGCATGGCTTTCCCCTTAAAGTATATATATAAGTATATCAGAACCAGTTGCTTTGTTGATGTGAGAATAAAGAGTTGCATTGTTTTTGTGATGCATATTTCTGATTAATAAAGAACGTTATCTGTCAAAGTTTGGTATCATAATACCCACAACCTCAAAAAAGCGGTAATAGTGTGAGATGCCAATCCTATGCAAACATCACAAAAATACTTATGCATATGTTTGCACTTGAGAATATGAATAAATTCTCTAATATTGTTGAGTAAAACATCGAAAAATAGAAAAAGAACGGAACTTTAGGAGTTTTACTGCGTAAATAATTAATGCCAGTAAAAGGCAGTAATTTTGAAGATGTGTTACGTAGCCTGGCAGCGGCGTCCAAACGATATCTATCGAAGTGGTTCAAGTAATTTTGAAGATGTTTTACATAGCCCAGCAGTGGCGTCCTCAATTATAATGAATGAAATTACGTCAAAAATTTCTACTTCCCATAAAATTACCAGTTCTGCTCTGTGCTTAAAATAGTAAAAATTTGGATATCCTTTATTGCATAATAAACTTCCTGGCGAGTATTTAGATGCTTATTATGTACATATATCACAAATAAACTACGAAAATGCGAGGCTGATCCAGTAAGCACATTTTACCATTTAAAACACTACTTCCTGCATTTTACACTTTCCTGCATTTTACACTATTTTACTGAAGTCCCTTGAAAAGCGTAAAAATGAGGTTCTACTGTAGTTGGTAATGCTGGATTTGTTATTTTCTTTTCTTTTTGTTTCTTTTCGATGGTTATGTCATAGAACAGCAACAAACCACTAAAGGTGCTGTTGGTATTGTGCTGCAAAGATACAATAAATGATCGTATTTCCTCAGTAACAGAAGTATTTTGAATTAAGAGCCGCAATGTTATCTCTGCAAATGCAAACTAACATTGAACAGTGAATTGCTGATTACACTTTGTATATTCACAGCTTAAAGACACATCTTTGCTTCTTTTGGCAGGGATCAATTGAATTTAAAACATAACAACTTTCCTTCGCATCTATCGATGCTCTAATTAGCATAATAATTCTTTACAAGGAAAATCAAATTTATGTAGATCCCTGTCAGATTTTTATTTATCCTCGTTACATTTTGAGTGCGTTCTGTTTAGGAATGCCTCGGAAATGCCATAGTACAGGAAAGGACAAAGTGAGGCCACGTTAGTTACATAGTACACCAAATAACTAATTATGGCCTTGCTGCGTTTCTACCATTCTCATAACTATGGTGTAATATACTACAAGAAGGAGTACAATTTTACTTACGGCGGAGGCGTCGCGTGCTGATGTTGACAACGGCTGTTGAATGCTTTTTCAAGAAATCAGTCACTTAGAATGAGGGGAATTATTCGTTATGTTCACAATGAAATAAATAATTTATGCTGTTCTGGTCAGTAAATTAATCATCCTACTACAGCGAATAGTTCGTTGCCGACGTTACCAAACTTATCCGCTGCCACTTCAAGTGAAATTTAACCCAGGTAGGACTCAAAACGAATCTTCTCCTAGTTCTATCCCTTATGCTTTACAATGTCATGGAAAGAAAAGAAGTGCATCAGTTGATGGGTATAATTTGAATTTAAGAAGTAACAATGTTCCTTCGTGTCTATCGATATTTTCATTTAATAAGAATTCTTTGCAAGGAAAATTGAATTTATGTAGTTTCCTTTCTGATTTCAGTGCATACTTATTAGATTCTAAGTCCCAGGTTATATAGATATACTGTCACTGTCTGTTTCCATAGAGTAAAAATATCTATGGAGTGAGCATTGCATTCTGCACATCTTTTCAACATTAAGCTGGAATTACCACGTGATATTGAGACAAAGCCATTCTTTCAACACATTTATTTGCTCTTAGAAATTGGTTTGTACCGCGTTGGCTGCAAAGAAAACCCACCTCCTTTTCGCATAGCAATCACATAACATGAAATAATATCTGAATACATGTGTCACAGAAGGAACAAGAAAGTTGAGGAAGTGTTGCTGAAAGAGCCATTTATATGTAGTCATCCATCTTAACTGAACAAAAAAGAACCAAGATAAAGCCACCAATTAGTAGAATTTTCCCAATATCATGTGACATTTCCATATTAATGTTGAGGACACACATTGTCCTGCGCATCTGAATGCTCCCTTCAGAGAAATTTCGCCTCTCTGCCTGCCACTAGAGATAATATACATGTGAGCGACAAACTCATCAGAAACCTCTCTGCTTTCATAATTGTTCAGTACACTATTGTGATTAAAATCGGACTACATTAAGAAAGAGAAAGACGTGTTCTTTTGCAGAGACAATTGTACTTAAAGTTATAATCCGACTTCTGAAAATATATTTCGATTACACTAGGTCGATTTCAACTTTGTGCTTTACAAAGTAATCACTGCAGGACGTGGGGACATGTATTAGCTGAACAGGTGGGTGATTCTCCTAACACAATCAAGACAATTCACTGGAAATACTACTATATTTAATAGAAAGTTCTATACAGACGATCAGCTGACACCATTCCTTCAATGATTATCCAGACTTACTTTATTGCACATTGACACCACTATGATGTATTCTTTAAAACAGACACGAACTGTTCTGTTGATTGAATTACCAGACTTTCAGCATTTGTTGAGTTTTTGATAATAGGGACCACTGCATACAGAATAAAGGCATTGTCCCCAGTGCAACACACTAATACTTCAGCATACACTTACTGTGAGAGATAAACAGTTCAGTACTACACCATAGAAGCAATACATGGCGCTGTTATTATTATTACTTATTATTACTATTTCTCATCTCAATGATAGAAGTGCTTACAGACGTTTATGCCAAACTGACAATTACACACTGCAGTCTTAAATTTATGAATACAACCTAACATTGTATCATCATTCCGGAGTATGGATTTCACTTTTTGTATGAAACTTTATTTTCATTCATCATTTTCGACAATGACTTCTACTTAAATTTGACATTTTAGCTAGGAGAACTGTGTTTATTCACAGAGCGATCCGACAATGATTCTGTTTTTGCTGACCTAGGTCTGGAAGCTTAACAAAATATGTATACATAGGTACCTCCTTAACAACTGTTGTCTTATAATCTTTAATTGTGCCAATATGGTCATCTGTATTCTGCCCTTTACTTTCAGTGATTTTACAACTCAGAGTATGTCTTCAATGAGTAAGTAGATCAAATAATGGAAAGTCCAAGTTAAAATTAATAAGACAGTTTATAACTCACCACAAAGACGTAAAAAATAAGAACATTCACGCAACCCCACAGGCACAAAACACAGTCACACAACCATCATACCCGGATGCCGCACTTCAAATCACGCTCTGCGGTGTCACACAGATCGTGATTCAAAGTGCGGCAACTGGGGATGATGGTTGTGTGACTGTGTCGAGTGTCTGGATGGTTGCACGAATGTTCCTATTTCTGAAGAAGGCCATGGCCGATAGCTGAAAGTGTTGTAGGTGGGTGCCCGTTTTACGTGCCTGTCACGGCTCGTCATCACGTCTTTGCAGTGAATTGTAAACTGTCCTTTTACTATACAAATAGATCAGTGTGATACTAGTAGGTTCTAAACAAAATTTTGAGCACCAATCCTACTACTTTCATGGGTTGCTTAGGATGTAACAAAAAACCGACTACAACCTAATAATTTCTTATCAAGAATGCCCAATACAAAAATTACTGGTGGGATTGGGGGAGAGCATAAGTCCTTGGGATATGAAGTATCTGTACAATAATAAAAGTGAAAAGAAATTAGATAAATAGGTAAAAATGCTGTCTCTTTTGTTAAACTGTTTGAACACACTTAACTATTCAGTGAATTTCCAGGGTGTTTCCACAGGTAACTCGAGTACTGTTTGGGGAAAAATACAAGCATTATTTTATCAAAACCTGCCGTGTTTTCTCTTTTCACGTGTTTCCTCGTGCTTATCCGCAAAACTAATAGATGCATTTTCAAAGGTAAAGTGATCAAATCTAGGGGCAAAATCGAGGCTCTTTCATCCTGAAAACATGGGATGAATTTGCGTGGGGTTTCCACAGCTAACTTGAGCATAGCAATATACAGGCTTTATTTCACCAAAATCTGCTCACAGAAAGAAAAGATATCATTTTAGACATCTGATTTGTTTAGTAGTAATAGTAGTAGTAGTCAGTTAAGTGAACGCCCTTCCTTCACTTCTATTGTGAATCAGAGGCTCTTATAGCTAGAGTTTCATATTTTGGAAAGTGAAGGATGATTTAATTAGTCACAGGAAAGTTCCAGTTATGAGTGTTAAAATTTGTTATATTACTAAAATATTGACTTTCAAATCGATTGCTTGAAAACAGAACAGCTGACTATACTTGCCTCCCTATGTGTCAGTGTTGGCCAGGGTAGGATACGCTTGAATCTTGTGTTCTTAACATTTTATAGATACAGTAATTTGTATATCTTACAAATTATGGAAGTTACAGTGTTCTATACATTTTGTATTCATACATGATCAAAAAACAATTGGAAACAGTCATAAATTTATTTTCAAAACAATAACAAAAATAAACAAGTCTCATATTTAAAACTATAAATACAAAAATACACACAGACATAGAAAAAGTACAGCCCATATTGGCTGAGCTACACATCTTTTATATATTCAAATGTGACAAACTCAATATTAAGAACAGTATTTAACTTTACATGACATTCACAATTTTAATAATTTACTATTGTCATTTTTTTTAATAAAAGATAGATTTTGTACCAAGTTCACTATTATAAAAATAGTTACAAATCTCCTCTGTATGGGACAGGCATGGTGTATATCCCTGCATAGGACACTATTACTTTCACCTGATTATTTGTGCACTTGTAAAACTACCATATATTTCTTAAGTATATACAAATACTTCTCTAAATAAAATATTCAGTTAAGGATTTGTTGTTTGGGGAAACACTTCCTTTTAAGTAATGAATATTACTTACTGAAAGTAATAGTGCCAGCAAAAAATATTTACGAATTCATTACGACAGAGGTTTATTGGCCATTTCTTCGCTCACGATCAGCTGGCGAATGTCTGGTGCTGTACGAGCTTCCTAAAGGCGCCAGCTTCTAGTGTCATCAGTTCCTCGTAGCTTCCCTGTTCGATGATCTTCCCTTGGTCCAGGACAGCAATTTGATCTGTAAACAATGTGCACCACCATAATTATTTCATTAAAACCAACATGCCACATGTATAAACATTCAATTGTGTACAATGTATTGTTAAGTAAGGCACTGCTCTTAGGAAAGTTCTAGTAATAAAAGTATTGCTTTTACTAAAGCTCTACAAAACAATCCATCAGGCGCGAAAGAGCGTCACATTAATCATTATTTAAAATCCTGGAAGTTTTAACAGTAAGTGCTCTTCCTATAACTGTCAGTGCTGATAATTAATGACTACCATATATTTCTGCAGATAAGACGATAGCTGAATCATAAAAAAAAGGCCCCAAACTCTAAGGTCGTCTTATACGATGGTACAAAAAAAAAAAAAAAAAGATTCAAATTTAGTCTGAAATTAGTAATTTTGCAGATGTGCTGCATAGTGCGGCTTCGACTTCCAAACGATATATATCGAAGCGGTTAAGCATTGAAACAATACTTATTGAACAGGCGAATGTTGTGATTTTATGTATATGTTGTGATTTTAAAGGATGTGGTTATGCAGGAACCTAAGAGTACAACTTTCTGGGTAATTTACAAGAAAGCTTACAAACTAAGTAGCTCGGTCTGAAATGATATATATCAAACATACAACAGTAAATCGATTCAGTGTTTCTGAACCATACATTCAGACACTATGCGTCCTCACGCACTAAACAAAACTTCTCATTTAACCTCCAGATACCTTTTTAAGAAGTGAAAGTTAGGTTGGGTATAGGAAACAAGAAAATGTTTTTTCTTAGTACATGACAGCATGTAGTGCGTGAATCTCCTGTTCAGAAACATTCACTTATTCCAAACACATTGCCTCGAAATGTATCGATTCGATATATATCGTTTGAAGGCCAAAGCCTCGTTATAGCCGCGTTATGCAGCACATCTGTGATATTACCCTGATGAAATTTACATCGTGGAGGAAAGATTTAACAAAAACAGAGTTTTGCACAGTTTTATAGAAAAACATAATCGCTCTTCGAGTTTTATTAATTTACTGAGTGGCCAAGGGTACATACGATAACCTATGCCATAAAGCAGGAATAGAATTAATTATTTACAATGCAGTTTGATTTAACAATGTCACTTGTGAAAACTAATTTCTTAATATATCCAGAGCCGCACTGAAACAATTAGAACATATTTACGTACAGAGCAGTGATAGGGTTAAAATATTTCGGAGCTATACGCAACAATTGCGGCTTCCTTCAAAATCCTTTATCTTCTGTTTTCGGGCAATTTTGTGTGTTTTCACCTGCATAATATGTGCATCGGCATGATTAAATGTCGTCTTGGCAAAAGAAATTACTTTTCTTTTTTTTAACTTCATGGTGTAAAAAAAAAAAAATGTGCTTCTTCACTATTGGATACAAATTAGCACTAAATGCACGAAAGTTCAAAAGCAGACTGCAAAAAATACAACAAAGGGTGAAATCCAGGTGTACCAATCATGAAAACTACTTATGGCAGCTTCTAATGGCTTTTTCAGAACTTCTTTGAGCGTTGCATCTGAATCAAAGTTGCAGGCATCTTTCTAAATCCTGAAAACTGGAAAAAAAGTTCGGCATGCATTCAGGTAAATACGGTAACTTGGGGGTCGTCTTAAACTATAAAACTTTGATGAAAACTCGTACCTCGTCTTATCTGAAGGTCGTCTTATCTGCGGAAATATACGGTGGTTGTCAGGGGCCGGTCCCACATAAAAAAGTATTCCACAAGGTGCATCAGAAAAGTTTGGTGAATGGCCTCCGGAAATATAGTGAACAAAGGTTACAAACAAAATATCTTTACTGGCCTTCAAAGTAATCACGATCGGCTACAATACACTTCCGACATTGGTTGTACAGCTGTTGAAAACTGTCAGCAAACACTTCTTGTGGAATTGCTCGAAACACTGGCTTCGTGGGATGTCGGATCTCTGGAACCGTTGCAAAGCGTAAACCTTTCAGAGCTAATTTAAGGCTGGTGAGATGTTGCACGGCCTGTGTGAACGGGGCTCAGGTCGTCGCTAGGGTTGCTCGTTACTAAAGCACTCCAAGCCACACAACGAATCAAACTTCAAAAAAGAGAAGTTCTTGGTCAAGTTAATAGCAGCACATTCTCCAAGGTTCTTCTACCAAAATAAAGTCGTTAGATGAGAATGAATTTTTATCGATTCTTCCATCACACTACAGCGCTGTATACATCTGGTCTAAAGCTCCCGGCAACCGAACTTACAATAACGTACCACAGCTGTCTACGACTTTCAGCAGCTTACAACTGCTTACAACTTACAACTGCCATCAACTGCCCCTCGCTCTCAGTAGCGGCACGTCTAAATACATAGATTTTGGCGCCCAAGTCGTGAATACGTCACGTCTCGTCACATGACGTGACATTTACAAATACTGTTTCAAATAAATTGACTACAAATTTTTAAGAAATTTATACAGTTCGATTTAGGGGTCAACACATAATATAACTGGTTACAAAAGTTGGTAAAAAAAAGAAAAAGGTTATAATTCATGCAATAAATTGATTATTTAAAGGTAAGTGGTGCGTACTTTGCTACACGGCCACTAGGTGATACAGTAATCTTCGAGCTGCAAGTTCACGTAAACAAACGAGTCCGCGCCTGACATCTTACGATTGATCTTCAAATCCAAGATTTTACCAAAATTTTAAAGTAAAGACAATTAACAAGTGAAAAAATGTTCAGAAAGGTGTACGGTTTATCAAAACTTAATAGATGACAATACTAGCTTTTAGTAAATAGTTTGAAACTGATATAATCGTTAGACAAACTGTTAGGTTCATAAAATTTACAATATTCTAGTTTCAAAAAAATCTTAGTAGTGCCTGTGTTATTGTGAGGTTATCTTTAATATTTCCTATGAAACATCACACTGGGAAACAGAAGAAAGTCTGCCAGCACATATCTGGGGAACACGGAGGGTGTGGGAGCACAGCGGCCGCGCACCTAGCGAGGAAGTAGACAGCTGTGCAGGAAATTCCACTGTCCGCTCTCGTACGGTTCTGGCCGAACCCACCTATAGTGACCGAAGGTCGGACCGGGTCGGGAGCGACGACCGACCGATCGAGCGTCGCCGCTAACAGCGAACACTACACGAGACCGCAGAGACGACAAACGGTGACGACAAATAATCGAAAACAGAGACCGAAACGCGAGCCGATCGTAACTGTGACGGACCGAGTACGGAGCCCGATAACCACCGAATACCGAAAGTAAACGGAGCGCAGTCGACACGAGACCGAGGAGCGAGCTGCGGCTCCGGGCTCTATACAGTACGGCTCTCTGCGCAGACGACCGGTGCGCTGCGGCGTGCGGCGCTCTAGTGGCGACGGCAGCGCTAGTAGGTCGTGCGCGCCGCCTGACGGCCGCTGTCGCAGTCGCAGTCGCGTGTGGTCTGGCGGACTCTTGAAAACGTCGTGCCGGGATACCGGATCCATCCCCCCTGAAATGGGCGCGTAGGGACGGAAGCGCCCGGGACGGTGCTTCGGAAGGTGGACCGACGGCACGAGTGGTGTCACGGGTGGAGAGCCCGCGAAGTCGAGGTACGGATGTGGGGCCTCCGTAGAGGTACGAGGATGCGTCGGTGTGGAAGGCGATTGCCGAGAGGGCGGGGTGAATGTGGAGGCGAGGTCTCTACTTCCGTGCCCGCGTCCCCTGGGGTTGCCGACGCAACCCCGAGGTGCGTACGGGGCCCCCGCGGTTGAGGTGTGTCGGAGGGCGATCTGCCCCGTGCGCACCGTTGCGGCCGAGAGTGTGCCGTCTCTGTGTCCGCATCGGCCGGAGCCGTGGACGATGCCCGAGAGCGAAGATTGTAGCCGTGCGATCGGGGAATTGGCGATAGCGGGGGCTCCGAGTCTGAGTGTGCTACCAGTTGGGACGATACAGGGAAACGAGGGCGATGTCGGTTAGTATGTCGGCGCTCCAAACCCCTCCGAGTGTTGACAGAGAGGAGGCGTCGCCCCCGTGAGTGGCCACTACGGTAGCCGGCACCCGTGAGGGCTTCGTACCATAGGAACGGGCCCACACAGCGGATCCTGGTGCATATTGCCCAGTGTACCGGGTCCTCGGTTCCGAGGGCTGTGGGGCCGAGAAATGGAGAAGGGTGCGTGGCTGTCGACCGTGGAGGAGTTCTGCCGGGCTACGATCCTGGATAGGGGTAGTCCTGTAGGTACTCAGGAATAATGTGAGGGCTGCTGTGGTGGTGGAGGTGCCCACAGATTTCAGCATTTGTCATTCGAACGTTCGCACCGTCCGCTCGGCAGCACCATTGCAGGCTGTGTGGAATGGCGGACTAAACAGGTGTTTGATGCCATTTGCACCACAAAACTGCTCAAAGGCTGTCGCTGTAAACTGGGGCCCATTGTCAGAGACGACGGTACGGGGAAGACCCTCGATAGCAAGAATTTGTGTGAGGGCATTGAGTGTGGCAGTCGTGGTGGTGGACACCATGCTGACTATATAGGGGTAGTGGGAATAGGCATCAATGACAATAAGCCACATAGATTCCAGAAAGGGGCCCACAAAGTCAATATGGATGTGGTCCCAAGGGCGACGTGGAGCAGGCCAGGGAGAGAAAGATTGGGCCGGAGCAGCCTGGTGCTGAGCACAAGTGGAGCAATTGCGGATGATGGCCACCACATCTTTGTTCAGACCTGGCCAGTAAACGTGTCACCTGGCCAGGGATTTCATACGTGACATACCCCAATGTCCCCGATGGAGAAGATCCAGAACCTGAGGGTGTAAGGCAGGTGGGATAACCACCAGGTGTGTATCGCCCTCAGCATCGAGTAGGAGAAAACCGTCAATGACAGACAATCGACGAGAGAGATGGGACCAGGCACGTAGCTGTGAGGCTGTCGACTTCGGGAAGTCAGTGGGCCACCCGTGAAGTACACGATGGATGACCCGTCGTAAGAGGGGGTCCTGGCGTGTGTCTGCAGCAATGCGCGTGGCTGTGATAGGGAACCCATCTAAGGTATTTTGCCGTTCCAGATCAATGTGGAAACAGGAGACTTCATGTCGGTCAAATGCCGGATCAGGTCCTGAAGGCAGACGAGAAAGAGCGTCTGCATTGGCGTGTTGTGTAGTAGGCTTGTACTTAATGGTGTAAGTGTATGAACTAAGAAATAGAGCCCAACGCTGGAGTCTCTGGGCTGTACGTTCTGGGAGCCGAGAGTGTGGCCCAAATAGAGCGACCAACGGTTTGTGGTCAGTAATAAGGGTAAACTTGGCCCCAAAAAGATACACATGGAATTTCTTAACCGCATAGACGATCGCCAATGCCTCCTTTTCTATCTGAGAGTAGTTCTTCTGAGCAGGCGTCAGGGTCTTGGACACATAGGCTATCGGTTGCTCAGTACCGTCATCATTGCGGTGTGCCAACACTGCTCCAATGCCATACGGAGAAGCGTCCGCTGCCAAAACGAGGGGACGTAATGGAGAAAAGGGCGTAAGGCAGGGTGCCGAATGCAACAGGCGCTTTAGCCGTTGAAAGGAATGCTCACAAGCATCTGACCACCGGAACTGCACACCTTTCTTCCAGAGACAGTTGAGCGGGTGCATAATGTGGGCCGCTTGTGGGAGGGACTTTGCATAATAGCAGGGTGGCCACCAAATCTTCAATTTCAAATTCAAGGTTTTTTTCCAGGTTTTCCAGGTTAAAAATAATTATTTTCCAGGTTTTCACCAAACTTAATTTTGCTCAAAGGGGGGGGGGGGGTTAGCAAACAACTATACCGTAAAGAAACAAGTTACATATTTTTAAAAAAACATGTCATCCAAGTTGAACCTTGTCACGTTGTAATATACACCAAGCAGTGGCTAATCCAGGATTTGTGTTGGGGAGGGGGGGGGCAGAGCTCATAAAAATTATGGCATTGTACCTCAAACTGCTCTAAAAAGAACCAGCTCATATTATGTTTTCCTCGTGGTTTTGGGGGATCTGCAGCCCCATAGACCCCCTCCCCTTATTCGACACTGACACAATGTATAGTACTGGGTGTACATTTTAAGTTGACAAACCAGAATAACTAAAAAAAAAAGTATATATTCAACAACGGTCAACGGTTTTCACCATTATGAATGGCTGGCAGAGGCTTAGGAAATGATACTAAACTTGAACTGTCTCCACCATTTGGGAGCGGTGTGGGTGGCTGGTGTACTATTTTAAATGAAAACTCCCATTGTTAATTGCATATTCAGATTCTACAGACCAAATCATGTGTAGTTTGGTTTCTTTTTTTTTTTTTTTTGTTTTTTTTTTTTTTTTGTTTCAATTGGCCACATGTTGCACTGTAATGGTAAGAATTATTTGCCATACTGCTGAAGAAATGTACCACCCAGGAAAGAAAAAAGTTAATCATATTGATGATGCTTCAGAACCCAACCAAATGGTACCAGATGTACATTTCTTCCAGGCTAATTCAATTACATGTGTTGTCGGCAATTCATAACTGGTATTCAGACAAAGGCAATCTGGACTGAGGTATCACTTTGGAAGACTGCCCTGTCCACTGCGGGGGGAGGGAAGCATCACTTTGGGGATCATTTGGTAGCGTTCTGAAGTATCATGAATATGGTTTTCATATATTTTATTTCCTGTTTAATAAATTTCTTCACCAGTATGACAAGTATTTCTTACTATTACGGCGCCATCTGTCGTAAGAAAAGAAAAAAAAATCCACCAGACCATACATGATGTGGGTTAAGGAGAGTTGACACGATCATGTTTACATGTGCCAATGAACTTCAACTTGCGCAAGTGACCGTTCACTCGAGCGCGGATATTTTGACTCCGAGCAAGTCCGATGTAGCTTTTTGACATGGCGCCAACTACGTGCAGGCTTCCGAGTAGTGGCTTTATTTGCCATAAAGAAAATCACAGACTGTTGAAACAGAATGAAGAGAAAACGCAGCTGGTGGATATGCGAGCGGATTGCGATGAGGAATGAGTTGGGGCGTCTACGATGGTAATCAGGAAACTGGAAAACGGGGACGAAGCGTCCTCTGAAAATCATTTTAGGATGAATGTAACCAATTTTGAACATTTATTAAGACTAGTAGGGCCTTCTATTCAAAGGAAGAACACACTAATGCAGAACGTTATTCCTGCCATTTAAAGTTACAAGTCGCTCTGAGGTATCTCGCTTCCGGCGATTCATTTGTTTCATTGCAATATATGTATCACTTTCCAGAGTTCATGCCTGATGTGCTGGATGCAATATACAAAGCATTAGAAGTGCATCTGAAGGTAATTTGCTGTCTGTTTTTAATCAGTATTTTGTAGACTGTTATGTTACACTTAGAAATAGCCAGATGTACGTTCAGCAGACTTTTACTGTATGTTCCTCAACTTAAGCTGTATATTGTAACGGCCAATTTTTAGCAACTGCCATCGTTCTTAACTCAGAAACAAAATATTATAATCGAGTTACAACACGCGAACGTACAGACACACTAGAAACAAGCTATTCGACAGCAACAGCCATCTTGTGGAAACGACGAAAAAAGAGTGGGGGAAGCCAACTTGCGCAAGTAAGGACACTAGTCGTGAATTTTCGTTTCTACGTGCGCCAGTTGAGATTTTGGAGGTTCACACGAGCATCTTGACGTGTGCACGTCAACGTGCGCCAACGATTCGTGTCCGTGTCAATCCCGCTTTGAAGTGTAGGTTATGCGGCTGCGGCTAGCCGTCGCTCTCGCTAGGTTAGGAACGGCAGAGCAGCCAATCAGGAGTCGAGTTATGCCGGCCAATAAGATTGTGTGTTTCATGACGAGTAAATTTGGCGTCAATTTCAAAGTTTATTCGACGATTTTGGTGCGGCGTTTGTGTGATTGTAATTGATTTTCCATTTATAATGGATTTTTAGATAATAGTGCCATTATCCTCATAAGTGACATAATATTAATACGCCATAGTAGTCAACTTATAACAGGTATAGCATGTTTTATTTATTTTATGATCTGTACGAAACAGTGATCATCTTAAGTGAAAGTTAGGTATAGGTTTAGCAAGAAGTTTTTATTTGTAGTAAGTGAGGGCGCTTAGCGCCAGAATCTCCGGTTTAGAAACACTCCATCGATTTACAGTTGTTTGCTCGAGATAGTCCGAGCTATCTTGATTCCAAGCATTCTTGCAAATTACCGCAATTACTTTTACTGACCGGACAAGGGTACATATAAGAACCTGTCAACCACAAAGCAGGTATAGAATGTTTTATTTATTTTATGATATATTCGAAACCGTGATGAAGTGGCATCCACACTGATAGCAACTGTAACTTGTTGATTGTTAAAAACTTTTGCATACACCACTTCGATTTGTTTTGGTTTTCAGTTTCCAGAGCCCATACAGTCGTATATGTTTTGCCCTGGAAAACTCTAGCTAAAAGGTCAATGAATGGTAATGACCCAGCATGCGTAATAATGCACAATGTTGTCGGCTAGTTCTTGAACTTCTAGGAGATGAAATCGAGAATGCAAAAACATATCTGGAGCAACAGCTGTGTGGTATTTGCATTCTAGTGTCATTTGGTAAAATAACACTCAACAGCAGATTTTAATGAAAATATTATTTTGTTTTAATGAATTTGTTTCACTTTTTAAATTCTTGTAGTACTAAACAGACAGTGAAATATATATTGTGGAAAGCAACAGACTTCCGTTTGTTTATGGAAAGTTTATGTTTATTGCTTCTTGTGTGGCTGTTCAAAGCATTCTTCCCAACTGAAGAAATATTTATCTTTGCGTTGCACCAAGAGCATAATGCATTGTGATTTGGGATCACATCTAACCCACTGATACCCTGTCTCGTATGAGCTCCGATATAGATTTATACTCTGTTTTGACATGACGGACAAACACTTCACTCTAAAACATGTTGAATTACTTCATCTGTGGGCACAGGTAAGGTCGATTCGCACTTGGATTCACTCTATTGTTCTCTGCAACGATTGTTTCACTCTGTTCCATCTCAGAAAAATATAGATGGCGTTACTTTCTAAATATATTTAACGATATTTTGAATGTATTGTTATAAGACAGCTGTTAAAGCAATAAATTACAACTGAAAGAAATTGCCTTTTCGCAAAAGTCATGTACCGTATTACAGAGTAGTAGTTATTGGATTTTTGAAGGGACTAAACAGCAACGGTTATCAGTCCCTTGTTCCGTTCTGAGAGATAAAACATTGTGTTAGGCGTTCCTAAGGAAATGCATTAACAAGTCAAAGAGTAAAAAATCACTGGTAAATATGAGGAAAGGATACACGTAAAAACGAAGAAGAAAACACACTACCATTAAATCACATGATAAAAACCAGCTGCGCGAATAAAATCTAAAACACGTTCAACCATAGCAGCATCGTCTCCTAGCATAAAAGAAAGCGCAACTGGCAGATTAAAAGATTGTTGCAAGGCAACTAAAAGTGGACAGTCCACCAGAATATGGACCACTGTCAAGGGGGCGCCACAGTCTCACTGTGGTGCGTCCTCCCGCCGAAGAAGGTGGCCACGCATCAGCCATGTGTGGCCGATTCGTAGGCGACACAGAACAGATTCCTTACGAGACGACCGCAGTGAGGACTTCCGTGCGACCGTAGAGAGCTTCACTGCACGAAGCTTGTTGGGTTGAGCAGAGTTAGCCCACTCGTAATCCCACAGGCTACGGATCTTCCGATGGAACTCCAGTCGGAGATCGCTCTCTGGAAGACCAACAGCCAATGGACTGGAGGAAGTAGCCTGCTTAGCCAGCTGATCCACACGTTCGTTTCCAGGAATGCCAATGTGGCCTGGGGTCCAAACAAAGACCACCGAGCGACCAGACCGAACAAGCCTGGAAACAGACTCCTGTACGGATTGCACCAAAGGGTGTTTCGGGAAACATTTGCCGAGGGCTTGAAAGCCGCTCAGGGAGTCTGAACAGATGACCGGAGACTCCCCAGGGCACGCTCTGAGATGTTAAAGTGCCCGATAGATGGCAACCAATTCCGCAGTGAACACGCTACTCCCACAGGGCAGTGAATGCTGTTCGATATGCTCACCATGGACATATGCATATCCAGTACGGCCGTCGACCACGGAACTATCCGTGAACACGACTTCCGCGCCATACTTACATCTTTTTGAAGGAAAATTAGCATGTGAAAAAGTCGCAATCAACAATGTTAGAACTGTATTTCGCGTACAGGCCCGGCTAGCGCTCACTGGGTGGCGTTGCATGTACGTATGCTTTTTGAAAACCCATTAGCATATAACGAGGGGAATAATCTTTTGTGTTGAACATAAAATAAATAATGGTGTTCCTGCTCTATGGTTGACAGGTTCTCGATGTACCCTTGTTCGCTAAGTAAAGTAATTATCCTCGTAATTCCTACCGCGACTCCTCATTGGCGCTAGCCGGGCCCTCATGAAAAACAGTTCAGCCATCAACAATACGTACATCATGACTGTGTTTACTATTTATATTTTAACAATGTCACATCAGTAACAGGAATCGTCTATAATTATTACTAACGAACATAGGAGCCGACGTTTGAAAATCTTGGCGTATGCTCAGTGGCGTACCCAGTTATTTCTAAAGATAAATAAATAAATAAATACAAAGCAAAGCCAAAACATACACGCAATCGATTCCGTATCACCGTCACCATCACGATTATAAGTCGAAGTCCTTTTGTATTTCACTATATAATTATCCATTTTAACGATTTTCACACGCAAGACATTAACCCTTTTAACCCCAAATTTTATTGATCTATGAACAAAAATATTTCTTTGCATATATATATATAATGATTGGATTAATGTCTATTTGACAGAATTTTCGATGATTTTTAGTTTTTGGGTGGACATTTGGGATGACTACAGATGGCAGTGTGCAGGATATGTTTCCTTTATCGCAACTAATAACATTTTCAAACTGTTGACTACTAATTTAGACATTGGACAATTATTTAGTAATAATAAGGTTTTCAAATTATTGTTTTCTTTACGTTGTTACAATTATTTGAAAGTGTTGCTTTTATTCCAACTTAGACATCAAGCAAAGATATATACATATTGTCAATGCATTGTAGCCTAATGATTTTTGTTTCCTCAAGGTAACGGTAAAAAATCTAGTCACAATGAATTATTGGAAGCCCTTCAATGTTATTTACAATCTTTGAACAAATGGTTGTGGGTAGACGGAGAGATAAAGATAAGGGTAGGGAAAGGGTTAAGACGTAATTCCATGCACAGGTGATACAGAACAAAAAGAGCAGAAACTAAGGTCCGACTACTACGTTCAATTTTTGAAGCCTGAAAATTCAAATTCAGGAAAAAATCTATTACTAGTTGTTGCGTTTGGAGAATTTTGTAGAGCTACCAATTAAAACACTAAGACCTTCGCAATTTGTTATGAGGACTGTCTGTTCACAGAATGTTTTAGCTAGAAGGGATAGGGCAGTCTTCGCAGCAAGTATGTCGGCTCACTGGTAACATATATGGTTGTCAAAAGGTTATCTCAAAACATACCAGGAATTAAATTTGTAGTGTAAACATTTTCAATGTATCGTACCAAATACACTTCATTTCTAGTTATTTCATACAATTAAACGTTGCCGCCTTCAGTTTACAATATTGACTTAACAAGTGGAATTCCATTAACATTCGGACTATTAAAAAACGGCCACTTCACTCACATGTGAATGTGGATTTTAATGCCTACGAATTCAATTACCTGTTTAAAATAATCTATTTACAGTGTTGTCTTACAAAAGCCAGCCGGCCACGTAAAGAAAAAATGATACCTAAATTTTCAGTGGCTTATGCCTGGCATATCCACTGAAATTTTGGGGTATGCTTGAGCGACCGAGCATACCCCTAGTCGGCGCCTATGCTAACGAAGCATCACAATACCAACTTTTGCGGAGTTGATAGTTAAAATCAACAAAATGCTTCCTTGAAGAGATTTTTCAACACAGAATCTGACAAACGAGATCTGTGTTGATGAGTATCACTGGGGTGGGGAGGGGGATAGTCAATTACAAAAATTGCTAAAATGTAGTACAAATAAATACCGCCTTTCATTCTAGCTGCGATTTTGTAGTCGCGCCTTACGATAACATTGCGTCTCTTCGACATACATTGCGAGGAATTGAGTCGCGTGGATGAACAACACTTCGAGATAAATACAGAAATAGATAGCGGAATACGTAGCCTATAATTATAAAACTTTTTAAACAGCCCAGGAATATATTTGAAATAGTTTTTGTACACAAAAATGAAGCGATGAATATTATTTAACCTGCGGGCACTAGTGATCTGAGCATTTTGATCACCGTAATTTTAAAGCAACTGGCATTTCGTTGCTTTTAAATATTAAACTTTGAGGTTTTTTCTTACTAAAACTACAGGGATTACTTGATTACATTTATTAAGTACATTTTGAACTGGTCGTGTAATCTGAGCAATAGGCTATACACGCGAACGATCATTTAACTCTTAAAGCCGCGAGATCTCACAGGTTAAAATCCCGGTTTCTAGGTGAAATTCAAGGTTTTTTCCCGTTTTTTTCAAATTCAAGGCTTTTTCCCGGTTTCAAAGTTCGGTGGCCACCCTGAATAGTTCACCTTTCCCAAAAACGCCTGCAATTCCTGTAGGTTTTGGGGGCGTGGTAGACCATCGACCGCCGATACATTGTGATCTGTGGGCTGGATTCCATCTTTGGAGAGCAAGTAGCCAAGGTATTCGAACTATTCCTGGAAAAACTGGCATTTATGGAGGCGGCACCTGAGCCCGGCGTCCCGCAATGTGGTGAAGAGACTGCGGAGGTTATGCAAGTGCTCCTGGCATGTAGCACCAGTAACGATGACATCATCAAGATAGTTGGCACAACCGGGTATAGGCACGGTTAATTGTTCGAGATACCTCTGGAAGATGGCTGGAGCCGAAGGAATCCCAAAAGGTAAATGTTTGTATTTGTAAAGACCAAAAGGGGTATTGATGACCACGATTCGTCGAGATTCCTCATCGAGCGGGATTGCAAATAGGCGTCAGCCAGGTCTATCTTAGAAAAATATTCGCCGCCAACAAGCTTTTTGAGGAGGTCCTCTTGCCGTGGAATTGGGTAGGTTTCGACCTGTGGCTGGGCACTGACGGTGGATTTAAAATCGCCACAAAGGTGGAGGGCGCCATTGGGCTCGAGAACCACCACACGTGGAGAGGCCCAGACACTCGTTTTGACAGGTTCGATGACTCTTGCGGCGTGCAGACGGTCGAGTTCCAGCTTTACCGCCATCCGTAGGGAGACCGGAAGAGGGCGTGCACCGCAGAAATGGGGCACCCCGGACCCAGTTCGAACAGAGAAGCAAAAGAGGCACAAAGGTCGTCGAGTTCCTGGAAAGGAACTGTGTCAGAAATGACCTGCACCTCATCGGAGACGGAGAACCCAAACAGTGAGAACGCATTGAGGCTGAAAATGTTTCCAGCTGAGTGGCTATTGACCACAAAGAGGCTTACAGGACGTGTAACCGTTTTGTAAGTTGCCAAAGTGGTAAACTGACCTTTCAGAGGAATCGCGCTGTCCCCGTATGCTACCAACCTGTGGGAGGGCGTGTCCAATGCTGGGTAGCTGAGAAGGGCATATGTCAGGAGGTTCACCAGGGAGACTGTCGCCCCTGTGTCCACCTGGAAGCGGACGTCACGGTTAGCTATTCTGAGATCAATAAACAATTTGGTAGCAGGAGAATCACCCTGGGGAACAATAGCCCGCAGTTCACGAACTGTCCCCTGACGCCAATAAGAAGTCGGGGAAGACTGTCCTGCCGTTTCCCGACAAACCGAATGGAGATGCCCATCTTTTCCACAACGACTACAGTGGGCCCAGCGGTCTGAACAGTCTGCCCACGGTGCGCCGTAAAACAGTCGGGACAGGACGGTAAACCACGTTCCCTACGCCAACGAGGAGTGACCGGTCGTTCAGAGGCCACAGACACGTCAGAGGGGGAAGGATCACGACGCTGCCGGCGGGGCAAGACCTTCCGAACGTTACGTCCCCTTTGCGGCGGTTGTACAGTTGCTACCTGAGGATGAGCCGTGAGGCGCTCATTCGCCACTTGTGTGATCTCGGAAGAATGTGCAATCTTCGGGATGTCCTCCAGCGAGGGGTCGTCCAGCTCGAGGGCCACCGTCCGCACTTCTGAAGCTGAGGGCCACCGTCCGCACTTCTGAAGCTGAACGACAACATCACGGATGAGAGAGTCAGCATAGGAGGTTTTACAAGACGGGTTGGAGCACGTGAATTCGCAACCCCGACTCAGTCCTTGCAAATCTGTCATCCGTGACCGATATGATTGACCTGGCTGTTTGTGATACTGATGGAATTCGAGGCGCGATGCGACAACGTGAAATCGTTGCGAATAATAATTCGAAAGCAATGCGCACATCTCCTCAAATGTCAGTGCCACCGGATTGGAGAGGGGGGCCAACTTCTTCGGTAAGAAAAACGTCTCGGGGGAAGCCCGAGAAAGAAAAAGCGACCGTTGTAGAGCGTCATCAGAGACCTGAAATAAGGCAAAGTGCTGTTTCGGTCACTGTAAATAAGTATCCCAATCCTCTTTGGTGTCATTAAAGGGCGGAAATGCAGGGTGGCGGAAATCCGTCGACAACGTGACAACTGCTCGGACGGTTTGTGAACCCTGAACCTGTAAGCGTTCCACCAACAGTTGAATTTCCTGTCATAACAAATCACTTTGCTGCTGCTGTAGGAGCAGCTGTTGTTGTTGCTGCTCCACGAGTTACACAAGTCGTTCGTCCACGAGACGTGATGGAACCTTTTACCTTGTCGCCAATTATAGTGACCGAAGGTCGGACTGAGTCGGGTGCGATTAACGACGACCGACCGATCGAGCGTCGCCGCTAACGAGAAACACTACACGAGACCACAGAGACGACAAACAATTACAACAACTAATCGAAAACAAAGACCAAAACGCAAGCCGATCGGAACCGTGACGGAGCAAGTACGAAGCCTGATAACCACTGAATACCGAAAGTAAACGGAGCGCAGTCAACACAAGGCTGAGGAGCGCGCTGTGGCTCCGGGCCCTGTATAGTGCGGCTCCCTGCGCAGATGACAGGTGCGGTAGGCGCGCCACGGCGTGCAGCGCTCTAGTGGCGATGGCAGCGCTAGTAGGTTGTGAGCGCCGCCTGACGGCTGCAGTCATACATAGTCCATGTGGTCTGGCGGGCTCTCAAACATATCGTGCCGGGATACCAGACCACCAGTTGCATTGCAGCAACCATTTAAAAACTCCTTCGTAAACTTCCGCATTGACAGTATGACCCTTGGGTACAAATTCATGATGTATCAAGCCCTAGTTGCACTGACAACTGACACGGGTTTTGACACTGGTCCTGTTACCTGAGTCACAGCATGTACCACTGCTTCACTGCAGTTAATTGTTGGGTGTTTTTACCGGTCTGCCAGTGCTGCTGTAGCAGTTTTAGAGTCATTCAAACAAATTCTACACCAGGTAGTGCGTTGGTATCCGGGCCACGCGATATTAGTCGGGGGAGACTTCAACATTATGAGAATAGATTGGGACCTCTCTAATTTCATTTCAGGTGATACAGACATGCAGTCTTGCGAGCTACTTTTGGACACATTCTCCAAAAACTGTCTTGAGCAGTTAAATCGGCAACCCACGCACAATGGAAATATTTGAGACCTTATAGCTACGAGCAGGCCTGACCTTATTAACGATGTCTGCATAGAGACAGGAATTAGTGATCACCATATCGTCATAGCTTCGACAGTGACCAAAGTTCATAAACCAATCGAGAAGGCTAGGAGCGTGTTTTCATAAGGAAGAGCCGATAAGCAATTATTAGGAACGCACTTAGAAAATGAATGGACATTTTTTAGTTCCTATACAATGATTTCCAATCCATTGTGTAACACAATCAATTAGAATAAATATTCTTTCAAACCGTCTTGATTGCAAACTTTCAGGTGTAAGTTGTTGAATTCATAAACTAGTACTGTTACATCAGCTAGGGTTCCATTGAAAATAATCAGGATGTCATCGACATATCTCTTGTAGAAGAGTATTTTCCTGCTTATTGGAGTTTTTTGTTGGAAGTATTGAGATTCAATGTGATTGACAAATATATCGGCAAGGAAACCTGACAGACAACTACCCATGGCTAAACCGTCGTTTTGTTTATAAAAGGAGTTGTTAAAAGAAAAGTAGTTATCAACGTCAAGGATCCTGACAGCATTGAAATAAGTCTTGAAAGCTTGTGCATTTAAACGGTCTTTTTCTTTATACCAGCGTTTAATTTCGCTGGTTATGTTTGTCTTAGCGCATTTGAATAATGTAATGTGGGGACTCTCAGATATTTATGGGTGTAAATTGGGATCAATTTATCAGATAGACACTGTTTATTGTAAATAATGTTCATTGATGTCTTCATAATCTTGTGCTTGATCTTCTGCATGGATGATGCCACCATTCTTGCAGCCCGACAAGGAAGGTTCATATAAAATGATTTCCAATCCATGGTGTAACAGCAATCAATTAGAATAAAATATCTGAGAGTCCCCACATTACGTTATTCAAATGCGCTAAGACAAGGCATATAGGCATTCTTTTTTTCCTCATTCTATTTGGGATTAGAATAGGAAAGCAAATGCCTAGTAGTGGTACAGTGTACCCTCAGCCACGCATGTTACGGTGGATTGCAGAGTATGTATGTAGATGTAGATGTAGCACTAATAAGGTGCTGAAACTGGTTGCCAGGTAATAAAGTCATTATTGTTGCGGCTGTTGGTTTTCTTTATATATATATTTCAACCAGTCGTTGTCCCACTCTCCACATTAGTATGGAACTACATCTATTGGCAAATACATACATTACAAATTAGCTTGAAAAAAGATTCAATAACTTGATACCGTTCTTGGATAAAAATACAAACTTGCCTTGAAGTGCCATCTGGAATACAGATAAATACAGAGAGTTGCACTTACCTGCGTTCCTAATGGTGGACAGCCGATGTGCTATGGTGAGAACCGTGCGTCCCTTCATGACTCGTTCCAATGCCTCCTGCACCAGGTGTTCGCTCTCAGCATCTAGGGCACTATTGAAAAGTATGCGTCAGTCGGCGACTTTAAGTACAACTTAATTATGCGACACTGGTATTAATGTACGTTGTGATTTTGGTGTAATGATGTGTGTTTAAGGAAAGTTCCTCTGCCTAACTTTTTGTCTTTCAGTGCTGGATACATCATCAAGGGCTATAATCCCTCAGGAAACACTTGGGACCAATTGTGTGAGCATCACTGACTGGATATCAAATTTGACATTAGTTAATAAATTCTGTCCAGGACTCCGTTCTATTGTATAATGGTAAACCAGGATCTGCCAAAGTTAGTTCAGCGTTGATCTGAGTTAGCTAGGGAGATGCTTGGCAACTCAGTAAAATATCGGCTATTGACACAATTATTGCACTTCAACTGCAGGTATTAACTGATACACAGTATTTGTTATTGAACGTCAAACCTGCTCGAACCTGTTCGATCCTCGAACCTGTTTGAACCTCGAACCTGTTCGAACCTCAAACCAGTTCGAACCTCGAACCTCGAACCTGTTCCAACCTCGAACCTGTTCCAAACTCGAACCTCGAACCTGTTCCAACCTCGAACATCGAACCTGTTCGAACCTCGGGGTCGAACCTCAGATTGGAATCTCGAACCTCGGGGTCGAACCTTGGGTTCAAACCTCGAACCTCAGGGTCGAACCTCGAACCTTGAACCTCGGGGTCGAACTTCGAACCTTAACCTCGAACCTCTGTGTCGAACCTCGAACCTCTATCTTTGGGGTAAACTCGAACCTCGAAACTCGGAGCGAACCTCAAACCTCGGGGATCACCCTGTGGCTAAACATGCCTCGGTGCACGGCCAACACATCTTGGCGCAGTGTTACACCGTCCGGGTTATCTGGATACTTCCCACTGACACCAACCTTTCAGAACTCCAGAGATGGGAACTTGCCCTTCAGCTTATTCTCTCCTCCCGTTGCCCACCTGGTCTCAACCTCCGCTAAATTAAAATTCCCGCCCACCATCTTTAGCATCTTTGCCTCAGTTCTGCGGACAGAGCCTCTGCCTCAAGTGGTATCTCTGTCCAACTTCTTTGCTTTTTACAAATGTCTGTCTAGGTGTGTTTGCGTTTGGATATGTGTGAGTGTGTGTGTATTTGTTTACCTTCCTTTTTGTCCCCTAAGGTAAGTCCTTCCACTCCTGGGATTGGAATGACTCCTTTTCCACTTCTTTAAAACCCATATCCTTCCCTTTCTCCTCCCCTTTTTTCCTCTTTTTCCTGAAGAAGCTGCCAGTGGTGGCGAAAGCTTGTATGTGTGTTTGTGTGTGATTATTTGTGCCTATCGACGAGCCGGTCCTTTTGGTAAGTCATCCGATTTCTATTTTTTATATTTGTTTATCCCACCAGGAAAGTTTGCTTCTATAATTTTGGTTAAATTACAAAATGTGTAAAATAAATCTTAGATTAATAAATTCACTAGGTTTTATTTTTAAAAATGAGCCCCCCTCACAACCAAATCCTGACTGTGCCACTGGCGAGGAAGAATCTCCCTCTGCTGTTTCCTTTGTCTTGATTTACTGACTGTATTTCAAGGATTCATATAACAATAAGCACATCCTAGACGTGGAACATGTCAAATTAATAACACAGATTTCAACTACGTCTCGACATTACAGCTGGAAACAGTTGTTGAATGATAGCTTTATTTACACACTGATGGCTGTTCAAAAATTATTAAAATTGCTGTCATTTTTCATACAGTTTTTCAACTCAGATGTCATGCATAATAAAACTAAAGTTTCTCTAGATTCCTAAAGCTCTCAAAACGAGAACTTAAGATAATATTAATATTAAGTCTCTACACTAACTCTCCCATCCCACACTACTGCTAGTTTCTCAAACATGTCCTAGTGGGTTTTAATTTTTCCAAGATTTAAATTCTAATTAACTGTAAAAACTAATTATGTCTATCAACTAGCCATTACCATAACAAATATCCTGATATTATAAATATGTATGCAAGTGATAATGGAACTCACCTTGTTGCCTCGTCTAGCACCAATATTCGGGGATTCTGAAACGGAAAAGGAAAATTTAACAGGGACATTAATTTGGTCAATAAAAGACACATTCCATTTAAAGAAATGAAATACTAATTTTGTAGACAATATTTATTGAATTATATATATTTTTGACGGAATAGTGTTCAAATGAATGAAATAAATTGCAATTTGTGATGTTATGGCATCACTGTATTAGGTTTAGCTGGAATACCGAACTGTGGCGAATGAAAATTTGTGCCCGGATGGGATTCGAACCCGGGATCTCCTGCTTACTAGGCAGACGCGTTGACCACTCCGCCACCAGGACAGAGTGACCAGCCCGACTGCAGAGGACTCTTTCCCTCACGTCTCCCACCACACACAAATCTCCATTCGCCACGCTGTCTCTTTCCTATACCACAGCCTATATATTCTATAATGCTCGCAGCCACAATACTGTATTCTCACATCAGGGAGAACAGACCATGAGGTATCGAGACACAATTAATCCCGGTCGGCCACAAATTTTCATTTGCCACAGTTTGGTATTCCATCTAAACCTAATACAGTGATGCCATAACATTGCAAATTGCGATTTATTTCAATATTTATTGAGAATATGTTAAAAACAGTTGTAATTAGTGAAGGTTGTATAAGCTTCTTATAGGATGAGCAAGGACTGCTAAAATAAAAGGGGGGGGGGGGAGCAGTTACACTCATTATTTGGGTACAGCAGTCTGGCAAGTTCTCAGCACAGTTGGAACAAAAGCGTCCAGTCACTTTAATGTGACCATCTATCAAAACCCTGAGTAGCAACTTTTTGCAGTGTGGAGAGCTATTAGACATGCAGGAAATAATACAGTAAATTTTCTGGAGATGGAAAAGCTCTGTCAATGCATCAGCATAGCTTTAGGAAGCACCAAGCAAGCAAAACACAGCTTGCCATTTTCTTCCACAACATCTTGCGAGTTATGGAGGAGGATGACTGCATATTTCCTGGTTTTTGAAAGGCGTTTGATATGGTGCCCCACTGAAGACTGCTAACAAAGGTATGAGCATATGAAATAAGTTGAGTGGCTTGAAAACTATGTAAGTAATAGAACTGAGTATGCTGTTCTCAGTGGCAAGAGTTCATCAGAGACTAAAGTATTGTCAGGAGTGCCCCAGTGAAGTGTATACAACCACTGTATAAAGGATCTGAAGGACAGAGTGAGTTGCAATCTGCGGCTGTTTGTGGATGATGCTGTGGTGTACAGGAACGTGTCATCATCGAATGACAGTAGTAGTACGCAGGATGACTTATGCCAAATTTCTAGGTGGTGTGAGGAATGGCAGCTAGCTCTAAATGTAAGGCAATGCAGAGGAGCAGGTGAAAGAATCCTGTAATATTCAAATACAGCATTAATAGTGTGCTGCTTGACAGAATCGCATCAATTAAATATCTAGGCGTAACACTGCACAGTGATACGAAATGGAAAGAGCATATGAGGACAGTAATGGGGGAGGTGAATGGCCGACCTCTCCATACGTACACTGCAATCCACCGCAAGGTGTGTGGTGGAGGGTACACTGTACCACTACCAGGCATTTCCTTTCCTATTCTGCTCCCAAACAGAACGAGGAAAAAAGAATGCCTATATGCCTCCGTACGAGCCCTAATTTCTCTTATCTTGTCTTTGTGATCACTACGTGAAATTTAAGTAGGTGGCAGCAAGATCGTACTACACTCAGCTTCAGATTCCGGCCCTCTAAATTTCCTCAACAGAAATTCACAAAAAGAATAGTCACCTTTCCTCTAGCGATCCCCAACTGAGTTTCGGGAGCATTTCCATGACGCACGCGCATTGGTCGAACCTACCAGTAACAAACCTAGCTGCTCGCCTCTGAACTGCTTCTATGTTTTCCTTTAAACTGAACTGCTGCAGGTCACAAATACTTGAGTAATACTCATGACATGGTCGTACAAGCGTTTTATATGCGCTCTCCTTTACAGATGAAGTACATCTTCCCAAAATTTTCCCAATAAATCGAAGTCGGCTGTCTGCCTTACTCGCAACCGTTGTTACATGTTCGTTCCATTTCATATCGCTCTGCAATGTTATATCTAGATATTTGAGCGACGTGAAAACATCAAGAAGCTCACTACTAATATTGTATGCAAACATTATGGGCTTGTTTTTCCTACTCATGCGCATTACCTTACATTTTTCTACATTGAGAGCTAGCTGCCATTCTTCACACGAACTAGAAATTTTGTCTAAGTCATCCTGTATGCTATTACAGTCAGTTAAAGACGACACCCTCCCATACACCACAGCATCATCAGCAAACAGTCGCAAATTACAACTTACTCTGTCCATCAGATCATTTATATAGATAGAAAATAACAGTGGTCCTATCACACTTCCCTGGGGCACGCCTGATGATACACTCGTCTCTGATGAACACTCGCCGTCGAGAACAATGTACTGCATTCTATTACTTAGGAAGTCTTCAGCCAGTCACAAATCTGTAAAACTATATAGTGACTTAGTTTATTTGGAGAATTTTGCAAAGATGTGATTCGTTTGTACAGGAGAGTGCATGTAAAATGGTTGTGTGATCCCTTTGATTTGATTTGATTTTATCAGGGAAGCCAAAACAGTCTTGGTCCAACCCGCCACTGCCCGCACCGAAACTAAGGTTATTGTGCGGTATCGCTCCCTTTATATCTAGTAAAGCCAACCAATGCCCTTGAACAGTGCATGGAGTCCCTTTACCAGCTCTTTATTAGGCACAATTTCTTCGGGTCTAGTTGTCCCAAATGTTCTGTGCGTTTTACCCTCCAATGCAATGCATTCGAAGATTAGATGTGATGCAGTTTCATCACCGTCATCACAGATCCTACATTTAGGGTCCTCTTCTGTTATTCCCATTGTAAGTAGGTGTTTTTTGAAATTCCCATGGCCTGTCAGCAATCCAACCACGAGTCCAATCTCTCTCCTGTTCAGGCCCAGGATTGCAGAGCTTCTTTTAAAACATGGCTTTGGCATCATTACTTTGCCATGTTTTTGTTGATAGACTTTGGTCCAATATTCTACGTTCTGTTTTCTGACCCAGTTACGTAGCTCCAATTTGATCATTGCCTTGGTGATTGTCAGGGCAGTTTCCGGTCCAATAAATGGAGTCTCTGCCCCCATCCTGGCTAATCTGTCGGCATGTTCATTGCCACTGATCCCCGAGTGGCCAGGGACCCACAATAGGTTCACTCTATTGCTTTCCCCTAGCTCCACCAGAACCCTGTGACATTCTGCAACAATTTTAGACCATGTTGCAGGACCTGCCCGTGATCTCAGGGCTGCCTGAATAGATATAGATGCTACGATCTTTGTAGCACCTACGCAAATTCTTCTCCACACACGCCCTCTTGGCAGTGATTTCGGCTTGGAATACTGAGGCCAGTTTCCCTAGAGAGATGACGCCCTCCAGTCTTGGCTGCACTCTGTATACCCCGGCCCCAATGCCATGGTCCGATTTTGACCCGTCAGTAAACCAGACAATATCCCCCGTATGGTGTCGAACTATTTCCTCCCACTGCTCCCTACTTCCAACTGTTATATTGAAAGGCTTGTTGAAGCAGTATGGGGTTATAATATAGTCGGCTGGCACTTCCTCAACCTTTCCTATATTTACCTCACTCACTATTTTAGTTTGTGATTCTGGATGTCCCAAAGAGTTCCAGTTGTTGCCAGTTTTGAGTCTGTATGCACCAGCCGCTGCCTCCATCTTGACCCAAAGGTGTAATGGGGGCATATCCAGCATGGTTTCCATCCCAGCAGTTGGTGTGCTGCTAATTCCGCCTGTTATGGCTAAGCAGACTAATCTCTGCACCTTACCAAGCTCCTTAGCAGCAACCTGCTGTTCTACCTTCTTCCACCACACAACTGCCCCATAGGTGATCCTGGGTCTAATCACTGTGGTGTATATCCAGTGCATACCCTTGGAGCTCAGGCCCCAATTTTTGCCACAAGCTCTCCTGGTACTCACAAGAGTACCTTTTGCCTTGGAGCAAATATTCCTAATGTGAGGGGTCCATGTCAGTTTCTCATCTAAGGTATCCCCTAGATATGTCACTGTCCCCTTCACAGGTAGCGCTTCATTGAAAAGCTTTAGATTCCAATTTGAATATTGGATATGCTTCTTTGTGAATGATACAACGACAGTCTTCTCAGGACTAACCCCCAGATCCTGTTTTCTGCACCAGTCTTGCACAATGTCCAATGCACCTTGTTCCATATTCTTGACTGTGTCAACAAATTTTCCAAGTATTACTATGACTAGATCATCTGCGTATCCTTGGCAAAAGTACTGCCTAGAGTTTAATTCTCCAATGAGATCATTCATCACTAGATTCCACAATAAAGGGGAAAGAACTACTCCTTGCGGGCAACCCCTAGTGGTGTTGATTACCATTTTTTCATTCATCATGGTAGCCTCTACCTTTCTTCCACTGAGCATGGTCCTAGTCCACCTACATACAGTGCTCCCTAGGTCATGCACCTCTGCTGCCCTAAACAAGGAATCGAAGGACGTGTTGCTAAAAGCCCCCCTCGATGTCCAGGAAGATACAGAGGGCTATTTCCTGAAAGTGTAGTGCTTTCTCTACCTTCAAAACGAGTTGGTGGAGAGCTGTCTCACTGTGTGATCCCTTCTTGAGTACTGCTCAAGTGTTTGGGCACCCCATCAGAATGGTTTAAAGGAAGATAAGGAAACAATTCAGAGGTGGGCCACGAGGTTTGTCACTGTAGGTTCGGTAAATGCACAAATGTTACTCAGATGCTTCGGGAACTCAAATGAGAGTCGCTGGAGAGAAGACAATGTTCTTTTTGAGAAACACTGTTGAAGAACTGTAGAAGGCAGAATTTGAATTGGACTGCATAAGATTCTACTGCCGCAAACTTACATTTCGTTTAAAGACCAGAGAGATTAGGGCTCATACAGATGCATACAAGCACTTATTTTTCCCTTGTTCTATATAGGAGTGGAGCAGGAAAGTAATTTTACTAGTAATGGTACTAGGTACACATCGCCATGCACCTTTGGATGGATTGGGGAGTATGTACAGTAGAACCTCATTTTTACACTTTACAAGGAACTTCAGTGAAATGGCATAAAATGCAAGAAAACGAAAACTGCAGGAAATAATGTTTTAAATGGTAAAATATGCTTACTGGATGAACCTTGCATTTTTGTAGCATCAAAATACTCGCCAGGAAGTTTATTATATAATAAAGCTTATCCAATTTTTTACTATTTTAAGTGCCAGGCAGAACTGGTTATTTTATGATAAGTAGAAATTTTTATGTAATTTCATTCATTATAAACAAGAATGCCACTGCCGGGCTACGTAACCCATCTTCAAAATTACTGCCTTTTACCACCATTAATTATTTACGTTGTAAAACTCCTAAAGTTATGCCCTTCTTGTATTTTTTAATGTTTCTCATGACAATATTAGAAAATATATTCGCGTTCTCAAGTGCAAATATATGCATAAGTATTTTTGTGACGTTTGCATAGGATTGGCATCTCACACTAATATCGCTTTTTTGAGATTGTGGGTATTATGGTGGTGCTGAACCTAATAATGCCTAACTTTAACAGGTAACATTCTTTATTAATAAGAAATATGTATCACAAAACCAATGAAAGTTTTTATTCTCACATCAGCAAAGCAACTGGTTCCGATTGTTTGAGTACACGCCAGCCGCTCTGGCAAAGAAGCTGGCGGAAAGAGGAAGTACACCGCCACAAATCGGCACATCGTAAGTCAACTAGATGTGTACTGCCATCAACAAAATGTGAACTATACGTTTGAATAAATGCAAAGAGTCAAGAAACTTGACTGCAAAAAATTTATAAATGTTACACTTTAAGGCAAAAGCCACGTCAGGGGCAATGTCACTTTTTCATCAGTGTTTATGAACTAGTGTGTGCTTGGTGACTGTACTTTATGCTGTTCGCACGGATTGGAGTGGGAATCGCTCGCATTGTAGGTCCTCAGACTCCGAAGGATACAATTAAAAAACTTCTGTACTGGTCACGGCTTACATAGCTTGCATAAGTGTGTTACTCATTATAACAAGAACACAATTCAAAACTATCAACAACATGAAAATAAGGAAAATTCCTTAAAAACTGATGAACAATATCATTTGCCGCACTTCTGCTCGATCTTTGATAAATGTTTTTCTTATTAAAGCGTGACACATTTTATAGTCCTCTTAACATTTTGTCATACAATAAAGCATGACAATAATTCCAAATGTGTGAATTTTCATGAAATTGAAAATGAATTATCAATAACAAAAAAGTTATAAGCACTAAAAATAAACATTAGGAGACGCATTGAATTAAAATTTGTGCTGTGGCCGGGATGTGAACCCGGGACCTCTTACTTACTAGGTAGGTGCTTTAGACCACTCAGCTGACACAGTGTTGCAGTCAAAGTGACTACACGGACTGTCTTAAAGCACGTCTCCCTCCACACCACATACTTTAATTCTGCCTCACGTTCCCTGTGAAATGCATATCAAATTGCCAGGGCTCTCCTATATTGGAATAGCACCCCAGCAAACAAACGCGAATGGGAACAATCCCACCTCGTTAGCCGAGTTTTGAATTGTGTTCTTGTTATAATGAGTAACGCGCCTATGCAAGCTATGTAAGCTGCGACCAGTACAGAAGTCTTGAATTGTCTCCTTTGGTGTCTGAGGACCTACAATGCGAGCAATTCCCACTCCAGTCCATGCGAACAGCATAAAGTACAGTCACGAAGCACGCAAATGGTGTGTTAGCTGAGTGGTCTAAAGCGCCTACCTAGTAAGTAGGAGGTCCAGGGTTCGAATCCCGGCCACAGCACAAATTTTAATTCAATGCCTCTCCTTATGTTTGTTACCTTTGGTATAACAAGACAATATTGTCTCAATGAAATGTATTATTGTTGACACTAAAAATAAATCAATTAAAAACCCACAGTAGCGATAAAAACAGTGACTAACATATTTTTAAGTTTGTCAGTTGCTCCTTGATCTGGCTCTGAATTGCTTGAACCTCTTTGTTTTCATAAGCCTTTTCCTTCGTGCACTGGATTGTGAGCAGTAGGAAATGATCCTCACCTTTCGAGCAACCTCTGAAAGTTCATCAGCTAGGAATTGCCTTACTCCTCACACCTATATGCTAGTACACTTATTTTTTCTTTTCCAACTTTGAACAGTTAATCAATGTTTAAGTTTGACTATTATTGACAAGACAAAAATAAGGACTTATATACATCATAAGGACAAAATGTTCAAATGTTTGTAGAGCTTATGGGACTTAACTACAGGGTCATCAGTCCCTAAACTTACAAACTACTTATGAACTAGCTTACATTAAAGACAGCACAAACATCCGTGCCCGAGGGGGGGGGATTCGAACCCTCGACCGCAGCAGCCGTGCATACCGTGACTGACACGCCGCAGCCACTGCGGCCGGCCCATAAGGACAAAATAAGTAATTAAATAATTCTCAGTATCTGTTGCAATATTTTTTATTCTCCAATTACACGTTTCGCACTGTTAACGCATCGTCAGACTGGAAAAAGACAAATGTTTTGTTACTGTCCGTGTACCTGGCGGGCAGCGCACGGACTGTAAGAAAACATTTGTCTTTTTCCAGTCTGGCGATGCGTTAACAGTGCGAAACACGTAATTGGAGAATAAAAAATATTGCAACAGAGACTCAGAATTATTTAATTATTCAACACTGTAGCTGCACCACCACCATCATGGAATGGAATGAAATGTACAAAATAAGTACTTAGAAGGACTTTTAAAGACAATATAAAAATTAATGTTTTTTAAACATATTTTTGAGAAGGACGGTTGCTACTCACTACAGAGATGTCTCGAAGTGTCACAGAAAGGGACACATAAAAGATTACAATTTAACTTACTAAAAATCTCTTGTCCTTCATTAGACCGAGAAACACACCCACCTACACCCACACAAACACGACCACCATCTCGCACTGCTGTGGCCAGGCAAAGCAACCAGTGGTCGGGGAGTGAGGAGGCGGCATAGAGAGGGAAGCAGGGAGACTGGAAACAGCTACAAGGTGCCCCCTCACCCCCACCAGTAAAGTTGCTTTTTCCTTAGCTCGCCCTGAGCCCTACAGTCTGGCCAAGGTGGCTGGAGATGGTGATAGCATTTGTGTGTGTGTGTGTGTGTGTGTGTGTGTGTGTGTGTGTGTGTGTCTTTTTCTCTGTCCGACAAAGGCCAAAATGACCGAAAGCTTTTAGTAAGTTGTAATTGCGTGACTTTCTGTAGCTCATTGAAATGTCTGTGACGAGTGGCAACATATCCTTCACAAGAATATAGACGATTCCTTCCTGGAAATTTCATTGTTTGTTTTAAGTAATTTTAATTAATGATGAAAATTCTCCTCAGAGATGATAATTATTTTTCAAAAGCGATAGATTGGCTGGCAAGTACTTACCTTTCCGCTGTACCGCCGACAGTGCCAATCTATCGCTTTTTAAAAATAATCATCATCTCTGAGGAGAATTTCCATCATTAATCAAATATTACCTTCGTGGTCTACATCATTTTTACTGTTTTAACTATCTTTATCTGTTCGCTTTTATTTACATCGTATTCTGAACTCTTTCTTTCTTGCCAATGTTGCCTATATTCCTTCTGTCAACATCTCAAAATTAACTACCCTCCCATATATGTCTTTTTTCTTTTTTTTCCTCCATTTGTGTTACTATCGGAGGCACAGCAGAAGGTAAGTACCGGCCAGCCAATCTATCGCTTTCGAAAAATAATATTTTAAGCACGTTTAAGAAACGAACGAACCCTGTCGTACTTTAGGAAAGGTGGCAGAGAGAGGATACCTTTACGAGAGCGCGAGCGATGGCCACGCGCTGCTTCTGTCCTCCCGAGAGGGCCACTCCGCGCTCCCCGACCGGCGTGTCGAAGCCCTCGGGCAGCTGCTTCTCGATGAAGGTCAGAGCGTTGGCCTCCCGCGCCGCCCACTTGAGCTGCTCCTCCGTCACGGAGGCCGGGTCATTTGCGCCGTACGAGATGTTCTCCCTGACACTGCACGAGAACAGCACCGGTTCCTGGAACGGGTGCCGAGGTTCAGGAATGCGAGCTGCACTGCCCTGTCTGAGACTTATAAGTGTAATCTTCAGAGACATCAATACAGGACTGGAGTAACTGAAGCATAAACCAAAAGTTTTCGATATTTCGTGTTTTGCAGCTCTCAAATGTTGTAGGAAAGACATTTTTATATATTGCACCAAAGCTGCTTTTATTTTAAATGCCGATTACTTTCGAGCTTTGTCCATCTTCTTAAGCCACCTATTACAGAGAACAAAGTGTGTTTTACAGTAAGATACATAAATATGGCGATGTTATATTGAATGTATAAGCTGTAATTACTTACATTTATATATAGTTTCATTTGGATACTGCTTAGGTAACGCTGTTTGTTGTAATTACTTTGGTGTAATTTATTGAGCTTTTAATCCGAAGATATTTTTGTTAAATATTTTTTGCTTAATTTTGTTCGTGACAATATCTCTGGTCATATGCGGCGTGACATAAACGATACCGTTACAAATATTCGTACAATAAATTTTAAGTGTTATAAATTGCTCGTGTGTATTATATTGTAATATAGGGGTAATATTTCAATTCTAGTATAATTTATCTCGTCTCGTTGCATATTTGGAAGTATATTACGATAGGATGGATTGTACTTTATTATGCCGGTCGAGGTGTTACGGAAATTTTCGATGAATTTTTTATTGTGCATTTCCGTGTGTTCATTTAACATTTATTCTGGGTATTTAGTCGTGTGAGTATAGATTTGTAATTCTTGGAAAACGTCCATTACTTGTCCTTTGCAAATGACATGAAAAATTTTGAGATTTTCTTCTATACTTTCAGTCGAATGTTAACTTTCTGTGAAGTGTGTGCCGAATGCTGAAATAAACCTTTGTTAGTTTCTGACATTTAGCAGAGAAATAGTATTTGTCACAGATACAGTGCCTGTAACGGAGGGTAAAGGATGAACATTAACGAGGGTAATGGAATGTAGTCCTTAATCAGGCGATGCTGAAGGAATTAGATTAGGTAATGAGACAATAAAAGTTATAGATGAGTTTTGTTTTTGGATAGACAAACAACTTCTGATATTGAAGTAAAGAAGATGTAAAATGTAGAATGGCTTTGGAAAAAAAAAAAAAAGCTTTTTGGCAAACAAGATATTTGTTGACATCCAGTATTAACATAAATGTTAGGAAGTTCTTTCAGAAGACGTATGTGGGTCATTACATGCCAAGTGGTCTAGAGGCTCCCACATGACCCTCATGGATTTTGATGAAATTTTGTATGAACATTCACACATGTTCTCAATGAACACTGGTAAAGTTTCAGTTTCAGAAATTCACTACTTCCGGAGATACAGTCACTTGTTTAAGACCATAGCACAGCTCCCAATAGTGCGTCCTTGAGTTTTCAGCAACTTTGAGATGATATATCTCTGGGAGTATTTGCATGAAAGAAACAAAACTTGGCCCTCTTATACAACTTTTAGAGATCTTTAAAGTAAAATCTTAAGAACAGGATTTCTGAGCAATTTTCATATAGATAATTTGGGGCAAAGTTGGGCAAAAAAATTGCTGGTTAAAAAAGTGCGAACTTTACTTTTTTATATCTCCAGAAGTAATTGTGAGATGTAGATGAAACTTTGCACACCATAACTCACCAACACAAGGTCTTAAAATATAAAGTTTCATTCTCCTATTGCTTTGCATTATTTCACAAATCTAGGGTAAAGTTGACTATTTTTCAAAAAGTGCTAAAAATGGGTATTTTTAGTCAAATTTTTCAAAAAAGTGTTTTCTCCAAACTCCTTTAAACTATGCTCATTAGAAAGAGCATATTCTGAACTATCTAGAAAAGTGGATTTGGTTTTGCAATGCAAGCATATAAGGCCCTAAAAAGTAGCATCACCATAGAGGCGCACTGGAAGTTTGAACCCATTTTTCTGGCACACAAATTATACCTGAAATCTTTTATTACGTAAATATGTATGTTAATGCCTGAGATAAGTGAAATAAGAATTCCTGATGAATAGGACGTAGCTCAAGTCCGAATAGAAAAAAATAAAAGTAGAAACAATGTTATTTCTTATTTTTATTTATTTGAGATACATATTCCATAGATCCAGTATGGCGTGAATACGCATGGATGTGGAACGAGTCAAATTTATATAAAATATAACCCATTAAGACATGTTGTACATGGGATTGGAATAATTAAAAGTGGATAAAAAAAAAAAAGAAAACAATTGTCACCCCCGCCCCCCCAACTCTCTCTCTCTCTCTCTCTCTCTCTCTCACACACACACACACACACACACACACACACACAAAATTATAATTTAGATTGAATGTAAATTGTAAAATTTATTTGCACAATCATTATTTAATTATTAGTAGCATTTTTAATGAACACCACCAGCTTACTGAAGGAAAATAAGTATATAAATGAGTTGTTGTGGTTTAACCATTGCTAGTTTCATTTCACCTGAGAAAACCAGCATCTCCATCACCATAGGGTCCACGCTCGAGCATCAACAGCTATGGGTGAGTTTCTTTACACAGGTTTCCAAGCCTGATAGTAAAATTATTTAAGTGCCCTGGGTAAAATTAGAAGCCGCTCTTAGGTTGCCGGCCAGACGAATTTACTGACGGAGCTGGAATAACTGCAATAATGTGGTGTTATGGAACCCAGCACTTGTCACTTATTGGTGGTCAATAAAATGAATCTGCTGGACCATGAAGGTGCATAAAGTTTATTAATGCATCCCTTTGCTCAGTGGAAATCTCGCAGATATTCCCAATCCACCAAACATTTTCTTGGTTGCATGCAACATATTGTCCTGGTTGGAGAGCAGACATTAATATGCCTTCTTCAGTTATCTGACCCATTGTAGCTAGAAAAGATGATCAATCATTTGAAACTCTGCTGACCTGAATTACTGTTTCATCAATAGGTAAAAAGTGACGATTTTCTCTCGTGCCTGCTACAGTTTGTCTAAGTTTAAACCTCTCTTCTTGTGACAATTCCCCCCCCCCCCCCCCCAATTTCATCTTTACTGACGAAAACAAATTGAATTCCATTAATGTTTTCAGAGCAGAAATGAAACAGATCTAGGGGAGTAAGATTGAGCACTGGAGCCATCACTGAAATTATGAATGTGAGATATCTGTGCAAACTGTGCTTTCATATATTTCATGAGCTCCTTGATAAAAACGTTAACTGTACCAGTGTCATGCCGCAAACAAGAACTGATAATGCAGAAACTTAAAGATTACACTTTCTCATTTGATGAAAGTAGATAACAAATGGATGAATTGTTGCTTTCCAGTGGAAGCCTTGCACAGCATCCTGAATAATAAATGAATAATTTTCCAAAAAATCCGTTAGGACAACAAGCTCTTTGTTTTCCAGATGACATTTAAGGCCTTTAAGATTCAGTTATTCCAGCTGCATCAGTAATTTGTCTGTCTGACAATACACCATTCCTCTTGATATTCATCAGAAAATTAATGTAGTATATCAAATATTGAAATTGGTTAGAGGAAACTAAGCAACCTATGAGTGGCTTCTAATTTTACCCAGGGCACTACAATAATTTCATTATCAGGTTTGGGAACATGTGTACAGAAATGCTTATCACACTTGGGATATCCTGTGGTAAAGGAACCCGCCCGTGGCTGTTGTTGCCCCTATGGTGATGGGGATGCTGGTTTTCTCATTTATACATTTCTTTTCCATCAGTAAGCTAGTGTTGTTCATTAAACAGGCTACTAATAGTTAGATAATGATTATGGAAATAAATTTTATGAATTAAATTCAGTTTGTGTGTGTGTGTGTGTGTGTGAGAGAGAGAGAGAGAGAGAGAGAGAGAGAGAGAGAGAGAGTTGAGGAAGGGGGGGGGCAATTAAGAAATAACATTGTTTCTATTTTTATTCTTTTTATATTCGGACTTAAGCTATGTCCTATTCATCAGAACTTCTTATTTCACTTATCCCAGGCATTAACAAACCTTTATTAGACATAATAAGATTTCAGGTATAATTTAAGTGCTAGAAAAATGGGTTCAAACTTCCAGTGCGCCTCTATGGTGATGCTACTTTTTAGGGCCTTACAGTAAAACCTCGTTTTTACATTCTCGGTTTTTACATTTTCCCGCCATTTACACCATTTTTTGTCTGTCCCATCAGATTTCCTACGTTTACAATGTTAATTCGCCCTCATTTTTGCATTAACATATTTACGCTTTTCCCGCATTTTACACTTTTTGAAAGCATGTTCATAAAGAAAAATGACGTAATGTACATAAATTGACACTAGCATGGCTTTCCCCTTAAAGTATAGCGCTTAAAAATTATTCGCATTCAAGTTTCTTGACCCTTTGCGTTTATTCAAACGTATATTTCACATTTTGTTGTTGACTTAACAATGCACCGATTTGTGGCAGTGTAGTTCTTCTTTTCACTAGCTTCTTTGGCACAGCGCCTGGCGTGTACTCACACGGTTTGTTGATGAGAGAATAACGCTGATTTATGGTGGTGTAGTTCGTCTTTCTGCTAGCTTCTTTGCCAGAGCGGTTGCCTCAAACAATCAGAACCAGTTGCTTTGTTGAAAGGAGAATAAATAGTTGCGTTGTTTTTGTGATACATATTTCTGATTAATAAAGAACTTTATCTTTCAAAGTTGGGTATCATAATACCCACAACCTCCAAAAGGCGATAATAGTGAGAGATGCCGATCCTATGCAAAGTCACAAAAATACTTATGCATATGTTTGTACTCGAGAACGCGAATAAATTCTCTAATATTGTGGTGTGAAACATCGAAAAATACAAAAAGAACGGAACTGTAGCAGTTTTACTATGTAAATAATTAATTCCGGTAAAAGGCAGTAATTTTGAAGATGTATTACATAGCCTGGCAGCAGCGTCCAAACGATATCTGTCGAAGTGGTTCAGTTAATTTTGAAGATGTGTTATAGCCCAGCAGTGGCATCCTCGATTATAATTAATGAAATTTCGTCAAAAATTTCCACTTCCCATAAAATTACCAGTTTGCCTGGTGCTTAAAATAGCAGCGTCCTTGATTATAATGAATGAAATTACATCAAAAATTTCTACTTCCCATAAAATTACCAGTTTTGCCTGGCGCTTAAAATAGTAAAAATTTAGATAACCTGTATTGTATAATCAACTCCCTGGTGAGTATTTAGATGTCTATTATGTACATATATCACACATAAACTACGAAAATGCAAGGCTAATCCAGTAAGCATATTTTACCATTTAAAACACTATTTCCTGCATTTTACATTTTCCTGCATTTTACACCATTTCACTGAAGTCCCATGAAAAGCGTAAAAACGAGGTTCTACTGTATATGCTTGCATTACAAAACCAAATCCACTTTTCTAGACAGTTTAGAATACGCTCTTTCTAATGAGCATAGTTCAAATGTGTTTGGAGAAAACACTTTTTTGAAAAATTTGACTAAAAATATCCATTTTTAGCACTTTTTGAAAAATCGTCAACTGTACCCTAGATTTGTGAAATAATGGAAAGCAATAGGAGAATGAAACTTTATATTTTAAGACCTTGTGTTGGTGAGTTATGGTGTGCAAAGTTTCATCTACATCCCACAATTACTTCTGGAGATATAAAAAAGTAAATTTCGCACTTATTTTAACCAGCAATTTTTTCGCCCAACTTTGCTCCAAATTATCTATATGAAAATTGCTCAGAAATCCTGTTATTAAGATTTTACTTTAAAGAGCTCTAAAAGTTGTATAAGATGGCCATGATTTGTTTCTTTCATGCAAATACTCCCAGAGATATATCATCTCAAAGTTGCTGAAAATTCAAGGACGCACTATTGGGAGCTGTGCTATGGTCTTAAACAAGTGACTGTATCTCCGGAAGTATGAATTTCTGAAACTGAAACTTTACCAGTGTTCATTGAGAACATGTAGGATTGATCATACAAAATTTCATCAAAATCCATGAGGGTCATGTGGGAACTTTTCTCGATATTAGACCACTTCGCACGGAATGGCCCATGTCTGGAGTGTAGCATTATACAGGAGTGAAAGATGGACGATCAGAAATTCAGAGAAAAAATGATAGGAACTTTTGAAATGTGATGATACAGACAAATGATGAAGATTATAGATGGGTAGAGGTACTGAACAGAACTGGTGAGAAAAAAAGTGTTGGGCATATCTAGACTAAAAGAAGGGATCAATAAGTTGGATACATTGTGAGACATGTAAGGAATCATCCATTTAGCATTGAAGGGAAGTGTGTGTGGTGTAAAAATCACACAGGTAGAATAGGTAGACTGAGAAAGTACAGTAAGCAGGTTCAAAAGGATGTCGATTGCCATTCTTATTCAGAGATGAAGAGGCTTGCACAGGATAGGGTAGCAAAGAGAGTTGCAGGAAATCAGTCTTTGATTTGAAGACAATTACAACATGAGTATAGACAATAATAATCAGTGCAGTGAAAATTTTGCATTTGTAATAGATGTGAATAAAAAATACTGTAAATATATAATAACAATAACAATAATAATGAATACATGCCAACTTTTGAAAAGAAAAAGGAAAAGTGAAATCTGAAAAGGTGAAAATCATTATGAAAGGAGAAGTGGAATCTAGATATAGGAATTTTAATAATCAGGTCACTTTCGGGATTCCCTGGTTTAGGCAGGACTTGATAAATAAAATGTGGGGCCGGGTTTTGTCGAATAACAGGGAAATGTTTCTGAACTGGTGCAGAATGATGAAGCAGGAATCCATTGGAGCAGGGAGGGTGTTGGAAAATGGGAAATGATGGAGAAATGGGCAGATGAAGGTGTAAGGAGGGGAGCTGGATAGCTGTAAAGGAAGCATAAAAATATGTAAAAATGCCTACAAAATATGCACCAATTTACAGACTCGAGCATCAATCCACAAAATTACACACAAGTACACAAAAATATGAACTAATATGCAAAGAATAAGAAATAGAATGAAAATAAATAAATAAAAGATACACTCAAAAATTGCCAAACACTAAATCAGAATTGGGAATCAACTTGCCAATTTGCCCATCAATATGTAAAAATGGGAACCAATATGTGAAAATGTGACCAAACATGCACATACATGTACAATTACTTTGTCAGATATGTAATGATAATGTTTTAAGTACAATTTTATTAATTTAACTAGCTGAAAACCCGGTGTTGCCCGGGTATTTATGTATTTATTCCTGCTGTTTTTCTGGTATATATTCATTTGTATAAGGGCTGTATGTCTGTAAAATCTCTTGGGAATACAATTAGTAGTAATAGATTAAAACTTGGTGTGTGATGGGGTTTTTCCATGAACGACATTGTTTGTGTGCTCGTATCTCATGAACTGTGTGTCATACTGTGCTACAATTTAGAAGGTACACTCAAATATATGCGTGTGTACTATCTGTAAAATTTCCTGCAGCTACAATTCGTAGTGTCGAAAATATAAATTGTAACGTCATACCAAAAGCCGTAGTTGTAGTCCATGAACAGCGGAACGTTACTGTTTATGTGCTCATATCTCATGAACTACGGGTCGGAATGTGATACAATTTAGAAGCTACATTCAACTATATATGTGTATACTGTACCTAAAATTTCCTGTCGCTACAGTTTGTAGTGTTCAAATTATAAATTGTAACGTCATACCGTAAGCCGTAGTTTTACTCCATAAACAGCGGAAAAGTAGTAAGCGAGAAACTTTTTTCCTTTTATCATTTTACTATGGTTGCCAGCAAGAAAAACTTTAATAAAGGTTTGAAATTATGTTTAAAGTTTGTTGCAATTTGCTAAGTATTGTCATTCTCATACAGTATATTTTGAAAGTCTCGCTGCATTATATGGCATTTTTGCAATTTCTATTGATTATGACATAATATCTTTTGAACCATGTGCCGTATGTCATTCTTAACCATGCAGCAATTGTTACCTCATGGTAAGGAATGTGTGTACCAAATTTGGTTGAAATCGGCCCAATGGTTTAGGAGAAAATGAGCAGCATTGTCGCAAAATGCAGCAGTTTTTCGCGCATCTCATTGTTTATGACGTCATATCTCGTGAACTATATATCGTATGTGATTCTTACACTTACGGCGACCGTCATCACGAATTGAAGCTTACGTGAACAAAGTTTCATAAAGATTGGAATAAAACTGTAGATTTAATGCAACACGTACAAACATTGGACACTCTGCTTTATATATTAGATGTATGTACACTATCCTCACCTGACTGACAGCACCTATATGAGACCGCAGCCACCGGGGGTCTAGTCGGCAGATTTCCTCGCCGTCGAGTAGGATGCGTCCTCCGTCGGGGTCGTAGAGCCGCAGCAGCAGTGCGGCGATCGTGCTCTTGCCAGAGCCGCTCGCCCCGACCAGCGCCGTGACCTGGCCGGCGGGGACCCTCAAGCTGAGTCCCCGGAATACGCCGGGACTGTCTCGACGCAGGGGGTAGCAGAAGTGTACGTCCTCGAACACGATATTCCCGACTGGGGCAGCCGCGGGAACCAGACCGCCTGAAATGAGACACACCTATTGTGAATTAATCAGTGTGACTGTTGCTTTTGTTTTGTATTTGTTTTCAGTTAACAGTAATATACTTAAAGGATGTAACTTGGAGCATTACCGTATATTTCTGCAGATAAGACAGCCTTCAGATAAGACGAGGTACAAATTTTCATCAACATTTAATAGTTTATGCATATATCTGGCCTATAAGATGACCTCTAAGTTACCGTATTCACCTGTACGCGTGCCGCACTTTTTTCCGGCTTTCGGGATCTGAAAATATGCCTTCGACTTAGAATTCGGAGGTAAAGCTTCGGGAAGTTCCGAAAAATGCCCTTAGGAGCCGCCGTAAGTAGTTTTTGTGATTGGTACACCAGGATTTCACCCTTTGGTGCAGTGTTTGCGGTCTGCTTCTGAACTTTCGTGTGTGTAGTGCTACATTGTAACTGATCGTGAAGAAGCAAGTATATTTTACACGGCAAAGTTTTTAAAAAAAAAAGTAATTTCTTTCGCCGAGACAAAATTTAATCGCGCCGATGCACGTATTATGTGGGTGAAAACACACAAAGTTGCCTGAGAACAGCAGATGATTTCGAAGGAAGCCGCAATTGTTGTGTATAGATACGAAATATTCTAACCATTTCACTGCTCCAAACATAAATATACTCTAATCGTTTCAGTGCGACTCAGGATACATCGAAAAATTATTTGTGAGAAACGACAATGTAAAATCAAGCTGCATTGTAAATAATTAATTCTATTCCTGCTTTGTGGCATATAGGTTATCATATGTTCCCTTGTCCAATCAGTAAATTAATAAAGCTTGAAAACTGAATTTTTTTGTTTTTTTTTGTTTTTTTTTTTTGTTTTTTTGTTTTTTAATGGGCAGAACTTTGTTTTTGTAAATCTTTCCCCCATGATGTAAATTTCATCAGGGTAATATCGCAAATGTACTGCATAGCGAAGCTTCGACCTCCAAATGATATGTATGGAATAAGTGAATGTTTCTAAACTGGAGATTTACACACTACAAGCCTTCACACACTAAAAAAAAAACAAATCTTTTGTTTGTCCTATACCCAACTGAACTTTCGCTTTTAAAAAGGTTATCTGTAACGTAGCCATAAGAAGGTTAGGTATAGGTTAAACAAGATTTTTTTTTTTTTTTTTTTTTTTTTTTTTTTTTTTTTTTTTTTTTTTTTTAGTGCGTGGGCGCGTAGCGTCTGAATCTACGGTTCAGATATCATTTCAGGCTGAGCTACCTCGAGTGTAACCTTTCTTGTAAGTTATCCAGAAAGCTGTCTCCCTTAGGTTCCTGCCTAACCACATCCTTTAAAATCTCAACATATTCACAAAAATCATAACATTCGCCTGTTCGATATGTATCATTTCGATACTTAACCGCTTCGATGTATATTGTTTGGAGGTTGAAGCCACGCTATGCAGCACAATTGTGAAATTACCAGTTTCACACTAAATTGGAATCTAATTTTTGTCATATAACACGACCTCGGATTTTGGGACCTTTTTTTTTTTAATGTAAATATACGGTACATTTCATTTCTTTCCACTTTAATCCTGACAATTAATACATGTTAGCCCTGGTCTGTGAGCCACGGAGTACAAAGGTCAAAGTAGGATGATACAATGGAAATTTGGGTCGGACAGAGTACAGGTGTATAAAGCCCGTGTGTTTGGGTGATGCAAGGATTAGCGCAACTGGCTAGTAAGCAAGAAACTTTGGTTCAAATCATAGCCCCTGCCCAAGTTTTCATATGTCCATGTTGTATTATTATACCACCTCCCAGCAGCTGAGGCATAATCGGTATTAATCCAGACACATTCAAATTTTGTTCGACTGTCATTAATATTTTGCCCTCCCCTGCCACACCCTCCCAAAAAATCTGCTGAGTTCAACAGTGTAAGGTGGCTACTGAATGGAAGTTTTGGGATTATATATGTTGGCAGCAACATATATATAAACATCTTTGTCGGGTCCGCAAGGATTATCTTTGGCGGCCGGTAGGCGGGGTTTGCTCGGTGTTGGAGAGTAGTAGCGGAGCGCGAGGTCGCACTGGAGCTCGCGGTGGACACGGCCCAGAGTTCTTCACGATGCTGATAATTTTTGGTAATTTACTTTAAATGTTTTTCGCATTGCGCAAGGTCGCTCATTTCATTTTATATCACTTTTCATTCAGTAGGAACCTATACACAACCTTGATTAATTCGTGGCTTGTCACTGTAATTGTTGTAATAACATGGATAAGGCATTAACCAAACATAATAATAAAAAAGCAGTTCCTTACACTTTTTGACATTTTGATTTTTTATAATTAATCCTTTCCTGAGGATAGGCCTGCATCCCTGTTTTAGAAACTGCCTCATTGCATGACCTTGGAATAATATGCACATTCTTCATTTTTATAGTTTATGTTACTCGTGTCGAATTTGCTGATTGCTAATTTTCTTTAATACAGATTTGTTCAGTTTGATTGGTTTAATTTTGTTCGTGATTATTCTTGACGCTGTAAGTGATTGTAAGTTAATGGTAATTAAGTACGTTGTAGCAAGTGGGTGACATGAATGACCTGGAGTGAAGATGTTGAGTTGGTGTGAAGAGAGGTATCACTTCCCTTTTTACAACAAAATAATATTTCTTGCACACATTCATTATTCGTGTATGCAGACTGATTGTATAGTAATACTAAGACAGGGCCAACAAGTACAACACAGTACGACATTTTTTTATTGTTCTCGTAAAGTGACTATCAGCCAACCAAGATTTTGCATCTTTTTAATCCTTCTAATATCGCAGTCAGATAGCGTAAGTTTTGACGTGCTAAAACTTGCCTTACATAGGTCAGCATTACGTTGCGCACTAATTGTCAAGTTACCAAGTTACTCTCCTAGTAGTATTGCAGTCAGATCTATAATTTTAGTAGCCCAATACGATCTTTCATTTTTGTAGACCACTGTTAGTACTGAAGGCAACACAAGCACGCACGCACGCACACACACATATTAAGTAGTCCCGTTACACACACACACACCAACCAGTCACGAGATTTATACACTACTTAAACTAACTTGTGCTAAGGATAAAACACACACATGCCTAAGGGAGGACTTGAACATCTGGCCAGAACAGGTGCACAATCCATGACAGGGTCCTTTAATATATTTCTTTTATTTACTGTGAAACATATTTTAGAATGATTAATCTCCACTGAGATGTGAAAATACGTTCAAAAGATCTGCATGGCCTCCTACCCATGTAACTGCCCCTGATGTAAAACCTGTCTTATGCACCCTCCCACCACCACTTATTCCATTCCTGTAACCCGGAAGTTGTACACAATTAAGGGCAGAGCTACTTGCGATAGCACCCACGCGATCTACCAACTGACATGCCTGCACTGCGAAGCTTTCTATGTGGGAATGACCAGCAACAAACTGTTCATTCGCACGAACGGACACAGGCAGACAATATTTCTTGATAATGAGGATCACCCTGTGGCTAAGCATGCCTTGGTGCGCTGCCAGCACATCTTGTCACAGTGTTACACCATTTGTGTTATCTGGATACTTCCCACCGACACTATCCTTCCAGAACTCCAGAGATGGGAACTTGCCCTTCAGCATATTCTCTTTTCCCGTTGCCCACTGGACAGAGCCTCTGCCTTGACTGGCATCTCTGTTCAACTTCTTTGCTTTTTACATATGTTTGCCTCAGTGTGTTTGTGTCTATAACTGTTTGGGTGTGTGTATTTGTTTATGTGTCCTCCTCCCCCCTAAGGTAAGTCCTTCCGCTCCCAGGATTGGAATGACTCCTCATCCACTCCCTTAAAACCCGCATCCTTCCCTCTTTCCCCCTCCTTCCTCTTTTCCTGATAAAGCAACAAACGATTGTGAAAGCTCGAATTAGTGTGTGTGTGTGTGTGTGTGTGTGTTTATTTGTGTGCTTGTCAATGAACTTGTGCTTTTGGCAAATTAAACCATCTCTATTTTGTGTGCATATATGAAGATTATAGAGGAAAAATTCCTAGCAGGAAAAAAATATATAAAGAGTAGATGAAGTTTGCTTAACAGGTGAAGGAGCACAGGTATGTGACAGCAACATAAATAAAACACACACACACAAAAGCAAGCTTTCACAACCATCTCTTGCTTCCTCAGGCAAAGAGCAGGGAAGGAGAGGGAAAAGGAAAGGATGTGGGTTTAAAGGGGAATTCCTTACTTCCAACCTTGCCTCTCAACCTTTCCTGTGAAACCTTAATGCTACTCCCAACATTACCGTAGCTGAATCCCGAGCTATCCATAAGACCAGGTAAATTTGATGGGACCTAAGGAGTTGAGGTCGGAGAGGATCTTCTCGAGTTCTTCTTCACTGTGAGTCCAGATCGTGAAGATATTGTCAATGAATCTGTACCAAACTTTGGGTTGACAGGCTCGGGTGTCCAGCAAGGCTTCCTCTAAGCATCCCATAAATAAGTCTGTGTACGAGGGGGCCATCCTGGTTCCCATGGCTGTCCCCTTTAGTTGTTGGTATGTCTGGCCCTCAAAGGTGAAGAAGTTGTGGGTTAGGATGAAGCTGGCTAGGGTAATAAGAAAAGAGGTTTTAGGTAGGGTTGCAGGTGGTCAGCGTGGATGGAGTACCAGCGAGGCGCTGGGCGTGCAGGATGTTTGTGTATAAGGAAGTAGCATCAATGGTTACAAGGATGGTTTCCGGAGGTAACAGGTTGGGTAAGGATTTCAGTCGGTGGAGAAAGTGGTTGGGGTCTTTGATGAAGGACGGGAGACTGCACATAATGGGTTGAAGGTGTTGGTCTATGTAGGCAGAGCTTCGTTCTGAGGGGGCTTGTGTGTTTGTTTGTTTGTTTGTGTGTGTGTGTGTGTGTGTGTGTGTGTGTGTGTGTGTGTGTGTGGTTTTTATCTGTCGACGTGCCTGTACATTGGGTAAGTTATTCCATTCCTATTATTTATACATATTTATTCCACCAGGCAATTTTCCTTAGAAGGAAACTTTCCTGGCGGGATAAATATGTATCATCATCATCATCATCATTAGAGACTGATTATGCCTTTCAGCGTTCAGTCTGGAGCATAGTACCTCTAATAAAATTCCTCCATTCTCCACTATTCAATGCTAGCATTGATGCCTCGTCTGATGTTATGCCTTTTACTTCAAAATCATTCTGCACCGAATCTAAGTACTTTCTTCTTGGTCTACCTCGACTCCTCTTACCCTCCGCAGCCGAGCTCATGAGTCTCTTAGGTAACCTTCCTTCTCCCATATGTGTAACAATGCTAAATTTACGATTCTTCGATGTCTAAGAATGTGTCCTACCAAGTGATCCCTTCTTTTAGTCAAGGTATGCCAAAAATTACTTTTCTCAACAAGTCTGTTCACTATCTCTTCATTAATTGTGCGATCTACCCACCTAATTTCAAAAGCCTCTATTCTCTTCCGGTCCGCACTGTTTATCGTCCATGTTTCACTCCCGTACAAGGCAACACTCCACACAAATGCCTTCAGAAAAGACCACCTTACACTTAAATTAATACATGATGTTAGCAAATTTCTCTTTTTCAAAAATGCTTTTCTTCCCATTGCCATTCTGCATTTTATATCCTCTGTACTGCGACCGTCATATGTTATTTTACTACCCAAGTAACAAAACTCATCTACCACCTTCATTGTTTCGTTACCTAATCTAATTCCTTCAACATCGCCTGATTTCCTAATACTGCATTCCATTATCTTTGTTTTGCTCTTTTTAATGTTCATTTTATACGCTGTCTTCAACACACTGTCCATTCCATTCAACTGCTCTTCCATGTCTTTTGCTGTCTCTGACAGAATTACAATGTCATCAGCAAAACACAATGTTTTTATTTCTTCCCCCTGAACTTTAATCCCTATTCCAAATTTTTCCTTGCTTTCCTTCACCGCCTGCTCGATGTACAAATTGAATAACACCGGAAAAAGACTACAAATCTGTCTTACTCCATTCCGACCTAATATTTCCCTTTCATGCCCTTCGAGTCTTTCTTTGGAATGGGAATTATTACATTTTTCTTAAAGTCTGAGGGTATTCCGCCTGTCTCATACATAAACAGAGCCTAATTTACATTTTGTGTCATATCTATATCTATAAATGTGAATGTCTGTTTGGTGTACTTTTATCACGTCTGAACCACAAGACATAAAGAGCTAAAAATTTGTACAGTTACTAATGTTTACCCGGGGAAGGCTTTAGGCACAGTTTTACCGCGATCGGATAGTTATTTATCTCTATATATTAATGTGAATGTCTGTTTGTTGTACGCTTATCACGTCTGAATGAGATGCAGAGACTTAAATATTTGTACAGTTACTAATTTATACCTGAGAAAGGTTTTAGGCACGGTTTTGTACGATCTGATAGATATGTAGTAATTTGAAGAATATAACGCGAAATGCGGAACAATAATTATTCTTTTAAAATTATATTTACTCTTTGAAAATGATTTTATTGGTTGCATTGTTGCTTGAGGGTTGGTAATGATAAAAGGGTGGATTATATTGGGATGGAAAGTTATCATTGTATATAAAATTCTACGTGTGTGTTAATATTTTGCTCTGCAGTGAAAACTACAGAATGCAAACGAATCGTCTGTGTGTAATTGTTGTCCGAAATCTCCCGTTGTACACCATTGCAGTTCCATGCTGAGAGCTATAAGGGGATGGGAGATACAGTGGTTGAAAGTCGTCAAATTATTAAAAAAATTCGGACTGAAGGCCAGTGATGACGTTTGCGACTCTACAGCAAGGAGGCTACATACAGCGAAACGTGATGCCACAGACTATATCTTTGGTCTGTGCATGCTACAATGTCTTCAGTTCTTTCTCTGTAAGGATAAGCATACGAATAAGGAAATATAAGAATAAATAAATAAAGCAGTAAAATAGAAATTTCTTTTAATACAAATAACGTAGTTTACCAGAATGCCCTAAAATGAAATTAAAATGAATTTGGACATTACTCTCACCATACGTGTTGAGATATTGCAATACAGTCTGTAAGGAATAATGTATGTATTGTTTGTTGTAAATCATTAAGCACTTCACATAATTTTATTTTTTTATTTGAATGTTGATTAAAAATGTTTGTTTCTAAAGAAGGTATCGTATCTCATAGCACACTACTGAAAGATAGCTTATCTATCACAATCAACTGACACGCGAGCGGAGCCGCGGGTTTAAGCTAGTAGTTCAATAACTGTCACCCTGCAAGTTTCTCTGAATAATTCGTAGCACAGTAAAGCTAAGCGCACCTCTAACCGGGATGGCAGGCTGCCGGTCGACGATCTCCCAGAGGCGCGTGCTGGCGCCGAGCCCGCGGCTGAGCTCCGAGTAGAAGCTGGTGAGGCCGCCGAGGGAGATGGCCGTGTAGGCGGCGTACAGCAGGAACGCCGACAGCTCGCCCACCGAGAGGGCGCTCTGCCCCACCATAACTCCCCCATAGTACAGCACCGACAGGATTATCACGTTGCCAGAAAGACCGGTCTGCACAACAGGAAAAAATCGTGATAGAGTAAAGGCTTTCACGATCGGTTCACATTGTAGATATTATATCTTCTGGGTTGTAAGGCCGTGTTCTCGGAATCTTGCCACTTCCTGACGTTTCGTCCGATGCCGCGTCAGACTTCTCGGAGGTCGTCCGTCTGTAGAGTCTTGCCGACTGATGGGCCGGGCGTCAGAGCTTCTTAAATACCGTCTAAAAGGGGGCTGAGATCCACGTGATAAGCAGTGATGATCCTTTTCAAAGGTAAAGCTATACTATTGAACTGTGTCAAAGATAAAAACAGTCATCAATTCTGCAGAGCATAGTCCATATATCGTCGAGTTTCATAGTCTCTTTTTTTCGATTGAAATTATCGTTATGTTTATATATTTCAATTGCTTCTCTATACAACCTTGGATAGTAATTCGTCATGGAAAGTAAAATTTCTGTCTCAGAGAATTTTACTATACAATTTCCTGATTGTAAGCAGTGTTCCGCCACATCCGATTTTTCAGTTTTTCCGAGTCGGACCGTCAGTCGGCAAGACTTGACTGACGGGCAATCTTCGAAGAAGTCCGACGCGGCATCGGACGAAACGTGAGGAAGCGGCAAGATTCTGAGAACGCGGTCTTACGACCCAGAAGATATAATACCTACAGGAAAAAATCAACTGCATAAATGTGAGAAAAAGAAATTTAACAATCAAAACTCCAGGCTGGAATGTCAATAATAAAGGATAGACATTAACTCACTGTAAAGGCAACCTCTGAGCTGCAAACAGACACACAAAATAATCAATCACACTCACACAACTTAAACATTTGGGAGGAAGTGTGAGGTGTAAGGCTTAAAGCAAAGGCTCAGACAATTCTGTGGAGATCTAGGGTGCAAATTTCTCGACCTTCACTATCGGGTAGACTCGCGCACAATAATTCGCGATCAGGAGCGCTCATTTTAGTTTGTGGCTCTGCTGCAAACTAGTTCACGCTTCTAGTTTGTCCGTTTCCAGTGACGGCCGAGCGGCGTGGTCTGCGCGTGGAGGTGGAGGGAGAAGTTCCCCCACCTAGCTGCTTCATGCGCTTGCCGTGTGAGCCACTAACGATATCACGCAAACCAAAAGAAACAGTTTGTGGATAATTTCTCATGTTTAAGTTTAGGCTTATCTCTATATCTTGGCATTATGGAATTTATTAGTCAATATTGCAGAGTGCAGAATACTTCAAAACAGAAATTTTGTAACACTGAACTAAGTAATCTAGCAGGCAGATGCTCACCTCGAAATGGCTCTCATCAGCAGAAGGCAAACACGTGATTTTTAATTCTGCTGCACGGCCTCTCGCTACTGCCCAATAGTCTTCGGAAAAGAATCCAACGAACTAAGAATTGAGATACGTTTGGCATAATAGGTCGTGACCGGGAACACACGTTTTAGTTCACGACCGATTGCACATATTTTAGTTTGCTAGCAATTGCACATATTTTAGTTCGTGACCGTTTGCGCTTATTTTAGTTCGCGACCATTTGCGCATATTTTAGTTCGGGACCGATCGCGCATATTTTAGTTCGCGACCAGTAGCTCTCCTTTTATTTTGCAGCTCAGCCGCAAAGTAGGTCGCTCTTTTCAGTTTGTCCGCTCTTTTTGGCTTTTGCTCCTGCTACTAAAAGAGCTCTTTCTTTTGTTATGACACTTCTGAATACCTTAGAAAAGACAATTTGTGACAGTGAACCACGAAACTACAGCTGAGCTGCATCTCAGTTCGAAATGACGGCAACTGGCAGAAGGAAATCACGCGATTCTGCGCGCTCTCGCGTCCTCTAGCTGCTCACCGCCAGTCTTCAGAAAAGGAGTGGATGAACTAAGAAGTGAGGGATTTGTGAACTAGTTTGCGTAGTTCGCCTGTGGGAGCACTCTTCCAAACTAGTTTGTTCGCGAACTACACGAGACTACTATCGGGTGGAGAAATGCAGGGTTCCCCTGAATAGGTCAGGCGTGCACTACACGTGGCTACCAGGGTAGTGAAGTTTGTGGAGAGTGCATGTGGGGGTTTTTTACGGTTAGAGAATTCCCTCCCTAGGCCTGACGAGACGCATCCCGAGTTGCAACAAGTTACCAGTAGGCAGAACATAACAGGGAATGAAAAGATCGATGTAGTAGTAGTTAACTGCAGGAGCGTCTACAGAAAGGTCCCAGAACTGCTCTCCTTAATAAACGGTCACAATGCTCACATAGTAGTAGGGACGGAAAGATGGCTGAAACTAGATGTAAACAGTAATGAGATTCTAAACTCGGACTGGAATGTATACTGCAGAGATAGGCTCCACAATGAAGGGGGAGGCGTGTTTATAGTGATAAAAAGTGCACTAGTATCGAAGGAAATAGACGGAGATCCGAAGTGTGAAATAATTTGGGTGTAAAATTCGTAGAGGGAGACCGAGGGACGAATACAGTAAGCAGATTCAAAAGGATATAGGTTGCCGTTTATATTCTCAGATGAAGAGGCTTGCACAGGACAGCTGCATCAAACCACAATATACAACAACAACAACTATAAATAATTTGTGTCAGTATTTTGCAGTAATGACTTGTTAAATCGACAGTTATGTAATTTACACCCTCGGGCATTATTTAAAAATGAGAACACGAAGATCAACTGGGACCAACTGACCTCCGTGCCCTCTTCTGCCAATAGCATCATTGGATGTGCTACAGAAAATGTCAGTGTCAGTGTTTTAGCAATTTTTATAGTGTACCTATCTGGATTCAATATCTGATATATGTGATGAGTAGCAATCTATAATTTTGTATTTCTGTCCCTAAATTTCTACGGTTACTTTTGTGTGTTTAGTTTGCTAGGCGAATAGAAGTTGCAAAACAGCCAAGTGTTATAACAGGTACACCATTCTAATGTTAATGCGTTAATACGGTATTTTCCTAAACATTACCTGCTCATATTCTGAAACGTCGAGGTATTGTCAACTTAGCGTCAGAAGGAAGTGTGTGGGGTAAAAATCGAAGAGGGAGACCGAGGGACGAATACGGTAAGCAGGTCGAAAAGGGTGTAGGTTGCCGTACATATTCGCAGACGGAGAGGCTCGCACGGGACGGGGTAGTGCGGAGAGCCGCATCCGACCGGTCTGCGGACCGAAGACCGCGACGACGACGAGAGTCTACCGTCAGTATTTCGGTGAACGTAAGGCAAGTCGGGTGCTCGGGTCTAGGAGGAGACGCCGACTCACCAGGCCGAAGAAGACGCCTCGCACGAAGGACTCGCGGTAGGCCAGCTGCAGCACGTGGTGCAGCTTCCGGCCGTACGACTCGCACTCCCTCTCCTCTTGGCTGAACGCCTTCACCGTGCGGATGCTGCCGATGCGCTCCTCTGCCACCTGGTTCGCAGATGCCAGGGAGTCCTGAAACACGCAGTAACATTCGAAACATAAAAATTGGGAGATCCAGTTAAAAAAAACTGGGAAATTCTTTAAAAAATCGATAATTTGCGAGCCTCTGTGCACGGCGGTGTTCCCGACGATATATTTCGAACACTGTAGCGTCGGACGGTAGTTCGATATAGTGTTTCTGAACTGGAGATTCTGGTGCCGCGCGCCCTCAAGTACTAAAAAAAACTTCTCGTTTAATCTATACCTAACCTAACTTTCACTTAAAAAAAAATGTGATCTGTAGCATAGCCTTAAGAAGGTTAGCACGTGAGGGTGCGTAGCGCCCGAATCTGCGGTCGAGAAACGCTATATTCGTTATGAAATGTGCGCTACATTAAACGTACGCCGACAGGTTTCCGTTCGCGACAGTGTGCGACATATCAAAATTCTATTATTTAATGCTTATAAAGTGTTTAATTAATGCATTAATTACTCTCGTAACGTTCAATATATATCGATGGGAACACCGCCATGCACAAAGGCTTGCAAATTACCAAAAAATCTAGAGATATGTACTATGAAAAATTGCAGTTCATTTTAGTATAAAATTCAATATAAATGATTTTAATCTTTTCCTATGATCTCACAACACCATTTTATAACAACTAAAAAAATTATAAAAACAAATTAAAAAAATTCTTGCAGTACCGTCAAATAGATCGATTTCCGACAATCTTGCCCCCAGGGGGCTCACGGCTCTTTCACGAGTACACGCTTGGCGAGCACGGGACCCCGAGCTAATGCAGTCTTCCTCCCTTCTTTACTTCCCGTACTGCATTTCCTTTCCCCCTCCTCTCCTTTCCTATCCTCACTCCTTCCCCTCGCCACCAGGGGACTGATAACCTCAGTAGTTTAGTCCCACTATCCCAAACAAACAACCCAACCCAGCCCAAAGCCCCTCGGACAGTTTTTAGATTATTTTCACTATAACTTTTGTAGGTTTTGTCGGATTTCATTACTTTTTACAAAAGTGGTGGTGTATATGTATAACCAATGAAATATTTATGAAAATTCATCGTGAAGATGGGGCAGGAATCAGCAACTGAACATGTAATGAATGTAATGAGTACACATTGGAGGCCTGTGAACGCATTATCTATTTCAACCTATTTTAAATTTCAATGTAATCATGTATTAACAGTGGACAACATACAGATTTTATCAGTTATTTGTTTCATGCAGTGTATTGTTACGGTTGGAATAAGGCCTATGGTTTGAGAATGGACAAACAAGTCCGAAACTAGTTAGCAACTTTGAAACAGTGCAACTGTGACGATAAAAGAAAAAAAAGAAAAGAAATGAAATATTGTAGAAGCAGACGTCCGCGTGCATCTACTTTTGCTTGGGACAGACAGATAAAGTGTCCAAAATCACCCCATGCAATGGGGTGATTTCAGACACGTGTATTTTCAATCTCTGTCCGGTGTTTCAAAGTGTAATGGGTGATTTCGGACACAAATGGACTATTTTTAATTCTACTTTCTTTCTGTTTTGATTTATTGAATTTTAACATATTTTAAGGTTGTGCATCATTAAAATAAGGGATAAGGACTGAAATAAAGAATTTTATTTATTAAAGGCTTTGCTATACATTAATTTGCCACACTGAATATCTCTAACTGCTTTCTTTAACATTTCTGGGTCATAATTACACCAATCTTGAACACCTTTCTTACTTTTATATGTTCTTGGCATGGTCTGAAAACACCCTATAAAGTACTAAGTTTGATAAAACCTCTGTTACTTTGAAACTTTATACAAAACTTGTAACAAACTGGTACAAAACTTCTAACAGTGCCATAGTCTAAAGATCTCATTGACAACTGACACTACAAACTACAACACTTTTTCGCCAGTCACAAAAACAGGAAGTTTCCGCTCCATAACACAATGAGAACTTTGGAAAATGAGACTGTCCGGCTGATTATTGCATCGGTAAACAATCGATCCAAACACAAGAGTGCAGGATGTGGAAATTACAGTCTCGTGCATAAAATTAGTAGCGTGCGGCAGTAGAAATTAACACCAATTCGTTGCTATGCAGCGGGAAAGAGAAGATAAACCATATCATTCGAAATCACCCTGTTTGACGGTAACCCAAAAGTTCATTACATAATCCTTACTTATAGCCAGTCCAAGTAATTTGCTTGATTTTTGGAATAAAACAAAAAAAGAGCACAGTTTTATTTTTATGCTATCCTTTAATTGGGGAACATTTTACAGAGCAAGTGTCCTAAAGGCCATTACATTTGATTAGTAAATTGTACTCTAACATAAACAATGTCACTAACTGTTTGGCATGTATCACACAGTCACTTTCACTTCTATCAGTAAATTTCAGTTTTGTATTGGTACAGAGTTCTCATTTTCTCTATGCTTCTTTGTTTGTATGTGTTCAGATACATCACTTTTTCCAAAAAGAGCACAACACCAAACAAGATGCTAGTATCTGCAAATGTGCGGGAAAGAGAGCAGGAATTGATATACAAGTAACACACAATTCTAATGTCTATGAATTTCATTTGTGTGTGATTTTATTTGTGTCTGCTGACGAGCCTGTCCTTTGGGTAAGTCATCCGTTTTCTATTTTATATACGTAAAAAATAGATGAAGTCCACTTACTAGGCGAAGGAGCACAGGCAGTGATAGCAACAAATAAACACACAGACACACACACACACAAACGCTAACTTTCACAGCCTAGCTGCTATGTCAGGCAGAAGGGAAAGAGAGGGAAAAGGAAATGACGAGCGTTTTAAGGAAGGGGGTAAGGAGCCATTCCCATCCCTGGACAGGAAAGACTTACCTTGGGGGGAAAAAAGGAGGGTAAACAAATACACACACACCCGCACATTTACACAGACGCAAGTACACTTAGGCAGACATACTGTAGAATAATACATAATAATAATAATAATAATAATAATAATAATAATCTACAGTATGTCTTCCTAAGTGTACTTGCGTCTGTGTAAATGTGTGGATGTGTGTGTATTTGTTTACCCTCCTTTTTCTCCCCCAAGGTAAGTCTTTCCTGTCCCGGGATTGGAATGACTCCTTACCCACTCCCTTAAAACCCTCATCATTTCCTTTTCCCTCTCCTTCCCTTCCGCCTGATGAAGCAGCTAGGCTGCGAAAGCTAGTGTTTGTGTGTGTGTGTGTGTGTGTTTATTTGTTACTATCACTGCCTGTGCTCCTTCGCCTAGGTGTGTTTGCATGTGGATATGTGTGAGTGTGTGTGTATTTGTTTACCTTCCTTTTTGTACCCTAAGGTAAGTCCTTCCACTCCTGGGATTGGAATGGCTCCTTTTCCACTTCCTTAAAACCCGTATCCTTCCCTTTCTCCTCTCCTTCCTTCCTCTTTTTCCCGAAGAAGCTGCTAGTGGTGGTGAAAGCTCGAATGTTTGTGTGTTTTTGTGTGTGTTTTATGTTTCTGTCGACGAGCCTGTACTTTAGGCAAGTCAAAAATCTTTATTTTATACATATATGCGAAGGAGCACAGGTAATGATAGTAGCACAAATAAATTCACACACACACACACACACACACACACACACACACAAACGCAAGCTTTCGCAACCTAGTTGGTTCTTCAGGCAGCAGAGAAGGAGAGGGAAAAGGAAATGATGAGGGTTTTAATGGAGTGGGCAAGGAGCCATTCCAATCCTGGGAGAGGAAAATTTACCTTGGGGGGGAAAAAAGGAAGGTAAACTGTGGTGTCGCACAAGTACAAAGTGCGCGCCACCTACTTTCGCCGCACGCCGCCATGCACGCACGGCGCGGCATTCTCACGACGACAGCCACGAGCGCCCTCTGCTGCAACCCCGCTCGTGGCCACCACGGAAAGACATCGGTCACTTCAGACTGAGTTAGCAACCAGTTAGGACCTTCGTAATCAGATAGGCACCAGTGAAGACTTTGCTATTGTACAGGCACTAGGCAGGCCTCTAACAACTATGTATCAACATTCTGCAGTACTATGTAAAAGTTAAGTATTGTTACATTCTGTGCAATATATATCTCTTTCTAATTTACTCTAGTGTTTATAGTTTCTGGCTGCTCCCCTCTGTACCTGCACCAGCGTGCTATCTATATTCCTGTGTTGGTCTCATCCACCCGGCCACCGACACCTACGACGAGGCTGGGACACAAAAGCGGCGACGAAGTCGGGACACAAAATAAACAAATACACACCCACACATACATACAAACGCAAACACATCTAGACAGACATACTGTACTGCTTTCTACAGTACCGTCGAGGATCGATGCCTCGAACACTAGAAGCACACACGACTGATGTATCCAAGCAAGTCAGCGGACGCTGAACATTGTCTGTCAGTGAATCATGCAACGGAGTATGAACACACTACGATTCCGGTACAGCCATCGAGATACTGGGACTGCGTCATTAGAGAGGCCATTGAAATTCGCACTAGTGACTACCTCATAAACCGTGATTGTGGCTATAATCTTAGCAAAGCTTAGGAACCAGCGATAGGGTTAAGTAAGAGTAAATCTAGCAAACGTAACGTAGTACCGACCACGGCGGACAGAGCCCTCACATCGACGTCCTCTCAGATGCCGTTGCAATCAGTTCCACTGCGCGATCGCGCCGTGGGGCACAGACCCTGGAGAGGGCGCTCCATCGGTGATGGGTATTTAAATCGACCCGCCACTGGGCTAGAACCCAGTTCTCTTCGAGCCACTGTAGTGTGCGGATCTCCTTGCCGGCGCGTTTCAAGGAGCTCGACCCGTCAGTTCACCTAATGATGGCGACATGTATGATCACTGTAATACTGTGCCCATTGGACACAGTAGACCGGCAGTACACCTGTGGATATTTTGATTATTATTGAACGTATCTGGAATTCCTTCGAACACGCTTTCCAGGGGAGTTCTCCGGATTTATGGACAGTTCCTGTAGGATGAATGGTGTTAATTCCCTCCAGAACTACTTCAGACTAGTCAAGTCCACGCAATGTCGTACTGTGGCAATATCCAAAGCCCTAGAATATATAGTACATGGTCAGCTAACCAGCTACTTGACTATTAATAACCTTCTCGACGAACACCAATCAGGTTTTCGCAAATATCGCAGCACGACATCTGCTTTGATAAAAGTAACAGACGATCTTAAGCAGGCAATGGATAGATGAGAGACGACTATTATGTGCTTCTTAGACTTTAGCAAAGCTTTCGACACTGTGGTCTTTGATATTTTACTTACTAAACTTACCAGCCTAAATCTCTCTCAAGGCGTGGTGCAATGGTTTCGCTCATACTTGACATCGCGTCTTCAGTGCGTCATGCCCGGCACCGAAAAGTCACAGTGGAGAAAAGTACTATCGGGCGTAGCACAGGGCTCGGTATGAGGTCCACTCCTCTTTTCATTGTACGTAAATGACGTATCATCGGTCTTGTCCTTTTGTAAATATCACATGTACGCCGATGACCTCCAGTTGTATTTAAGTGCAAAACCAAAAAACCTGAAGACAGCAATCGAAAATTTTAATTCTCACCTATGTGCACTATCAAAGAGGGCACAGAATATAGGATTAAAGCTGAATCCAAGTAAAACACAAGCGATTCTGGTAGGTCATCCTAGGCTCATTAACTACAAATATTGCGAATCTCAACCGTCATTAATATTAAATGACACACCTATCTATTTTCTGCCCTCGGCAAAAAGTCTGGGAGTGATAATAGATGACAAACTAAATTGGGCTGAACACACAGCTGCTGTGTGTAGGAAGGCATCAGCATCTCTTCATGCCCTACAGAGATATAACAAGTTTTTTCCTCTCGATCTTAAAAAGAAACTTATACAAACACTTGTAATTCCAATTATTGATTACAGTGATGTTATCTTGCAAGGTCTTTCTTGGGAAAGCTCACGACATCTGGAACTAATCATGAATGTCAGTGTTCGATATATATGTAACATCCGTCTCTTTGATCACATTTCACCATCTTATAAGCAACTATCCTGGCTCCGTGCTGACAAGCACAGAGATTTTCATACATTCTGTTTCCTCTACTCTCTTATCAACGTACACCGTCCCTCATATCTTTCCTAGACCTTAACACTCTTATCTGATCAACATAACAGAACTACTCTTTCCTGACAGAGCAAAACCCTTTCTGTCCCTATCCATCACTCAGCCGGTTTCTCTCAAAATCCTTTTCAGTAGCAGGAACCAGGCTCTGGAACAATCTACCTCAGTATATCAGAGAACTGAATAACACTGCCAGCTTCAAACGACAGTTAATGGATTATCTACTAAAGCAATAATTACGCCAGTATTTAATACCCTACGGTCCAGGTATGTCACATCCATTCCTCCTCCCAGATATTCTCCTACTGCTATTGCTCTCGCCAGGTACAGCTTTCTTAACTTCCTTCTGTCAGAAATCGCCACGCCTTAACCAGTCTCTATATGTTCAAAAGTACATCTTTTATCTGCTAATATCAATGTTGTTACTTCTTTTATTACACCAACAGCAGCAGAAGGTGTCTCAGTGGCACTACTAGTATTAATCCTGTTAGAATTAAGTCAACACCTTTTATTTACATAGTTTTAAATGTAATCAACTTGTATAAATTATATTATTGTTTATCTGTAAAAATCATTGTTATGTTACAGGTAACTTAAATGTAAAGAAATACAGTATGTGTAAAACCCTGGTCCGATGCAAGAGAGAGCCTGATGGCCCTAATCTGATCAGGCTAAATAAACAAATAAATAAATACGCATGCACACAAGAGCCCAACGCAACATCAGGTTGGTGTACCCGTTTCTTTGGCTCTTCAGTGTATTACTATCTGAGCAACACACCACTCAGTCACAAGTGCTGATTGAAACTGATAAACAGACAATGAGCTGCAACTACCTGATGGCCTGCAATGACTTATGATAACTGTTATGCAACAGCGTATACAAATACTTGAAGAGAATCCCTCCCTGCACCGACTCACCTGCACCGCCTTGGTGATCTGCCTCACAAACCTCCCATACACAATGGCAACGCCAGCCAGAGGCGGCACAATCGCCAGGCCAACCAGCGCCAACTGGGGTGACATGTAGAACTGCGGAAATACGCAAATAATGTAATTAATCAAACTGTAAAAAGTATTAAACAAATAAAAAAAAATAGAAAACGGATGACTTACCCAAAGGACTGGCTCGTCGATAGACACAAATAAAATCACACACAAACACACATACAAGCTTTCGCAACCATTGGTCGCTTCTTCAGGATAAGAGTAAAAAAGGGGAGGAGAAAGGGAAGGATATGGGTTTTAAGGAAGTGGAAAAGGAGTCATTCCAATCCCAGGAGTGGGAGGACTTACCTTAGGGAGGAAAAAGGGAAGTAAACAAATACACACAGACTCACACCTATCCAAAAGCAAACACACCTAGACAGACATTTGTAAGAAGCAAAGAAGTTGGACAGAGATACCACTTGAGGCAGAGGCTCTGTCCACAGAACCGAGGCAAAGATGCTAAAGATGGTGGGCGGGAATTTTAATTTAGCGGAGGTTGAGACCAGGTGGGCAACGGGAGGAGAGAATAAGCTGAAGGGCAAGTTCCCATCTCCAGAGTTCTGAAAGGTTGGTTTCGGTGTAACCCGGACGGTGTAACACTGCGCCAAGATGTGCAGCCGTGCACCGAGGCATGTTTAGCCACAGGGTGATCCTCATTACCAACAAACACTGTCTGCCTGTGACCGTTCATGTGAATGGACAGTTTGTTGCTGGTCATTCCCACATAGAACGCTTCACAGCGCAGGCATGTCAGTTGGTAAATCACGTGGGTGCTATCGCAAGTGCCTCTGCCCTTGATCGTGTACACCTTCCGGGTTACTGGACTGGAGTAAGTGGTGGTGGAAGGGTGCATAGGACAGGTTTTACAATGGGGGTGGTTGCATGGGTAGGAGCCAGAGGATAGGGAAGGTGGTTTGGGGATTTCATAGGGATGGTCTATGAGTTTACAAATGTTAGGTGGGTGGCGGAAAGACACTCTTGGTGGAGTGGGAAGGATGTCATTAAGGATGGATCTCATTTCGTGGCAGGATTTAAGGAAGTCGTATCCCTGCTGGAGAGCGCATCCCTGCTGGAAAGTATTATAATTATTAACCTACTATTGAAACAAGAAAGCAAGTGCAGACAAGTGTGAAAATTAGAGAACCATCAGTTTGATAAGTCATGGTTGCTAAATTCTTGTTACACTATACTGAGCAATCATCATCTCCTCATAAGAACTGCAATCCACATCTATTGGAACGTGCTTATTATATTTGTCTCTTGCCCCCCCCCCCCCCCCCCCCACTACAAATTTTACTCAACACACTTCCCTCCAATGCTAAACTGATGATTCCTTGATGTCTCAAATGTGTCTACCAATCGGTTCCTTCTTTTAGGTTAGATTTCCCCCAAGTTTCTCTTCTTCCCAATTCTGTTCACTAATGCCACATCAGTTATGCAATTTACCCATCTAATCTTCAGCATACTACTGTAGTGCCAAATTTCAAAAGCTTGTATCATTTTTTGTCTTAACTACTTATCATCCACATTTCACTACTGTACAATGCTACACTCCAGACAAATGCTTTCAGAAATGACTTCCTAACATTCATTTTAATATTGGATGTCAAAAAATTATCTTCTTCAGAAATGCTTTTCTACCCATAACCTTTCTCAATTTAAAGTCTTCTTTATTTCAACCATCAGAAGTTATTACTGGTTCCCTAATAAAGAAATTGTAACTGTTTAAAACTACAGTAAAATCCCGTTTTTATATTTTCCCACCAATTACACCGTTTTTTGTTGGTCCCGTCAAATTTCCTATGTCCACAATGTTAATTCGCCCCCGTTTTTTTGAGTTAACGTATTTACACTTTTCCCGCATTTTACGCTTTTTGAAAACATGTTTGTGAAGAAAAAATGATGTAATCTACATAAATTGAACGCTAGCATGAGTTTCGCCTTAAAGTATAGTGTTTACAAATTTCACGCAGTAAAGTTTCTTGACACTTTGCATTTATTCAAATGTATATTTCGCATTTCACTGTAGGCGGTAGGCATCTACTTTCCTACAACGCTCCGATTTGTGGTGGTGTAGTTCCTCTTTCTGCTAGCTTCTTTGACAGAGCAGCTGGCGTGTACTGAGACAAACAGAACCAGTTGCTTTGTTGATGTGAGAATGTTCGAGTTGCATTGTTTTTGTGATACATCTTTCTGATTTAATAAAGAATGTTATTGGCTAAAGTTGGGTATTATTTGGTTCGGCACCACAATAATACCCACGACCTCAAAAAAGAGACAATAGTGTGAAATGCCAACCCTACGCAAACGTCACAATCATACTTATGCACTCAAGAACGCGAATAAATTCTTTAATATCATGTGAAACATAGAAAAATACAAAAAGAACGGAACTTCTGGAGTTTTACTGCGTAAATACTTAAGGCCGGTAAAAGGCAGTAATTTTGAAGATGTGTTAAATAGCCAGGCAGCGGCGTCCAAACAATATATATCGAAGCGGTTCATATCGAGAAAGTGAATGTATAGCATGTTTTATTTTATTTTATGATCTGTACGAAACAGTGATTATTTTAAGTGAAACTTAGGCTTACTGACTAATCAATTATAATGAATGAAATTACCTCAAAAATTTCTCCTCCCATAAAATTACCAGTTCCACCTGGTGCTTAAAATGGTAAAAATTTGGATAATCTTTATTATATAATAAACTTCCTTTAGGTATTTTGATGCCTATTATGTGCATATATTACAAATAAACAACAAAAATGCAAGGCTGATCCAGTAAGCATATTTTACCATTTAAAAGATTATTTCCTGCAGTTTACATTTTCCCGCATTTGACACCATTTCACGTAAGTCCCTCGAAAAGTGTAAAAACGAGGTTCTACTGTAGGTAGTGACTTATCGAACATCCTGTATATCAATTACGGTGTTTATGGAACACAATGTGTAAGTGACAGTAAGAATTCAGAGAAGCCTTAAAGAAATGAGACTTGCAATTTATAATACAGCATACCATCATAGAAACACCTGCAGTAGCCATAGCTGTAGAGCGCAGTCCGTCGGACACGTTGGAGGTGACTGCCTGGCTCACAACAGACGTATCCGAAGAGAGCCGGTTGATCAGCTCTCCCGTCTTGTTACGGTCAAAGAAAGCTACTTCCTGCCTCACTATTGAGCCAAACACCCGCTGCCGCAGAGCTTGTGTTATGCGATACCCTGAAAAAATAGAAAATTCGTTACTAGCTGTAAACTGACCTTGCATTTACATACTCATATTGTCTGTTCGTCCATCTGCTTTTCCGTCCCCCTATCTCCATTTCAACACGCCTCCTCTCTCTGTCGATCTCCTACTTCTGACGTTATCTCTGTCCCTTCCTCCTTTTGCTACCCCTCCCTCTCCATCCATCTTCTGTTCTCTGTTTATTATATCTTCCTTCCCTTCATCTGATATAATGTTACATGAATTGTAATTCACAATTGCATTCCGAAATTATGTTTTCACTACAATCTTCCATTAGTCCATCTCCCCCTTCTCACTTTGCCACATCCCACCTCCCATTCCTCTCTATCAGTTCCTTCATCTCATCTCTCTCTGTACCTATCACCCTCTCTCATCTGCACTCAACCACCCAACCCCCCCGCCCCAAAGAAGATTGTTTGACTTACCCAAAGCACAGGCTTGCCGATAGAAACAATAAAACACATTTCTGCCTAGGTGTGTTTGTGTATGGATATGTGTATGTGTGTATTTGTTTACCTTCCTTTTTTCCCCCTAAGGTAAGTCTTTCCACTCCTGGGATTTGAATGACTCCTTTTCCACTTCCTTAAAACCCGTATCCTTCCCTTTCTCCTCTCCTTCCTTCCTATTTTTCCTGAAGAAGTGACCAATGGTTGCAAAAGCTTGTTTGTGTGTGATTTTATTTGTGTCTGTCAATGAGCCTGTCCTTTGGGTAAGTCATCTGTTTACCAACCAACAAACAACAGTACCTCCATTATGACAGCTGCTATCCATTCCACATCAAACATACCCTTCCCTATAGCTTAGGTCTTCGTGGCAAAAGAGTCTGCTCCAGTCCCGAATCACTGAACCAGTACACCAATAACCTAATAACAGCTTTCACATCCCGCAGCTATCCACCTGATCTGGTTCAGAAGCAAATTACAAGTGTCACCTCCTCATCCTCCCAAATCCAGAACCTTCCACCAAAGAACCCCAGAAGTGCCCCTTTTGTCACCGGATACTTTCCAGGACTGGAGCGGACTCTGAATGTGGCTCTCCAGCAGGGATACGACTTCCTTAAATCCTGCCACGAAATGAGATCCATCCTTAATGACATCCTTCCCACTCCACCAAGAGTGTCTTTCCGCCACCCACCTAACATTTGTAAACTCATAGACCATCCCTATGAAATCCCCAAACCACCTTCCCTATCCTCTGGCTCCTACCCATGCAACCACCCCCGTTGTAAAACCTGTCCTATGCACCCTTCCACCACCACTTACTCCAGTCCAGTAACCCGGAAGGTGTACACGATCAAGGGCAGAGCCACTTGCGATTGCACCCACGTGATTTACCAACTGACATGCCTGCACTGTGAAGCATTCTATGTGGGAATGACCAGCAACAAACTGTCCATTCGCATGAACGGTCACAGGCAGACAGTGTTTGTTGGTAATGAGGATCACCCTGTGGCTAAACATGCCTCGGTGCACGGCTGCACATCTTGGCGCAGTGTTACACCATCCGGGTTACACCGAAACCAACCTTTCAGAACTCTGGAGATGGGAACTTGCCCTTCAGCTTATTCTCTCCTCCCGTTGCCCACCTGGTCTCAACCTCCGCTAAATTAAAATTCCCGCCCACCATCTTTAGCATCTTTGCCTCGGTTCTGTGGACAGAGCCTCTGCCTCAAATGGTATCTCTGTCCAACTTCTTTGCTTTTTACAAATATCTGTCTAGGTGTTTTTGCTTTTGGATATGTGTGAGTGTGTGTGTATTTGTTTACCTTCCTTCTTTTCCCTAAGGTAAGTCCTTCCACTCCTGGGATTGGAATGACTCCTTTTCCACTTCCTTAAAACCCATATCCTTCCCTTTCTCCTCTCCTTTCTTCCTCTTTTCCTGAAGAAGCGACCAACGGTTGCGAAAGACTGTATGTGTGTTTGTATTTGTGTCTGTCAACGAGCCTGTCCTTTGGGTAAGTCATGCATTTTCACACACACACACACACACACACACACACACACACACACACACACAAACACACATAAATGCTAGCTTTCGCAGCCTAGCTGCTTCTTCAGGCAGAAAGGAAGGAGAGGGAAAAGGAAATGATGAGGGTTTTAAGGGAGTGGGTAAGGAGCCATTCCAATCCCTCAAGATGAAAGACTTACCTTGGGGGGGGGGGGGAAGGAGGGTAAACAAATAAACACACACCCACACATATACACAAATGCAAAAATACCTAAGTGTGTATTTGTTTACCCTCCTTTTCTTCTCCCAAGGTAAGTCTTTCCTCTCCTGGGATTGGAATGACTCCTTACCCACTGCCTTAAAACCCTCATCATTTACATGCTAATATTGTGAGTCAATAACTCGCTTCACTGTGCAGTACAAGATTGTAATTATTATTAATGAAACAATAAAATTAATGGCATATCTGAAGACTGAGATACCACCAGTCATCTTTGGGACTCCATAGCTTTTAATATGCTGCTGCACATCTATAAGAGCAATTAATAATTGTTATTTTTTAACTTGCCGTGGGGTCATTCCATGTCAAATCAACCAAAAAAAGTAAGATTTGACACCCATTGTCTTAGATTTTGATACGAATTGACGTATTTATTCCTTTTATGATTGTAAGTAGGGAACCAAAATATTTTTGCTGTGTCTCAAACCAATTAGATTTGACAGCCTATGAAAGTTTTTGAAATTTAATAATTTTTTGTTGTCGGGCAGAGGAAATACAGTGCATTCAAATCTAGAAAATTTGTCAACAAATATTGATAAAACCAATGTAGTATGTTCATCAATGTATAAAGAGTTCAGAACAATGTAAATTAAAACATCCTGACACAAAATGTGACCAGAAAAAATTATTAAATTGAAGTTTTCAAATTTTTTAAAATCAATTACGGAGTTCCACAGTAAGTGGAATATCAGCGAAATGGAAAAGGATATTCAGTTAAAACTTTTTTTAATCTTGATCTGAAGATCCAAATAATGGCAAAATAAAATTAATGGGTTTTCCACTCCTACAATAATTATTATTTAATAGGAAATAGTAAATGCAAAATATCATGCACCTAATACAGTGTGTTGAAGTCACATTTTATTTTTTTAATTACATCCATTTTGCTTGGAAAGTAAAAGTAATGTGTATTAAAAACAAGATTAAATAATTTGCTTATATGTAGGAGCACTGTATCTATTTGTGTGTAGCTTTGAACTGTTCATGTACTGTTTCTTTCTGCAAGAGTTCTGAAACCAACAATGTAGCTTTTTATAAATACACAGCATTATACAATGTTGTCTTATTCTTGCACTCTGCTGTTTACTGAAAACTTTCCTCCATACTCTATTCATACTCAACTATTTAAGTGAGTAATTCTTCAATTTCAGATAATTTGAAAAAGATACCACATACGAAATTTTGTTTCTTTTCTAGATGCTAAAAGTGTGGAGTAGGTCTGACAATTGAGCTGGACTCGAATCTGCTGTGATAATTCTGAGTCATTGGAGAGCTATTTTTTTTTAATTGTTTTATTTTGCTGTATAGTATAATGGAAAAAGGCAGTGTTGGTCAAGTTACTAACAGCGATTGTCATTTATTGCATTATGTCAAACAGAAAGCTGTGCAATCTGTTGAAGAACTGTCTGGAACTAATTTAACACACTTAACATTGAGAACAGAGTCAAATGACAAATTTGCCACCAACATCAATGTGCCTTTCTGAAAAGGTATGAGTTTTTACAAAAGGTTTGTTGTGACCCTTTCAAGAAACACATCCTTTTAAGAAAACACTTCGAATCGGAAGTGTAGAACAAAGTAGAAAATGTGTATCAAAGGGCTACAAAGTGAAACCACGACAGAAACTGTAAATCCTGCAGGTAACAACTACTTGAAATTGAAAAAACAGATGGATGCAATGTTGAAGATGAGGTAGCGGATGATGTTGGATTAGAGCCTGATGAAGTACTCCTATTACAGAAAAGTACTGTCACTGTTAAACTCAATTCTTCATTCAGTGAAACTGGAAGTTCCCCAATGAAACTGCATGCCCTTGGCAAACACAGCAGATCTGCCTACGGCAAAGAAAAATTACAAAGAGTACATGAAAATTTAAAACACAAAATTTAAACTGTTCTCTCAGTTGACTTGACAGAAGAAAAGAATGACTTGGAAATATGTATGAAGAAAAAAAATCTGAAGATATGGACAAGCTTTTTGATTTATTTAACTTCATCATGAAACTAACAGATTCAGATGTTGACAAACCCAGCTGCACTGAATTGGTCTAGGAGCAAAATAAGGGAGACATTTAATGTATCTGATTATTCTGTCCATAAAGCCCAAAAAATGTTGAAAGAGGTTTTTTTGTGTGCTTTTGTTTTGTAGCAACTCAAAGCCCAATGGTCATTTTTTCAATCAAGTCATGGAAAAACAGAATGTGATGGTATAGGGGGTACTGTAAAACGTTTAGCTAGGAAGGAAAGTCTGCAGCAACACCTCGAGAAGCAAGTAACAATAACAAATGAGCTATTTGAGTTTTGCAAAGCCAATATTAAAAACATTAATTTCAAACTTATTTGTAAAGTCTCGGTTAACTCAACAGACTTTGCAGAATTGCATGAGAAATGTGCAAACACTTCCAGGAACTAAAACTTTCTACAAATTCCAACCAGTGTATGAATCGGGAGTAATAGAAGCTAGAAGAATCAGGAGTGATTCAAAACCAGCTCTCACATTTAATTTGTGAGACAAAATGCAAAATATATTTGTCAAACTAGAGGATTTATCTTTTGGATGTTTTATTGCTTGTGTTTATGATGAACTATGGTATTTTGGCATGGTTAGTGAGGTAAATATTGAAGAAAAAGATGTGTTAGTAAGATTTTTACATCCTCATGGACCATCAGAATCATTTTTCTGGCCCGAGATGGAAGATTCTTTTTTTATTCCCATCCTTCACATTATTGCCATTGTGGACCCTTCAAAGACAATGACTGGGAGAGCTTACAATTTTACTCAAGAATGCATGGCCTATGTGAACAAAGTTTTGAAAATTCTAAAAGAACTCAAAAATCATTGACATAGAATTTAGAGTCATCATACGACTGTTGTAATGAAATTTAAAACTTGTATTTATCTACTTGTTTACCAAGTTGTTATTTGTGTTTAAAACCATGAAACATAATCTTGTTTCTATTTTTCAATACTGTCCACTATTCAAGAATACAATTAAAATTTATTTACTTAAATATGAGGATTTGTACATTTAGCAAAATCTAAGGACTCAAGAGATGTTGGCTAATTAATTTTGTTTGGGGACTAATAAACCATGAAGAAATGGAAAACCCACAAATTTTATTTAATTGTTTGGTAGAGTATGTCTTTTAAAACAAGAATAACAAAATTGTTATTCAAATATTATTTTCCTTTTTGATGATATTGCTCTTAATGCAGTTTTCCGTATTTGGTTCAAAAAATATTGAAAACTGCAATTAAGGATTTTACCTGTACATATGCAGTCTTATGTTTTCATTAACATTATTTTTTAAATCTTTACACATTCATGCACACATACCCAAAAAATTATCATTATTAGTTGGTAAATGAGGAAGATATTAATAATTTTCTGTATCTTAGTACAATGTATATCCTAGGCTCGACAACCAATATCTACTAAATTCCATTAACTTCAACAGGCAGTAAAATCTAAATGGTTTGAGACACAGCAGAAATATTTTGGATTTTAAGTTAAGTGCATAAATGGAACAAATGTGCCAAGTTATAACAAAATCTGAGACCATGGGTGTCATGGGGTGGTTGAACTGACGTGGAATGACCCCGTGTGAAGTTACAAAAAACTGAGAGATAATATGAAACAACACTGAAAATTTACTTACGGAAGTGGCAGTGTACTGTGCTAGTGTTGGCAACAAAATGTCCAAATTATGAAGATAATAATTTACTAACAGGACAAGTGTACACACAAGAATCTGTCATCCATAGAGAAACAACAGCAGTAATCATTTGTTTAATGATAAACAGAAAATTTTATTACTCTCATACTATGTATTTGTGTTTTCAAAGAGCATTGAACAGTTGTCAACATTAGCATTCTAAGCTACCAATGCTGTAAATAAAATTTTACCATTGCTATAATGTGAGTAATAAAGTCACAATAGTACTGAGTAACATACCTGATACTGCCATCAAGTAAACACGGCCAAAGTTGCAGAGGCCACCAATAAGAAACACCCCCAGCAACATTAATGACATCCTCTTGAGATTCTCTGTTGACTGTTGTGGGTCTGAATCTTTGCTGTATATAACATCAATAACTTTTCCCAAGCAGAAAGGAACTGCCATTGTTATTGTACTTGAGATGGCAAGAAGACAGATGGCACCTGGTGACATGGTTCATCTTTAACATCATGTGCTACATGAAGTTTTTCTACAACATACAGCTATAAAGATATATTAAGGTGTCACTGAATGTTCAGTAAAATTGTACATGCATTGTGATAACAATGAAAACAAACTTAAATATCTGAGATCATGTATTTATCTAACTACTAATTGTTGTCATGGGATAGGGAATAGTGAAATCTGTACTTGAGTTTCAACATATCAAGCAAATGTTCGCTTACCGGCTAACGTCCATCGTTCTGGTTTTGCCAACGTCAGTAATCTTTTTAATTCCGATGCTTTTGGCATTACAAAGGAACTTGTTTGACCCTGCTTGGTTTTTGCTACTAGTTTGCTGTTTCTTGCCTGCAAGACTGATTTATACCTCACAGTATTTGAGAAAATGCTTCGAAATTTCTGGGCTGATCTTGACGAGTTCGAAATTTTTGGCGATATTATGAAAAAACGAACAGGCTGTTGCATGCCTGTGGGGTAACTACAGAGAAATTGTGTGTTATACGTAAACCTCGCTCTAACAGCCTGCATAATGAATGAATAATTTCTGTCCAAACGCCTAGAACGGCTAAGAACGTCTACTATTTTCCCTTGGAAATACATGTTGACAAATAAATACAACTACTAGACTGAGATTTCAGGACCCATCTACTTTGTTGCACATCACAAATAATGATGTATATTTCAACCTAACAGTCAATGACACGTCTTTCTCTTAATGTTATGGATCACAATGTATGCATGAAAAGTGCTTCATCATTTCCTAAACGTTTGTTGTGCCCACCACAATCACGTTTCGTACATGCCCCTCGAGTCCCGATGACTTTTGCATCACACATAAACACTGGCCATTCACTTGTTACTCGGTTCGTTTGTTTTCGCCAAGTTATGTTGGCACCCTGACATGCGTAAGTTAATTGTTCTGAAACAGACGATAGATGTGGAGTGTGGACACGGGACAGTATTGTATAGTAGAACGGTGACGGAGAGTGGTGGAATTCTTGCATGGTGGAGAGTGGACAGACATCTGTTGTCATGCTTGCGCAATATCCCCGTTAATAAATGCAACAATAAACATATATTTTATACAAAATGACGGACAAAGGCAACAAAAATGTTACTGATGACACCCAAGAAAGTCAGTATGACGAATACGATGATCATCCAGGAGCTAAACCAGAACGTTTTTCCAGCAGGTAGGCCCTGTACATAACATTAGAGTGTAAATATGCAAACAGTAATTAATTCGGAACTTATATTTGATAACCGAACAATTGCGTTTTATGTGGGAATAACAAGAATGATGTCATTTTTATTGGCTTAGATATGGAAACAATGTCTAGATAATATCATTAATGATTGGAAATTCCATTACACGTTTATTAATTGTTATGAAGTAACTCTCGCAGGTGAAATTCATTGTTATTCAACTTTAAAGACTTCTGTGCTACTCAGGACATAAACATTGATAAAACTGTCATATTTTAATACAAACAAAACGCTATTATTTATATTTATTGTGCACTAGAATTTTAATTTGGATTATAAATTTCCACAATTTCACTGTAATTGTTATTCCAGTAAGTAGTTTTGTTATTGTTTACATAATGAAACTGGGAATTCTACTCCCCCCCCCCCCCCCCCCCGCCAGCGGGCTCATGGTTCTTTCGTGATTACTTGTTGTGGCGAGCAAGGCGGTATGAGCTAATGCAGTCTTTCTTCTTCCTCTACTTCCCAGACCGCATTTCCTCCCCACCCCTCCTTTCCTATTCTCACTCCTTCCCCTCTCCAGTAGGGGACTGACAACCTAGAAATTTAGTCTCACTATCCCAACCAAACAACCCAACCCTGCGATTGCTACTTAACTAGTCAATAAGTGGGGAATCCTTAGTTGTGTAGGAAACAATTTAATGCTTATGATGGTTGTTTATTTTACACTCTTCATGAGAATAAACCTATTTAAAACTCTTTTGATGATCTTGAATGGTATGGAAGCTCATGTATTAATTTATCACATTATTTCTTATAGTAATAGTTTTATTCCATTCAAGATAAGATGTGAAACAAAGAGCACAGACAATGGCATACAAAAATATCAGATTTAATCCATGATATCAACATTTGAAGTACATACAGTACGGCTACCATAACATCACACTAATTAAGTCATTCTGTGTGTTTACCTTTGAAAATGTCATGGGGACTTGTAATCAGAATGTTTGAATTCACTTAAAAGTCAGTCGAGATTGCAATTTAAAGTTTACCAGCTTCGGCCATATTAATATTTGAATTAATTTAGTCGAAACTAGTAACCTAAGTAATTGCTCAATTAGTATGGTTGAAATTGTTAACCTTTATATAAATTTTGATGTTGACTGACTTGTAAGTGCATTTTATGTGGTTCAGATTTTTATTATTAACATTTTGACAATGATTTTCTACCGTATCATTGATGGCGCAAAATTAATCATGTGAGGTCCCAGGGATGGGAATTGAAGTTTTACTGGTCTGGTTCAAGTTCCTCTTCTGACTGTTTATAGCTTCCCATTAAGAACTTGCACCAATTGAAGTGTGGTTGTGTATTCGGGAGCATGGTGGTTCAAAGTTCTTCTTGGCCATCCAGATTTATGATTTCTGAGGTTTTTCCTGAAACTACTGGATGCAAATAATGGGATGGTTTCTTTATTGTTAGGATCACACTTTAAAAAATGAATGGACATCGTTTAGTTCCGGTACTATGGATGTAGAGGAATTGTGGACTAAATTTAAGTGCATTGTACATAAATGGTTAGAGAAATATGTGCCTGTAAAGTCGATTAAGGATAGAAAAAATCCACTGTGGTATAATAATAATGTTAGAAAGCTGCTGAGAGAGCAAAGACTTATACTCTCGGTTCAAAAAAGAACACGTAAATGATGACAGGCAAAAGTTAGTAGAGATTTGTGCGTCTATAAAAAGATCGATGCGCGAAGTGTGCAATATTTACCAAAGCCATACCTTAGCAAAAGACCTTTCCGAAAACCTGAAAAAGTTCTGGTCCTATGTAAGATCAATAAACGGGTAAAAGCCCACTATCCAGTCACTTGTTGATCATTCCGGGGCAGTAATAGAAGAAAGCAAATGGAAAGCTGAAGTTCTAAATTTAACCTTTAAGAAATCTTTCACACAGGGGGACCACACAAATGTACCGTCATTTGATCAGTGTACTAATTCCGAAATGGAGAACAGTAATAGGGGTAACCCCAAAGGACCGGTGTACATCGAAGTAGCGGCGTCTGCTGGTGTGAGCCAGCGATATATCTCGAACGGTTCGAATCGCTCAATTGATTGTTCCTAGTTGTAAATAAGAGTCCTTTTATTTCGACATGCAGAAATTGTCTCCGGCCAATGAGACTCGCTAGAAGTCAGCCGATCACATGGTGCGTGTTTCTTTACCAGAGATTCGGGCGCTACACGCCCTCACGTACTAGGGAAAAAAACCTTCTTGTTTAACCTATACTTAACCTAACTTTCACCGAAAAAAAGTGATCTGTAGCGTAGCCTTAAGGTGGTTAGGTATAGGTTAAACAAGAAGTTTCTTTTTAGTATGTGAGGGCGCATAGCGCCCGAATCTCCAGTTAAGAAATGCGCACCATCTGATCGGCTAACAGCTAGCGAGTTCTCATTCGACAGAGACAATTTCTGCGTTTCGAAATAAGAACTTGTATTTACAACTAGCAACAATCGATTGTGCGATCCGAACGGTTCGACATATATCGCTAGCAGACACCGTTACTTTGATGTACACCAGTCCTTGGGGATTACCTTAATAGGTATTGTCGGTGTAGAGAAGCAGCTGAGAGAGCTAAATATAAAAAAGTCTGCTAGTCCGAATGGAATACCATTTCGGTTTTACAAAAAGAATTCTGCAGCATTGGCCCCTTACTTAGCTTGCATTCATGCTGAATCTTTAATTCAACGCAAAGTTCCTAGTGATTGGGAGTCACCTGCACTTTTTCCATTTATAAGAAAACTGACCCACATAAGTACTTCCTAAGTAATAGAACACAGTACATTGTTCTTTATGGCAATTGTTCATCAGAGACGAGAGTATCGTCAGGCTTACCCCAGAGTATTGTGATAGGACCACTATTATTTTCTATCTATATAAATGATCTGATGGACAGAGTAGCTTATAATTTGCGGCTGTTTGCTGATGATGCTGTGGTGTATGGGAGGGTGTCGTCTTCAACTGACTGTAATAGCATACAGGGTGATTTCTAGTTGGTGCAAAGAATAGCAGCTAGCTCTCAATGTAGAAAAATGTCAGGTGATACGCATGAGTAGAAAGAACAATCCTATAATGTTAAGAGTACAGCATTATTAGTGAGCTTCTTGATGCAGTCGCATCGTTCAAATATCTAGGTTTAACATATGAAATGGAACGAACATGTAAGGACAGTTGTGAGTAAGACAGACAGCTGACTTCAGTTTATTGGGAGAGTTTTGGGAAGATGTACGTCATCTGTAAAGGAGACTGCGTATAAAATGCTTGTACGACCACGTCTTGAGTATTGTTGAAATGTTTGGGACCCACAGCAGATCACTTTAAAGGAAGACATGGAAGCAGTTCAGAGGTCAGCCACTAGGTTTGTTACTGGTAGGTTTGACCAATGCGCGAGTGTCGCGGAAATGCTCCGAGAACTCAATTGGGGATTGCTGGAGGAAAGACGATGTTCTTTTCATGAATTTCTGTTGAAGTCGAGTGTAGTACGATCTTGCTGTCGCCTACTTACCTTTCCCATAGTGATCACATAGACAAGATAAGAGAAATTAGGGCTCGTACTGAGGCATATAGGCATTCTTTTTTTCCTCATTCTATTTGGGAGTGAAATAGGAAAGAAAATGCCTAGTAGTGGTACAGTGTACCGTCCACCATGCAGGTAAAATTTTACGATGCTTCTCGCCGGGCTCCAGTGCTTATATTGGCAACAAATGAACAGTGAAGTGTAGAATTGCGTTAATGTTTTTCACAAGCTACAGAGTTAATGTTATTGCTGCTTGTTCCACTACTCTATTGTTGACAAGTTCTTGTATGTATCCTTGTCTAATCAGAACAAAATAATTTTCCTTTTAATTGAAGTTGTCTCAAAAAAACATTTATTGGTCATCTGAGTTGCCGTCATTACCATTGGTGCCAACATAACCACTGCAGCCTGGCGAGAAGCGTCGTACAATTTAACCACCACACACCTTACGGTGGATTGTGGAGTATGTATGTAGATGTAGATGAAAGCATTCTGAAAAAGTTCCTTGTGCTCTATCTCGAATGCTAAACCCTACAAATTATAAACTCCATAGTGTACCCTCTGTAATTCTTCCTCATTTAGAAATTCTGAAACAGTAGAAATCCGTGTCAAGTTGTTACCTTGCGTGGTCAAATATGATCTGTCCATGTGGGCATAAATTGGTAGAGATAAAATTAGGTTCGTTACATTTAAGGCAATGAACTGGAGATGAATATTCAGAACTTTTGAAAATTGTTCAGTACTTTTTTTGCAATCACTTGCCATAATACATTTGTGGAAAGGGTATTAACCTTATTAAATATATGCTTGACAGATGAAAGAACTAGACTTTCTGCACATTGTGTAGAGGATTTCTTGATAATCATTTGCAATTATTAATATCTGATTCATTCTCAGTTCTATAACTACATCAAAACCAGAAGAGAGTCTCCAATGTCATCGGTGACACATCAGCCCATTAGAAGGCAGTCAGGTCTTGCACTGTGTTTCATGCTTATATGTGGCAGACTATACATTGTGTGGGTAAGACAAATCCACACAAGAATGAAATATGTGATTTTGACCAGAGATTGGTTAGTGGAGTGTGTATTAGCCCATTAGGCCTACATAGGATTGACATAAATCATGGGTGTTTCAACAGGAGAAAAGGCTGAACAGACACATTGTCTCAGGAAAGACTTCAGTAAGTGAAATCTTCTCGGCCGCCAATGCATTGCTCAGTGAACAAAAGTTTTGTAAAATCAAGTGAAAGGCTTCATCGTGGTTAAATTGTACGACACTTCTCGCCAGGCTCCAGTGGTTATGTTGGCACCAGTGATTAATTGCGGCAACTCAGATAAACAATAAATGTTTTGCCTTGACAAATTCAATCAATAAGAAAATTTATTTTTTCTGAACGGAGAAGAGTACATACAAGAACATGTCAACCATAGAGGAGGTACAGTATTAATTTTGCGGCGAGTGAAAAATATTAACGCAATTGTACGCTTCATCTGTTGCCAACAGAAGCACTGCAGCCTGGCGAGGAGCATTGTAAAATTTTACCCTTCATCGTAACTTTTGCTTAAGGTGGCTTAGTTTACAAAAAATTAGTTAAGAAATTCAATTTAAGCCTATCAATAATGGAGGAAAGATGACAACTAACTCTAAAATGGTCTACTGAGCTGCTGACAATCATATTCATCAAGCTTACACACACACACACACATGCACAAACACACACACTAACTAACTAACTACAGTAACTAACTAACTAACCAACAAACAAACAAACAAACAAAGAAACGCCACCACCTTTGGCTGCTCCAGTGCCACAAGCATCTGGACTGTCAAGATACTAGAGTGGCATAGTTGTCAGAGTGATTGTGTGAATGTATGTGTTTCTTTTTCTGATGAAGGCCATGGCCGAAAATTTAAATTGTGTGAATGTGATTGTTTTTCTTTTCTCTCCCTCTCTCTATCCTCCATTATTGATGTTCCTGTCTGATTTTCCATTGTTACAATTTAGGCCTATGTGATTTTGTGATTGTGGCTGCAAAACTTATTTGTAGAATGTAGTACAAATTTGTGTATTAAATAGGCCTATTATGTAAGTCTGTTGTAACTTTAAGAAAAAGTAAGCCCCCTCCCCCTATTTTTTTTCTCTTATTTGGATGTATGGTAACCCTATGGGTCTCACAGTAATCTAGTAGATGTTCATAGAGACACACAGAGAATAAAGTATATGCATCATTGTTGTGTGTTAAACAGTGCTTAATGAAATTATGCTACACATATTGGTTTTGATATCTTATTACTTTCTTGTTTAAATCAAGTCTAAGGACCTTCTGGAAGGAAACATTGGAAATAGGCCTACTCTGAGTGACAAATGCTCTACAACAATAAGCTTTTTGTATATGTGGCATTGTTTTAAGAGAATTTTCTGTTTGCAGTTCCACTGTCGGAGTACCTCCTAAATCGAAACAGCTTAAGGTGGAAATGCAGACACTGTATCTTGATAGTGATACTGAGAGTATAGTATTGGAAGCACTGAGGAAGCTGCGGGGTCCGGTAAGTCTATTTTGTACTTTTGTCCCCTCCCCTTTATATATATAGCCCTTGTTTCAATGGTAACTGCTTATTTTCTAATTTGAGGCAAAATAGGGAAAAGTTTGCAGTAAGCTTTGGCTTTTAATTGTTGTTTTATTCTATATTCCTGTCAATAAATTCTTTCATTGACTGTGATAACTCGTTTACCATCTTCCTTCATTTCCCAGCACTATGCAACTCCTAGAACGTATTTTGGTAACAATAATTAATTTTTGTGAGTACTTCATAGTTCAATTTTTTCAACATCAGTTGCAGAAGATTGTAAGAAAGATACATATAAGTGCTGTAATAACTAGATCCTCAAATGGTCGATCTTTAATTTAACAATATAATATTCACAAGGGGACATATTTCGTTACGCTGTCTCCTGTGTGGTTTGTCGACAGATGTTACCTTGCATAGCTTCTGGTTCCACTTTAATATTTGAGCATTGCACTATTCTTATTTTAACATAGTTGCTCTTAGAATATTTACCCACATTGTGTGCTTGGTTGACAGTAGTCACCAATATGACTAGTAATGTTACGTTTTCTGTTCCTACTTTGAAACTTGCTGCGGCGGATTAGCCATGTGTACTGGAGCGCCATGTTGCGGTGCGCATGGCAATTCGCCGTCGGTGATTTGAATCCCCCCTCGGGCTTGGTTGTTTGTGCTGTCTTTAGTATAAGGTAGTTTGTAAGTTTTAGGGACTGATGACTCCATAGTTAAGTCCCATAAGATCTACAACCATTGAACTTTTATTTTAAAAAAATTATTAATGTATCGCTGTTGATACTGAAATTGGGTCAATTGAAGTTTGCAATATGACCCGTCAGCTTTGACCAGTGATGTCATATCTGTCTGAAAGACAAACAGAACATAGATTATGACTTTGTATTTAAAAAGTGAACTGTATCTTCTCTCTGATGATTAGGTATATGTTAATCGAGAGATTTTTTCCTCAATTGAGTGTGAATGTTTAGGCTGAGACCTGTAATTGATGGTATATTCTGTTGTGGTACTCTGTAAATGTAATGAAATGATTGTATGGTATTTTTGGCTGGTACATCCCGCATGGGCTTGTTCGGCCGCTTAGTCCAAGTCTTTTTACTTGATGCCACTTGGGTGACTTGCATGTTAATGATGATGATGATGATGATGATGATGATGATGATAACTCACAACAACCAGAACCCTATTGGGAATGGAATCTGGGGCCCCTGCGTGGTAGTCAGCGATGCAGCCGTCTGAGCTATGGAGGCTGACTGGTAATCTGTAATGTACGAGGATAATTGTAGATTATTTATTATCTACAATACATAAGTATTATGATATTATCCCTACGTTTATATTTGTTGATAGTGTTCATTTTGCTAGTTGGTATATCTATGTAGCGCATCTTGTGAGACTCGGATATGAGGTCATTGGTCAAAGCCGATGGGTTGTATTGCAGTCTTCATTTATGCTCTGAAAATAGCTCTGTGTAGAGTTAATACTACATGCTGTAATAGATGCTTCACTATAGCTGCCCTTGCAATTTTTGCCATGACATTGTTATCAAAATGTTAATGATCTAAGGTGTTTTTACCTCCACACCCTGCTGGTAAGTAAAAGATTGATTCTGTTTTCATTGTGTTGCCTTTTACATCCCTCAGAATTTCACTCTGCGCGACCAGTCATCATTCCGGGACAAAGGGGCAGCACTTAGTCGCCAGTATTGGATGGACAGAGGACAACTCCGTGTTCAAGGTGGGATCGACTACTCTGCCATACCGAGGCAAAAACAAGATGCACAGACTATTGCCAACGTGTTTGCTCTCGGAAGGCTCGAGGGGTGAGTGTCTCGCATAGAAATTTATGTGGGCTTCACAAATATATGATTGTGATGAATATTGTTTGTATGAAGAATTGTAACCAGGTTATATTCTTACAGCTGTGATAAGTTTTACTTACCGTCCTAGTGGCCTCATGAAATAATTTTGGGATGCATTAAACAGTGGCGCTAGCCAATCGTGTGACATCGCAATTTATGTTTTGTCATGAAATCTTCATTTTATGTGGCAATTACCTATACTGAGCAGACAAGGGTATGCAGCCATAGAACAATAAAAGCATTATTTATTTACTTCACGGTCTTTAAGAAACACTAATCAAGTCATTCTATGTAGTTTGGATTTCTAAGAATCACGTAAACCGTTGGGAAGGAAACTAAAATTTTACCCTGCTGCTGTCTACCATCTGACATTGTGGATGTCAGCTGATATAATTAGCAGTCACGTAGTGAGGAAGTTTTGGATGATACAGACACCAAAGTGATTAGTACAGGGTTTCCAGAAAAGGGCTCCCTGATTTCAAAATTAAATGTGTTGAAAACCAAGATCAATAGAGGAATGCAGTAAACAGTATGTTTATTGTGAAAGCTGTAAGAAGTTTAAACAGCAGTTATAATAGTTACAAAAGCTGCTAACAGATGCCGCTGTTCGCTGTACAGCTCATATCAGCATACATAAGTGAAATAATCGTATGAAAACACTCTTTGCAAACAATCACATCACAATGTTTTCAAAATGTTCCATTAATTTTCATGACCCAGCATATGCGCCGACTGCATGGCAACTAATAGTAATATAAAAATGTTATGCAATATGACACAAGTTGTTATAATATACAAATGCTTTGTTGAGTAAGACTATTCAAACATTTATAGAAAAAATAAATTAATATTTTCTCCTTTAAAAATAATTATGCTCTACAAGTTAAATCGTAAAACTTCGTAGTGTCCTGTCTTGGTTGAAATGACACTTTCTGTTTCTGAATTGAAGCTTGTCAAAGTAAAAAAACCACTATTAATTGCACACTCATAAAGTATGGTAAGTTGTTGTGGATTCCATTAATTCCTTCAGAACTATATTTCTAAACACTAGATACTCTCCTAATTAATATGGAATGAGCTAGGCTTAATACTTCCCTCCCATATTGAAATATTTGAAAATAGAACTATGTGTAGTATAAAATAAAACAAAGTGCTTCAATAAACACGAGCACTCACACGTACGATCTTGCATTCTCACAAATAATAAATCAGTGGAAACTTGTCTGCAGGGCCCTCAGTGTTAGTGACATTGTAAGATGACATTTTATATAAATCACTTAAGTTACAGAATAATAAAAATCTTATATCTGAAAACATAATATTAAGTTTTGAGATATTATAAAGTATAAAAAAATTTAGTCACAATAAGATCAAAATGAATGGCTTGCCAGAATGTGGCGAAGCACTTGAAGGTCGCTTCTTAGCCAAAATATCCTCATAGTGCAACTATAGCTAACATTAAAGTATTCAGTGTTATAAATATGTAATTTGTATTATTAAAATCAGTGGAAAGTTGCTCGTATTAGATTTGTTGCAAATGGAAGACGCTGCAGTGTTCCTATATCACGAACTAATTCCATGGCTGTGTTGTTTTCCTGTTGCCCTTACTATGTTATTATCCAAATTTGTTTGTTATTTTGAATGTGATATGTACATAACTTTTTCAGTCATTAAGCTGTTTTGCCTGGATATTTTAAAATCCACCTGAATGGACTAGGGATGTGTAGTTCATAAACAAACTGGTTCAAATGAACTGTTTCTTGAAATGAACTATAGTTCATTTTGGTGAACTGTAGTTCTTTTACTCCTTGCTTTCCTAAACTGCTGGAAGTTAGAAGGGAAGGCACATGTTCAAATATCCCTTCCCTCAATACTAATGCACGCCACCCCCAGGACCTAGAACTATGTATTTCAGAAGTCCTAACTTCATGAACTGCATTGAATTAGAAGACTGGAATAGTTTACTTAATTCAGTTGATGAACTAACTGAACTGCATGAACTGCATCAGATCAAAAGCCTAAAACTTCTGTTAGTTGACTTAGGGAGAGTGTATGGCAGCTGGACATTTTTATTAATCTTCTTATAAATGGATGAAAAGTATTGTTATTCGTGCTGTTTTACATGTAGAAATAAGAATATTTGCATATTGTTTTTCAATTGGGCATTTAAAAAAGACTTTGGAAATTCAACTTATAAGAGGATGGAAGATTTTTTTCCGAAAATAAGTAATTAAAGAACTTCTGAAGTAGGTATTTTAAAGCCATCTCTATTAAATATGGTATTTGACTTCTCAGTTGGAAAGGAATAAGTATGTGTTTTGGTATTGTTTCTAGAAATTCAACCCCTATGGTGGTGAAATATGACTCAGGATTGCCCAAACAAAACTGCTAAGGACAGGAACTTGAAATTTGGAAAGGTTGTTGTTGTTGTTGTTATACTTGCGGTATTGTTTAAGAAGGGATTTTTTTAAGTATCTTCCCTAAGGGGGTGAAGTAAATAGCAAATATGCCTGGAAATCTTTCTGAAAGTAAGTCTCTATTAAGGCAACATTGAAGCTAGAACTGCAAATATTGGTATCTGGTTTCTTGATCAGAAATTAAAATATAATTGTCCCAGGAGTTTTGGTAATTTAATTTGTAAGAGGGTGAAGTGACTAATAATTTATTTGTTTATTTATTTATTTGCCTAAATCACTGAAGTACTTAAAGTGACCTATGTAGTACATCTGAACTATTCCAAAATGAATGGTTCTTTAAAAGTAACTACTTTTCCCATCTCTAGAAAAGACTTTGTGGTCCACTAGTGACTTTTAAAAGGATCTCAGATAATGGTGTGAGTACTGGAGGCAGCTGATAGAAAATAATCAATCTCTTTGTTACAAGAGTAGCAAAAGCCTTGTGATCACTGATGGTATCTAATTTGATGTTTAGTTCCTTTGTCTTGTTTGATTTCATCTGTCAAGCTAATTTTGACCTCCTTTGAATTTATCACACAAAGCAATTTTTTCGCATTCCTAGAGTTGTCCATTCTGCAGATATGACCGTACAGTTTCAATCATCACCTGCATACAGTATTGGTGAAAGAATGAGTTTCTGTGTACAGGTCTAGAGTGTTTCTCTTAATCCAGGCCGGCCGCGGTGGCCGAGGGGACTGAGGTGCTCCAGTCACGGTCTGCACGGCCACTACGGTCGGGGGTTCGAATCCTCCCTCGGGCATGGATATTTGTGCCGTTTTTAGTATAAGGTAGTTGATTAGTAGTTTGTAAGTTTAGGGACTGATAACCCCCTAGTCAAGTCCCATAAGCTTAACAAACATTTGATCTTAATCCAGATACCATTTACATGAATGGGACTTTATATTTTTCTAAGGATTTTTCATTCTTGCTTTTCAATTTCATCAATTCTTGGGTGATCTCCTAGAGATACAGTTTCAGTAGCATACAAAGCTTCTGGAAGCACTACTGCCTTGCAATGGAAAAGTTTCATATTTCGTGACATCATCTTTCATTATAGTGATTCCACTTTATTCGGTACACTTTCAAGAGTTTGGCGGCTCTTTCTAATTAGCTTCCTTGTCCAATCTAGATGGTACAAAAATTTCTCCCAGATATTTGAAGGAAGATACATGAGTGATCGTGCCATAATTCATCTGTAGTGGGGATTTTTGCATGTCCTGATGTCCATTAGCCATGAAATGTGGATTCTCATATGAGATTTGGAGACCTGTTGTTAATGCTATCTCATGTAACTTTTCTATGGCATATCTGGTTTCTTCATCAGTCTTGGTAAAGATAGTCATCAGCAAAAGCTAGACACGTCACTTTGATTCTCTGACCCCAAGTACCAATGTTTATACCTTCAATTTCTTTTCCCCATTCTCTGATGATTTTATCTGACACTGAGTTAAAAAAAGAGGGGGGGGGGGTGGAGAGGAAACCATCTCCTTGTGAACTCCTGTATGCTCTTCGAAAGGCTCTGATAGTTGACCAAGAACTATGATATGTTGTGTCAATGAGAGTCTGGCAGATTAATTCCCTGGTCTTTGTGTCTACACTGAGCTCTTCTAGAGTGTCCACAACCATTCGAGCGGGCGAGGTGATTCAGTTGCAACACACAGGACTCACATTCAGAAGGACGGTGGTGCAAATCCACCTTCGGCAACCCAGATTTAGGTTTTCCGTGATTTGCCTAAATCAGTCCAGGCAAATGCCAGGCTGGTTCCTTCGAAAGGGCATGGCCGATTTCCTTGCACATTCTTACCCAAACACTCCAAGCATAAGCTCCCTCTAATGATCACGCTATTGATAGGACGTTAAACTTTCTTCCACAACCATTCGTCTGTCAGTAGTCACACGCTTTCTTAAAATCCACGAAGATGATAAATGTGTTAGTAATATGACGAATCCTCAGTATTGACTTGAAGCTCCAAATCTGTTCAGAACACGATCTGCCTTTCCGGAAGCCTGCTTGGTATTCACCAGTAAGATGATTTGTTTGTTGTTCCACTCTGTTCAAGAGCACTACAGGCAAAACCTTGTGTATAACTGGTTGTTACCCATGAACAAACTTGGCCTTGCCTTTTTTACAATTCCTGTTGTCTGAAATTGTGTCCAGTTCCTGGAAATTACACTTTGGCACACTCCAATAGCTGCAGCCACCTCTTTCTGTGCCTGTCCCGCTTCCAACTTTCCTACGATTCTCCGTGCCGTAGCTTTTGGTAAGTCACATTGTTATTGCATTGCACTACCTGATCGCTACACTGTCTAAACCCAACTGCTTGTGTAAAGTAAACACAAGTGAACACCAACCCCCTCTGCAACAATCACCACTATATCAGTTGCTGTGATGTTGTTGTCTCCTTTCCACAGAACTGACAAAAAGATGTTGAACCATTTCAGTTCATGAACACACCAGATGTAATGAGCAGCATTGGCCATTAATGTTTTATTTATAAACAACAGATCGATTTCAATCACAGAGTGATCTTCTTCAGTGTATCCTTCAAACTATAGAACAAGATCATAAAATCAGTATGGAATTAAAAAACAAATACAAAATGATCTTGAATACAATTTCAAATATAATATACAGACAGAATACATACCAAGCATTGTGAATGCACTGTATGTAAGTGCAACTGTGTCGAAATAAGTTTCGGCAAATATAAAATTGCTGTGCCAGAGGTTCAGATGGAATAAGCGCGCTGCTTACAAATGACGTGCAGCAGCAGTAGCCGATCTAACCCTTTGCCAGATACCTGCGGTCTTATATGGTCATTACCAAACACAGTGATCACTTATCTCTGTGTTTGCATATGCATGCCTATACCAGATTGTTTAGCTAAACATGATTTTTTGTTGTTGTTGGTACTGATAGAGAGTGGTGAAAAAACCCCATATTTATATTTTTCCCCACTACACAGCATTTTCATTGTCAGGCTTAGTTTCAACAGTCTGTTATTATCAAAGTATCTGTTGCCTATGTTCCTCTAAACGTTTATTAGTGTAAAAAATTTGAATTGCTTAATAAGTTTCATATAAATATCTCTCTCTCTCTCTCTCTCTCTCTCTCTCTCTCTCTCTCTCTCTCTCTCTGTCTGTCTGTCTGTCTGTCTGCGTGTGTGTGTGTGTGTGTGTGTGTGTGTGTGAGAGAGAGAGAGAGAGAGAGAGAGAGAGAGAGAGAGAGAGAGAGAGAGAGAGAGAGAGAAAATCACAACTGTCTATTCCATGTGCTTGTCTGTGGCTCAGATATCTATCCTCTGTTATTGACATTCCAACTCGGACTTTCCATTGTAAGAAGCAAAATATATTATAGAAATATTTTATAAAGCTTGCAATGGTTCTGAAACCTTTTACAGTAGATTAGGTGCTAATTAAGAATACTTAGAATAATATATTTTGAAAGAGATCATTTATCTGGTTGAATTTGTCAGTCCTAACTTACAAACATCTCGGCTGGTATTCATTGTTTCAATCGTTATTTAAAGGTACATCAAATGTTCCTCTGATCTGTTTTATTTCATAATTTTGGACAAATTATTTTACAAAACATTTGACCTTTCCTTACGTCTGAGTATATCTACTACAGAAGGCTAGGTTAGTTTTCTTGTATATTACAAGTGTGCTGATGTGCAGCTCTTGTCAGCAGTCGTTAGCAGTTTATTTTTTACAGACTCAGATGACCTTTGAACATTATTTTATACCACTATTTGCTCCTTTTCTGTTGAATGTTTCCAGATGTTGGTATTTCGGGCACATTTGTGTCCACGTTTTATGCTTCTCGATTGATAGAAATGTGTGTTTGAAATGTACATAAACGACACTGACAATTTTATTATCTCTTGAAACAGCACTAATGACAACTGGAAAAATACTTTTTTTATTGGTATGTAGAACCAGTCAGCACAGCCTTACTGCACTTAGCACATCTTAATTCATTATCGATTTTCTAGTTTTAGTACTCTATATTTCCGCAGATAAGATGATGGCTGAATCTTTCAAAAAGCCCCAAAAAGGAAGGTCATCTTATACAACGATACAAAAAAATTAGTCTGAAATTGGTAATTTCGCAGATGTCCTGCATGGCGCGCCTTCGACATCCAAACGACATATATTGAATCAGTTTTGTGTTGAAACGATACATATCGAACTGGCGAATGTTATGATTTTTATGAATATGTCGTGATTTTAAATGATACGGTTAGGCATGAAACTAAGAGTACAGGTTTCTGGGTAATTTGTAAGAAAGCTTATGCTCAAAGTAGCTCGGCCTGAAATGATGTATATTGAATGTACAACTGTAAATCGATTTTGTGTTTCTGAACCGTAGATTTGGACACTATGCGCCCTCATGACTAAAAATATTTTTAAAAATCTTGTGTAACGTATACCTAACCTTAAGGCTATGCTACAGATTTTTTTTTTAAGTGAAAGTTAGGTTAGGTATAGGACAAACAAGAAATTTCTTTTTAGTTCGTGAGGGCACTTATCGCGCGAATCTCTTGTTCAGAAACATTCGCATATTCCATACATATCGTTTCGAAACGTATCGATTCGATATATATCGTTTGGAGGTTGATGCCTTACTGTAGCCTCACTATGCAGCACATCTGAAATATTACCTTGATGAAATTTACATTGTGAAGGAAAGAGTTACGAAAACAAAGATTTGCGAACCTTTTTAAAAAAATATTCGCTTTTCGAGCTTGATATATTTACTGAGTGGTCGAGGGTACACACGATAAGCTAATGCCATAAATCAGGAACAGAATTATTGGCAATGTCGCTTGTCAAAAATAATTTCTCAATACCGGTATATTGAAAGTCGGACTGAAATGATTAGTGCATATTTACGTACGGAGCAGTGAATGGGTTAAAATATTTCAGAGCTATACGCAACAATTGCGGCCTCCTTCGAAATCCTTGAACTTCCATTCTCAGGCAATTTCGTGTGTTTTTACTTGTACAATATGGACATCGGCGTGATTAAATGTCGTCTCGGCAAAAGAAATTATTTTTTATTTTTTAACTTTGCGGTGTAAACAAATCGTGCTTCTTCACGATCGAACACAACATAGCACTACACGCAAACAAGTTCAAGAGCATACCGCAAACACTGCAACAAAAGGTGAAATCCAGGTGTACCAATCACAAAATCTGCTTATGGCGGTTTCTAATGGCATTTTTCAGATCTTCCTGAAGCTTTGCCTATGAATCTAATTCAAAGGCGTATTTTTAGATCACGAAAACTGGTAAAAAAGTGCGGCATGCATTCAAGTAAATACCATAACTTGGGGGTCATCTTATAGGCCAGATATATGCTTAAACTATAAAATTTTGATGAAAATTTGTACCTTGTCTTATTTGACAGTCGTCTTATCTGCGGAAGTATACGGTAGTCGTTTTTTGTGCATTGATAGGGTGAGCGATACAATTCTTTGGTATCAGCATGTTTCTTATGTGTTTTTATTTATTTATTTAAACAATTAAGTTACATACAAAAAGAGCTACATCATTATTAGATTCTCTTGAAAAATGTGAGATATGCCACTTAACATTCAATTTGTTTCAGTTACGGCTTTGAGAAAAACCACTGTGTCGAAGCCTTGGAGATAAGCAAGGGGGATGTGGGCTTGGCCCTGGAGTTGCTGCTGTCGCAGTATTTCCAGATGCCGGTGACCTTCTCCTCCGATGTTGCCTTGCCGTCCAGTGCAACTGGAAAGACTGAATTGGATTCCGATCCACTCTCGCCGGAGGACGCAGAATACATAGCGACCCAGCGCGCCGAGGAGAAGTCTTCCCTCGAATCGATTTATGAGGGAAGCTTCAAGGAACGTGTTGTGAATCGTGTGTGGGTGTTGGAACTGCAACTTGACTACTTACATAGGGTGAGCATCCGGTGATTTGCAGTACTCCCGTAATTCTTTCAGAGCTACCCACAGAGCCCACTGTCCAATCACTCGTTGATCATTCCGGGGCAGTAATATAAGAAAGCAAACGGAAAGCTGAAGTTCTTAATTTAACCTTTAGGAAATCTTTCACACAGGAGGACCGCACAAATGTACCATCATTTGATCAACGTACTTATTCCGAAATGGGGGACATAGCAATAGGTATTTCCAGTGTAGAGAAGCAGCTGAGAGAGCTAAATACGAAAAAGTCTGCTGGTCCGGATGGAATACCAGTTTGGTTTTACAAAGACTATTCTGCGGCATTGGCCCCCTACTTAGCTTGCATTTATCGCAAATCTTTAATTCAGTGCAAAGTTCCTACTGATTGGAAAAAAGCGCAGGTGACTCTCGTTTATAAGAAAGGAAAGAGAACTGACCCACACAATTACAGGATACAATATCGTTGACATCAGTTTCATGTAGAATTTTAGAGCATATTCTCAGTTCGAATATAGTAAATTTCGGAAAAGCTCCTTTCCAATAATCAGCATGGGTTTATGAAACATCGTTCATGTCAAACTCAGCTTGCCCTTTTCTCACATGACATCTTGCGAGCCATGGATGAAGGTCAACAGGCGGATTGTGTTTTTCTCGACTTCAAAAAGGCGTTCAACGCGGTGCCACACTGCAGACTGCTAACGAAGATACGAGCTTATGGAATAGGTTCACAGATTTCTGACTGGCTGGAAGACTTCCTAAGTAATAGAACACAGTATGTTGTTCTCGACGGCGAGTGTTCATCAGAGACGAGTGTATTTTCAGGCGTGCCCCAGGGGAGTGTGATAGGAACGCTATTATTTTCTATCTATATAAATGATCTAAAAAATAAAAAATAAAAAATAAAAAATAAAAAATATAAAATATAAAATATAAAAAAATATAAAATATAAAAAATATAAAATATAAAAAATGTCTATTTTTTATTTTTTATATTTTATTTTTCCTGCTAGGAATTTTTCGTCTTAATAATCGTTTCATATATAAATGATCTGATGGACAGAGTAAGTTGTAATTTGCGGCTGTTTGCTGATGATGCTGTGGTGTATGGGAGGGTGTCGTCTGAAACTGACTGTAATAGCATACAGGCTGACTTGGACAAAATTTCTAGTTGGTGCAAAGAATGGCAGCTAGCTCTCAATGTAGAAAAATGTAAGGTGATGCGCACGAGTAGAAAGAACAATCCTATAATGTTTGAATATAGCATTAGTAGTGAGCTTCTTGATGCTGTCGCGTCGTTCAAATATCTAGGTGTAACATTGCAGAGCAATATGAAATGGAACGAACATGTAAGGACAGTTGTGAGTAAGGCGGACAGCCGACTTCGGTTTATTGGGAGAATTTTGGGAAGATGTACTTCATCTGTAAAGGAGAGCGCATATAAAACGCTTGTACGACCATGTCATGAGTATTACTCAAGTATTTGTGACCTGCAGCAGTTCAGGGTAAAGGAAAACATAGAAGCAGTTCAGAGGCTAGCAGCTAGGTTTGTTACTGGTAGGTTCGACCAATGCGCGAGTGTCATGGAAATGCTCCCGAAACTCAGTTGGGGATCGCTAGAGGAAAGGTGACATTCTTTTTGTGAATTTCTGTTGAGGAAATTTAGAGGGCCGGAATCTGAAGCTGAGTGTAGTATGATCTTGCTGCCACCTACTTAAATTTCACGTAGTGATCACAAAGACAAGATAAGAGAAATTAGGGCTCGTACGGAGGCATATAGACATTCTTTTCTTCCTCGTTCCATTTGGGAGTGGAATAGGAAAGGAAATGCCTAGTAGTGGTACAGTGTAGCCTCCGCCACGCACCTTACAGTGAATTGCGGATTATGTATGTAGATGTAGCTGTACCCAGAGTGTTTGTACAAAGGTTGTCACTTTACCACCTCAAAAAAATGGACATGTGACTGTGAAATTCAGTGACATTGTTACTGCTCCTCTGTAAATTCATTCTTCAATATGACACTTTTTTCAATATTGTGGCCAACTTAGCAGAGAACTGATCATATAAATCTGCATTGTTGTTTTTCTGGGAAACCTCTACCTCACACAAATAACCTGACTGTCATTTTGGTATAGCCAATGGGCAGGGAACAGGCAGGAGTCAGAGGGAAGGGGTAACATTAGAGGCTTCAGTTATTTGTATTTATTGACATCCAGTCTTTTGATCTTAAACAATCAATAAAATAAAATATTTCTTAAATTGAAGTTGATAACAATTGAAATTTCATCCGAAACCTAAATTCATAAGAAGTTTGGGCTGAAGTGCAGTATATGAGTCCGCGGTTGGCGTTTCGTGTGTGGACGCTGGCAACAGCGCTGGAGCCAATCGGCAGTAGCATTCGTGCACCAAGGCATGTTTAGCCACAGGGTGATCCTCATTACCAACAAACACTGTCTGCCTGTGACCGTTCATGCGAATGGACAGTTTGTTGCTGGTCATTCCCACATAGAACGCTTCACAGTGCAGGCATGTCAGTTGGTAAATCACATGGGTGCTATCGCAAGTGGCTCTGCCCTTGATCGTGTACACCTTCCGGGTTTATTTATTTATTTATTTATTTGTTTTTTCAGTTCCATAGGACCCACTTCAGGAGTAAGACTCCATGGTCATGGAACAAGTCAATACATTAATTGTTACACAATAATGGTAATAGAAAAATTTTAAGTAGTCCTTTGCACACGACAATCTTAAGACAAAGTGAAAAGAATCAATAAAGAAAAAATAAATTAGCTTAATTGTTTAAGTTTTCTAGGAGTTCCTCGACAGAATAAAAGGAGTGAGCCACGAGGTAACTCTTCAATTTAGATTTGAAAGCATGTGGATTAGTGCTAAGATTCTTAAGTTCTTGTGGCAGCTTATTGAAAATGGATGCCGCAGAATACTGCACCCCTTTCTGCACAAGTGTTAAGGTGGTGTGGTGCAAATGTAGATTAGACATCTGTCTAGTATTCACCGAGTGAAAGCTACTAACTCGTGGGAATAAGCTGATATTATTAACAACAAACGACATTAAAGAAAAAACGTATAGTGACGCCAGAGTCAAAATTCCCAGACTACTGAAAAGGGGTCGACATGGCGTTCGCGAACTTACACCAGATATTGCTCGAACCGCTCGTTTTTGAGCCAGAAATATCCTTTTTGCATCAGGCGAGTTACCCCAAAAAACAATGCCGTACGTCATAAGTGAGTGAAAGTAAGCGAAATAGACTACTTTTCGTGTTGAAAAATCACTTATCTCAGATATTGTTCTAATGGTAAATATAGCAGAATTTAGTTTTGGAACAAGATCCTGAACATGGGCTTTCCATGACAGCTTACTGTCTATATGAACACCTAGAAATTTGAACTGTTCAGTCTCACTTATCACATGCCCATTATGTGTAATCATAATGTCAGATTTCGTCAAATTATGTGTTAGAAATTGTAAAAACTGAGTTTTACTGTGATTTAACATAACTTGTTTTCTATTAGCCATGAACTTATCTCTTGAACTGCATTATTTGATACTGTGTCAATATTACGAGCAACATCCTTCACTACCAAGCTGGTATCATCAGCAAACAAAAATATTTTACAATCACCTGTTATACTCGAAGGCATATCATTTATATAAATAAGAAACAGCAATGGTCCCAAAACAGACCCCTGGGGCACCCCATACTTAATTGTGCCCCATTGGGATTGTACGTCATAGCCATTTTCTACACTGCGGAGAATTACTTTACGTTGTCTATTATTAAAGTAAGAGGTGAACCAGTTGTGGGCTACTCCCCGTATTCCATAATGTTCCAACTTCTGCAACAATATTTTGTGATCAACACAATCAAACGCTTTTGTTAAATCAAAGAAGACGCCTAATGTCCGTAGCCTCTTATTTAACCCATCAAGTGCCTCACAGAGAAACGAAAATATAGCGTTTTCGGTCGTTAAACCACTTCTAAAACCAAACTGTACGTTTGACAGGAAATTATGTGAACTGAAATGATCAATTAATCTTGAATATACAGCCTTTTCAATAACTTTGGAAAAAACCGATGGCATAGAAATAGGTCTATAGTTGTCTACATTATCCCTTTCTCCTTTTTTATAAAGTGGTTTCACTACTGAGTACTTTAATCTGTTAGGAAACTGACCATTCTGAAAGGAAAAATTACAAATATGGCTTAGTACTGGGCTAACATATGGAGAACAGTACTTTAGAATTCTGCTAGATACCCCATCATATCCACAAGAGTCCTTAGTCTTTAGTGATTTAATTATTGACTCAATCTCACCTATGGAAGTATCATGAAGGATCATTTCAGGCAACAGCCTCGGAAACGCATTTTCTAAAAACGTTATATGATTACCTGTAGAAACTAGAGTTTTGTTTAGTTCCTCTACTATATTCAGAAAGTGATTATTGAATATTGCACATATATCTAACTTGTCAGTAACAGAAACATTCCTACTACGCACTGACGTTATATCTTCTACCTGCTGCTCCTGACCAGACACTTCCTTCACGACTGACCAGATAGTTTTAATTTTATCCCGAGAGTTTGCTATTCTTTTTGCGTACCACATACTTTTTGCATTCTTAATGACATTTTTCAGAACCTTACAGTACTGTTTGTAATGAGCTACTGCATCTTCATTCTGACTGCTTCTAACATTTTGATACAACTCCCGCTTAGTTCTACATGATACTCTTATCCCCTTTGTCATCCACCCTGGCTGTCTGTTACTGAAAGTACCCTGTTTTGAGCGTTCTAGCGAAAAGCAACTTTCAAACAGCATAATAAATGTGTTCAGAAAAGCATTATATTTATCGTCTGCATTATCAGCACTATAAACATCCTGCCATTCTTGTTCCTTAATTAGGCTTAAAAAGGTCTCAATTGCAACTGGATTAACTTTTCTTAGTAGTTGATATTTATGTTTAACATTTGTTTGAGAACAAATACTTTTTAGAATTAAAAGTTGGGCATCGTGGTCTGATAGGCCATTTACTATTCTGCTGACAGAGTGCCCCTCTAATAATGAAGAATGAACAAAAATATTGTCAATGGTAGAACTGCTATTTCCTTGCACTCTCGTTGGAAAAAATACTGTTTGCATCATGTTATAGGAATTAAATAGATCTAACAGCTGACTTTTCCTTGAGCTATCACCTACACAATTAATGTTGAAATCTCCACAAACAATTAAATTTTTATACTTCCTATACAGTGAACCCAGAACCAATTCCAGCTTGGGCAGAAACATTTTAAAATCTGAGTCAGGGGATCTATAAATAACAACTATTACTAGTTTAGTTCCATTAACATTAACAACTCCTGCACAACATTCAAATATCTGTTCTGTGCAGTGTTTAGAAAAATCGATTGACTCCGATGAAAAATCGTTTTTTACATACATGGCCACTCCCCCACACTGCAAAGAACTCCTAGAGTAGAAGGCAGCTAACCTGTATCCTGGCAAAGGAAGTCTCTTAATTGTCACACCACTTAAAAAGTGCTCTGAAATTCCAATAATGTCAGAATCAGTATCAATAAGCATTTCATTAACTTTATCTCTGATACCCTGTATATTTTGATGAAAAACAGTAATTCCCTTATTACTTATAGTCTTAGACTTTGTCAAAGGTGGTTCATTTCTTAGAGGGACTTCCTTTAAGCAGGAATATCTATCAGCTGTCTTCAGTCTAAAAAAGGTGCAGCCCTAACACCAACTACTACAGGAATTTTTCCATGAGTGAAACCCCCACCCCCTACTACACTGTCACCTATGAGCTTTGCCAACCTCCCCTTCCCATACCTATTGAGGTGCAGACCGTGCCTAGTAAAATCCGACCTTTGGATAGTTTCAACTGGCACCACTGCAATGTGATCCATGCCCTCCGTCATCAGCGCCTTCTCAAGCCCCATGTTAAGACGGCTGACAGCCGTATTAAGACAAGGCCTATCATGACGCTGAAACAGCTGCACGAAATACACATTCGTGCCACCAGTTTCAGTTGCTATCCTTTCCAGATCACCACCTATATCATATTCCCCGTCCCTATCAAGACTGTTCCCGGCCCCACCCACTATAACTACCTGATCCTCTTTTGAAAAATTCCTACATAAGTCCCCTATGTTACAAGTGACCTGATCTAACCCTGCACTAGGCTTCACTATGCTGGTGACCTGGTACTCACTCCCAAGTACTTCCTGCAACTGTTGGCCAACACCTCTGCCATGAGAACTACCTAGCAGCAGAACCTTCTTCTTCCTAAGAGACCTCACTACAGATTTCGGCTTACCAAAAGCTGAGGTCTGCTGCGTACTTCCTACACGTACAGCTACAGGAGGTTCATCTCCACTCAACTCTGACAGTTGGTCAAACCTATTTGCAACTTGCAATGTAAAGCTATCTGAATACCTTCTCCTAGCTACCTTCTTGCCAACTGCCAGTTCCCATTCCCCAGCCCCCCTTCCCCTCCTCAACCTACCTAGTTCCTCTTCAGCGTTTTTCAACTGCACCTGAAGGGCGCAGATCAAACGCTCCTGCTCCTCTATCAACTTATTCCTGCTGCAAATCCTACAGTTCCAGGAGAGAACCTCACCACAATGCCCACTGTCTTCCCCACTGCACTCTCCCCCATGAAAATACTTACTACAAATCCCACACTGCAGCCCACTACGCACGACCCTACGACAGAGCCCACACTTTTCACTCATGGTAAAATTTTACAATAATTTGTTAAGAAAAACTAGACGTCTACGTTATGAAGTTAAGTTTCTACAAAATAAGTAGGAAGTACCTCTTAACTACAGCAATCAACAAACCTCAGTCTCTACAAATCAAGTAACAACAACTAATAGTATCAGAAAAGAGCAAATAACACTACCACAGAAACTTTACACTGTTGCTTGTATAAACAAGTTCAAATTCAAGCGTCACTAATAAAACAACTAAACACTGTGAGAGTACAAGAGTTATCAAATACCGTAACTTAAAGTTTCCCAACCTCAACTACGTTAAAAACAGCAAGTCACCTGTTGAAAAGTACTAAAGTTAATAAACAACAAGCGCGATAACACCTCCTGAAATCTAAAACTTTAATAATTTAACTACAATACACAAACACTTTTTAGAACTTAGCTTTCGGAGACCGCTACGGCTGGAACCACTCGCCACCAGATGTAAACAAAGCAGTAAGACGTCGATGCCGGCGCACACGCGAACACAAATAACACCACTTAAAGCAATTACGGCACAACAAACGCTAAAATAACTGACGAACCTTTACTAGAACACCTCTAGATTGAATATTGTCACGAAATAACAATTAAAATAATTATATTAATCCTAAAATTATATAAAAAATCGAGAGCGATGTGCACAGCAGTCCAGCACTCGTGACGTCACGTGACGTGACGTGACGTCACGTTACTGGACTGGAGTAAGTGGTGGTGGAAGGGTGCATAGGGCAGGTTTTACAACGGGGGCGGTTGCATGGGTAGGAGCCAGCACATCTTGGCGCAGTGTTACACCGTCCGGGTTATCTGGATACTTCCCACCGACACCAACCTTTCAGAACTCCGGAGATGGGAACTTGCCCTTCAGCTTATTCTCTCCTCCCGTTGCCCACCTGGTCTGAACCTCCGCTAAATTCGAATTCCCACCCACCATCTTAACATCTTTGCCTTGGTTCTCTGGACAGAGCCTCTGCCTCAAGTGGCATCTCTGTCTAACTTCTAACTTCTTTGCTTTCTACAGTTCTACAGTATGTCTGCCTAAGTGTACTTGTGTCTGTGTAAATGTGTGGGTGTGTGTGTATTTATTTACCCTCCTTTTTTCTCCCCAAGGTAAGTCTTTCCTGTTCCGGGATTGGAATGACTCCTTATCCACTCCCTTAAAACCCTCATTTGCTTTCTACAGTTCTACAGTATGTCTGCTTGTGTCTGTGTAAATGTGTGGGTGTGTGTGCATTTATTTACCCTCCATTTTTTCCCCCAAGGTAAGTCTTTCCTGTCCCGGGATTGGAATGGCTCCTTACCCCCTTCCTTAAAAGCCTCATCATTTCCTTTTCCCTCTCCTCCCTTCTGCCTGATGAAGCAGCTAGGCTGCGAAAGCTAGCATTTTTGTGTGTGTGTCTGTCTGTGTGTTTGTTGCTATTACTGCCTGTGCCCCTTCGCCTGGTAAGTGTACTTCATCTATTTTTTACGTGTGTGTGTGTGTGTATATATATATATATATATATACACACACACACACACACGTAAAAAATAGATACAGTTCTACAGTATGTCTGCCTAAGTGTACTTGTGTCTGTGTAAATGTGTGGGTGTATGTGCATTTATTTACCTTCCATTTTTTCCCCCAAGGTAAGTCTTTCCTGTCCCGGGATTGGAATGGCTCCTTACCCCCTTCCTTAAATCCCTCATCATTTCCTTTTCCCTCTCCTTCCCTTCTGCCTGATGAAGCAGCTAGGCTGCGAAAGCTAGCATTTTTGAGTGTGTGTGTGTCTGTGTGTTTATTTGTTGCTATTACTGCCTGTGCCCCTTCGCCTGGTAAGTGTTCATCATCTATTTTTTACGTATATTTTTTTCCTGTTAGGAATTTTTCCTCTATAATATATATATATATATATATAAGTGTACTTGCGTCTGTGTAAATGTGTGGGTGTGTGTGTTTTTGTTTACCCTCTTTTTTTCCCCCCAAGGTAAGTCTTTCCTGTCCCGGGATTGGAATGACTCCTTATCCACTCCCTTGAAACCCTCATCATTTCCTTTTCCCTCTCCTGCCTGACGAAGCAGCTAGGCTGCGAAAGCTTGTATGTGTGTTTGTGTGTGATTTATTTTATTTGTTTCTATCGACGAGCCGGTCCTTTTGGTAAGTCTTCTACTTCTATTTTTATTTTTATATATATATATATATATATATATAGATGAAGTACACTTACCAGGCGAAGGGGCACAGGCAGCCTGTGCCCCTTCGCCTGGTAAGTGTACTTCATCTATTTCATCTATAAAAATAAAAATAGAAAACAGATAACTAACCAAAAGGACCGGCTCGTCGATAGAAACAAATAAAATAAATAAAATCACACACAAACACACATACAAGCTTTCGCAGCCTAGCTGCTTCATCAGGCAGAAGGGAAGGAGAGGGAAAAGGAAATGATGAGGGTTTCAAGGGAGTGGATAAGGAGTCATTCCAATCCCGGGACAGGAAAGACTTACTTTGGGGGGGGAAAAAAAGAGGGTAAACAAAAACACACACACCCACACATTTACACAGACGCAAGTACACTTAGGCAGAGACACTGTAGAACTGTAGAAAGCAAAGAAGTTAGAAGTTAGACAGAGATGCCACTTGAGGCAGAGGCTCTGTCCAGAGAACCAAGGCAAAGATGTTAAGATGGTGGGTGGGAATTCAAATTTAGCGGAGGTTGAGACCAGGTGGGTAACGGGAAGAGAGAATATGCTGAAGGGCTAGTTCCCATCTCCGGAGTTCTGAAGGATTGGTGTCGGTGGGAAGTATCCAGATAACCCGGACGGTGTAACACTGTGCCAAGATGTGCTGGCCGTACACCAAAGCGTGTTTAGCCACAGGGTGATCCTCATTACCAACAAACACTGTCTGCCTGTGACCATTCATGCGAATGGACAGTTTGTTGCTGGTCATTCCCACATAGAATGCTTCACAGTGTAGGCATGTCAGTTGGTAAATCACGTGGGTGCAATCGCAAGTGGCTCTGCCCTTGATTGTGTACACCCTCCGGGTTACGGGACTGGAGTAAGTGGTGGTGGAAGGGTGCATAGGGCAGGTTTTACAACGGGGGCGGTTACAAGGGTAGGAGCCAGAAGGTAGGGAAGGTGGTTTGGGGATTTCATAGGGATGGACTAGGAGGTTACAGAGGTTAGGTGGGCGGCGGAAAGACACTCTCGGAGGAGTGGGGAGGATGTCGTGAAGGATGGATCTCATTTCGGGGCAGGATTTTAGGAAGTCGTATCCTTGCTGGAGAGCCACATTCAGAGTCCGCTCCAGTCCCGGAAAGTATCCGGTGACAAGAGGGGCACTTCTGGGGTTCCGTTGAAGGTTCTGAATTTGGGGGGATGAGGAAGTGGCTCTGGCAGTTTGCTTCTGTACCAGATTAGGAGGATAGCTGCGGGATGTGAAGGCTGTTATCAGGTTATTGGTGTATTGGTTCAGGGATTCAGGACTGGAGCAGACTCGTTTGCCACGAAGACCTAAGCTGTAGGGAAGGGAACGTTTGATGTGGAAAGGGCATGGGATTTGGAATAGGACCAGGTGAGTTTGATGGGACCAAAGGAGTTGAGGTTGGAGAGGAAATTCTGGAGTTCTTCTTCACTGTGAGTCCAGATCATGAAGATGTCGTCAATGTATCTACACCAAACTTTGGGTTGACAGGTTTGGGTGTCCAGGAAGGCTTCCTCTAAGCGTCCCATAAATAAGTTCGCGTATGAGGGGGCCATCCTGGTCCCCATGGCTGTTCCCTTTAGTTGTTGGTATGTCTGGCCCTCAAAAGTGAAGAAGTTGTGGGTTAGGATGAAGCTGGCTGGGGTATTAAGGAAAGAGGTTTTAGGTAAGGAAGTGGGTGGTCGGCGTGAAAGGAAATATTCCATCGCAGCGAGGCCCTGGGCATGTGGGATATTAGTGTATAAGGAAGTGGCATCGATGGTTACAAGGATGGTTTCAGGAGGTAACAGGCTGGGTAAGGATTTCAGGCGGTCGAGGAAGTGGTTGGTGTCTTTGATGAAGGATGGGAGACTGCACATGATGGGTTGAAGGTGTTGGTCTATGTAGGCAGAGATTCATTCTGTTGGGGCTTGGTAACCGGCCACAATGGGGCGGCCGGGATGATTGGGTTTACTTGATGTATGAATTGAGGCTCAATTCATACATCAAGTGTTGATGATTAGCTTGGTATTGTTTCTTTGAATTTTCTTTTGCAAATTGCATAACACTTTTTATATTTTTGTTTCATAAAGAAGAAAAGTTTTGATATGCTGGTTTTTAATAACGGTTTTATGCAAATACAGATATATGCCAGAAAAAAGCAACCCTCTGACGAAGATGAAAATGGAGTCAACTCAACTCATTCAAGTGGAAGCAGAAGGGGCAAGAATTCATCAACAAAACTGTGCAGGTGATTAAAGTAAATCTTAATATTCTAATTGTGGAATTTTCAAACCTGTATATTGAGCTCCATGGATGTGAACCAACCTCTACTGCTACCCCCCCCCCCCCCTCTCTCTCTCTCTCTCTCTCTCTCTCTCTCTCTCTCTCTCTCTCTCTCTCTCTCTCCCACCACCCACCCCCTCTCTCTTAACACTCTTGATTTCAATAATCGGCCTCTTCTATTACAGTCCAGTTTTGCAATTGTTTGTTGGAGAATGCAGTTTGTTTTAGTTTACTTAAAAATTAATTTCTTGTTACATATAAGGTATCAAAGTGTGTCAGTGGTTAAAGTCAAACACCATCAGTAACAACACCCTCTTCCTCCTTAGTGTTGTTGTTGTTGTTGTTGTTGTTGTTATGGTCTTCAGTCCAGAGACTGGTTTGATGCAGCTCTCCACCCTACTCTATCCTGAGCAAACCTTTTCATCTCCTCATAAGAACAACAACCCACATCCATTTGAATCTGCTTACTATATGCGTTTCTTGGTCTCCCTCTGTGATTTTTACCCCACACACTTCCCTCCAATGCTAAATTTATGATTCCTGAGTCTAAGAATGTATCCAACCAAGCGATCCCTTCTTTTAGTCAAGGTATGCCAAAAATTTCTTTTCTCGCCAATTCTGTTCAGTAACTCTTCATTAGTTATGTGATCTACCCACCTAATCTTCAGCATTCTTCTGTAGCACCACATTTCAAAAGCCTCTATTCTCTTCCTGTCTGTACTGTTTATCGTCCATGTTTCACTCCTGTACAAGGCAACACTCCACACAAATGGCTTCAGAAAAGACTTCCTTACACTTAAGTTAATATTCGATGTTAGCAAATTTCTCTTTTCCAAAAATTCTTTCCTTCCCATTACCATTCTGTATTTTATATCCTCTGTACTGTGACCGTCATATGTTACTTTACTTCCCAAGTAACTAAACTCATCTACCACCTTCATTGTTTCGTTACCTAATCTAATTCCTTCAGCATCATCTGATTTTATAATACTGCATTCCATTATCTTGGTTTTGCTCTTGTTAATGTTCATTTTATATGCTCTCTTCAACACACTGTCCATTCCATTCAACTGATCTTCTATGTTCTTTGCTGTCTCCGACAGAATTACAATGTCATCATCAAAACACAATGTTTTTATTTCTTCACCCTGAACTTTAATCCCTATTCCAAATTTTTCCTTGCTTTCCTTCACCGCCTGCTAGATATAGAAATTGAATAACATTGGAGAAAGGCTACAACCCTGTTTTACTCCCTTCCCAACTAATGTTATTCTTTCATGCCCTTCGAGTCTAATAACTGCGCTCTGGCTTTTGTGTAAGTTGTAAATAACTCTCCTTTCCCTGTATTTTACCCCTGCTGACTTCAGAATTTGAAAGAGTGTATTCCAGTGAACAATGTCAAAGGTTTTCTCCAAATCTACAAAAGCTAGAAATGTATGTTTGCCTTTTCTTAATCTATCTTCTAAGATAAGACGTAATGTGAGTATTGCTTCTCCCGGGTTCTTACGTTCTTCCTGAATCCAAACTGATCTTCCCCGAGGTCAGCTTCTACCAGCTTTTCCATTGTACTGTGGATAATTCATACTAAAATTTTGCAACCATGACTTATCAAACTGATGGTTCTGTAATCTTCACACCTGTCTGTGCCAGAGTTCTTTGGAATGGGGATTATTCTTCTTGAAGTCTGCGAGTATTTTGTCTGTCTCGTTCATCTTACACACCAGGTGAAATAGTCTTGTCATGGCTGGCTCTCCCAGAGACTTGTAGTAGCTCTGAGGGAATGTCATCTACTCCAGAGGCATTGTTCCGACCTAGGTCTTTCAGGGCTCTGTCAAATTCATCTCTCAGTATAGTATCTCCTATTTCATCTTGATCTCCTTCCTCTTCCCTTCCTACAACATTGTCTCTAGGTTCATTTCTTTTGTAGAGCTCCCCTTTCCACCTTTGCTGAGAACTTGTTTTCCATCTGAGTTCTTAATATTCATAGTGCTGCTTTTCTTGTTCCCAAATGTCTCTCTTATTTTTCTGTAGGCAGTTTCTGCTTTTCCCCTTGTTATACATTCTTCTACAGATTTGCATTTGGCTTCTAGCAACTCATGCTTAGCCATTTTGCCCTTCCTATCAATCTCATTTCTTAGTCGACTGTACTCCATTTCGCCTGTTTCATTTACTGCATTTCTATATTTTCTCCTCTCATAAATTAAATTTAGTATTTCCTGTGATATCCAAGAATTTTTATTTATTTATTTATTTATTTATTTATTTATTTATTTTTTTTTTATTTTTTTTTTTTTTTTTTAGGTCTTGCCTTTTTATCTATTCTGTCCTCTGCTGCCTTCACTATTTCATCTCTCAATGCTACCCATTCCTCTTCTCTCTTAGTGTTAGCACTTTGAATGCGTGGTTGAAGAGAATGGTTTTCAGGGATGTGATGTAGCAGGCACATGATATCCTTTTTATCTGCAGCAGTAATCTGTTACCATGATCAAAGCACTCATCATTTTGTAAGTGTGAATAAGCTCTGATAGGGTTAAAGTCTGTAGGGTTCTGTTGATGTTTGATGTTCTTTGTTTCCAAGTTCATCTTGTACTTTCATACAAAACCTCAACTTCTTATTGTGTGGGGAGGGACTGGTGGAAGGGGGTGGAACAGTGAAGAGTATTTTTAATTGTTTAGCTTTGAAATATCATTCTATATGTATTATATCTGACACTCCACAAACTGTTTTTACATTTTCAGTTTTGTAATGTCGCACTTCAGCAACAGATTATACAGAATATTTATATATGTTCTTGCTGATATCTTCTTACTGTAATGATACGTGTAGAAAAGAAATCAGTTTATGTGATCAGTTCCTCCATTTAGTATTTCATGTTTTTTGCTTTGGTCAACAGGAGAAGATCACAAATTTCCTCTTGATTTTCCAACATGAGATTGCTGCTGAGTAATCATTGCCATTAGGTGTTCCTTGATTGATGATAACTATGTATGCTTTGGTCTCACCTGACAATAGATTAGTGCTTCTTGGATGTCGCAAATATATCACCAAAATCTGTAGTACAAACTCACATTGAAATGCCCTTCTCATTCTTTACGCCATATGCATCTTCAATTTCTATTGTCAAAATATAGAGTGTTTGTTTTCATGCTGTACTGTCATAACCTGAACAAAAAGGGATATGTGAATCATAGTTTACTGATTTATAAAATACAGTTAAGAGATCATTCATCAAAAGTAAGTGATATTTACACCAACTGGGAGTACATACTTCACAACACAAACACCATCATGTTTCTGCAATGCTTTCACTTACATAGTGTACTCCCAAATTTCTTCATATTTTCTCCCAGTCCTCTTCCTTTCTTACATATGTTGTTTAGATATTTTGCATTTACTAGGCACATAATCATGTACAATGTCTGCCATGGTGCCTTCACTTAAACTTGTCAAGAAGTGTGTGTGTGCTAATGGTTTTGTTAATTAAAATAATGTTACCACTTGACTTAGTTCCCTCTCACCTGCAAGATTGTGTTACAGTGGAAAAGTAAAAGTACATAATAATTATTCATATATTGCGAGATGATAAACTTTTAACGGTAATGTCCAAATTTGTTAGTAACATTATTTTTCTTCTAGAATTTAATGTTTAACTCTCATATTTCAGCACACAACTGTTTAAAATTCCTAATTATTGTCAAGAATGAGTAGTGTGAAGGATAAATTTTATGAGACTTTAGGCGCTTTAAAACCGATTGTTATGTAGCATTGCCTCCTAAGCCTACAAAAGCTTTAGAGATTCTGTGTCACGGTGAAAAGTAAACCCCAAGTTGCAAATATTCATTCTCGTAGTATTTCCACTGTCATCTTTTTATTGTATCCGAGTTGAATCATTCCAATCCCATGTGTAACATGACTTAATGGATTATATTGTATGATATACATATTGCACATGCATTTGACTCGTTCCACATCCATGCGTATTCACACCATACTGGATCTGTGGATCCACATCCATGCGTATTCACACCATACTGGATCTGTGGAATATGTATCTAAAATAAAATAAATACAAATAGTTCCGCTGCCATTCATAAAGTGTCCAGTCTCGAAAATCTAACTTACTGGATATTCTGGAACCTGTAATTTCTTGCACTTGGTCTATGTTGCCCCACCACAACCAATATACTGTGGGAGGTTATTGCCCTGTGATGTCAACAGGAAATATTTCTGAAATGATAAAAGTTTCTACTGGTGTAGTACTATCTGCCCCTGTTATCAATAACAGAATCCCTCACTGCATATGTCTTAGTGTGTTCAGCCTACCTCATCTGAAACTACTCTTTACGTAACTGCTGGAGATGGCAGTCGTGTGTATGATTCAATGAATGTGTTTGTGTTTTCTTTTCTCATGAAGGTTGTCACTTAAAGCTAAACTTTGAGAGTGTGACTGTCTATTCTATGTCCTTGCCTGCAGCTCATTGATTGTGTTCGTATTGAGTTGCAACCTATTCTTATTATATGATAGTATTCCAAACCTGACTTCCCATTGTTAAATGTATATTAACCTTCTATTATATCTTTAATTATTAAAAATATAAATAATTAGTGATGAAACTAATTTTGTGGTGCATATTGAGAAACTGACAATTTAACACTATGCTGTTGCTCGGAAGTGATTAATATGTCCTTTGACTCTGACTTTTACTCTATCAAAACAATAAGTAGTGTGCGGCTACAACTTTGGTTTTGATAAAAATTCCTTTCCCCACCTCTCATGACACCCCAAGTCTAATAGAATTCTTAAATATTAAATTGCCCTTTGGCTGCAAGGGTCACTCATTCTTCTTCTACTCCCAAAATATCTGGGAGATAACTGAGTAATGAAAATTATATTATGCTGTGAAACAATATTTTAGTTACAGAAAAGTAGAACCCCAATTTTACACTTTTCAAGGGACTTCAATGAAAATGTATAATGAAGGAAAATGCAAAATGCAGGAAATAATGTTTTATATGATAAAATTTGCTTATTGGAGCCCTTGCATTTTCAAAGTTTATTATATGTACATAATATGTGCCAAACTACTCACCGAAGTTTATTTATTTTGTAATAAAGGTTATTTGAATTTTGGAGGAGCCAAGTGGAACTGGTAACTTAATAGGAAGTAGAAATTTTTGATGTAATTTCATTCATCGTAATTGGTGTGCTCAGCAAGTCTTTAAATGACACTTATTATTTAAGTATGAAACATTGCACATATTTCATTTTTTTTTATTTTCCAATGTTTTGCATGGCGATATTAGAAAATTTATTTGCATTCTCATGTGCAAGTATTTTTTTTTCTTGGTATCTGACACTGTAATCATCTTTTTGAGGTTATAACATGCTGTGCCCCCCCTTCAATGTGCAGAGAAACATACACAAGCAAATAATCATTTTCACCATTCATAAAAACTAATTACATAAATATTTTACAACTTACCGCAGACATGCAGACGAGCCGCAACAGGCACATAAAAAAGGCACACACATACAACACTTTCAGCTATCGGCCGTGGCCTTCTTCATAAAATAGAACATTCACGCAATCACACAGGCACACAACACAGTCTCACAACTGTCATCTCGGGCTGTCGCACTTCGAATCTCTGTGTTGTGTGCCTTTGTGATGCGTGAATGTTCTATTTTCTGAAGAAGGCCACGGACAATAGCTGAAAGTGTTGTATATGTGAGGCTGTTTTATGTGCATCTCGGGGCTCGTCATGTATTTTGGTGAGTTGTAAACTGTCCTATTACTACATTTTTAATTCCAACCTGAACTTTCCATGATTACATAAATATTTGCACTTGACCATAACAATACATTCTTGAAACGTGTTGTGCAAAGCATGAAAAACAACCAGTCTTATAAACTAAGCTATACTTATCATGGTGACTGGGGTGATTCCATCAGCCACCGTGTTGCGAGTCAACGTTGCGCAACCAAGCAATTGCGAAATATACGTTTGAATAAATGCAAAGTGTCAACAAACTTGACTGTGTAACGTTTATAAATGTACTTGAAGGCGAAAGTCATTCCGGCATCAGTTCAGGTTGGTAAAACTTTACAGTGCTTCATCGCTGGGCTCCAGTACTTATGTTGGCAACAGATGAACAATGAAATGTAGAAATGCATAATATTTTTCATGGCTACAGAGTAAGTGTTATTGCTGTTCATTTAATTCGCAGCAAAATTAATACTGTACCTGCTCTATGGTTGATAGGTTCTTGTCTGTACCCTTGTCAGTTCAGAAACAAATAATTTTCCTTTTAAATGAAGTTCTCAAGACAAAACAGTTATTGGTAATCTGAGTAGCCACCATTAACCACTGGTGCCAACATAATCGCTGGAGCCTGGCGAGAAGCGTCATACAGTTTAACCGTTTAGATCAGTTACCTTTTTTTCCCTTCTTCCCCCCCCCCCCCCTCTCTCCATGGACATGGTTTCATAAAGCACAAAATTTGTGAAAAAATGTAAATATCTTAATGCAAAAACAGTGGCGAATTAACATTATGAACATAGAAAATTTGAAGGGACTGACAAAAAATGCTGTAAAAAGCAGAAAAAAATAAAATCTGGGAACCTAAAAGTGGAGTTATACTGTGTTTCTGAACTATACAATTGTAAAAGATTTGGTCAGGAATCTTTTTATCAACTCTGTATGTAATTCAAAATGTGTAAGTTACATTGACTTTAGCAATTACATAATATTTCTCTTATTATTTCCAGAAAATAATTTAGAACTTGCTTTAGTGTTAGAGTGTACATCTTTAGAGGATATCTTGTTTATCAGTTGTTCTGGTTTATGTTACAGCTATTTTCAAAAAGGCTCATGCAGGTTTCAGAACAAGTGCAGATTCTCCCATGACATTCCTGTGCCAGAGAAGCCTTCCCCTGAGACTGAAGAGGAGAAACACCTCTTCCAATTGGAGGTGCGCTTTCAGGAAGGTGAATAGTGGGAGATAGGACCAGGGCGTGATGCAGCACACCATAGTAGATTGGCTTGCCTATTTCTTTGCTGTGCCCTATTTATCACTATTATGTCACAACAATACGAGTTGTTGGAGAAAGCAAAACCAGTTGCACTGTTGATATATTTTGTTTCAGTCACTTCTGTGCACTTACTGTCTTTTCTTCAGACATGTGAGTGACATTGTGTTTTGGCCAACTTTGGTGGAAGGACATGGGACTGTTCACTGTCCTTCCACCATCTTTGGAGGAACACACAAGGTTATTTACACTTTCAAAGAGGGACACCAAGTGGCTGCAAACAGTTAAAATGAAATGTTTCATCTGTGCAACCAATTGCTGCTTTTTATTACAACAAATTATGTTGTTGAAGATGGACAAAATATTTTCTTCAAGGTCTTACTGTAAGCAAGTCTGGGCATTAAAACTGTTACATATGACATGAGTTACAGACTGGGCATTTTAAACATAGCTCAGAACTGGATGACAGTGCAGTATTAACTCACTTGCTTGTTACACTAATGGAAACTTGGTGGGACCTGACATCTGGGCTATGTTGTGTGGCTTGTGTATTGTGTGGTTGGTACTGTGTTGTGTTTCAGTGGATATGCACGCAGATAGAACGACTGAGAATAGAGGGAAGGAAAAATAGATGAATATCGGTGGCCTTATATGTGTATAAGGGTGAAGTCACGGGTACTGAAATTAAAATCTGAGGAAAAATAAAAATAATTTTGCAACACTTTCCTCAGGGAAGGGATATTTTAGCATGCAATTTCAAAATATCCATGTTGGATGCGGACTGCAACTGTAGCATAAACTGGCAGTTTATATTGCTCAAAAAATGGAACCAGCTGCTTTTATAGATGTTTCTATTCCATAAATAGTTTTTGAGTCACTGCAGGCTCCTCATCAGTGTATACGTTACAGGAACATTCAATATCTTGTACCGAGTGTAGGTTCACACTTGTGATGGTGGGTTGTGTTTTTATAGGTATAAGCATAACCGTGTTGTGCATTGGGCACTGTTGTTTTTCACTCATGACAGCATGTTGCTACACTTGGTGTCACAATTTTCACCCTTCAATACTAATATTTTGTGGAAATTGTGATGCAACATGCTGTCATGTGTAAAAATCGTCAGCGCTAGATGCAGAAAATGGTCATGTTTATACCTGTAAAAACACAAACCTCCATCACAATGTGCACCTACTGTTGGTGCAATATATTAAATTTTCCTGATGATAAGCTTGCAGTGGATGGAAAACTAGTTATGCATAAAAACATCAATAAAAGCAGCCGGTTGCATTTTTTCATCAATATATCGTATTTACTCGATTATAAGTAATTCGGAAAATAAAGGGTCATCTTATATTAGCGGACTAGCGAAAGTCGACATTTTTCTGTCATGTAATCGACTAAGTAAAGCGTCAATATACCAAAGTTGAACTTCCTTCTACTGCAATACAATAAATCATATTAAATAATATGTTTTTAATTAAAATTTTTAATGTAGTGTATCATTTGAACAGCCTCAATTTTGTTATATGCGATATTAAATACAAAAACTGCATACAGAATTGTTAGCTTCAGAATCAAAGAAATCAATGGGGTTTGTACACACTAAACTGCATGTACTTTCTTTGTTTTGAATCCTTTGCTCCTCTCTTTTTTTTTATGTGCATTTCCATATTCGTGTCTAGTTTAATTTCATTAGGAAGTCCCGGAACATTTTAGAAATACGGAGGCGAAGAAAGAAAATAGGTAATTTCCTAGGAACTGCGTACATCGAACGAAAAGGCAGTGCGCTCGATATATATCGGACGGCGGTTCGAACCATAACGGTAGGTATCGAACAAGCGAATGTTATGATTTTTATGAATGTTATTAAATAAAATGATGTGGAACTTAAGAGTACAGCTTAAATTGTTGCAAGTGAACAAGCTGTACTCTTAGGTTCCTGCTGAATCACATCCGTTAAAATTGTGATCTATTCGTGAAAATCAAGGCATTCATTTAATTGACTACTATCTTTTCGATACCTATAGTTTGTTTTAATTACATAATTTTCGCTGAAAAATCTGTCTTCATTGACAACGAGTAGAAGCTGAAACTTACTGGCAGATTAAAATTGTGTGCTGGAACTGGGATTAAAATCTGCCAGGAAGTTTCATATCGGCGCACACTCCGCTGCAGAGTGAAAGTTTCATTCTGGGAATGAGTAGAAGTTGTTTATTGATTGTATTTACATTATATAAAACAAACTCTTAACCCCTGTGGTTCTCAGTGTATTTCTCTGATTCATGATCTGGTTGTAATTTGCATTGGCCAAGAAATTTCGTAGAATTATCACGTTAAGAATTGGCATCGGTATTAGCTGTTCCGCCATCTTAGTTTCCCGTCACCATTAGCGTAGCTAGAATCGAACGTCCGATCGAGCGCACTGCGTTTCATTCGATGTACACAGCTCCTAGGAAATTTCCGAAAAATAACATGGAAACAGCTCATAATCACTATATTAGGATAAAGTTGTGAAACCTCGTACGATACGAGCTGTTTCCATTGTAACATTAAATAAGGCAATATGCGAGCATGTCACTTTTGCTCAAGACTCTAATCATACCAATAACAATGTTTATTATGATAAAATTGTTATTCAATTACGGTTGTGTCTTGAGTGGTTCAGCCAAATTCATTATTCGCTGACTCTAGCACACTGGCTTGGGATTTGAGATTCAGCGCATACTGGCCGAATACTACTGAATCCCGAATCCAAAGCCTTATATGCAAATCTTCAGTTACGAATGTTGTAGTTTTCTTTGCATAACAGTGCACTTTCGTTTGTGTTATTTACTTTATTTTCCATTGATACGCTGAAAGACACAATGTCATAAAATGACCTCACTTAGAATAGCCGCCACAAGTAATGTTTTCCATCTAATATAAGCAGTGCTACACAGGCTAGCTTAGAAGGTGCAAATACAAATACTGGTGTTAAAACTTTTGTAAGTAAATTCAAATTGATGGAACGAAAATTGTAGAAAGAAACTTTCCTGGTGTGATAAACAAATATAAAAAATAAAAAAATGGATGACTTACCGAAAGGACTGGCTCGTCGATAGACACAAATAAAATCACACACAAACACACGTACAAGCTTTCGCAACTGTTGATCGCTTCTTCAGAATAAGAGGAAAAAAGGGAAGGAGAAAGGAAGGGATATGGGTTTTAAGGAAGTGGAAAAAGAGTCATCCCCATCCCAGGAGTGGAAGGACTTATCTTAGGAGAAGGTAAGTCCTTCCACTCCTGGGATTGGAATGACTCCTTTTCCACTTCCTTAAAACCCTTATCCTTCCCTTTCTCCTTCCCATTTTTCCTCTTATCCTGAAGAAGCGACCAACGGTTGCAAAAGCTCGTATGTGAGTTTATTTGTGTCCATCAACGAGCCGGTCCTTTTGGTAAGTCATCCGTTTTTTATTTTTTATATTTGTTTATCCCACCACAAAAGTAAATTCATTCGCGTAAATACCAACAATACATAAGCTTTTAGGATTCTTGCACGAGTTGCCTCAGTCTGATTTCATGTATTGTTTCGTCCAATTTTGGGAAGTGCTGGGGTATGTGAACTGTAATAAAGCCCTCATATTTCAAGAAGAAAGTTGTTTATTATGTGGAAATAGGTTCTAATCGTGAACCGTCCAGGTAGGATGATGTCAATTCAGCAGCCATTTGATGATTTTTTTTTTTTTTTTTTTTTTTTTTTTCAATAAAACATTTAAGGTCAAGCTTAAACACATGTACATCTACTGCCTTTCGAAAAGTGACAGACAACTGGCACCAACAGGTTGTGAAAACGTGCAATTGTGCCAGTGAAATGATGATACATGGAAGTGGGTTCCAAATCAGATTGCATAACAGGCATTTCATGTGATCTACATTTACATCTACATAGATACTCTGCAAATCACATGCAAGTGCCTGTCAGAGGGTTCATTAACCACTTTCATAACTTTTCTCTACCGTTCCATTCTCTAATAGCGCACGGGAAGAAAGAACACCTAAATCGTTCCGTTTTAGATCTGATTTCTCTTCTTCTTTTTTTTTTTTGGGGGGGGGGGATGGTCATGTCTCCCTAAGTATGTGGGTGCTAGCAAAATATTTTCACATTCAGAACTAAAAGTCGATGATTGAAACTTCGCAAACAGATCACGTCGCAATGAATAACGTCTTTCTTTTAATGATTTCCACCCCAATTCGTGCAACATTTCCGTGACGCTTTCCCCCCGTAACATGATAAAACAAAACGAGCTGCCCTTCTCTGAACCTTCTCAATGCCTTCCGTCAGTCCCACCTGGTGAGGGTCCCACAAGGGGCAACAGTACTCCAGGAGAGGACGCACAAGTGTGATCTAGGCAGTCTCTTTGGTGGAGCTGGTGCATCTTCGAAGCGTTCTGCCGATTAAACGTAACCTTTCGCTTGCCTTCCCCACAATATTTTCTATGTGTTCTCTCCAGTCAAAGTTGTTCATAATTCTAACTCCTAGGTATTTGGTAGAACCTACGACCTTAAGGTTTGACTGATTTATCGCGTAATTGAAGTTCAGCGGATTTCTTTTAGTGGTCATGTGTATTACTTCACACTTTTCTTTATTTAGTGTCAATTACCAATTTTCGCACCATGCAGAAATTTTGTCTAAATCAGTTTGAAGTTGCTTTTGATCCTCTGTTGACTTCTCTAACCAATAAACGACAGCATCATCCGCGAAAAGTCTAAGGGAGCTATTCAGATTGTCTCCTAAATCATTTATAAACACGAGGAAGAGTAGGGGACCTATAACGCTTCCCTGGGGAACGCCAGATATCACTTCTGTTTCACTCGATGACTTACCGTCAGTTACAACGAACTGTGTTCTTTCTGATAGGAAATTGTGAATCCAACCGCACAATTGGGGAGATACTCCATAAGCATGCAATTTCATAAGAAGCCGCTTGCGGGGTACAGTGTCAAAAGCCTTCCGGAAATCCAGAAATATGGAATCGATTTGAGATCCCTTGTCGATGGCACTTAACACTTCATGTGAATAAAGAGCAAGCTGTGTTTCGCAAGAGCAATACTTTCTGAATCCGTGTTGACTATTGGTTAATAGGTTGTTCTCTTCGAGGTAGTTCATAATATTCGAACAAAGTATATGTTCCAAAATCCTACTGCAAATCGACGTTAATGAGACAGGCCTGTAATTTTGGGGATCACTCCTATTGCCTTTCTTGAATATTGGAGTAACTTGGGCAACTTTCCAATCTTTGGGTACAGATCTTTTGCTGAGTGATCGGTTGTAAATTATAGCTAAGTATGGAGCTATTGCACTCACTGTTCGAAGTAGTTTTCAGAAAAAGCATTCAGAACTAGTTCGGACGATGTTTTATATTTGCCTCCGGTTTTGAATACGTAATTATGCCAACATATCGAGGGTAAATTAAAGTCGCCACCGATTGTAACAGTATGCTTCGGATAGCTATTTGAAATGTGATTCAAGCTTTCTTTGAACATTTCAGCAACCGCATCGTCTGAGTCAGGGGGCCGATAAAAAGATCCAATTATTAATTTATTCCAGTTGTCAGGTATAACCTCTACCCATACCAACTCACAGGAAGTATCTGTCTCAATTTCGCTGCAGGATAAACCGTTAGTACCAGCAATAAACACGCCACCCCCCTTTTTTATTTATTCTATCCTTTCTGAAGACCATTTGGCCCTTTGAAATAATTTCGGCCGAACTTCTCTCAGACGTCAGCCAGCTTTCAGAACCTATAACGATTTGTGATATGTATCAAATTGTTAAGGCCTGAGGAACAAGGCGGGATTGTTCCTATTCACGTTCTTTGCTGGGTTGCTATTCCTATGTAGGAGAGCCCTGGCAATTCGATACGCATTTCACAGGGAACATTGAAGGCAGAATTAAAGTATGTGATGTGGAGGGAGATGTGCTTTAAGACAGTCCGTCTAGTCGCTTTGGCTGCAATGCTGTGTTAGCTGAGTGCTCTAAAGCACCTACCTAGTAAGTAGGAGGTCATTTCACAGGGAACATGAGGCAGAATTAAAGTATGTGGTGTGGAGGGAGACGTGCTTTAAGACAGTCGGTGTAGTCGCTTAGGCTGCAGCGCTGTGTTAGCTGAGTGGTCTAAAGTGCCTACCTAGTAAGTGGGAGGTCCCGGGTTCGAATCCCGGCCACAGCATAAATTTCAATCCGATGCCTCTCCTTATGTTTAATATCTTTGGTATAATGAGACAATGTTGTCTCAAAGAAATTTATTATTGTCGATGTTTATATAAAACAAGAGTACTTTTTAAGAAAGAATAAAAGCCTTCTTCATTTTTAAATCATTTTCCTAGTGCTCGATTTGCAAATTGCTTGTGCATTGGTAATACAATACACAGTTGAAGCTAAAATGGAAGGTAATCTCAGTGTAGGCTTTATAAGGTGATTGTGTGCATTTCAGACTCAGAATCGAATCTCAAGAAATTTCTTAGCCCAGAAGAGGTAGGTGAGAAATGCTGCGTGCGTTATCCAAACTTTTGTCGCAGGCTCCCGGTACCCTCTGGAGCCGGCCCTGGTGTGCCTGAGCACGACGTCGACGCGCTTCCCCACGAGTGCTTCCCTCCGGCTGAGTGGGAAGCTGTGTGCACTGTCCAAGGAGCACGCCCAGTTCCAGGCCCCCTACATCTACAGCCTGGCACAGGTGCTGGTGGACCAGAGCACGGAGATCGTGGCGATGCTAGCAGGTACGTCACACGTCTCACGACTGACAGCTTCTAGTCCTGTTGTGGTGTTATGTTATACACTGCTCGAGACAAATTAGGGCGTCAGGTGAGATATTGTACACAATGTACAGTTCCCGGATTTTACGTTTTCCCACCATTTACGCCATTTTTGTCGGTCCCATCAAATTTTTTATATTCACCATGTTAATTGCCCCCCCCTTTTTTTGCATGAACATACATACACTTTTCCCGCATTTTACATGTTTGAAACCGTGTTCGTGTAGAAAGAATGACGTAAACGACATTTTTTGACACAGGCGTGGCTTTTGCCTTCAAATGTAGTGTTTATAAACGTTACGCATTGAAGTTGTTAGATGGCAGGGTTGTGAGGGGGGTGCCATGCCTACATCCTGCAGTGCCGATACCACGAACTACGCGGCACGCTTCTGCGAAAGTACAGGTGGCGCACATCGTTTTAAATGTTGGTCGTAAATGAAACGGAGCAGCGTACTCACGAGAATGGTTGATAATGATACCAACTAGAGGAATCGCTCACTGAATTTACATGTTACACAAAACTGAACACTCGGAACACTGTTATGCAAACAGTAAGAAAGCAAACGTCTATTGTTGCCTCCCACAGCACTTTCAGTCAGTAATGTTGGGTGCAACCTCGAAACAAAGACTGCCTGGCAAAGCCGCTCGACGTCTGCTGCCGACTTGTACCGATTCGGGGCTAGGGAGAGCTCTGCCGACTAACAGTTAACACACTGTAGCTTCTCGTGCTTTGCATGACGTGTTTCAAGAATTTATTTTTATTTTGAAATGCAAATGTGTACTGTCAAACGGGTTCATTTCGGGCCCTGGGTTGATTTCGGACACTGGGTTGATCTTCTCTTTCCTACTGCATAGCAAGGAATTAGCGTTAATTTCCACTTCTGTGCACTGCTTATTTTATGCACGAGACTGTAATTCCCATGTCCAGTGCTTGGACCGATTGTTTACTGGCGCAATAATCAGTCGGACAGTCTCCGTGTCGAAAGTTCTCACTGTATTATGGAGCGGAAAGTTTCTATTGTTGTGACTGGTGGAAAAGTATTGTAGTGTCAGTTGCCAACGGGATCAGTAGGCTGCGGATTTGTGAGAAGTTTTGTACCAGTTTGCCATGAGTTTTGTATGAAGTTTCAAAGTAACAGAGGTTTTTTCAATATTGTGTACTTTGTGAGGTGATTCGGACAATGCTGAGAATGTATGAAAGTAAGAAAGGTGTTCAAGATTGGTGTAATTATGACCTGGAAATTTTAAAGAAAGCAGTTCGATATATTCAGAAAGGCAAATTAATGTATAGAAAAGCCTTTTATTCCTTATCTCAGTCCGTATCCCTTATTTTAATGATGGACGTCCTTAAAATAAGTTAAAAGTCACCAAAATCAAATAGAAAGAAAGTAGAATAAAGAAATAGTCAATTTGTGTCTGAAATCACCCCATACACTTCAAAACACCAGATGGAAATTGAAAATACATATGTCCGAAATCACCCCAGTCCATGGAGCAATTTCAGACACTTTGTCCATCTCAGGCAAAAATAGATGCACATGGATGTCCTGTTTCGAGGATATTTTATTAGTTATCCAAATACCCCCAAAATTTCTGTAAAAAACAATGAAATCTTACAATTCCTACGAAACGTATAGTGAAAATAATCTAAAAACTGTTCGAAATCACCCCGTTTGACGGTATCCAAGTATTTTTGTGAAGTTTTATAAATGATGAGACTGGTTGTTTGCTTGTGTACTGTACATTTTTCTGCACATTGAAGGGGTGCGGTAGGCCTTTATTATATCCTCAAAAATATGATTATAATGTGAGATGCCGAGACTGTGCTAATGTAACAAAAATACTTGTGCATATATTTGCACTTGGGAACGCGAATAAATTCTTGATTATCGTTGTGTGAAACATTGAAAAATACAAAAAGTACGGAACTTGTGCAATTCACTACGTAAATAATGAATGCCAATTAAAGGCTTGCTGACAAAGTCAATTATGATGAATGAAATTACTTAAAAAAATTTTACTTCCTATAAAGTTACCAGTTACAGTTCTGCCTAGTGATTAAAATAGTACAAAATTCAGATATCCTTTATTAATAATAAATAAACTTCCTTGTGAGTATTTTGAAGGCTTTTTATACATATATCAAAAATAAACTATGAAAATGCAACCTAAGCATATTTTACCATTTAAAACATTATTTCTCACATTTTACGTTTTCTTGCATTTTACACCATTTTCATTAAGTCCCTTGAAAAGTGTAAAAACAGGGTTCTGCTGTACATATGATAACATATTTTATTCAGATATTGGTTACAATTTGTAATTAATGTGTGATACGTGCATCAGTATGAACATAACCTCCAACATTGAGGTCGAAATGTTTTGCATGATTTAACTGCTTTTTCTTTTTACAAATCACTGATAATGATCACACAGTGCTCAGAAATCTAGATCTGAATAAGCAAAAAGTCCAGTTCCCTCTTGTGTATTAAGTACTCATTTTAGAAGCAGGCTCTAAATTTGCATGCGTCTTGTAGTATAACAGGTCACCATTCATTATGTATATAATCATGTTCTGGAATTCCCTTTAGCATTACGAAAGATAAGTAACTTGTTAAGTTGTAATATTGACACAATATGTGTAGATTTCGTTTGAAGTCTGTTGGCAGTGTAATCTATTATCTTTTGAAGGAAGCGAGCTGTGTATCATTACAACTGTCACTGTTTCTTATTAATATAAACAAGAATCACCTGTGGTTCTCGAGATGGTCGTGGCTAAAGTGAGAAAAATTTAGGATTTTTATGAATGAGAAGTGTGTGCTGTACAGCTTCTAAGACTGATCTGTCAGTTAACTTTTACCCAGTTAAACACTAAGATCTTTGTATTCCTGCAGGTACCAATGACTTGTGTAAGCTATTACTGTAATGATTGTAAATTCTTTGTGTTTTTATTTTTAAGTTTAATTTCTTGAAAACTTTTTATTTTTGCAGATAGTTATGAATTCTTCTTAGACCCATTGATGCCCTTGTTTCCAAAGCAGGAAACGTTTGATACTGTTATTGGTGATGGTGGTAAAGGAAGTGCAGCAAATGAAAATGGCCTGATGAACGGGAATGGAAATCAGAAAACTGATCGTCATAGCAGGGACCTCGCAGCAAGACTAAGGTGAGAAAATTTGAATTTCTTCATTGTAAAGTTTGATGCCTAAAAAACTGTTTAAGTGGGACACAGGGTTAATAATTCTGCTACTTCTCTTGGCGTTTTTAAGTGCTCCGAATATTCCACTACATTATGAAACAGAGCCATTGTGCCCAATTTGTAATTTCGTGAAAACCTTCATTACAGTATAACCCTGCTTACATTCCCAGATGATACATTTTCCCACAGTTTACAACATTTTGTTGATTCCATCAATTTTTGTATGTTCACAATTAGCCCAAGAAAAATAGCCTGCAAAAAGGCGATGCTGGCTAAAAAATAAGCACAAGGTGGAAATAATTTTAATCAATAATAGGCACCCAATTAAGAGTAACATGAGTTTGCAACAGTTTCTGGCTTCTGCATAAGTTTTGAGAGCCAAAATACAACTGACTTTTTACTTTTTTCAGTTATTCACCTATAACTAGACAGCCATGTATCCTACAGAAATCTCATCTACAATGACTTACTTCTAAGTTAAATCACTTGAGCTGTTTAGCCACAGTTGATATTCAAAAATCAGCGTCTTTCACGTACCTCATTGGGAAAGTGTGTTGTGCTCATATCTCAAAGCCTCTAACTCGCAAACGGCTGCTCCAAATGTAAAATGCCGTACACAAAAATAGCAAAACATTAAATTTTGTGTGAAAAGAGCTCCTAAATCTTAAAATTCAATCCATCCATGTACAGAACCTCGTTTTTACACTTTTCAAGAGACTTCAATAAAATGGTGTAAAATGCAGGAAATGATGTTTCAAATGGTAAAATATGCTTACTGGATCATCCTTGCATTTTCATGCTTTATTTGTGATATATGTACATAATAGGCATCTAAATACTTGCCAGGATGTTTATTATACAATAAAGGTTATTAAAATTTGTACTATTTTAAGCGCAGGGCAGAACTGGTAATTTCATGGGAAGTAGAAATTTTTGACGTAATTTCATTCATTATAATCAAGGACGCCGCTCCTGGGCTATGTAAAACATCTTCAGAATTACCTGAACCCCTTTGATAGATATCGTTTGGATGTCGCTGCAGGGCTATGTAAAACATCTTCAAAATTACTGCCTTTTACTGGCATTAATTATTTACGTAGTAAAATTCCTAAAGTTCCATTCTTTTTGTATTTTTCGATGTTTCACATGACGATATTAGAGAATTAATTAGCGTTCTCGAGTACAAACAGGTGCATAAATATTTTTGTGAGTATTATGATACCCAACTTTGACAAATAACGTTCTTTATTAATCAGAAATATGTACCACAAAAACAATGCAACTCTTTATTCTCACATCAACAAAGCAACTGGTTCTGATTGTTTGAGTACAGGCCAGGCGCTCTGGCAAAGAAGCTAGGTGGAAAGAGAAACTACATCACCACAAATCGGGGCATCGTTAGTTAACTAGATGCGTACTGCCAACAACGAAATGCGAAATATATGTTTGAATAAATGCAAAGTGTCAAGAAACATGACTGAGAATAATTATTGAAACCTATACTTTAAGGGGAAAGCCATGCTAGTGTCAATTTATGTAGATTATGTTATTTTTTTCTTCACGAACACGCTTTCAAAAAGTGTAAAACACGGGAAAAGTGTAAATATGTTAATGCAAAAACGAGGGCGAATTAACATTGTGAACATAGGAAATTTGATGGGACCAACAACAAATGGTGTAAATGGCGGGAAAACGTAAAAATTGAGAATGTAAAAACGAGATTTTACTGTAATTAGTTAATATAGGGATCCACCACCTACAACACTTTAAATAAAAATTAAATATGAACGTGGTATTTAAATGAACAGTTTACACAGGTGTTCTCGACACACATTGTTCACTTCACTTTTTGGCATTGCTGAATCACTCATGATAGTTGTATTTATTAAAACTAGCAATATGTACATTATCCTAACCACTCTGCACTGCATAACACTGTGTTGTGCAGCCTTTACAGGTGTTTGAGAAACATGTCAATCTTGGCTTGTTTCTTTTCCTCTAATTTCAACACAGGATTGTCTATCTTCATTAACATGTTGTCAACATGAAAACTTAGGACATACCATTTAATTGTGTCCATGGCTTCAACGGTTTTGGACATTGTTGGATCTAGCAAAGGTTCTGCTTCATCCTTGTCTTTGCTTTCTTGATTTTTTAACCATCTGTTCCTCCAGCATTTCATTATTCGTCACTGACTCACATACGACATTTTCATCGCACTCAACACATGCATTAAAACTACTGAAAGAAGCATTTTCACCCATGCCAACAATTTGCTGTCACTGTTCAAAAGAAAAATTCATTGCTTTTTGATGCAATAATTTCTTGAGCATCTTACTTTTCTTCTGAAGTGCTTTCCCTGCTAAGTACTGATATCCGATTGAAGCCAGCCTTTCTGGAAACAGTTTGATACTGTGCTTTCGTGAACAGAATCCCATGCACTTTTCATAACATGCATGGCATCCAAAATAGTAACCTTTCTCATTCTACTGTCAAGACATGCCAGCCTATTCTGTACAGGAATTTTGCTTTTGTTGACACACTTTATAATAACTTGGCTGAGTGGTTGAAGATGACTTATACAATTGGCAGGAAAAAACACTATCTTTATATTATGAAGGTACAACGTATCTTTGGGATGTGCTGTACATTGGTCAGTAAACAGGATGATCTTCCTGTTCCTGACCCCCAACCTTGCATCCTAAGCACACAGATACTCTTCAGAGATACTCATTGTTTCCCACGCTTTGGTATTTGACGTATATTTGCACGGGAAGGTCCGCACATTTTTGAAACATTGTCTACATTTTGGCTTGCCAATGACTAGTGGCATCATCTTTTCTGTTCCACTTTCTTTACTAATAAAACAGTCAGCTTCTCTTTGCTGAGTTTTCCACCGTCACATTTCCCCCCCTTTGAAATCTAGTGTTTTATCAGGCATTAGGTGAAAAGATAGGTCTGTTTCATCAGCATTAAAAATATCATTCAGACTGTAATTTTCAATTATAGATGGAAGAGTATCTTTCCATGCCTTAATAGTTTCAATACTAATGATTCTCACCTCACCTCGGACACATTAGTACACTAAACTGTGTCTGCTCTTAAATCTTTCAATCCAACCGTTGGATGCTTTAAACTCACGAACAACGGTACCATCAACTGGAATGATGGCTGCACAAGATTGTTGGAACCACGCCAGAAGAACAGTTCCCAATTCTGGAAATTGGCCATCACATACATGTTTTCTTTTGCTGTTTCCTCCTTCCAAACAGGCAGCTTCTATTATTTTCTGATTGATCACAATATAGTGTTCAGTGTCGATGGAGGAATGTTGAGTTTCTGTCAATGTCGACATGCTTCAGGTGTGGATTTTTGTCCACTTCTTAAATGATGATCCATTTTTCTTCATTAGTGAACTGCCTCACTATCTTCTTACTGGTATCCATGTGTTATCGGTAAATTTTCTCAACAACAAAAACACACTGAGAGATGCTAAAAGAGCGAGCACATAATACTCACAAACAAAGACAACCAACGACTGATACACGAGTTTTATCATTCATAATGGCTGCTGCCTGCTACATCTTTCTTGCAAATCAACATTTATCGACAACTCGCAAGTCGTTGGAGCTAATGCCAACCTATACGAACTACAGTGCCATTGTCATTTCTAATGTAGCCAGTGATGTGTACAGTTGCCGACACTGAAATACACTGCACTAACACCGCCAAATTTGAACACGCTAAGCAGGGATGGAAAACTTATAAACGAGTTGTATCAATGTGCATTTAAGGTCATTGGTGTCGGGACTTCCAAAAATGGACGTACTAAGCACGAAAACGCAGTAATGAGGAATGTACTAATGAGATTTCACTGTATTTTAAGTCCAAGCTGAAGTGGAAATGGTAACTTTATAGGGTGTGGAAATTTCTGACTTAATTTCATTCATCATAATTGAATTTGTCAGCAAGCCTTTCACTGGCATTCATTATTTGAATAATGAAACCTTACTCAAGTTACATATTTTCTTGACAATTAACGTGATGATATTAGAGAATTTATTCACGTTCTCAAGGGAAAAAAAATACACGAGGATTTTTGTGACATTTGCACAGGATCAGCATCTCGCACTGTAATTGTCTTGTTGAGGTTATAACATACTGCAAACTTTCAGTGTACAGAAAAACATGCACAAAGAAAACCTCACTCACCATGTATAAAATGACACAAAAAAGACTTTACATAAATATTTGCACTTCACAATAAGAATAAATTCTCAAAAAGTTTCATGCAAAGCACGGAAAAATTACTAGTCTCCTAAATTAAGCTGACTCTCGGCATGGTGATTTATGGGATGTGAATTAACATTGTGAACGTGGAATATTTACAAGACTGACAAATATTGGTTGGAAAAAGTAAAATCCAGGGATGTAAAAATGGGGTTATACTATATATTTTGTAGTACCTACCTACAAAAACTATTGGAAAATTATGAAAGGAACAATTGTAACTCAGGATGCCAATAGAGAGTAGTGGAAAGTACATGAGAACTGAATAATGATCAAGACTTCATAAGCGAAACTAAAGCTTTTCATCAACAGGTTGTTTGATGTATGCTATGCTTACAAGAAGAGGTGATTTCATTGTAACAGTAAATTATTTCAGCAGATATCAAACGAAACCAGTGGAGAGTCATTGGAAGCGATTTAAGAGTTCTAAGGTACATTAAAGGAACTTTGAATTTGGGTTTGTGCTATGGAAGAGGAGAAGCAGATTTGATTCTCTGCTCTGCAGATGCAGATTTTGGCAATGGAGAAGATAGAAATATACATCAGGATTTCTACTTCAAGTACATAGAATTACTATCTGTTGGATGACTAAGAGTCAAAATTGTCTCCCCTTATTTCAACTGAATCCTAGGCCACAGCAGCAGCTGAACTTCTGTGGCTAACTCAGCTGTTGACTGACTCTATTACCCAGTAAGAATTCTTGAGGACTACTAATCTTGTATTAACTTGCATGGAAGATGGGAGTGTCGAAGAATGAACCACATTGACATAAAATAAAAGTCGATAAGCAAAGGAATAATCTTTGTCTATTATATAAATACAAAGGGCTAACTATTATTTTTAGTTCTGAGATTGACATGGTCGGTATGTGAGACTGTTTGATGTGTTTTTTATTCAAAAGTTAATAATGTTGTACCAGAATTTCATTTAATAGATATTGTTACAAGTACACTTATATTTTGTATGTCTGAGAAATGCCTGCAGCTCTCTAAATTCATCACCTTTCCTAGTACATTGTAATGTAATGCTTACAAGCATATGAGGATGGCATTGTTTTGCCAAAATATGTTGTGCAAACTAATATTGCTAATAATATATAAATAAAAAATATATAAATAAAAAATAGATGAAGATTACTCACCAGGCGAAGCAGCTCAGGTGGTGATAGTAGCACAAATAAAACACACACACACACACACACACACAAATGCAAGCTTTCGCAACCCAGTTGCTTCTTCAGGCAGAAGGGAAGGAGAGGGAAAGGAAAGGATGAGGGTTTTAAGGGAGGGGGTAAGGAGCCATTCCAATCCCGGGAGAGGAAAGACTTACCTTGGGGTAAGAAAAATAAATACACACACACACACACACACCCAAACATTTACACAGACGCAAACACACCTAGGCAGACATATTGCTAATACGTTAGACTGGAGTAGAGAATGTGTTAATTCTGTAGTTATTACAATGGTAATCATTTTACTATGCTTCTTAGAAGTAAAGAAATACTGTTTCTCTGGTTTTCAGAATGTTGCACAAGAAAAGAACAAATTGGGTCTTGTCCAAAACTATTCTGGTTGACATGGAGGAAATAAGTCTATTTGAAATAACTGCTGAGTGCTGAAAAAGATTCACTGCATTGGCACTTAATCTTTACTAAAGTTGTGATTGTATGTTGCATTTTTTAATTTGGTCTTAATCTCAGTTATTTCCGTTTTTATTTTCAGGGAAGATGAACGCATTTCTCGGCGATTTGTGGAAAAGCAGAAGCAGTCACAGTATCTTAAGTTCCTTGATGGGAGGAAATCACTGCCAGCCTGGAGCAAAAAAGAGGAAATACTTTCTGCTGTAGCCAAAAACCAGGTTGTGGTAATCAGTGGTGAAACTGGTTGTGGGAAAAGCACACAGGTTTGTTAAGAACGAGCTTTCAAAATACCAGAATGCTTCGCTCCCTCCACTCCCCTCCCCTCCCCTCACCTCACCCTCTGCTTCAGTGTAAACTGCACTGCGGTATTGCTTGCTAAGTCTACATCTACATAGATACTCTGCAAATCACATGTAAGTGCCTGGCAGAGGGTTTATTAATCACTTTCATAACTTTTCTCTACTGTTCCATCCTCTTAATAGCGTGTGGGAAGAAAGAACACCTAAATCATTCTGTTTTCGATCTGATTTCTCTTATTTTCTTGGGATGGTCATGTCTCCCTAAGTAGGTGGGTGCTAGCAAAATATTTTCACATTCAGAACTAAAAGTCGGTGATTGAAACTTCGCAAACAGATCACGCCGCAATGAATAACGTCTTTCTTTTAATGATTTCCACCCCAATTCGTGCAACATTTCCGTGACGCTTTCCCCCCGTAACATGATAAAACAAAACGAGCTGCCCTTCTCTGAACCTTCTCAATGCCTTCCGTCAGTCCCACCTGGTGAGGGTCCCACAAGGGGCAACAGTACTCCAGGAGAGGACGCACAAGTGTGATGTAGGCAGTCTCTTTGGTGGAGCTGGTGCATCTTCGAAGCGTTCTGCCGATTAAACGTAACCTTTCGTTTGCCTTCCGCACAATATTTTCTATGTGTTCTCTCCAGTCAAAGTTGTTCATAATTGTAACTCCTAGGTATTTGGTAGAACCTACGACCTTAAGGTTTGACTGATTTATCGCGTAATTGAAGTACAGCAGATTTCTTTTAGTGGTCATGTGTATTACTTCACACTTTTCTTTATTTAGTGTCAATTACCAATTTTCGCGCCATGCAGAAATTTTGTCTAAATCACTTTGAAGTTGCTTTTGATCCTCTGTTGACTTCTCTAACCAATAAACGACAGCATCATCCACAAAGAATCTAAGGGAGCTATTCAGATTGTCTCCTAAATCATTTATAAAAACGAGGAAGAGTAGGGGACCTATAATGCTTCCCTGGGGAACGCCAGATATCACTTCTGTTTCACTCGATGACTTACCATCAATTACAACAAACTGTGTCCTTTCTGACAGGAAATCGTGAATCCAATCACACAATTGGAGGAGATATTCCATAAGCACACAATTACATTAGAAGCCGCTTGTGGGTTACAGTGTTAAAAGCCTTCCGGAAATCCAGAAATATGGAATCGATTTGAGATCCTTTGTCAATGGCACTTATCACTTCATGTGCATAAAGGGCAAGCTTCTGGGAAGTTGTTAGGGAACACATGTTTCTAAACATTACACTGCACCAATTTAGAGAGCAATGTCACGTAGTCTGCTCCAATGGTAAATATAATAGGGCTATTGTTTCACTAGTTACAACATATTTAAGCAAATGTTTACCTTCAGTTTGAACTGCCCAAGAAATTCTTTTAAAGATGCAATTCACCAGAGAGCTCACATATCAAGTGTTTCAAGCAGCAGACATCTGGAGATTTTTCTAAACATGACATTCATCTTATCCAAAGCTAATTAATGTTCACCCCTAATCAGTTCTTTAACTCATTCAAAGTTGGTGTAAGTCGCCCTGGATAGGGCAGCTGGACTGCTGTATTTAAAAGTTTTTAAAAAATTACGGCTTTTTAAATATGAATGGAGTAATTGAGTTTGCTGTTTCATTTGAAACACTGGAACCTCTTTCATCTATTCAAAAAAGAATATTATTAAATAGTAAAATTGGCAGATGCACAATATTTTTTTAGTAAATCATATTTTTATCCCCCCCCCCCACACACACACACAAAATATTATAATTCTTACAGATAATTGGCTTCTCCTTCTAAACCAGAATTGTCTATATCCTCTCCCAGGGTACTGAAAATATTGCTCTCATCTAAATTCGCCATATCGAGAATATGCTGAATGTAGGGACCTGGCAGGTAGTTACACAGATAGTAGACGAAAGCAGTGTTTGGGTCAACAGAGAGTGGGAAATTCAAAGCCATTTTGTTGTATACAAATATTTAGAGCTTGACTCACTATGCTGCAACACAATGCAGAGAACTTCCTTCTTAATTTTATGTGGTTACCAACAGAGGGCTGGTTGTACAGTGGCAGCTACAATTTTTTTAGCATTGCACAATTCAGACTTGAGCACTGTCCGCCTAACTATAACTACTGCTGAATGAATCTAGTTCTGGTGCAGTACACAATGTGTTAATCTTTTTGCCAAACTCATCAATCCTGATTGAGATGTGCCGATTTCTTTGTTAATCATTAATATTATTATTACAATATTTTGTAAAGGATAGGCTGCTACTCACCATAGAGATGCTCGATGAGCCACAGATAGGCACACCTAACAGAAAAACAAAAGATGAAAAATATAGCTTGAACTACTAAAGCTGCCTGACCCTGAGTTGAATGACTTTCAACATTAGCAGTGTGATAGTTCTATTTTTGTAGATGCTTGGCAATTCACTAGTCTGTGAAATCAAAGCTGTCAGTTCTTCTTTATGAATGATGAAATTTAACTTGTAATTCTTACTTCCAAGTTCATATAAAAAATAGACGAAGATTACTCACCAGGCGAAGGATCACAGGTGTGACAGCAGCACAAATAAATAAATGAACACACACACACACACACACACACAAACGCAAGCTTTCGCAACCCAGTTGCTTCTTCAGGCAAAAGGGAAGGAGAGGGAAAAGGAAATGATGAGGGTTTTAAGGAAGGGGGTAAGAAGCCTCTTCGGTTTCTATGGTATGTCTGCCTAGGTGTGTTTGCGTCTGTGTAAATGTATGGGTGTGTGTGTATTTTTTCACCTTCCTTTCCTTCCCCCAAGGTAAGTCTTTCCTCTCCTGGGATTGGAATGGCTCCTTACCTCCTTCCTTAAAACCCTCATCATTTCTAGGGTTGTGTCCGAGTGGTTTGGCTGAATCCAGATTCACCGAATCTAGCACGCTGGGTTCGGATTCGAGATTCGATGCATAATAGCCGAATACTACCGAATCCCGAATCCAAAGTTTATATGGAAAACTTCAGTTACGACTGTTGTAGTTAACTTTGCATAACAGTCTGCTTCGTTTGCGTTATTTACATTATTCTTTCATAGATCCACTGAAAGACGTCATAAAACAGGGTTAAATCGAGTACAAAACGATTGAAGTTCTGAAAAATGGCACTAGGAGCCGCCACAAGTAAGTTTTCCGTCTCGTCTAAGCAGTGCTACACACACCCCGTTTACATGGGCTCCCAAAACCTGATTTCGTAAACCGATATCCCAATTCCGCTTTTGGTTGGTCATGTAAACACTCCAAAAGCGAAAAACTGTTTACGAAAATTGGTTTTGGTCTCCCGAAGATGTGTTACATGTAAACGTTGTGAGTGGCTTGCTTCGTAGGCGCAAATGTAAATACTGGCGCTAAAACTTTTGCACTCGTAAAAATAAAATAAAAAAAGGAAGTAGAGTCTAATTTCCACTTTATTTTCGACTATTGAATTTTAACAAACCATTCAACGAAGGAAATAGAACTTTAGTATTGCTCAACTTCAAATGTAGCAGGTCACGTTGGTAACAGGTAATTTCCTAGGAACCATATACATCGAATAAAACGGCAATACAGTCGATATATATCAGGCATTCAACTCTCGCTCCACTAGCAGTAGCAAGAAACTTTATTTTTTTTTTGGCTGTAAAATAGATGTCGATGTTTTGCCATGTTTCAGTTCCCAGCACTTTACCACATTAAGTTAGCCCAAACCGTACATTGTAAAGTTGATTTTGGCAATCAATAACATTTAGCGTTGTTGTTTCTTCAATTATAGTATTATAATATGACTTTCTACATAGCACGTCGCCACTCATAACCTCACTTTCAACATGGAGTACTGGAAAAAGCGAATTGACGTGGCGGACAGTGTGTATACAACTTGATGTGACGGATCCGTGACGTGACGTTGACGTGACGGACAGTGTGAATCGGCCTTAATTCGTTGTCAATGGACTTTTCAGTCAAAGCTATGGTCGTTAGACTAAACTATAGGTACCAGTGTTCGAACAAGCGAATGTTATGATTTTTACAAATATGTCATGATTTCAAAGGATGTGGCTAGGCAGGAACCTAAGAGTACAACTTGTTCACTCATAAGTACTCTTAGGTTCCTGACTAAACACTTTCTTTAAAATCGTGACATATTTGTAAAAATCATAACATTCGCTTCTTCGATACCTATCGCACAGACCTATCGTTTCTATATTTAACACTATCCGATATATATCGATCGCACTGCCGCTTCATTCGGTGTACACGGCTCCGAGGACATCACCTACGATTCTTGCATGAGTTGTCTCATTCTAATTTCGCATATTCTTTCGTCGAATTTTGTGAAGTGCTGGGGTTTGTGAACCTTAGAGAAGCACTAGGATTTCAAGAAGGAAGTTATTTACTACCTTACGTAGAAAAAAGTTCTAATCGTGCGCCATCCAGGCGGGATAACATCAATTCAACAAACATCTGACATCTGTTTCAATAAATCCGGTTAAATTGTATGACGCTTCTCGCCGGGCTGCAGTAGTTTTGTTGGCACCAATGGTAATGGCGGCAACTCAGATGACCAATAAATATTTTTTCGTGACAACTTCAATTAAAACGAAAATTATTTTTTTCTTAACGGACAAGGTTACATACAAGAACCTGTCAACTATAGAGCAGGTACAGCATTAATTTAACTGCGAGTGAAACGAGCAGCAATAACACTTACTCTGTACCTCGTGAAAAATATTAGCGCAATTCTACACTTCATTTGGTAAAATTTTACGACGCTTCTCGCCGGGCTCTAGTTCTTATGTTGGCAACAGATGAACAATGAAGTGTAGAATTGCGTTAATATTTTTCACGAGGTACAGAGTAAGTGTTATTGCTGCTCATTTCACTCGCAGCTAAATCAATACTGTACCTGCTCTATGGTTGAGAGGTTCTTGTATGTACCCTTGCCCGTTCAGAAAAAAATAATTTTTGTATTTATTGAAGCTGCCACGAAAAAACATTTATTGGTCATCTGAGTTGTCTTCAGTACCATTGGTGCCAACATAACCACCGCCGCCCAGCGAGAAGCGGCGTGCAATTTAACCAACAAAATAAATTAGCTTTGGATGTGTAATAAATTTTATAATGGCTTATATAAGTGACTATAAAATCATTAAACATTTACACATCCTATTTTTTTAAGAACCTATTTTTCAAACTTCCAAAATATCTACTCACATTTTCAGGTTTTTTTCACCTTTGAAAAGGGAAAAAAAAAAGTAATTCTGTCCTTTGTAAGACTTCATTATGCATTTTTTTTTTTTTTTTTATTTCATCAAATTGAAACAGTTGGTAATAGAGTGAAAAAATTTTCTTATTATATTTTAGAGCATCTAAACAACATATATCTCAATGTTTCATAAAAATTTCTTTCAAGAGGGTAAGGGGGTATTAAAAAATTCTTAAAATTTAAAATAAAAACCCAAATGAAATTTTAATTCTTAAGTTTTACTGTAATATTGTCATTTGAGATCCATCACAGAAGGCTTTATCTTCATCACTAGTAATTCTTTTTAAATACATATACTTGAGTTGACAGATTATTTGGGTTCGAGATTTGATTCGGGTTCGGGATTCGGCGCATGTTATATTTAAGATTTGGTATTCTGATTCGATTCGGTAAAATTGGGATTCGACCCATCCCTAATCATTTCCTTTTCCCTCTCCTTCCCTTCTGCCTGAAAAAGCAACTGGGTTGCGAAAGTTTGCATTTGTGTGTGTGTGTGTGTGTGTGTGTGTGTTTATTTATTTATTTGTGCTGCTGTCACACCTGTGCTCCTTTGCCTGGTGAATCTTCGTCTATTTTTTATATATATTTTTCCTGCTAGGAATTTTTCGTCTTACTTCCAAGTTCAATATATAAAATTCTTAAGACAATGAGGTCCAGCAATAGCTGTGCCTCTAAGTACTATTATCCATTAATTAATTATCCGATAAATCTGTCATTTTTCTTCATCTGTGTACTTATAGATTAAATAAATTATTTATACATTTAACTCCATATTTATTTCTATTCAAAGAGTTATTCTATCCATAAGTACATAGTAAAGTGATACACATATCTTGACAGACATCAGACATAGAATACAAAACCAAATCAACAACTCTTTTCTTCTTAGCAACCGTCAAAGCACACATTTTTCCAAGAAACTCCAACATATCTTTGATTGGGTAGACATAATGTCTGAGGCCACTTGCTGCTGCCACCACCTCCAGAATCTGAATCAAACAGATTCTGGCGACAGCTGCTGTTCCTATCATGCCTAATCAGGTCACTAAAATTTATTGATAAATATTTGGGTATCTCAAGGTATTGAAGAAGGGGGGGAAGGGGCTTGTATCACTGCATGATTTTGGCTGTTAAACCTTGGTCTGCAAGAGAGTGCGCGCACACACACACACACACACACACACACACACACACACACACAGTCTCCGGCGGTTGCGGGTTTTTAGGTGTCAGCAGTAGTTGTTGGTAATTGAATGATGAATCGTGGGAAACATGTGGCCAATAGTACGCCGTTGCAGACAGCCATTTAGTCTTTCAGAATGTAAATAAATCTGTATTTCTGTCTTACTTTCACTGTGCTGTTATGTTCATCCTAACCACCAACTCGAAAATCGTGACATATTCGTAGATATGAAATTTTCTCTATGCATGAAGAAACCTTTTCTTTGGCGCAATGATCCGCCTAGCAATCTTTCATTTCAAACGATTAGTTGTTTTGTAGTTTATTATGGGACTATGTAAACTGCCAATGAAACAGTTTGTATTGTAACAGTCATCACAAGGAATTATGACAATAAAAAATTCACGCTGCTAAAGACACTAAACCAAACGATTGCTTCAATTTTTGCACTATAAATTAACTCCATTTTTTCTCACCTCTCATTGGTTACTTGAAAGGCATAGAAAAACAGGGTAAAATATTTAATATGCAAAATCATATTTTTAAATTGTGCCACTAGGTTCCTACATAATTGCATATTAGCACTTTTTTTTCAGAACTTCTAAGCCACAGGCCAATTTTTTAACCCCGAAAATGGTTGGGGGAGGGGGGGAGTTCGTCTTTGATTCAGGTAAATACAATACGCCATGCTGTGACAGGCAAATAAGAAGACACTCATACACATGTAACTTAGCTTTTGGTCACTAGCATTTGAGAAAAGAGGTAAATACTATCATACTCTCAATAATGCAAACACACAACTATAATTTCCGGCTGTTCCATTCTGAATTTGAGATGATGCTAATGTGTCTGTGAAGTGTGAGTGTGTGATTGTGTGAGTGAGGACGTGTCTTCCTTTTTGTGATGAAGGCTAGTGCCCAAAAGCCAAGTTGTGTTGTCGAATTCCAACCTGGACTTTCCACCATTTTTCAGTTTTATCAATGTTTTGCAGCTGTTTAACATGACTGTATTCAGTACACAGAAGGTACGAAAGAACATGCCTTCAGTCATTAATTATTTTGTGCTTTATTAAAAATGTACAATGCATGCTGTACCCTGTGGGTCCATCATCAGACACAAATCTCAGTACATCATTTGTTAGTGCCTTTCAGCAAGATGATGCATATGTTCTGCTTGTGAAGGTTTGTGTTTGGTGAAAATATCAGATGTGAAAATATTACTTATACAGTAGCAAAAAACAGATGTGAAAATATTACTAAAACAGTAGCAAAAAACAGTGAAAACTTACTGAATAATCTATGAAGGACATACAGTAAAACCTTGTTTTTACGTTCCCGGTTTTTATGTTTTCCCATGATTTATACTTTTTTTTTGTTGGTCCCGTAAAATTTCCTATGTTCATGATGTTAATTCAGCCTCGCTTTTGCGTTAAACATATTTACACTTTTCCCGCATTTTACGCTTTTCAAAAGCATGTTTGTGAAGAAAAAATTACGTAATCAACATAAATTGATGCTAGTATGGCTTTTCCTTAAAGTATAGCACTTAAAAATTATAAAATTATTCCCAGTCGTGTTTCTTGACACTTTGCATTTATTCAAACGTATATTTTGCATTTCGTTGTTCGCAGTACGCGGCTAGTTGACTTACAACGTGCCGATTTATGGCAATGTAGTTTCTCTTTGCACCAGCTTCTTTGCCATAGCACCTGGCGTGTACTCAATCAATCAGAACCAGTTGCTTTGTTGATGTGAGGATAGAGAGTTGCATTGTTTTTGTGGTACATATTTCTGATTAATAAAGAACGTTATTTGTCAAAGTTGGGTATCATAATACTCACAACCTGAAAAACGTGATAACTGTGAGATGCCGATCATATGCAAACGTCACAAAAAGACTTATGCATATGTTTGCACTCAAGAATGCGAATAAATTCTCTAATATTGTCGTATAAAAATTGTAAATTAAAAACGAACGAAACTTTAGGAGTTTTATTATGTAAATAATTAATGCCGGTAAAAGGCAATAATTTTGATGATGTGTTACATAGCCCAGCAGTGGCATCCTCAATTATAATGAATGAAATTACGTCAAAAATTTCTACTTCCCATAAAATTACCAGTTCTGCCTAGTGCTTAAAATAGTAAAAAATTGGATAACCTGTATTGTATAATAAACTCCTTGGAGAGTATTTATATGCCTATTATGTACATATTTCACAAGTAAACTATCAAAAGGCAAGACTGATCCAGTAAGCATATTTTACCATTTAAAACATTACTTCTTGCATTTTCTGTTTTCTTGCATTTTACGTTTTCCTGCATTTTACACCATTTTACTGAAGTCCCTTGAAAAGCGTAAAACGAGGTTCTACTGTATTTAGTTTTATTCTCGTTGCATGTACTGATAAGAGAAAGCCAAAGATGTCCTTCATGCATTATTCAGCGAGTGTGCACAGATTTTTTATGTTCTTATTTTATTTATTTATTTATTTATTAATTTTTTTGACTGTTTTAGTATTTTCTGCATTTGATTCACAAAATGCAGGCTTAACACCTAATCTTCACACCAGGAACACACTCATCATCTGCAGTTAAATGACATACTGAGATTTTGTACCTTATGATGGAAGCATGGGGTCCAAAATACATGTATTTTTAATAAAGCATGCAATAATTGGTGATGGTGATGCTTTTCATTGGACCATGACCATTTTATGACATCTCAGTCAAAAATTTTCTCCTGCAAATGTTATAAATATTTTGTTACTGTTCACTTACATATGGAAAAAGATGTTTGTGATGAAATAAGATAAATCAGTGCTCCCCAGAAAGATTTAAGAGTTTTTCCCCATGAGCTGTTAGAGAGTAGAACAGTAGAGAAATTGTCTCGCACTTAATTGTGAATTGCAAAGTAGTCCTGGAGATTTATATGTAGATATTTTATTCTCATTATAAGTTATCACAATACTGTTTCATCCACAGTTGTGGCATCGATTCAAATTTATCATTACTGTTACTCATACTTAGTCGAGTAGCAAATTACGTGCACGGTTTCAGGTTCCCCAGTTCCTGTTGGACGAGTGGTTGACCCTTCGGCACAAGGGAAGTGGTCGCCATCACTTCGAAGTAATCTGCACGCAGCCGAGGAGGCTGTCTGCCATCGGGGTTGCGGAGCGAGTAGCTGACGAGCGCGTCGAAAAGATCGGCAATGTCGTCGGCTATCAGGTGTGTTGTATAAAGCAATGGCAATCACTTTAAGTAAAGGTCAGTTTTAAGGTCTCTGGTGCACAATGTTTTTCATAATACACATTGCTCTTGCCACAAGCTCAAACTTGTTGACAGTGTAAAATCGCAGCAGTCGCTCAGTGTGAGGAAAAGAAACATCATAAGGCATACAAATAATTACATGGCTAAGGGGATAATGTCCACTGATAGGTTTCTGGCAACTTTTAATCAGATTTTACTCTTCCTCACATTGATAATCACTGATGTGACTGTAGCATTTATTATCCAGGTAATCTATTATGAAAGTAATTTGATTCTAAACAAAAGATAACACAATTAAAAAATATAAAGGGGACATGGTGATAGGCTTTCCTTATTTTAATTATCAACTAACCATTTTTGAAGTCAACAAAAAGTTCTTGCACATTGAAAGATTTTTCTTGATCATAATGATTGGGCCAACAAGAAGTCCATCGGCAAAATCGGTAAATGCAATATTGCATTAATTTGACAGTGAACTGCCCGTATTTGCTTTGAGCAGAACTGATGTGTAAATTGTACTTTATGTAATGTAAGAGCACAAGTGGTAACTGTCATGTATATGAATGTGTGGGTTACAGATACGACTGGAGAGCAAGACGTCTTCGAGTACACGTCTCCTTTTCTGTACGACTGGAATCCTATTACGCAGATTGGAGAGTGATCCAAATCTAGACCTTGTCTCTCACATAATTGTTGATGAAGTTCATGAGCGCAGTGAAGAAAGGTAATATAATTTCTTTAAATCATTATGAAACTTGGGTATGAGGGACACTGGATAAACAATTTTTCGTATGGGCTTGAGTTCAGATTAATTCTGGATATTTCTACTCCACATATTTACAGTAACCATCACAATGTATTTCACAAGTGTTATTGCAGTACTGGTGCATGTCAGAAACTGAGTGAAAATGCTTATCCCATCAAAAACATAAAATGTACAAAAATGCAAGTCTCGCAATAAAAAGTTGTGAGATGTTATGGGAAACCAAGTCGGTTATTTTAATTAGTGTTCATGGAACCACCTACTCAACACCTTGTCATAATTTTTTATCTAATTATTTATCTACCATCATCTGTAGTGACTATATCAAAATTATGCATCTTTATTTCTATAATAAATACAGTGACTTGGCAATCACACCATAATATGACGACATAAGAATGGATATAATGATCTGGCAATTGCACAATGTCTTAATGATATAACAATAAATTATATTAAATAACCGAACATAATCACATAATAATGAATATAGTGAGGACAGTTACAACTCACCGCAAAGACGTGGCGACGAGATGCGACAGGCACATACAAAAGACACACACATACAACACATTCAGCTATCGGCCATGGCCTTCTTCAGAAATAGAGCACTCACGCAATCACACAGGCACACAACACAGTCATACAACCATCACCTCCGACTGCCACACTTCGAATCACGCTCTGCAGCGAATTGGGGATGGGAGGGGAGGGGAGGGGAGGGGGAGGGGATAGAAAGGTTATGTCACGGTGGTGGGGATGGGTTAGATGGGAATAACGAGATGCAGCTTAGGAATGGAGTGGGGAGGCGGGTGAGGGGAGAAAATAAAATAAAATAAAGTAAAATAAAATAATATATGTATATATATATATATATATATATATATATATAATATGAAAATTCATGCACACTGCAAGTGCACAAGACCACATACACACACATACGCACGCACGCGCACACACACACACACACACACATACATACATATACACACACATGATCACACATTCACACACCACTCAAATCAGGCGAGGTTTGGGATACAGAGGTAGGAACTGTAAGGTATGGAAAAATATATATATAGGGAAATTATCGTAGGTTGAGGCCTGGTTGATTTCGGGATCGGAGAATGTATTGTAGGGATAACTCCCATCTGTGCAGTTCAGAAAAGCTGGTGGTGGATGGGAGGATCCAGATGGCCCGGGTTGTGAAGCAGCCATTGAAATCAAGCATGTGCTCCGCTGCATGCTGTGCCACAGGGTGGTCCACCTTGTTTTTGGCCACAGTTTGGCGGTGGCCATTCATCCTAATGGACAGCTGGTTGGTGGTCATGCCAATATAGAAAGCTGTACAGTGCTTGCAGCACAGTTGGTAAATTACGTGGCTGCTTTCACAAGTGGCCCGGCCTCTGATGGGGTAGGATAAGCCTGTGACAGGACTGGAATAGGAAGTGCTGGGTGGGTGGATTGGACAGGTCTTGCAGCGGGGTCTTCCACAAGGATATGATCCCTGTGGCAGTGAGCTGGGTTTCGGGGTGGCATAAGGATGAACAAGGATGTTGTGAAGGTTGGGAGGGCGACGGAACACCACTTTAGGAGGGGTGGGAAGGATCTTGGGCAGGATGTCTCTCATTTCAGGGCATGAGGATAGAAAATCAAAACCTTGGCGAAGGATGGAATTTAGTTGTTCGAGACCAGGGTAGTACTGGGTGACAAGGGGAGCGCTCTTTTGTGGATGGTTACTAGTGTTAGGAAGAGGATTTGGGGTGTGTGAGGATATGGCACGGGAGATTTGTTTGCGGACTAGGTCTGTGGGGTAGTTTCTGTTTGTGAAGGCCTTTGTGAGACCTTCAGCATATTCAGAAAGGGAATTCTTGTCACTGCAGATATGCCGTCCACGGGTGGCCAGGCTGTAAGGGAGGGATTTTTTGACGTGGAAGGGATGGCAACTGTCAAAATGTAGGTACTGTTGGTGGTTGGTAGGTTTAATATGGACGGAAGTGTGGATGGAGCCATCAGTGAGGTGGAGGTTGACATCCAGGAATGTGGCATGGTTGGTTGAGGAAGACCAGGTGAAGTGGATGGGAGAGAAGGAATTGAGGTTCTGAAGAAAGGAGGATAGGGTGTCCTGGCCGTGAGTCCAGATCATGAAAATATCATCAATGAACCGGAACCAGGCCAGAGGCTTGAGGTTTTGGGATGCTAGGAAGGATTCCTCCAGACGGCCCATGAACAGGTTGGCATAGGAGGGTGCCATGCGGGTGCCCATGGCTGTGCCTTGGATTTGATGGTAAACTTTCCCCTCAAAGGAAAAGTAGTTGTTAAGTAGGATGAAATTGGTAAGGGTTATGAGGAATGAGGTATCAGGCTTGCGTTCAGAGGGACGTTGGGAGAGGTAGTGTTCCAGAGCGGCAAGGCCATGGGCATGTGGGATGTTGGTGTATAGGGAGGTGGCATCCACTGTGACAAGTAAAGATCCAGGAGGCAAAGGGGTGGGAATGGTGGAGAGTCGGTGAAGGAAGTGGTTGGTATCCTTGATGTGGGAAGGTAGATTTTGGACAATAGGTTGGAGGTGTTGGTCAACTAGGGCTGAAATTCGTTCGGTAGGCGCACAGTAACCAGCCACAATAGGGCGTCCAGGATTATTAGGTTTGTGGATTTTGGGGAGCATGTAAAAGGTGGGTGTGCGGGGTGCTGCTGGGGTGAGGAGGGAGATGGATTCAGGGGAGAGTTTCTGGGAGGGGCCATAGGATTTTAGTAGGGATTGGAGATCTTGTTGGACTTTGGGGATGGGGTCAATCTGGCACAACTTGTAGGTGGAGGAGTCAGATAGTTGGCGGAGCCCTTCTGCCAGGTAGTCACTGTGATCCATAACTACAGTGGTGGAACCTTTATCAGCAGGGAGGATGATTATGTCAGGATTAGTTTTAAGGTTTTGGATGGCTCTTCTTTCTTCTGCTGAAAGGTTTGAGTTCTTGGGAAGGGACTTGGGAAAGGATGGTGAGGACAAGTTGGAGGTGAGAAACTCTTGGAGGGTAACCAGAGGGTGGTTAGGTGGGAGTGCAGGGGGATCTTTGTTGGATGGTGGTATGAATTGGGACAGGCAGGGTTCAATATTGGGATTAGGTAGATTGCGGTCAGAGGGATTGGTGGCAAAGTAGTGTTTCCATCGTAGGGATCGGGAAAAGGAGAGTAGGTCTTTGACAAGAGCAACATGATTAAACTGGGGTGTAGGACTAAAGGTAAGACCTTTGGATAGAACGGAAACTTCAGTGGGGTTTAGGTTTTTTGTGGATAGGTTGACCACAGTGTTCTGGGGTTGTTTTGGTATTGGATGTTGTGGAGTGGTGGTAGGGAGTTTGGAGGGATGAGGTAGGTTCAAGAGGTCAGCTAAACATGGTCTGGGACCTATGAGGGGCTCATGAGGAGGAACGCTGTGGTTCGGATAGGGATTGGATATGGGTGCTCCAAGGCGGCAATATGATGTCAGCAGGCTGGATAGTTTGTGGAGGTGGTGTTTGGAATGCTCCTCCAGTTGCTGGAGAGCAAAGGATTCGATCTGGGAGATGGGATGTAGGTAGTTTTGGTTACACAATAGTAATATCTTACGGAGGGAGAGAAGGTAGCTAAGGGATTTATGAGCCATGGAGAGGTGATTTTGTAGGACTAGGTTCGTGAGGGATAAGGATTGGTGGAATCTGAAAAGGTGCAGGTCATTGTGGAAGGAGGGGTGGGATCCAGACAATGGAATTTTTAATGTTAGACCGTTGGGAGGGATACCATGACTTAGACAGCATTTTAGGAATAGGATGTGGGATTGGGTTTTGGCCAGGGAAAGGGATACTTTCCTGAACTGGTACAGATAGAAGGAGCAGGGGTCCATTGGGACAGGGATGGTGCCGGGAAAGTGGAAAGTGAGGAATGATGGGAGAGACAGTGGATTATGATGAACCTGGGAAGAGGTTCCTCAACACGCAAAATACGCACCAGACACGCAAAAGTTCGTAAATTCGCGCACACAACTACACAGATACACACCCAAGCACGCAGATTCACGCCCAAGCGCACTAAATGACGGAAAATACGCAAATTACGCACCAGACACGCAAAAGTTCGTAAATTCGCGCACACAACTACACAGATACACACCCAAGCACGCAGATTCACGCCCAAGCGCACTAAATGACGGAAAAAATGCAAAATCACGAATAAAATCAGTACCAGAACGCAATATCACGCACTAAAACGGGAGATCTCACACAGGAGCAAGCAGCCCACCGCAAAAATGCGTGCAACAACTACACAGATACACACCCAAGCACGCAGATTCACGCCCAAGCGCACTAAAAGACGGAAAAAATGCAAAATCACGAATAAAATCAGTACCAGAACGCAATATCACGCACTAAAACGGGAGATCTCACACAGGAGCAAGCAGCCCCCCCATCTAACCCATCCCCACCACCGTGACGTAACCTTTCTATCCCCTCCCCCTCCCCTCCCCTCCCCTCCCATCCCCAATTCGCTGCAGAGCGTGATTCGAAGTGTGGCAGTCGGAGGTGATGGTTGTATGACTGTGTTGTGTGCCTGTGTGATTGCGTGAGTGCTCTATTTCTGAGGAAGGCCATGGCCGATAGCTGAATGTGTTGTATGTGTGTGTCTTTTGTATGTGCCTGTCGCATCTCGTCGCCACGTCTTTGCGGTGAGTTGTAACTGTCCTCACTATATTATTTATTCCAACCTGGACTTTCCATTATTATATTTTGCCTAACGGTCCTCCTTCCATCCCATAACCTTTTCCTTTGTTACTACTTTCTATAACATCCCTCTATCAATATTTCCTTCACTCTTGTAATTTCGTATTTTCCTTCTTCTCAATCGTTTGTAACTGTCACATTCCGACTTCCCAGCCAACAATCCCGCCAGCTTTCAACAGAGAGCTTTATAACCACGCCGATTGTTGATGCAGCTTATTCTTCCTCCTTCCAGTTATTCTAATACACTTTTCCTTACTTTCCCTCGTGTATTTTCTCGTAGTTTTGGTCCACTGTATATACATTTATATTTTTTATCACCTTAGTTATTTATTACGACCCAACTATGCCAGAACCCCTTCGTTTGAACTAACAGGCCCGCCCACAGATATGTACATGTAATCTTTTATCCCCAGCCACGTATATTCTTCTCCTCTGGCACTATATATTAGAATTACGTAAATTTACGTTCCTGTGTCTTGAGTTTTCTGTTCTAGAAGCTCCATTACAGTCTTTCTTCCACGAATTTCCGTACTTATGCGTTGTTTGGGTTTTTGCACGCATTTTTGCGGTGGGCTGCTTGCTCCTGTGTGAGATCTCCCGTTTTAGTGCGTGATATTGCGTTCTGGTACTGATTTTATTCGTGATTTTGCATTTTTTTCCGTCTTTTAGTGCGCTTGGGCGTGAATCTGCGTGCTTGGGTGTGTATCTGTGTAGTTGTTGCACGCATTTTTGCGGTGGGCTGCTTGCTCCTGTGTGAGATCTCCCGTTTTAGTGCGTGATATTGCGTTCTGGTACTGATTTTATTCGTGATTTTGCATTTTTTTCCGTCATTTAGTGCGCTTGGGCGTGAATCTGCGTGCTTGGGTGTGTATCTGTGTAGTTGTGTGCGCGAATTTACGAACTTTTGCGTGTCTGGTGCGTAATTTGCGTATTTTCCGTCATTTAGTGCGCTTGGGCGTGAATCTGCGTGCTTGGGTGTGTATCTGTGTAGTTGTGTGCGCGAATTTACGAACTTTTGCGTGTCTGGTGCGTATTTTGCGTGTTGAGGAACCTCTTCCCAGGTTCATCATAATCCACTGTCTCTCCCATCATTCCTCACTTTCCACTTTCCCGGCACCATCCCTGTCCCAATGGACCCCTGCTCCTTCTATCTGTACCAGTTCAGGAAAGTATCCCTTTCCCTGGCCAAAACCCAATCCCACATCCTATTCCTAAAATGCTGTCTAAGTCATGGTATCCCTCCCAACGGTCTAACATTAAAAATTCCATTGTCTGGATCCCACCCCTCCTTCCACAATGACCTGCACCTTTTCAGATTCCACCAATCCTTATCCCTCACGAACCTAGTCCTACAAAATCACCTCTCCATGGCTCATAAATCCCTTAGCTACCTTCTCTCCCTCCGTAAGATATTACTATTGTGTAACCAAAACTACCTACATCCCATCTCCCAGATCGAATCCTTTGCTCTCCAGCAACTGGAGGAGCATTCCAAACACCACCTCCACAAACTATCCAGCCTGCTGACATCATATTGCCGCCTTGGAGCACCCATATCCAATCCCTATCCGAACCACAGCGTTCCTCCTCATGAGCCCCTCATAGGTCCCAGACCATGTTTAGCTGACCTCTTGAACCTACCTCATCCCTCCAAACTCCCTACCACCACTCCACAACATCCAATACCAAAACAACCCCAGAACACTGTGGTCAACCTATCCACAAAAAACCTAAACCCCACTGAAGTTTCCGTTCTATCCAAAGGTCTTACCTTTAGTCCTACACCCCAGTTTAATCATGTTGCTCTTGTCAAAGACCTACTCTCCTTTTCCCGATCCCTACGATGGAAACACTACTTTGCCACCAATCCCTCTGACCGCAATCTACCTAATCCCAATATTGAACCCTGCCTGTCCCAATTCATACCACCATCCAACAAAGATCCCCCTGCACTCCCACCTAACCACCCTCTGGTTACCCTCCAAGAGTTTCTCACCTCCAACTTGTCCTCACCATCCTTTCCCAAGTCCCTTCCCAAGAACTCAAACCTTTCAGCAGAAGAAAGAAGAGCCATCCAAAACCTTAAAACTAATCCTGACATAATCATCCTCCCTGCTGATAAAGGTTCCACCACTGTAGTTATGGATCACAGTGACTACCTGGCAGAAGGGCTCCGCCAACTATCTGACTCCTCCACCTACAAGTTGTGCCAGATTGACCCCATCCCCAAAGTCCAACAAGATCTCCAATCCCTACTAAAATCCTATGGCCCCTCCCAGAAACTCTCCCCTGAATCCATCTCCCTCCTCACCCCAGCAGCACCCCGCACACCCACCTTTTACATGCTCCCCAAAATCCACAAACCTAATAATCCTGGACGCCCTATTGTGGCTGGTTACTGTGCGCCTACCGAACGAATTTCAGCCCTAGTTGACCAACACCTCCAACCTATTGTCCAAAATCTACCTTCCCACATCAAGGATACCAACCACTTCCTTCACCGACTCTCCACCATTCCCACCCCTTTGCCTCCTGGATCTTTACTTGTCACAGTGGATGCCACCTCCCTATACACCAACATCCCACATGCCCATGGCCTTGCCGCTCTGGAACACTACCTCTCCCAACGTCCCTCTGAACGCAAGCCTGATACCTCATTCCTCATAACCCTTACCAATTTCATCCTACTTAACAACTACTTTTCCTTTGAGGGGAAAGTTTACCATCAAATCCAAGGCACAGCCATGGGCACCCGCATGGCACCCTCCTATGCCAACCTGTTCATGGGCCGTCTGGAGGAATCCTTCCTAGCATCCCAAAACCTCAAGCCTCTGGCCTGGTTCCGGTTCATTGATGATATTTTCATGATCTGGACTCACGGCCAGGACACCCTATCCTCCTTTCTTCAGAACCTCAATTCCTTCTCTCCCATCCACTTCACCTGGTCTTCCTCAACCAACCATGCCACATTCCTGGATGTCAACCTCCACCTCACTGATGGCTCCATCCACACTTCCGTCCATATTAAACCTACCAACCACCAACAGTACCTACATTTTGACAGTTGCCATCCCTTCCACGTCAAAAAATCCCTCCCTTACAGCCTGGCCACCCGTGGACGGCATATCTGCAGTGACAAGAATTCCCTTTCTGAATATGCTGAAGGTCTCACAAAGGCTTTCACAAACAGAAACTACCCCACAGACCTAGTCCGCAAACAAATCTCCCGTGCCATATCCTCACACACCCCAAATCCTCTTCCTAACACTAGTAACCATCCACAAAAGAGCGCTCCCCTTGTCACCCAGTACTACCCTGGTCTCGAACAACTAAATTCCATCCTTCGCCAAGGTTTTGATTTTCTATCCTCATGCCCTGAAATGAGAGACATCCTGCCCAAGATCCTTCCCACCCCTCCTAAAGTGGTGTTCCGTCGCCCTCCCAACCTTCACAACATCCTAGTTCATCCTTATGCCACCCCGAAACCCAGCTCACTGCCACAGGGATCATATCCTTGTGGAAGACCCCGCTGCAAGACCTGTCCAATCCACCCACCCAGCACTTCCTATTCCAGTCCTGTCACAGGCTTATCCTACCCCATCAGAGGCCGGGCCACTTGTGAAAGCAGCCACGTAATTTACCAACTGTGCTGC